>JARGCV010000016.1:16217500-17417500 GCA_034064705.1 Bothrops alternatus | reverse complement strand
GTTCAAAAGGAATTGGTCCATTTTTGCTATTAATTTGTTCAATGTAAAATTCTCACTTTATAATTAGTAAAGTTGTATTAGCTATGTTGAAAATAAAGAAGCTTATGCAGATTCAGAAATTCTAATTATTTTAATTAAAATAACATGGTAACCCAGTCAGAAGACCTTGTCAACATAATAAAATTGCAGTAAAGAATATCCTTGTCTTCTGAAGAGGTTGCAACAGAATTCCTACAACAAAGTTATCAGTTACTTTACCTTCTGTTACAGATAATCTATGATCCTTTAAACTTGTTTCACAATTCAACCATTCTTATTATTAATATTCTCCTAATATAATTTAAATGTGCTTCTGTGAAATTTCCATTCATGAGTTCTAATGCCTTACATTTTCTCCATATTAACCATTCTCTCGCTTGAAAAAACTGATTGAAAAGGCTCCAAAAACTTACATATCACTGGCAATAGAGGAGTTCCTGGACATAGACTTTGGCGACAGATCATAGTCGCTATCTGACCGGTAGAGAAAGGACTCTCTGCGTTGACTGTGAACAAAATTTGCCTGGAGAATTAGCCCTGATCCAGGGCTTGTCATGGGATCCAAGGGACTCCTTCCCGATGAGGTGCCATTGTCTACGTCGAAACTGCAAGGCAATAAGAATATATTTAATGCAATGTAAAACCCAATCAACCCCACACAATTAGTATCAAGGACAACTTTAATTGACTTGGTGACATTCAGTTCAACTTCAAGATTTCCATCTGGTAGTCAGGTGTGATGCATGATTAAATCCAGTACATCCAGAGAGCACAAGATTAGAAAACTCAAGGAACATTTTGGCTATATAAAACTTCTTTCTTCTATGAAGCTAGTTTTCAAATGGATAGCTAAAGAAGAAGTTAAAGCAAGGGAAAAATAATAACAAAAGGAAATAGTAGAGTACAGGAGAAAACAGAATAATTTCCTTCTCCACAAATTTTAATATGGAAAGAAATAAATTTGGCTTAATTGCAACAACATGGTACAGTTATTTCCTGATTGTAAGATTTTTCTAAGTTGTTGGTTCCTTTTTTGCACTGGATAAATGTGTCAAACTTTGGAATTTTGAAACTAGTCTTGGAGTTGTTTTTTTAAAAAAAAAATCAATGGAGAGTTCCCACCCCTAAAAAGGAATATTGTCTATACATATAATATATGTTGGAGAGTAGCCTAGATCAGGGCTTTTCAACCTTTTCACCCATTGTACCACTTTTAGGATATGGCAACATCCGAGCACCAGTAGTCGCCTAGCAAGGTGTCAAAAACTTGATAACAAAAAAAGGAAAAAAGTGATAAAGTACAGGTAGTCCTCGACTTACAACAGTTCGCTTAGTGACTGTTCAATGTTACAATGGCACTTAAAAAATTGCCCCCCAATCCACAGCCGAGCAAGACAGCGCCCGGCTGCACACTTCCTCCTGTCCGAGATTTTCATTGTTGTGAGCATTTCTGTTGAGAATTGGCAGTGGGGGTGGGGTGGGGGGTGTTTGGTTTTTATTCTCCCTGTCTGCTGGGTGGTTGCAGCAGGTTTTGGTCACTTCACATGACCCTGGGACACTGTGACCGTCATAAATATGAATCAGTTGCCAAGCATCTGAATGTAAATCACAAGGCCCTGGAGATGCTACAACATTCCAGCTGATCGGCGCTTGTTCTGGGCACAGCAGAAATGCCAGGATCAATGCCGAGCTCCAGCTGGAGCCTGGCGCTGATCCTGGTGCTTCCACTGAGCCCTGACAGCCCCGAAGAAGCATCAATCAGCTGGAAAGCGGCACTGATAGCGCTTCCGCTGAGCCCTGACAGCCCTGCAGCTCCAGCCATCTCTCGCTCAGGCTTGTGCGGTGCTGCCACCGGTTCAGCTCATTCCCCTCCCCTGCTACCACTTTTCTAGGATGGTCACGTACCACCTGCCAGATGCCAATGTACCGCAGGCGGTACCTGTACCACTGGTTGAAAAGCCCTGGCCTAGATAAGTGCCTTTCTTCATTAATTACAGTATTATGGAACAGTTTGCAAACCCAATCCTACCCATAAAACCCATGATGCTAAACTTGTTTCCTGACTGATTTGCACAACCTTACCCTGCTGTTTTCCATATCATAACATAAAGCCCCAGCAGCTGCAAGATTCAAAAGCATCAGCATAATTCATCATTATGACAACAGTTCTTTCTAGCACCGTAGAAAAATTAAAAAGGCTCTAAGCTTTCTGACCCATTTTTAATTTCAGACTGAGGAGAAAACAGAATACTATGTTACCTGCTGCTTTTGAAAACTTTCCGTTGATGTTTTATTGTGCAATTCTCCTGCTTCCATCCTGGAATTTCATTACAAGCCCAGAAAACAATATTGTCCACCCTTTCTAACTCATTATCTTCTCACGTCTATTTCTGGCATAATTTTTTCCTTCCAACAGAAAACCTTTCAAGTGGGAAAAGCGAGAAGGGCTGCCTAATATCTTTGGGTGGGTATTGCTCACAGGCAACCATCTGGAAACACTTCAATCCCAAAAGATAGGAATGCAGATTTGGAGTCCTCTATGCAATCAGTGAAGGCATGCAGCGCTTGTGCACAGAAGCTGCTTTCTACAGGTAGTCCTCCAGTTAACAATAGTTTGTTTAGTGACTGTTCAAAGTTACAACGGCACTGAAAAAAGTGACTTATGACTGTTGTTCATAGTTACGACCTTTCCAGCATCCCCATGATTATGTGATCAAAATTCAGATGTTTGGCAACTGGTTCATATTTGTGACCTTTACTGTGTCCCATGATCATGTGATCCTCTTTTGCGACCTTCTGACAAGCAAAGGCAATGGGGAAGCCAGATTCACTTAACAACCCGCCTTACTAACTTATCAACCGCAGTGACTCACTTAACCATTGAGGCAAGAAAGGTCGTAAAATGGGGCAACATTCACTTAACAACAGAAATTTTGAGCTCCATTGTGGTCTTAAGTCGAGGACTGCCTGCATTAGGTTAGCTAATCTGTCTGCCTAACCAGAGCTGCCCATTTGATGTGATGATAACTCTTCAGCAGTCCAAAAGAAGCCCAATTCTGATAAGAAAACATCCCCTTACTATTATTGCTACTACCTGATTCCTTCAACTGAGCTTTGAATTTTTCTATGCCTGGAAAGCTGATAAAGCTTTAGTTCTCTTCAAGGATTTCTTCCTGACTCAAATCAACACAACAAAATATTTAGGTGTTTCTGCCACCATGTCCAGGATCCAGATTATATCTTGATTTTGGTATAATATAACAAAGATTCAAACAGCTCATAGCATTACATGATAGATAAAATCCTGAAATTTTAATAAGAGATGAGAAGTGTTCCTTCCTAATTCAGTCCCTAGGCAATCTTGCTGTTAGTTCTGAATTAACACATTTGGATTGAAAAACTGCATTTGGAACATTTGTAAATGAAGCATTTGTTGCAATACAATACAGTCTCCACTAGATGGAAGCCAAAAACAACAAGGAAACAAGCTCACACTGAAACAATTACCGGTAGCATTTGGATATTGCTTGAGCATATGTACTATTTCCTTATGAAATTCTTCAGGTCATGGGGTAGCAAATTGTATTGATGAATGAAAATAAAACAATAATGAATTGTACTCATATGTGATGCAGTTTTAAGTTCTATTTATATTATTTCTTAGCTTCAATGCTATTTATAAAGCACCTTCTCCAACCCCCAGCTTTTAAATCAAACCCTTTTATTACAATCCCAAATCAGTTTTCTGAAGAATAATAGACTTATTAAAAAAATTTCTTAATATAAAATACAAGTAGAAATAAAAATACTAGAAAAAGGAGAGGGAAGGGGATAGAGGTAGTGAAGTGAGGGAAAAAAATAAAATAAAATAATGGCTTCTAACTTCTTTCAGTACAGTAACATACCTAATAGAGTTACAATATCAACTTTTTATTTATAGATGTATTGGAAGAGTGAAGAAGATCTAAAGTCCAAACTCAGTGGAGGAAATATCATAATCTTCAAATATTGTAACATCTGGGCAATCCCAGTCATAAAATACACAATTGTAATATTGGATTGGACTTAAGCAGAATTACAAGTCCTGTACAGAAGACCAGAAAAGTAATGATGGTGAATTGTGCTCTTCATGCAGGCAGCAACTTTGACAGACTCTACTTACCAAGGAAACTAGATGGGCACAGAATGTTGCAAGTACACCAGAAGATTAAAGAAAGAAAAAAGGGCATTGGAAGAATATCTGAAGGACAGTGAAGAAGATGCATTGAAGCTAGTATACCATGAAGGCATACGGAATATTGGATAGACCGAACTGGCTTATAAGAAAAACCAAATAAGGAACAGAAAATAAACAGGGCAAGTCAAAGTATTAGATGGCCAGTACATTAAAAAAAGGGGACAAGATAGCTCAATGGTTAAAACACTGGTCTTGTTGGTTGGAAAGTCAACAGCCCAGATTTGAGACCCAAGTGCTGTTTGATGGGATGAATTCCCATTACTTTCCCCAGCCCCACCCATTTAGTAGTTTGAAAACATGCAAATGCATGTAGACGAATAGGTACCACTTTGGTGGAAAGATGACAGTGTTCCATGCACTTGGCATATAGTTATGCTGGTCACATGATCACAGAAATGTCTTCGGATAATGGTGGCTCCCTCGGCTAAGAATCAGAGATCAGCACCACCCCCACAGTGAGACACGACTGGACAGGGAAAACCTTTATCTTTTCCTTTAAAAAAACCCTAACAAATATGTGAGAACAAGACCTGCCAATAGCTGAAAGTAAGAAAGTTGAACATCTCCTGCAGAAATGGAGCTCAGATGGTGCTGGTGGGAGGCTATGAGAGCAGTGAGATTAAGGGAGATTTCCTTGTCTTATAATAGTATGAGTACCGAAGGGCAGATCAGAGATTTATTAAGAATTCTTGTTCACTTCAATAATGACTGCTATACAGGAAAACCTGGGTTAATCTTTCATTATTTCCAGAACAGTAATACGTGGTTATGTTGCTTTTATTAATAGGATAAATCTGTAAATTGTGAATACATTAGATCAGAATGTAAGAAACAAGAAAACTTACTAATAAGCAACTCTATTATTTTCCTTTTTTTTAAAACAGCAGCAGTAAAAAAAATATATACACACATTCTGCATTCCCAACTTTCTGGCTACGTATAAATCTGGCTACAGAGCATAAAATGTCCTTAAGTAAACATAATAAGAACATGGAATACTGTTGAATATCAAGCCAGCCCATCATGTTCAGTACTGTTTACAGAGGTTCTTCAGAATTTCATACAAGAATCTTGCAATCTGAAGATGCCAAGATCTTCTATACGCAAAACATGTGTTCTATCATTGAGCTACGGCCTATTTAAAAACTAGGTGTGTAAAACATGTACCCAGGCACAAACCTGAATATGCATTATTCATTGATAATTAGACAGGAGGATTTTAAACAAAGTTTTAATGGATGAATTGTGTAAGTTAATTGTTTTAAACTTATATCCCCTTCTAGCAAATAAAAGTCACTTGATTTCACCTATCAACTTTAACAGCTCCCCTACTGAAACATCTATTCATGATATTCTCTCTTAATGATACCCAGAAGAATTTATTGGTATCTTTTTATACAAAGAGTAATTTAAAAATCCCTTTTCACCTATGGGGTTTACATTCACAAACAGCATTCTCAAAATAGGTGGTGAAATGGCATTTGAGACCTTCCCTGCAGCTTATATATTCACCTCTGTGCCAAATGGAAGCTGGGTCTGCTCATTCAAAAATTATGAAGTATTTTATCCAGAAGCCAAAGCATTAATTAAAGGTGGGTAAAGGAATTGCCTGTAAATATTTCTGCTGTTGACTCCATTCCAGTTTAGACAGTAACTTTAAAAATGGTTTGAATCCAGCCCAATCACTCTGATCCATTTGTAAACAGGATATGTTAAGTTTCATACAGATAAGAGCTATAAACTCTGTTAACTGCAATTCATCTTTTATAAACAGAATACACATAACACTCTATGAACTAGGGAAAAACAGTTACATTTTTCCAAATTTGCACACATTTATTATTGCTTTCCCCATATTTCCCAAATGAGAGGATGGAATGAATTTCAGTCCAAGGATAACATTCTATACTGGCTTGTATACTAGCCAAAAAGTACAGATTTTGCTCATTTCATAGAATTAGGTAACAAAACATGTATATACATTTCCCTATAGTACAAAAATCAGCATAAATCAATTCATTTAAGGCTGTCTAATGAATACATACTGAAAGAATTAATGAGTTCATGTGGAAAGTATTATAAAGTGTATATATATGTTTACATATATGTTTATAAGTAGTCCTCGTTTACTGATCAGTTGTTCAGTGACAAATTTAAATTTATGACAAACTTGTGGCCATTGCAGTCTCCCTGCAGTCATGCAATCGTGATAACAGTATAACAGAGTTGGGAGGGGCCTTGGAAGTCTTGATTCAGGTGATTTGGGTACTTGGCAACTGGCATGTATTTAAAACAGTCACAATGTCCTGCAGCCATATGATTGCCATTTGTGATCATCACAGTTGACTTCTGACAAGTTAATGGTAACTGGCAAGAAGTTGAAAGTCCTGATCCCATGATATCACACTTAATGACTGCAGCTGATTTGCTTCATGACCAAAAGAGAATTGACATCGTAAGCCAAGAGCAATCAAGAAATGTTTTGCTTTTTTCTGTTGCTTAGCAGGATAATTGCTGGTTTCAATTGTGGTCAGTAAGTGAGGACTACCTACAGCAGGGGTTCTCAACCTTGGCAACTTTAAGACTTGTGGACTTCAACTCCCAGAATTCCTCAGCCAGCAAGCTGGCTGAGGAATTCTGGGAGTTGAAGTCCACAAGTCTTAAAGTTCCCAAGGTTGAGAACCCCTGACCTACAGTATATCTAAGCTTCAAGGCTTACATCATCCTAACCCCCCCCCCCTAGTTATGATAGGTAGGAAAGAAATGGCAGAATGAGAACATGACAAATTGAAAAAGTTAAACTCTTTAGTTCTCTTTCTAGCAAAACCTGTTAACATCCAGGCATCTCTTTTTTAAACTTCTTTAAGCTAAGAATTCTCATCATGCTTGGTGATTCCAACTCTGTATGCACTTTTCCTACATAACCTCTAGAATTATGCCACTTGTGTTCAGCTTAGAGAAGTATTTTATTTTAAGATTCTGAATCAGCCTTTGCTCTAATGAACTGAGCAAAAGAGTGATCTTGAACTCTAGCTCTGATTAACAACATTTTTGGATAGCATCCTTCCTTTCTTCATGCCCATCTCCCCAACAGTAGAATTTGAGGCTATCCAATTATGTTGACTGGATACAGACTTAAGAAAAACCAATAAAAAGGTCAACTTTATATAGTGTATATCATAGAACCACATATGTTGGTAATGGTTATTTTATTTAATTTTTATTATTATAATGGTTATTAGATCAAAAGGTTTTAAAATAGCATGAGATAAATGTTTGATTGCACCATCCTCAAATCTAACAGGAATTTTTTAAAATGGAACTTCTGTATTTATGATCAAGAATATCACTGTATAATTTCAACATAAGCAAAGAACTGGCTCCCATGATTTAGAGAATAAGATAAACAAACAATTTCTAGGACTTGTTGGTTACTACTGGAATTTCACTGATTTGACTCAGATACATCAATTCAATTGTTACACTCTCTATGTCACTTTTATCAAGTGTTGGTAATCCCAAATCAAACAAAGACCAGTACTTTAAGTAATGTTTATGCCTTAGGAGCCTACAGTACAACACTCTATAAGTCTGAAGCCATATCCGGCCTTTCTGTTTGAAAAAAATGAGTCACTCTCAGTTCATCCTGGAAGTTCGACACTGACCTATATTTAATTAATTGAGTACAGAGGAGAAAAAAAATAATCTGACAGATATAATTTGTACATAGGGGTCAAAGGAAATGGAAAATTCCCTCCTCCCTTCTCTTGAACTGGTATTGGTATTTTGTATAAATTAAGTTCCAGTTAATTAAACTGTAACAGTTTCAGGCATTGTTTGATTCGCTCAGCACTGAGTAACAGAAAGCAACACTGCCATCATTTCACAAAGTTTGCAAATAATGTTGAATTTCTATTTCTTCCTCCATTACTTCTGCTGGTGATCCAAACCTAGGGTTTTATACTACAATTGGGAATTCAAGGACAGATTTTGTTTTTTAACAAGTGGGTTTTTTTAATAGCTCTTTTCTTTTTAATATGTTAAAAAAAGTGTATATTTTTAAGCAAAAAAGCAAAAAAAAAAAACAAACCCCAAAACCCTGGATCATGTTTTTAATTAAACAGCCACACTGGACGATTACATTTACCAAACAACCTTGATTTGCTATATATGTTAAATACATTGTACATAACATGGGATATATTTCACTTCCCCCCCCCTGATTTTTATATAAAAAGCATAATGTTATAATGCAATGATATGCATAAATACTCAGAAGAAATCCACTAGATTCATCAGGATTCAAAGTCCATTAAGTGTTTGTATGACTACAGCCTTAATGAAAAAGCTACAATTTGTGCAAGCCAACAATGCTATTAGCTTTTGGGCACAAAAGAGAAACAAACCAAATGTATGTATCAGTTATTAATGACAACAGAACTTGCTGCCAAAGCATATTTACTAAATTTTATTTGCTTAACTATATATTAATAGCCAAGTTGAAATATTTTAAGAGTTCTGTGCGTGCCGAACTGAGGATAAGATAAAACAGGGTTAGTGCAGCAATTTTCTTCATCCTATATATAACAGTATAACAACTTCAATAAAAACGTTTATAGCCACTGAGCAATCTTCATGCAGAATTGTGCTTTGTATTCCTGAAGCACTATACAACTAAAACCAGTATTTTAATATTGCTCACAAGTTTTGTAAGTTAGATGCAAAGAGTAGCAGAAATCTATATTGTCAAAAGTTATAAAGAAATCTATAAATGGAAAGATCTACTTAAATGAAATACTGAATATTTATGAAGCTGTTAAAACAGTGAATGTTTCAAAATATATACACAAGTTCTCCATATTTCAGTCTGTTTCTAGGAGATTATATAACCATTTATAAAAGAAGCAGAATGAACCAGAATGCCACAAAAGAATGGACGAGCTTTTAAGACTCCAGAATGCATAATCAAGAAACATGATATAAGCATCAGAAGCTGGAAAAAGAAGACTTTTTTTTAAGTTGTGCTGTGTTGTAGCTGTAAAATCTATGTTCCAGTTTTCCATTGTGTATATAAATTATGTATTATTAGAACTAATGTATGAATGGAAGATGCTTGATGGCTTCAAAAGTAGTTATATCACGCACACCCTTAGGTAAATCCAGCTGCAAAATTAGGTCCCTTGGGACCTAGCCAATAACTAACTGCAGGAAGAATCCTAAGAGAAAAGACTTCGATATAAATTAACAAATCCCTACAGTCAGATAACATATTTCCCTTCAAATTGTATAGCTGCTCATCTCATGTTTATAATTCTGGGTGGATTTTAACATTATTAAAAACAACCAAATAACATAACCAATAAACAAAATGAGATTCAGTAAAACACATTTCGTTTTCTTTTTACAATCCTGCAAACCCTTTTATCATGATGGAGTTGGGGCGACTGAATGGAACTGAGCATTTACTGGCTCGATGCCCTTCCTGACGCCTACACAGAGTTCATAGCAGATATTTTCTCTTTGAGCCCTGATAGAGAAACATCTGCCTAGGATTGAACTCTCAACCTTCTTAGTGGGAAGTGTCTTTATCTCTAGACCATCGCATTGCTTATTCAGGAACACACTGAATGAGCTTGCCAATATAAGGACCACCTAAGAAATAATGATGCTGGGATTAACATGTTTTTAAACTGCTTCAGTAAAACACAATGAGTGCTTTAAAAACCAATTAAAATCCAATTAAACCCCCAAATTACAACCAAGAAACAGAAAAAGCAGGCAAGTGAACCCCCAAGTCCCCCCATTTGGCAGGCCCTGGACTGTAACTGGATCCCCTGGCAGGTTGGCACAACCATGTCATTAGAGCCAAGATTAGGGCCCATCTAACTTCAGGGGGATGATGTTTCAAAAGATAGGTGCTGGGGCAAAAAATGCTCTCTTGCGGGTCTCATCAGATGACACATTTTAATAGTAATATGGCTCTTCTGTCAGATCTGATGGGACAGGTAGATGTAAGTGGGTTGAGGCACTATCTCAAGTAATAATAATGATAATACTTATCATTGTGGTTTCTACTGTTTTTAATGTTGCAAGCCTCCTAGAGACTTATGAACGTGGGTAGCTCTCTATGAAGTATATTTAAGAGTATGGCCTACACTATTATATTAATAAAATATAATGGCAATAATGACAATTTACAAGTTCCTAGTCTCCAAGGCAATTATCTGAATTCCTCTGTAAGAAATTATCCTCAGTGTAATTTAGTTATCTTCTAAATGTTCAGTATCTTTTTGTTCAGAGTCTGGCAGACAGATGCTGCTTGCATTTCTTGCCAAGCAGCATAATCTTTCTAAGTATAGATCAATCTTCAATGTCTGCAAATGCCACTTACTGAGTGCTGAGAAGCCTTTCCAAGCTTTTACCACATAGAAAAATTTCAAAACAGATCTAGATATACCAACAGGTATGACATTCTTCATGATCATGATGTCTGCTATTTGACATCCTCCAGATGTGGTGAGATTAAATTCTCCTAGACCCCTAATTTGGGGAAGGCTGTCTTATCTCATTGAGGTTGCCGTCCCTATTCACCTTCTTTTAAGCAAGAATGAAAGCTTGTCAATAGAAGGACCACCTAAGAAATAATGATGCTGGGATTAATATGTGGGCTGTAAGAAATGAATCTGAATATTTCCTAGCAGTAGGCCACAGACACTAGCAGGAAAGAAGTGACATGATAGCAGTCTTCCAGTACCTGAGGGGCTGTCATAGAGAAGAGTGGATTAGCCTATTCTCCAAAGCACCTGAGGGCAGGATAACTATGATCATTAAAGACAGAAGCAACCTAGAACCAAGGAGAAATTTCCTGACAGTGAGAACAATTAATCAGTGAAACCAGCTTGCCTCCAAAAGTTGTGGGTGCTCCATCACTGGAGGTTTTCAAGAAGAGATTGGACAACCATTTGACTGGAATAACATAATGTCTCCTGCTCAAGCAGGGGTTGGACTAGAAATCTCCAAGGTCCTTGCCAACCCTGTTATTCTATGTCAGTGGTGGCGAACCTATGGCACGGGTGCCAGAGGCAGCACTCAGAGCAATCTTTGTGGGCACACGCACCATCGCCCCAGTCCTAGGCCTTCAGCTGGATTTTATAAAACCTTTTCGCTTTAGGCCTCCGCTGCCATGTGAAAAAAAAAGGTTCAATCAATGAGTCAATTTCAACTTCTCGCGGGAAAAAAAAGATCTTGCAAAGTTGGAATTGATTGATTGAACTTTTTAGTCCCACCCAGTCTGCCGTTACCTCCGCAGCCATGCCTACCCAATGGGCCACACCCACCCGGCACCCGACGATGCATAAGTGGGTTTTGGGTTGCAGTTTGGGCACTTGGTCTCTAAAAGGTTCACCATCACTATTCTAAGTCACTCTAAATCCGACCAATATTTGCTTTTATACATCCAAGGTAGTCAAGGCTTCTATTAAATGTCTCATGAGCTCATAGAATCATGGATTCTTTGCAAAGTGGGTTGTCCTGTGCTTCCCAGGACGAATTTTTATTCTGGGAAAAATCTGAGCAAAACCATATCCTCCATTAAAAGACCTGTGCTGTTATAATTATGTGGGATATTTTTACCATTTTAAAATATAAGATAAAACAGCACTGGCCACTTTGAACTTTTAAAAAACCAACTCAATCCCGTTGCATTTTAACAGTTCAGCACTTTTTCTACAGATGTTTCTATTTTTAAAAAAATGGCCCAAAAAAATGCCAGGCCAGAAATTTTTACCATAAAGTAGGTAAGTGTCCTAATCTGCTTCTCTCTTACATTGGAGAAATTTTTATTGAGCTTGTTTATCCTTCCTTCATGCTAGTACCTGCAGTATCTCTATAATTGTAGATTTGTGTCTAATTGAAATATTTTGCCAGCTACCTGGAATATTTTTAAAAGTTTTTTAAAGACTTCATATTCTTTAAAATACAGGTAGTCCTCAATTTACGAACACAATTCCATCGCTAAGCAATGCAGTCATTGAGTAATGCCTGATTTAACAACTGTTTTTGCTATAGTTGTTAAGCAAATCACATGGTCATTAAGCAAATCTGGCTTCCCCCATTAATTTTTCTTGTCAGAAGGCTCCTGGGAAGATCAGAAATGACCCTGGGATGCTGCAGCCATCATAAATATATGCCATTGCCAAGTGCCTGAATTGATTGTGGGCTATGGAAACACTGCAATAGCCTTAAGTCAGGGGTTCTCAACCTTGGCAACTTTAAGACTTGTGGACTTCAACTCCCAGAATTCCTCAGCCTTTGCTGGCTGAGGAATTCTGGGAGTTGAAGTCCACAAGTCTTAAAGTTGCCAAGGTTGAGAACCCCTGACTTAAGTGTAAGGGCCATTCATAAGTCACTTTTTTCAGTACTTTGTTTAAATGGTTGTTAGGTGAATGAATGTAAGTTGAGGATTACCTGTACTGGAAAACTTTTACTTTGGCAGTTGTTCACTATGTGCTGATTTTGAAATGAAAGTCTGGTCATCTATATCATCATCCACATTATACTTTTATCATTTTATTTTTATATTAAAGATTGGAATTAAAACCCACACAAATTGAAAGAGACAATATGGGATTTCTTATAAATATATGTGTGGAATTTGCCCCACTGAATTATGTGTCTTGTTTTGCTGATTTTTTTTAAATTGGCACTCAAGCAAAAACAAACAATAAAGCAAACTTCCTTCAAAATAATTTTTAACAATTGTTTAAAATTTAATGAACCAGAACACTGAAGTTACTGAAATAAAAGGAACAAGTCTGGGTTTGCTAAACGTATACTAAAATTCTAAACCTGAAAAGTTAGTTAATATGCTTTGAAATACAGTATATTGTTGCTTTTAAGGAAAGTATTAAGATTCCCTGAGGCAATGAAATGCAATTATTCATTTTTGTTTCACTGAGTGAAACTCATGCATTTGCTGTGGGTTAATAAAAGTATCAATTCAGGATTTTCATTTTAAAATACTGACCTTAAAATATTATGTTTCAATATGAGTTTGTGGCTATTTGCACATGCAAAAACCAGCACTGAATGTTCCTGGGCTGGATTCACTTTAGTTTTGATCAGAAGCAAAGATAAAGAACATCGTATTTAAATCATAACTAGATTTCAAACCAAGAGCTGTTCTTTAACACATATATCCCCCAACCCCCACTTCTTAGGCAAACTCCCAGTAAAAATAACAACTTGACAACTTCTGGTTTCCTTCACTTCAGGCTTTTATGAGACAAGCTTAGAAAATAAAATAATTGTATTAGCATTTATTAAGAGTGCATTAAGTCTAAAGACAATTAGGAAATCATCTTTGAAGTTTTCTTAGAATTCAAAGGACTTGGAACTCTTCCTGAAACAAAAAGATTACTAGCCATTTTTAGGACAAGCCAGAGGTACATGATCAGAACTACAGGTACATAGAAGGGTACTAAGTACAGGTAGTCCTCAAGTTAAAACTATAAGGGAGTCTGTCCATCATGGTCATAACTTGTGACCTGTCATAAATTGGGTCATTATGTAAGGACCTGATTTTACGTCCATTTTTGCAGCATTAAGTGAATTCCGTGGTCATTAAGTGAACCTATCGTTCGTTATGGGTGCAGGTTTGCCAAAACCTGGACATAAATGTGGTTTTTGGCAAAGCCATTTTAAAATGTAGTCACATAACCGCAGGACGCGATTGACCTGATTGCTGAGTGCACAAAGTGGGGTTACATGACTGGGGGTGGGGACAATTTCAAAACTGGATTATAAGTACCCCAAGAGATCCGTCATAACTTCTAACAATTGCTAAGGGAGTGGTTTTGAGTCAAGGACTACTTGCATCATTCTTTCTTAGGACAATGGGCACCTGTGGACTTGTACCATTCATTTCCCCTTTCCTATAACAAATAACATTCAGTGCAGGTACAGTATTTAATTGACCTTAGTTGATTTTGAAAAATTAAGCAGACCTGATCCTGATTAGTATTTGGATGAAAGATTCCCAGACAATCCCAGAGCTACAGTAGGACAGAAGAAGATAGGAACAAACCACTTTCATATGAAACGATATATAAGTCTAAGTGCTATTGCTATATTATTGGGAAAAACAACAACATGAATGTATAGTTATCAGAAGTCAAACTCAACCCGAGGGATGTCTATGAAATTCTCAATCGTCCAGATCATGGTTGTCCCAAAGGTGCTTTTTCAACAGGCAACTGGAAAAAGCATCTTTGGAACAACCATAACCTGGATGACTGAGAATCTCCACTATACACCCTGGGAGGAACACCTTTCAAATGGTGTGGGAGTATGAAGGGATTTCCAAAAAATTGCATAGTACAGGAATGTTTATGGAGATTCTGAGTCATCCAAGTCATGGTTGTCCCAAAGGTGCTTTTTCAGGAGGCAACTGGACTTTCTTGTTTTTTGGGGGGGGGAGTCATTTCGTTTCTCATCCAAGAAGGTTCTTCAGCTCTGATCTGAATTTCAGAACTGAAGAAGCTTCTTGAATGAGAAGAGAAAATCTTCAAAGAAAAACAAAAAAGTCTAGTAGCCGCCTAAAAAAGCACCTTTGGGACAGACTACAGGAACTATTTGCACTTGAGATGCAGACAACACAGAGTCATCCCCAACAGCTTATGCCTGTGTTCACTAGTGAAGGGACACAGGGCAGAAAACATCTTGCCAAAAGCATAACTCCACAATACAGTCCTTTCAGCAGTTCCAAGAAGGCTCCACAGCCATTTGCACTACCCAGGTAACCCTGAGGACACAGACAAATCTCCAAGTGGCTTCAACGACTCTCTAAAAGAATGCAAATGACCAGCTGTTTGCAAGTAGTATAAATCCTTCCATTCCCCACCATCCAGTCAGAGCTGAAGAAGCTTCTTGGATGGAAAGTGAAACATCTTCAAAGAAAAACAAGAAAGTTGTGTTGCTGCTTGAAAAAACACCTTTGGGTCAACCTGAGGGAGATATTACTTCTTTACAGCAAATTATGAGCATCTAGAAAACTCACACTTATTGGATTGTATTTTGCTTAGATTAAACATGCTTGTTTTAGATGCAAAGTTAACATCTCCTGGCTGCTTATCAAAGCCAGTATCAATGGCATATTTCTTTCTGTCTTAATATTGACTTTTTTCATTTCTCACCATATGAAGCATACAACAAACATCAGCAATAAGACTTACAGCTACAAATACAGAAACACTAAGAGCCATAATAAAATGAACTTTACTGAGAATACGGTAATCCCCAAATTTGGAATTGGAGCTTTGTAATACATGAGAAAATGTATTGTATTATATAGAGTTGGAATACAATGGATTCTGGCTGTTTGTCTTTGCAAAAAGTAGAACAGGGCCTGCCTTATAATGAGCCAAAAGGAAACAAAAATCCAAGGCAGCAGTTGTGAGTTGTGTGTATTGTATGGTTGTGCCTATAAACTAAGTACTTGGAGTGTTTCAAACAGTGCAAAGTTTCCAGACTGCGAATTAAATAATTGTTATAAATCTCCACGCCAGTTTTATTAGCAGTGATTTCTTCAACGTCATGAAATATAATGTTGATCCCAAAGAAGTCTCTCAGAGCCTGAATGGCCTGAATCATAATAAATGGCTCTCCCTTATTCAAACACTGCTTGTCGCACTTACTTGGCCACGTCTCCCTCTAAGGATTATCTACAAGCAAATGTTTGAGTATCTTTGAAATTAATTCAGTGACAGAATGTGGGCATGGAAGGAGGGAGTTGAATGGATAATTGAAACTCAGCATCTTTTTCTGTTCTGTGTGGAGTTTGGCTGGAAATCAGACTCCTCATTAAGGTTGTCTAGATTGCTTCAGCTGGGGAAATGGCTCCCATCTGCTTTTTCAGCTC
The DNA here is from genome assembly GCA_034064705.1 of Bothrops alternatus. Taxonomy (NCBI): domain Eukaryota; kingdom Metazoa; phylum Chordata; class Lepidosauria; order Squamata; family Viperidae; genus Bothrops; species Bothrops alternatus. The sequence goes on along the minus strand of JARGCV010000016.1, from coordinate 17,401,307 downwards.
AAGCAACAAAATGTTATGGGCTGCCCCACAACAACCTCCATTCCTCTCCTTGAGACCGGTTTTCTGGGTGCAGAAGCTCAGCTTTACAAGATTCTCAGGCTTAGAATGTCAATAAAAATAAATACTTTTAACATTCTAAGCTTCAAGAAGTATGTGTTTGTTTGTTTGTGTGTGTGTGTGTGTGTGTACACATACACACATGCATACATTAAACATATATGTATGCATGTATGTATGTATGTATGTATGTATGTATGCGTTTAAAGCTATGGAAGCTATTCCAGATGCAATTTTCACCTATAGCATTGAGCTGAAATTTTGCTTTTGCCAGATAAATAAACTCTATACTGACTTTCTGCATTGCTGTAGATCACCACAGCTCACACAGAAGTCTTTTCCTCCAAGTGTTGCTCAAAAGCTTTGTTGGCAATGCAGAGAAGCAAACTTGGGAATCTGCACACAAAGAAAATGCTTGGATACTGAATTAGGATTCCTGTTCAAATATAACACATAAAAAGAATTCTATGCCAGAGAAAATCTAAAGTATTAAATGTGAATCATAACGTATATTCTGGAAAATGTTATAAAAATAAAGGAGACACAGCATAGCTATTATATTACACTGTAAATTTTGGTAGACATCATCATGACTAGGAGTTACATCCTGGAAAGCAACATCATCACTACATCCTTTTTATAAAATGATATGGAGAATCATGCTACCAAGTAAATAATTACAAAGGTTTGTACAAAGGCAAAGGGCCATCTACTCTTGGATTCTATTCCTAAGATAACCAGTCAGATACCAACTTAAAGCTGGCAAGCAGGCATACACGCACTAGCAGACTCTCATTCAAGTATGTATTGACAGGTAAATTAGCTGAGTACACAACACTCTACATTACGGTTTACTAAAAAAAAAAAGCATTTGCTGGCTTCACACAACATGCTAAACTATAAACTATGATTTACAAACTATAAAACATATTAAACCAAAATATATGTAGCTTGCCAGAAAAATTGAACCAGAACAATCTTTATTATGCTGGGAACATTGTAAATACAGAAAGTCTTCAATTTATGACCATGATTGAGCCCAAAAATTTTGTTGTTAAGTGAGATATTTGTTAAGTGAGCATTGCCCCATTTTACGATCTCTCTTGCCACAGTTGTTAAGTGAATCACTGCAATTGATAAGTTAGTAACCTAGTTGTTAAATGAATCTCACTTCTCCATTGACATTGCTTGTGAGAAGGTCACAAAAGAGGATCACACAGCAATGGCCATAAATATGAGTCAGTAGTCAAGCATCTAAATTTTGATCACATGATCATGGGGATGCTGTGAAAAATGGTGATGTCATATTTTTCAGTGCCATTGTAACTTTGAACGGTCACTAAATGAACTGTTGTAAGTCAAGGACTACCTGTAAGCAATTTCATGGCTTCCTTGGATGGAAGAGAAGTTTAACAGAATCTATTTTAAGCAAGAATTTAACAACTTTTCTTGCCGTCTACTTTGCGAGGCTAGCATTCTAACATTCTAAGACATCTGGCAGATATCCTACCTGGGAAGACTGATCCATACCTATTTCAGTTCAGCTTTTAAATAAGATAAGAAAGTGAGACTGTACCAAGAACTAGATAAATAGACAATTAGAATGTTCATTCTGGGAACATTTGTTTACCACCTTCTAAAACAAGTAAAGTGTTACTTGGCTATTTCCTTAAAGAAAACAGGAACAAAAGTTTGAGAGAGACTTGGGATGGTTGGACAAGACCAAAAGGACAAAAGGCAAGCAAAGGAAAAGATACCTAATCAATACTATAATACAGCTATAAAACCAGTATTGTAGCTACAACTGCTTTGAACAGTGAGATGGAAAGCATATAAATTTAATAATACTGTATCCGTAAATAAATACAGATGTGCAATGCTTTAATGAGAATCACCCAGAGAATGCATCTTTTGTAGCTCCTTAAAGTTCCTTAAAGCAGATTACATTTTGTTTCCACTCTCAGGGACTCCGATTATTTCCACATAATACTGCAAAAACCCTCACAAAAACTCAGTATAATAATTTCAATCTTAGGAACCCTCTTCCCCCACAGCAAATTCAAAAGCAAAACATGGCTGGAATAGAATTTTAGAGTCTTGATGCCATCACTGAGTAGACCCTAGTCGTGCAGCTTGCTATTTCTGCATGAGAAAATTCAGAAAAGACTCTGGTCCAGACTTCAGTAATTACTTTTAAACACTGAGCAAGAGTTCTTGGGCCATAATGAAGCAAATGCTGTGGGACATCAAAATTGTCTGGCAGTTGTATAACTTACAGAAATTAGATTTACTTATATCCTGATATATTCATGAACATTAGAAACACACATAGCAAGACAGGTTTCTCAAAATATCAGCCAGGTTACTAAAAAGCAAAGGGACAGATGCAATGGCTGGGCTGTTGAAGTTTACCCTAATCTCCATGCCTTCCTGGTCCTGATTTTGCATACCGTAATACATTCTAGTTTAACTATGATTTAACCATCATCTTAAACCATAACTGTCACTATTTTTTTTCCAGACTAAGAAATAGAAATTATTGACAAGACCAGAATCAAACAAATCCTGGAAAAACACCTTTAACTGGACTTTTGATTTTGATGAGGAGAATGACAGAAAAGAAAAGATTAATATCAATGCTATTTTTTTGCTTTTTTCCAAAATCAAAAGCTCCCATTGTTTCCACAAAGAAAAAAAATGATGTCAGTGCCAATTGTGAAGCCCTCAGATCAAAGTGCACCAAAATATCCAGAATGTCCTCTGTCATCAATGTAACAACACAAGATAGTGTTCTGTTTATAGCTTTACTTCAGCTAAGAAAAAAAAAATATTTGTCCTTGAATTTCAGATGGATAAAATTCTCACTGCATCATTTCCTAATTATTCATCAACATTTGTTTCTAAGAAAAACAAAGTATTTCCACCAAGCTAAAAAAAATGTGTATTTGTAGCTAAGGGTAGGATTCCCCATCAACAACCATTTCCATTGTATCAGATACAGAAGTTGTGTTGTCAGCAACAGAGATTAAAACTTTACCTAAAGACAATTGGGTTACGTTATTGCACTGGAAAGCTTAAATATTTGTACTGGCTAAGCTTTGACAGTTTTCCCAAACATCACACAAGAGCAGTGCATCACTTCAGATTTGAAATCAGTGTCTTTTGGAGACTAGGTTGGTGTCAAGAATACTGCTGGCAACTGTTTGATACAAATGCATCTTTTCCTAGAGTTATACTGCAGTTGTGAAGGGCAATCATTTAAATGCTTGACTATTTTAACCATTTGTCAACAGGAGCTACATGAGTGGCCTCCTCCATGAACCCTCTGTCTTTTTCCCTTTCATCCGAAGCCCTGCACAGCCCTGCCACTTACTATCAGCATAGGTTCAAAAAATTATCCAGATTTATGGAATTAATGTTCCAGATATGTAAATAGAAGGAAATGTCACCTTAAGTTTACTATTAACGTCTATTTTAACAATTAAATACCAGAACTGAGACGCTGTTAATTCTTGATGAAATGTAATCAGTACATTTTCCTCTAATTTTTCCCCATACAACTCTAAAAAATAAATGTCATTTTAACAGAGCTGGTATTGAAAATGTTACAGTTTCCTTATCCTCCTTTTTCTGTGAAACTTTAGAAAGTAACCTTGAGAAGAGCAATCTCTAGCATTCCCTGAGCAGACTCAAAAAAGTTCCCTATTCTCAGAAAAAAACCTTGTCCCTAACTGAGTTCAACCAGATCAGCAGTGTTAGCACCCAGCCAGATTCACTAGAAATAGCCCTGAGATCCAGCAAAATTCCCAAATGAAAGAGAAACTTTGGAGTCTCCAAGTGCAAAAGGCACTAATGATGCTGATTCCCAATTTCAAAAGGATATTTTCTAGAAACAATTAGCCTGACTGAATTATTCTTCAAGAGAATGCATTAGATTTGGCATAAGTCCAGGTCTCAAATGGAACAGGGGAATTGGGACCAAGATCTCTTGGGTGGGGTAGACAGGCCTGAATATGTTGTGCTTAAATTCTGTGACTCCATAGAGTCACACTCCTGATCTGTTTCAAGAAGTTTCTTAAAAAGCTGGGAAACACATTGTCCGACCACATAGATAAATAAAGCTCTGGATGGAAAGGCAAATATAATATTACACACTCAAATCCAAGTGTCAGAGTGACCCAAGGCATAAGGCCACTATTGGCCAGTCCCAGTCAGCATTTTGGACAACAGAAAGATTATATGTGCAAAGAAATAAATTTTAATTCACAATTTGCTACATATTTACTTCTACCTTATTGTTACCCAGCCACTCATCATGTATATTTTCGTAGTATTTTCATCAGCTGGCTGACTTGATCTAGCATTTATTTTATGGAGAGAAAGATAAGCCTGTTAATATATATCCATCTTCTTTCCCATCAATCACCTATACTATTTCAGAAAATAACATTATTATCCTTATGAATAACCCTTCTCTTTGTAAAAAGATTTTCAATCTTTCTATCTAAAATTTGGTCGCTGCAGAAAACACTGACTCTTTACATTTTGTTACATTCTGTCCTGTTATACTTTCATAGGCAACCCCTCCTATTCTATCAAATAGGACCCAGGGTTCAAAAATCTACACAAATTCCTCAGTTTCTAGGACAGAATTTCCCTGACTGTCAAAAATTTCCATCATCCAGGCATGTGTATACTAGTTTACAGCTTCAGGTTTTGTTTCACCAAAAACAGATTTTCTGCAAAGCCTCCACTGGGTGTTTTCAATGAGTTAAAACACTTAATGTGAAATAAAACAACATTCTTCTACCTACTAATTCACTCAGTGAGGCTTTTCTATGTACCATTTTACATGTTAAAAGTTAAAGCACAGTACGAGTAATCCTCAACTTAGAACCACAATTGACCCTCATATTTTTGTTGCTAAGCAAGACAGTTGGTGAGTTTTGCTCCAGTTTATGACCTTTCTTGTCACAGTTGTTAAGTTAGTAGCACGGTTGTAAAATGAAACTGACTTCCCTATGACTTTGTCAGAAAGTCCGAAAAGGTTATCACATGATCCCTGGGCACTGCAACCATCATAAATACATGCCAGTTGCGAAGCATCTGAATTTTGATCATGTGACCTTAATGATGCTACAGTTGTAAGTGTGAAAAACAGTCATAAGTCACTTTTCTCGGTGCTGTGGTAACTTTGAAAAGTTATTAAATGAATGGTTATAAGTCAAGGACTACCTGTATTGGTATGTTGGAGAACTTAGAGGCAGAATAGATGATCTGTTTGATCTCAACCCAAAGAAGTACAAAAACAGAACTATTTATGTGCCACAGTTGAGAGGAGAGTTGGGATTGTTAAGAAAGCTAGAGCAGGGTAATTGAATAAAAGAGAAAGGACGGGTTTCACAGCAATTATTGTTGTGGCTTTTAGTTGTAAAGGAACCATTATTATTTGACCAGTACTACCAATGACTGCTAGTGACCATCAAGTCCACATCCCTGCCATGCTGCCTGAAAATTAGTATCAACAAACCTAAGGTAAAAATATAAAATTTTATTAAAACAAAGAAATTGATCTGGAAGAATCCAACAATTGGTACCAATTGGTCTCCGAACACAATTCAAAATGTTGGTTATGACCTATAAAGCCCTTTATGGCAATGGGCCAGGATACTTGCGGGACCGTCTTCTTCCCCATGAATCCCAGCGACCGATTAGGGCGCATAGGGTTGGCCTCCTACGGGTCCCGTCTGTTAGACAATGTCATCTGACGGGGCCTAGGGTTAGGGCCTTCTCTGTTGCTGCCCCAGCCCTCTGGAACCAACTTCCCTCAGAGGTTCGTACTGCTCCCTCCCTCCTAGCTTTCCGAAAACTCTTAAAAACACATTTATGCAGGCAGGTTTTGGGCGTGTGAGTTGGAATCTGCCCCGTGGCCTCTGATTGTGACTGTGTGTTGTATGAGTGGAAATAGTTTTATAGTTTTTACATTGTTAATTAGTATTTTAATTGATTTATACTATATTTTTGTACTTGTATTTTTGCTGTAAGCCGCCCTGAGTCTTGGGAGAAGACTCAAATAAATAAATAAATAAACAAACAAACAAACAAACAAACAAACAAACAAACAATCTAAAAAACCCCAACAAATGGTATCCAAGGGAATCCTGCCTGCTTCAACCAACATAGAGGCGGCACATGGACATCCATTTTAATAACCACCGATACACTTTGCATTCATGAATCTATCTAGCCCTGCCTTGAAGCTGTCAAGGCTGACAGCTGTCACGACCCCTTCAGGAAGTGAATTCCATAAATCAACGACCCTCTGGGTGAAGAAATATTTCCCTTTATTCAGCATGGCTCTTCTTATGTTCTTATGTTCTTAACATAAAATGACATAAGGCTGCAGTTCTATGAACCCTTGGATTGTACAGATAGTCCTTGATTTACAACCATTTGTTTAGTGACTGTTTGAAATCACAGCAGTACTGAAAAATGTGCCTTACATCCAGTTTTCACACTTATGTCCATTGCAGCATCCCTGTGGTCATGTGATTAAATTTCAGGCACTTGGCAACTTATTTACAACAGTTGCACTGTCCTGGGGTCATGTGATTACGATTTGTAACCTTCCCAACTGGCTTCTGACAAGCAAAGTCAATTGGGGAAGTCAGATTCAGTTACCAACCACATGATTCACTTAACAACTGCAACGATTCACTTAACTGTTGCAAAAAAAGTCATAAAATGGGGCAAAACTCACTTAACAATTGCCTTGCTTAGCAACAGAAATTTTGAGCTGTGGACAATCAGTGCTGTGGACAATTGTTCCACATAAACCTTTCTGTAACAAATAAGAGGTTCACAAGATATAATTTTTCTAGTTCTGTAGTTTGCCATTTCAATCAAAGCTATTTCAGGCAGCTTTTTTTGCTTTCAGAATTGTTACGTTTCAAATATTGCAAAAGTGCTTTTGTCAACTAAAGTCATGCAGAGAAAATATCCACCATTATTTTCTGCCTGTAATATTGATTTTGATAAAATAAATTTATTTCATAATTTATTTCAAAGGAGAGGACAAACCAGAGAAATAGTCACAGGTAAAACAGGACATCCTTGAGCTAGCCTATGCAAGGTAGACAACAGTTGATGTGAAGGTCCCAATTTCCCTGTACAAGCATCTCTTTGATCTTCTGCAGCCTTCCAGGATCTATGGTTCCCAAGAAAAGATTGCTGGAGAATTTCTCCTTCAACAATTTGCAGAAACTATTCACTTCATTTTTTTTTTGCTCACACATTTGTTGCAGAATTTCAGAACTTTATGCCCAGATATACTAATACCATAATTTAAGAACAATACTTCAAATTCAATTAAGAAATCCTGCAATTTAATGTGCAACTACTTTCAAACAGCACCAACTGTATTTCATTTTTTGTACAGGCTTTATCATAAAATAACTCCTACACCCATGCCACTCAGATGAAAGAAATCAACTGTAAGCACTTATTTTTTTATCAGTAAAGGTTATTTTTATCCCATTACAAAGAACTGCTGACATATTGCTCACACACATTGGAAATAGAAAACCAACTTGGGCCACAGGAAAACTACAAATCCTTTAAGTTAATTTTCTTCAATGCTGTAGTAAACAGCAAGAATGTTCTACATTAGAATAATTTGTAAATATGAGTTTTTTAAAACAAAAATTATATTACACTAATCATTTTTTGTTTTGAAACTAATTTTTGCTTTTTCTATTTCCTGAATGAATTAATATACTGAATCCTTAATATACTAAATCAACAGTTTGGGGATTTATGAAATCAAAGACCTGATTTGGCTTGAGCAGGTCAAGATGTTTTGAGACTTGAGGTGCAATGGCAAATACAATCCTTCCCACCATATGCAACCTCAGGGGTACCCAAAGTCTTCAGCTCATCAATTCATTAATGAAGTTTTAGATTATTCATCAAACCTACAATATTTATTATATGAAAATTTAATAAATATTATTTTAACTAATAGTACAATGAATAATAACAATAGTAAGACCAAGTCTTAAGAACAAATACATGCAAAACTAATTTTGAAAAGTGAACAACACACTACAAATTCCACCTCTGCAAAGAAGATGAAAAACCAGTGGATCGTCTATTTAGCTATTTCAAGAAGATCGCACAAACTGACTACAAATAATATGGCCAAGTAGCTAGAAACACCAGTTGCCTGCAAGCAAGAACTGGTGGGACCACAAAATAGATACATTAATAGAAAATGAAGAAGCCTAAGTGCTCTGGGACTTCACAATTCAACCTGAAATGCACCTGCCACATAACACCTCCGACTTAATAATTGTCAATAAAAAAGACAAAAAAGTCTGATAGTGGGCATGGAAGTACTTGGAGACAGAATAACAGAAGAGGAAGAACTATTGAAAATCACTAAATAGAAAGATTTCCAAATAGAACTGGAATGATTGTGGTAAAAGAAAGCAAAGATAGTACCAATAGTAATCGGTGTCATCCCAAAACATCTGGAGCATCACTTGAACACTATTGGCATTGATAAAATCACTATCAGTCAACTGCAAAAGGCAGCTTTATTTGAAACAGCTTATCTCTTGTGACAATACTTCTAAAACCATCAAACCACAATATCTGCCTATCTCAGGTCCTTGAGAACGATTCAAGAGATAGATAATGTTGTGTCCTGAGCTTGCAAAAGCAGGCTCGGGACGTTGCAACGGTCCCGGGCATTGCAGAAGCTGCCCGGGACCAGATTGAGAGGCGCCAGCCTCGCACACATGCGCAAGGCATGAAAGCACTCCATGTTTTGTTGCCATTCTGTCCGGGGCTCTGGGTAGATAAAGAGAGGCCTGCGTGCCTTGCTGGTTGTTGGTGTTGATGTTAAACAATAAAGAGCTGTTAACTGTACAATGAGTCTTCATCATTCGCCAATGATCAAAGAACAGATAAAATGTCAAATCCAGTGAACATCTGTCTGTGCAATCAACAATAATAACTCAAACCTGCTCTTGTTGGCAGCTGACTATCCAGTCCTGAATAATACTGTCTCACCATTTGCCATTTTATCTTCAGGACTAGGGACTAGTGTGGAGCTCCCAGTGAAACTACCATTATTTATTGATCACCTATTGACCTCCAGGCCTCCTTCTGATACCATTTATTGATCCCTTGGATAAATCCCACTGACTTTGGGTCAATATTGGTCACTATGGGGAATTCTGTGCTAGATAGTGCTTGTCTGATCATGGTTCATCTTTCTCCAACTTTGGCAATAAAAATGCAAGAGTTAACACAGTAATACATTATCTTTAACTATCAATTTGCATTTTTGATAACACCCAAAAATATCCTGGCTGGGCAATCACCAAGCTTGGCCTAACATAAGATCATTCCCAGAATAAGAATGTAACGTAGAGCACAATTCTACTTAGATGTATTTGGATTTGAATTTAATAGCACACTCCCAAAGTTCTAAACAAACTTTCAGTTCTTTTTCCAGTACCATAAAAAGCAATTTTCCAGAAAATAGACTTGATTGTTCACTATTACATTCCATGAATCTTCTTCAAAGTAAAAATGACAAAAGCTGTAATCTATGCACTCTTGAACTAAAGCCCACTGATTCCATTAGTGGACTTACTCCTGAGTAAACTAGAACAGAGATTCTGGCTTTTAAACAGCAACCATAGGTAATGTGAATTAGATTATAATAGCTAAATAGAAGTAATTCACAGGGCTCTAATTTCAGGGAAAAAAAAACAGTTTTAATTTAAATGGGGTTTATATTGATGAGAAGCTGAGACCTAAACTTATCTGAATGCAGCCAATACAGCAGTATTCCAACTGCATAGGGATCATAAGTGGAGACCTGGCACCTGAATTTTAGTATCAGGGAGTGGGCTAAGAGCTTTCAGGAGTTTGAAAACTATCCTTGGCATCTACTGTCATGTTCTTTCACTATTGCATTCCCAATCTGCAACCCCCATAGCATTAAGTTCCCATACTGAATGTTATCGTGGACTCTTCCCACTATAGTTTATATTTAAAGGATAGTCTGCTGAAAGATTGTGCACATGTACATTTATTGAAATACGTATTTGTTGCTTGCAGTAATGCACATATTTTCTCTAATGCAAGTATATTTGGCAAGAAGTGTGAATTTTCTATGTTTGCTTCAAAAAGCAGGCTGAAAGCATTTTGCTCCTATTCTTATTGACTATGTAAGCAAAACTAAAAGAGAGAAAACTGAATGCCAATCAATGGTTGATGAAAATGACAGAATTTGAAGAAATCGCAAAACTGATTTGTTTGATTAGGGGAAAGACAATAATTACATTTGTTAGTGACTGGAAACTCTTTTTTTTTTTTTTACAAAATTTTATTAAGTTTATATAGATGAGGAAAAATAGGAACAATACAGGTATGGTAAAGGGAGGGGGTAGGAGGAAAGGGAAAGGGAAGGGGCCTGGCCCGAAAGGGCTGCCTCCACTCCCAGGAATGAAGTTGGCTGTGGTACAGGCCTTCATGAGTAATGACCTAAATAGGGAAGGATCAAAGAGTCCAGATGTTGGTGCCCGTTCCAGCCCCGCCTCGTCCTCTGACATGGGCATGTCAACTGCCTCAAGGTCCACGGACCCCTCCTCACCTAATTGAGAGGATGTCTCAGAGATGCCAGAACCGGTTAATGGATCACGTCCTGTTTGAGGTAGAGGTATGGGTGGAGGAGGTGGTACCTGCGAGGGTCGTTGACCCATAGAGGAAGCCATAAATTGTGTAAATGCATGGTGCATAAATGCCTGGAACTGATCTGACCATATATCATGTTGGTCTGCAGAAAGAACTCCAGCTGCAGTGGGAGTATATGTGGCTGCAGGGCCCTGTTGAGTTGTGGAAGAGGAGGAAAGAGGGGGACCAACCTCTTCTGCTTCACTGGACATGAGCCTTTGAGCTCTGGAGAACTCTCTCTCCACGCCTGATGTCTCCTTGAGGCCTCTCGCTTGGCTGCTTTGGAGGGCTCTTTTGAGGATGAGACCTTTGCCTTGGGCTTTTTCTTTCCCCCTGCATCCAAATCAGATGATCTGTGTTTTCTTTGTGTGGGGGGAATATCAGAGCCCTGCAATGCCTGAGGCGATGCACTGTCTGCCATTGCACCCTGGATATTCCAGGTAGGAGATGTCCAGGAATGGGGGGAAGCCAACACGCAGATTTGGTTGTCAGAGAGAGAAATTCCCCTCACTGAATTTAATACAAGAAGAAATAGAAGCTGTGCTGTAATGAATAGTTAGGTCAACTAATGAAAATTCAAAATGGCGGCCGCACCCTTTTGATGGGTATCTCTTTCAATAATGTACAGAATCGTGGCCCTGAAAGAGAGCTGGAGTATGTCCCCCCGTTAGAAGCCTGTCACAGCAGGCTGAGGCGAGTTGGAAAACAGGCCCAGCTATACCCTTAAGGTACACGAGGTCCCCCCAAAATGGCGGCCGTGCCTGTTAATGCGCTCAAAATGGCAGCCGGGTCTGTTTAATGCCCTTAAAATGGTGACCGCTCCAAGAAACGGTCAACAGAAAAGCTATTTCGGCTACCCGGAATGAGGAGGACACTGAGGGAGCTCAATGTTTAAATCTAGTGCCTCTCTTTCCCCGTTCGCCAGATAAGCGGTATAGAACTTGCTGTTGAGTCGCGCAGCCTCCGCTGCGATCCGAAATGCCGCCTGCTTCAATTGAGGCCTCATGGCGATGAAGCGATTCGAATGAGGCCATCCGGCCTAACTGAGCTCCGAAGGATCCCCAGCAACAGCAAGCCTCCTATTCTGTACTGATCAGCTGGACCGGAGCTAAAGCAGCTTCGTATCGACCTAATTTCAGCTCATCAGGAGCCTGCAAGGCTCGTTGAAGCCGAAAAAGGCCTAAACTGCAATTCAATGATTTTACGAATTTGAAGCCAAATTGAATAAAGGAAAAATTATAGAAGATTTGTAAATACCCAAACTCAATTATCCTACTAATCAATCCAAAAAATTAACCTAGTCTAAACTGAGAAGCCAAGTTAAATTGCGTTCTACTGAGCTGAGACTAAGTCAATAACTGAGAAGGCACAGCCCAGAAGGAGGCGTGGCTAAAGTTCTGACTTAGTCTCATCTGAGCAGGAAGGCTGAGATTACCCACCGATGGATTCTACATTCATCATGCTGGAGAATGAAGGATTTAGGATAAAATAAGGAGAGGTACAATCACGTCTTTCAACAAACAAGCTACCATCTGTTCTGTCTGGCCCCTCTCAGCTCATTAAAATCCACATAAATATGTCTTTAAGAGGTTTATTTAACACATTTCAAAAGAATTCACTTCAAAGCACGCTGCTGGCATTTTGCTGGCAGAAACAGCCAAGTCTCATGTATTTACATTTAGATTAACACATGCTCCTTCCACACCTTCCAATTAACTCACTCTTTCTTTATCACATTGTCCAAGGCCTCATTATTCTCCCGTAGATTTCCAAAACATCAGAAGACAGAAGTCAAACGCACGGTTCCAGATATCAGGCTACTCCTTGATTAACGTTGCTCGTGACAAAGGCGTAGTCTCTCTGTCCCCTTCTAATATAGTGTCCGATACGTCACTTCCCCTCATTACTTCCTTTTTCCACTTAACTGACACCGTCGCTTATCAAACCTTCGGAATCTCGGATCAAGCCATCTATCTTCTTGATCCAAATCTGACCCCTCACTTTGTGAATCTGATCCAGACTGCCTGTAAATCTCCTCCCTGTCTGGCTCAGCTGCCGGGAGGGGAAAATACCCAGAGGGGCCTGGCTGCTCTTCCTCGGCTGCCGGGAGGGGAAAATACCCAGAGGGGCCTGGCTGCTCATCCTCATACTCTGACACTTCCCAAGCTGGTCTAGGGACACTCACAACACCATCTGGATCATAATAATGAGCGAATATCATTTTCAACCATTTTTACCAAAGCTTAGACTATACCATATTAAAAAAGATTAGTAAACAAATATATTAATCTATTAAGTAAACACTATTAATAAAATCTCAAAAAGTCCTACTGTAACAGTCAAAAGTAACAAATGAAAATCAGTAAGTCAGGGAAATAATCATATCATCAAAATGTTAGTTAGAACTCAGTTACAAATAAGTCATCTATTCTAAAATATTGAATCCTTCAAGTTCTAATGTGTCTCTAACCATTGGTAGAATTTTTCCCAAGTTCTAAAATAAATTGAATCATCTTTTTCTTTCATTTCTAATGTTAATCTATCCATTTCTGCACACTGTAAAATTTTAGTAATTATAATCTGGTCAGATGGTAAGTTCTCATTTTTCCAAAATTGGGCAAATACTATCCTTGCAGCTGTTAAAACATGCAATATCAAATAGTCATTCTCTTTACCATAATTAGGTCTTAATATTCCTAACAAAAACAATTCCGGTTTAAATTCTATCTGTAATTTCATCATCTTTTCCAACCATCTATGGATCTTAGACCAATATTTCTTAGCGATAAGGCATAAGTGCCTGGCTGTTGTTTACATTTCCAGCAAATATCCGAAACATTTTGAAACATTTTCGCTAAATGAACTGGTGTCATATGCAATCTATAAAACATCTTATATAAGTTTTCTTTATATGCTACCGCTTTTGTAAGCTTAATATTTTTATCCCAAAGTTTTTGCCAGTGACTGGAAACTCTTTATGGACCGTCTGCTGAAAATGGTAAAAAATAAGCTTGTGATTTATGGGTTTGATGAATAGAAAGGATAAATATGGAAAGAAGGGAGCTACGATGTAACCTTATAGAAAGGGATAAAATATAAGTGGCAATAAATATATAAAATATAAAGGCAATAAAAAAGATTGGAAGCCACTTCTTTATATCTTTTTTCTGTTTCTATTTTTTTCTTTTTTTCTTTCTATTATCATTTTTTTACTTTTCTTTACAATTTGTATTGCTATTATTTTGCAAAACTTATTTCATAGATTTTTTTTTCAAAAAGGAACATTAGACTTTGAGGAAATTCACAAATGAATGGAATATAGAAAAGAATATAGAATAACAGTTGGAAAGGACCTTGGAAGTCGTTTTGTTCAAAACCCTCCCCCCTGCTCAAGCAGGAGTCTTTATACACCATTCTGGACAAATGACTGCCCAATCTCTTCTTTAAAATTTCCAGTAATGGAACACTCACAACTTCTGGATGCAATTAATCCACTGATTAATTGTTCTCACTGTGAGGAAATTTTTCCTTAGATCTAGGTTGGATCTCTATTTGATAAGTTTCCATCTGGTACTTCTTGTCTTGCCCTCGGTTCTTTGGAGAATAGGTTGTGGCCCTCTTCTCCGTAACAGCCCCTCAATGTTAGAAAACTGCTATCATGACCCTTAGCCCTTGTCTTTATTTGACTAGACATACCCAGTTCCTACAACCACTCATCATATGTCTTAGCCTCCCCCCCCCAATCATCTTTGTTGCTTTTCTCTGCACCGTTTCTAGAGTCTCAACATCTTTTTTATATTGTGGTGACCAAAATTGGACCCAATATTCCAAAGAATGATCTTACAAAAGCAGTATAAAGTGGTACTAACACTTCATGTGACTTTGATACTGTCCTTCTGTTGATTTGCAACCTAGGACTGCATTGGCTTTTTTGGCAGCTACAGCACACTGCTGGCTCATATTTAAGTGCTTTTATATATGTTTACAGAGACATTTTGTTATTTCTATACATACATATACATATATTGTTTGTGCACTTTTGAGTCAGTATTGACTTGCCAGTAGTTTCTTGGCAAATTTATTTGGAAGTAGTTCGTCATTGCCTCTTTGCTACAGCTGAGAGAAAGTGACTGCCCAAAGTCACCCAGCTGGCTTTGTACTTAAGGTGGGACTAGAATTTTGGGAACAGAACAAAGTTCCCCAAAATGGTATCCTGAAAATATAATGGACTTGTACTTCTATAATTTTCATCTATGAATTATAGAAGATGAAGCAATTCATGTGGGAAAGGCTGAACAATAGAAAAGAGGATATCTTTTAAAATAGGGCTACAGACTGACCATTTTCAAACAGAGGGCAGATCTTTTACAAGTAGGAGATCCCTAGGAGAGGTCAACGTGGGTAAGACGGCAGATCTGGTGGATTTAGATATGGATTTTGCCATATGCCACACTGCCCGTTTTGACCCACTCCCAAGGACGGTGATGGTTGTATAATATGACCATTCTACAGCAAGTCCATCAAGCAGGGCTAGAAAGAAAGGATTGTTTAAAGCAGGGGTTCTCAACCTTGGCAACTTTAAGACTTGTGGACTTCAATTCCCAGAATTCCTCAGCCAGCTTTGCTGGCTGAGGAATTCTGGGAATTGAAGTCCACAAATCTTAAAGTTGCCAAGGTTGAGAACCCCTGGTTTAAAGCCTAGTGAATAATTCTAATAAGTTCAAATATATAAAATAAAACAAATTTGGGGTTCACCTCAATTGTTCAATAAAGATTGATATGTATTAGTATAATTTTTACCAAGCACTTGTAAGAGGTTTTTTTTAAAAAAAAAAAATCCTTTATTTTTGTCCTAAGCCCCTCTGCAAGGTAGCTTTTGTTCTTTTCATACAATCTCATAACCAAATGGCTCCATCAGCACTGAATTCAGGGTATTCCAAATTCAGCTTTGGAATGAATAAATGACCTTGAGTCATGTTCAGCATTTGTCTTTTTCTGACAAATCAAATATTTCCAAATATAGCAGTCAGCAAAAAACACTAATAATTAAAAAGAATCACAAACTGTAGCCGCTGAAAACCTGAAAGCAACTTTGAAACTATGAGAAACCATAAGTGAAACTATGAATTAATTTGTAGTTCAAATATGGTGGGAGAGAGGGGAAAATGGTAAAGATTCATTAAAATAATAATCCCCCAACACTTAGGGCTTTTAAGATCCAGACTTAAGTACAAGTAAAAAGCTAAGAACACGTTAAAAAATCTCTTCCTTCAAAATCATTTGGTCTTTTCAAATGTTAAATATTTCATACCCACCCTACACAGAAGTATACCAGATCAAATAAAACATCTTTCGAGCCACATTGATTCTCTGCTTAGTCAATAGGCTTAAAAAAAAAACAGTTTATACCACATCATATTATGATATGATATATGTTATGATATGATGGTCTAGTATAGTGGTCCATGATATGATATCCCTGTCGAGACCTACACAGCTGGGCAAGATTAAGGAAAAGCTGTAGAGATTTCAGGAAGGTATCTTTAATATTAGTAGGGACTAAATACAAAATCTTGGAAAGCGTTAAGAGGAATATCCTAACTTCTTTTATAGAGAGTTAATTAAAGTAAATAACTTGAGTTTTCTCAGATTTCTCTCCAGCTGGGCTAAATGTTTATGGAAGAAGCTGTCAAATTACTGCCTGCTATCCTTTGATTATTTATGTCTATGTTGTCCTCCATTCTTTCCCAGCTCCCCCATCCGTCTCTCTCAGCCCTAAACACTAATGAATCTCAGACATCTTCTCTGTTACCCAGTGACCTTTCTTGCTCCTCCTGTTTTTGCCCAGCATACTGGAATTTAAAACCCTTCTTTCTACCATTTTTGACTTTTCTTCTTCTATAAACTTTACTGGCCTAATGTGGAGCAAAGGCATTCAATGATTAGTACTATTGTAGAGTGAATCTTTGCTAACATGAATTATGCAGAAAAAAACAACAACCCTATAAAACTTTCAGTTAGGTAAGAATGGAGAAAAACCAAAAAGCATCTTTGAGATAGTGTGAACAGCATTGCCTTGAGTAGTACAAATGTGCTGGCACTTAGTCATTGTGAAGACCAAAATGAAGACCTAGTTTCAGAAACCAGACCCAGACTTACTCAGTCTCAGGGACATGTTTTGTGTGGCTAACCAGGACACATGGACATTTTGTGGAAGTACATGTAATGGTTGTTCAAATGCAGAATGTGCCAAGGGATTGAAAAGTTTAAGAAACACTTAATCTAATATATTCTTACTTCTTTTTTAAATAACTCTTAGACTATAGTTATATAGTAGTGTGCCAATTACATAAATTGAGCATGCTAGGATGAAGCCTCTCATCTAGATTTCTTCTTGACATGCTGTTTTGATTATACAGAGAACTTCATTTTCTATGAATAGTATTTTAACATCAAACAACAGAACAGTCCTTAGTAGAGGACTGTTGTTAACAATGCATTTCACATTTCAACATGCATTAACTAGATTTTTCCAACTGGCATCATGCATTCCCCAGTTCACAATGAAATTATTCCAAAACAACAGCTTGGATAATTAATAATAAAGATCTGCAAGAATAAGGCCAACCTGATAGACAAATGGATGGTGCTACACCCGGAGGGATTAGATCAAAGTAGGAAGATGGAGGCAGAATGTGCACAGTGAATGAGCTACCAAAGATATGAACAACCCATAATCCAAATTGCCTTGTGCATAGCTGATTAGAAAGAAACTCCTAATGAGTTAAGTTCTTTTTGCACTCTTTTTTCCCCCGTGTAGTTTATGCTACTTCCACTGTGAAAAATAATAGTAAACTAGAAAAAACATGATTTTGAGGAGTAGGGAGGGTATGTTGAAGATAGCATACAAGGAAGGAAATGTTAAACTTCTATACTATTTGGTGAGATTGGGAGAAGAATGGAAATGTACATGCAAATATATCTGTTATAGGGAAAGTATATCAGCCAATTTGTTATAGTGCTTAAGGCACCAGGCTAGAAATCAGGAGACAGTGAGTTCTAGCCCCACCTTAGGCATGAAAGCCAGCTGGGTGTCTCTCTTTCTCTCAGCCCAACTCACCTCATAAGATTGCTGTTGTGGAGAAAATATGAGGAAGAAGGAATATTAGGTATGTTCACTGCCTTGAGGTACTTATAAAGTAATAAAGGTGGGGTAAAATCTAATAAATAAATAAATAAAAATGTATAGGGCACATATTTGCTAATACATGCATGTGTAGCTATCTGCCCATTACCTATTGTTGCATGTAACTGGTAGAAGGGACCTGCCTCTTAGTAAATTCTATATTAGTTGTCTAATCAGTAGGAATATTTAAAGTGCCTATAAGTATCTGATAAATACTTTACTGGAATGCTTTATTATGAAAAAAGCATTCTGGACTTCCGGTTTGCCACTGTGGCCGCAGTGGACACTGGAAGGCAAGCTCCGTCTTCTGTGTTCGATTTTGTCCTGCTGGGGGACCCTGGAAAGGGTCGTAAGGTGCCCTGTAGGGCAGCGCTTCTCAACCTTTTCACAGATTGTACCACTTTTAGGACATGACAATATTTGAGTACCACCAATGCTTAGCAATGTGTCAAAAACATGATGACTAAAAAAGGGGGGGATTTTGGGTTTTACTGATTAGATTCATTTGTTGTTATAGAAATGGCTAGTTTATAATATTATGGAAAAGTAAAAAGTTGAGGTTAGGTTAGTGCTTCCTTTTACTGCAACAGAGGAAGTATGTTCTTTTTCCCTTCTCCCCCTCACTTTTTCTCCCTTTTCCCTCCCCATTGTGTCCTACTATTTGCTTTTGTATTTTTGTATTTTATTTTATAATCTAATAAAATATTACACACTGTAGAAAAAAAGAAAAAAGTATCAGTTTTAATTTCTTCGGTGGCTGTTCCTTTGCTGAATCACTTTCCCTTTGCACTGACAAATGTATGATGAATTTATCCATGTTTATTAATATGCACCACTACCAGCTAGTTCAGGGGTCTTCAAACCTGGTCCTTTTAAGACTTGTGGACTTCAATTCCAGGAATTCCTCAACCTTCATGGCTGGTTGAGGAATTCTGGGAATTGAAGTCCACAGGTCTTAAAGTTGCTAAGTTTGTAAACTCCTCAGTTAGCTGGTTTGCCCTTCTGAGCTCTTCCAATGTAGTAAGAATGCACCCCCCAATCCCTTCCCTGTACCTTTAAAGACACAGGAATCAAGTGCAAAGCAAGAAAATAAGAAACACAAACTCCAGATTTTTTTCTCTTTAAGCTGCCTCAGGTGTGTCACGTGTCACAATGTTGCAATTCTAGACTGAAAGGGTCCAGCAATTGTGAAAAGCTTTAGCTTTAAATTAAGCATGTTTACCTTCAAAGAAAACTTTCCAAAAGCCACAGACAGACTCAATTAAAGGGGTAAAACTAATTACATTTGTTTAAAGGGATTAAACCTTTCCTGTTGTCTTTTTTCCCCTTCCCTCACCCAAACCACATTTTTACGGTATAGCCTCTCCTCTCTTCCCCGTCCTTTTTTCCTTCAGTTCACCTCCAGCTCCGAGCTGCTCCTGGAAACGCCAATCAGCTGGAGCCTATCAGCTGGAGCCCTGCTGGCTCCTGCGGCTTCTGCTGATCCCAGACAGTCCTGCAGCTGCCTTTCCCTCAGGCTTGGCTCGCTTTGGCTAATTCCCCTCCCCTGCTACACTTGGCTAGCAATCGCGTACTACCTGCCATGTGGCAAAGTATCACAAGTGGTACACATACCACTGGTTGAAAAGCCCTGCTATAGGAGAGATGAGCAAGGAGGGGACCCACGCTTGATCACGGGAGGGTGGCAGCCCTTCCGCTTAATCCAGGGCAGCCCTCCAAACCAGCGGACGAAAGACCGGCCATAGTAATATGGCCCATCACTAGGCTGCAGACAGTCAAAGTCAAACTTACCACCATGCACTTCAAAAGCAACACGGATGAAACTGGGTGAGATTCGATCTTCTCTTTACCCTAAGTACTTTTTTCCCTGTAAAAGCAGCCTGAAGTATCTTTCCCCCTGTGAAGTGAGAGAGAAGGGAATTTCTATCCCACCCTCTAAGAATAGCAGCTTGGGGAATTAAGGCACTAAAAGAAGAACTTTAATCTAATTGGATTTATATGTTCCTGAAACTTGGGGACCAAATTTTTTCCTATTTTACTAGAGACTTTTGCTTTTATTTACAAAAAAGAAATAAAATTGGAAAAAGGATTATAAAAATTTTAGACCTAAAAATCCTTAAACGGCATTGGTGACATTTTGTGGTGAAGTTTGGTATTACAACTTGTTATTTCCTAAAAGAAACTTGGCTCGGAGCCCAGACCTTAGATAAGACTCTTCTGACCTTGGCACCACCTGTGAGAAACTCAGCTGTAAGAGCTGGGTGGCATAACTGGCCTACTTGAACTGTGACTGTAAATATTTACTGACTTTCAGAGTTATATGTGGTGAATTGCTTTCCTATCTCTTTATTTGAGGAATATTGGTTACTATATGAGATAATGAAATATCTCAGACTATAAAATCTTGCTTGACAAATGGCTTCTACTATAAAGACTATTTATAAACACGTGAAAGAGATGGATGAAGACCAGGAAAAGATCCTTTCCATATTGAAAGCAGTACATGAAACCATTCTTTCAGCTTGTGATAAAAATAAGACCTAACATAAAAGATCAAAATGCCAGCTTAGATACACATACCCAAACTTTGACTACAACCAAAGAACTAACAACACAGAAGATAACAGAAAAAGTGGAGCAATCAAATATTAAGACAGAGGACTCAATTGACCAACAAATATAGTTAATGGAAAATCCAGAAAAGGGAGTGACAATACTGAAAATGGAAAGACTTTCTATATAAATCAGAAGAAATTTTAGAAAGAAGAAGAACAGATTGAATTGAAGATAAACATATCAGGGCAATCATGGGGAATTGGAATAATAGGGAGACAATTTAAAGAATATAAATGGGCTAGTCCCATTTATAATAACAGGATTGTTTATGAAGATCGAATGTAAAAAATAATTAAGATACATATAAGCTAAAATGTATTGATAAATGTAATAATGATGTTTTTACTGAGTTGATATAATAAGAACTATATTAGCTTAAATATGAGACAGTAAATGTTAAGGGAAAAAGAGAGGAAATATTTGAGGTTGTAACTTGAGATTTGTACTAAAGATTTTGTTAACGAACTATTGATTAGCCCAACTACCACGTTGCTTTTTAAATACTTAAATGTAAATTTGGAAAATGAATAAAATATTATTTAAAAAAGCACTCTGCCTTCACTTTATTAACTTACAAACAGAATGTTTAAAATGTTTACCTTGCCATGTGAATGATTTGCATTTATAAAAACCAGGCTTATGCTCAAGGGACATAGACAATAATCTGTGATAGCTGGCAATATTTTTGCTTCCAAATGTTTTGCTTCAAATGTCTTGGACAACATCAGAGAACAGGTAACACTGCTATACTTTTACACTTTCAAAGTATGTCAATAACCATGCAAACAAATAAAACAAAGAATCATATAGCATTATGATTCAGATCAGTGAAATAATATAAAAGTGGAAAAGTAGAATGGTTTATGTATGTTGTGGCGTATATATATATATCTGTGTGATTGCAACAAAAAATCCAAGCTATAGAATATTTCTCTGCACAGCAAAGTGAAATTCTGTGACATTGGATGGGATTTTGCCTGAATATGAACTGTCAGTTATAGACTTATGACTACAGAGGTAAACAAAAGATGCTTTTTCCTGCTTTTGTAATGGAGAGTTGGCAACAGTTTTCTGTGAAGATTCCAACTGTATCGTATTGCGCTGCTGACGTAGGTTAACTAAATCCACTGCTACTCATGCCGGAGGCATGAAACATGTACAAAGTGAAGTTTAATAGAATGCATTTTACTACATCTTGTTAATAATATTATATGTGTCATGCATCACCTATTATTAACTATTTTAATAAAACTGTATGGATCGATCATGGATTAGTAGCACTACTGGAGCTATCTAAGCTATATCAAATTGTGGCCAATACATTAAGAAAAATACAGAAAAATCCTGATTCAAAGAAGAAATTGACAATCTGAAATACTTATAATGAACCATTCATTTTATCAGAACAATGGTAAATAGCACAATATATGTATTTGAATTGTTTCTTTGCTCATGTCTCTATGCATGCACCAATAAGGGGACATATGGTATAAAATAAAAGTGGCAGGATGTCAAAACATCTAGAAATAAATCAGGATATGCCTACAAGACAAAGGTAAGAATGAATGTGTCCTTCCTGGATTAACATCCTGAAAAGTCCTATAATTTACAGAACCATAACATAAAATTTCTGGCTGATTAGTAAACTGAAAATAGCACTCTATGGATTTATTTAAAACCTATTTCTAGTTTGATCCTTCTGGCTTTGTTGTGTTATATGTCTTCCATATAATAGGTTGCAACCTTAAGGAGGACTACAAAATTGTATTTAACAACAGTATTGTATTTCCAAATGTTCAAAATTCCTCACATGTGTTTTGTGACGCTACTTGATAAATGGCTCCCCATTTAACAGACAATAGAAAACTATTCCCAAGGAGAGGGTGACTTGTCAAAGGCCATCTGGTCACTTTATGCCAGAGCTGAGATTAATCTGAAGACCACGTTAGACAGGATTTGATCACTGGACTAATGGAATAATCCATCCATGCATGCTTAAGTCATAAGTGATGCTAAATTCAATTCTTTTAATACCAAACAAGTAGGGATATGGATTGCAGATGCACAGAACTGTACTATTAACACAATATTACCTCAGCACTTGTAACTAATATAGGTTCTTGAAAAAGATTTTTTTTCTTAGCAGATAAGGTAAATTCTCATCCCTCATAAACCACAAGACCTGTTACCCCTCGATCTATTAAAATGCACATGAAGTATGAACAAAGATGGCAAAATACACACTCTACAAAATAATGGTCCTCCTGGCCGTCCTTTCAAATTACATCTCTATAAGTTTTTCAAAAAGCAGCAAACATTCCTGAAAATAATAAGTCTGTGCAACACACAACCACGTTGTATAGAGCAAGGCAAACATTATTTCCAATATTGGCTTACCTATTCCTCCAAATCTTTCAGATCAGTAGGCATAATTTAGTAACACATCACAAAATAGAATGCAAAACAACTACAGATACAGCTGGGGTTAGGAACGGGGGGGGGCACATTACCAGGTTGCATCGGAGGTTCTTAAGGAGCTGGTGGAACGGGATCTCGGCTTCATTATAATACTCATTGTGCAAATAACAATCCAGCACTTCTTAGCAGCCGCACTTTCTTACTCTTCACACTTCTTCCATCCCATACTTTCTATTTGCCAAGGAAATAGAAAGGAGAAGCTTCCAAAGAAACATATTCCAAGTAAGAGCCAAGGTTCTTCGAGATGATTTCTAAAGTATGGAAGCTCTTTGCTTATTCCTCTGCATTTATGCCAGGACTGTTTGAAACTGACAGTGCTGTTCTCCTCTGCCTTGCACTGCTGGGGGAGGAACTGTGCTTTGAGTCAATTCTCCATCTAAGTCACATGGGAAGCAAAGCAGCTGAAAGAGCCTCGCTTGTCTTTTTTAAAAAAAATATTCCCCTCTCGCAATCCCATAATAACAGGTTTAAAGGTCAGCCACTTTCTAAAATTGTTGATAAATGGTAAAAGGAGAAAATGAAGATGAGACATGGGTGTAGCAGTGAGTTTGCAGGAAACCTTCACTTTCAGAAGTGCAAGGGTTAAATGGAAGCCCAACAGACCAGACCCTTTATTTTGACAAGAGGATTACCTGATATTTATGACCCCTTGTTTCGATATAGAAGGATTACTTGAGATTCCTCTCTTTCGTTCTTGTTGGCTCGCTCACAGCTTTTATAGAAAGAGAATCCAGTTGTTTCATCACAGGCACACATAAACATTGACTGCTTGAGGGCTAAGTAGCATCTGTTTGAGAGAACACCTTAAGATATTGTAGGGAGGTTTAAACAAAATAATAAACAGAAGGAGGGGTTTGCTGCTAGTCTCTTTTTCCTGTGCAAATACATGAATTTATCATTACTTTCAGAGTGAGGAATCTTATATTATGAAGTATGTTTTGCCTTTAGAAGTACATTCTGCTCAATTCAATGCGACTTGAAGACAAGAAAAGTGCACACAGAATTGCAGGAAACATCTAGAATATAACTTTTCCACCATTATCAAATCAGGGAACTTTGTCATAAAAGCTTCCCGCCGAATAATAAAAAGCTCCTCTGAAAGTATCTGATTTAAAATACATTCAGTTTTTGAAAGAGGCATTTTAATGGCTGCACTGAAATTATTTATAGTGATTTATGTAACTAGACAGACAGATATTTTTAAATTCAGTGGCACAGATCTGCTTTTATAATTTGCTTTTTACATGGAGGAAACTATGCCCCAAACAAGTGATTACATGCAGTGAAACTATTCCTTTATGCAATAGTTCAAGAACAGTAGATTACGCCTTGCAAAGAATTCATAAGACAGCAGCTTTAGAAATGAAACCAATTCCAGCGACCTTACGTTATTCAGAAACTCCTAAAATATAAAACAAAATATAGATAATGAGATTTTCATGGCTTCCTAGGCAGGTGCCTATTAATAACCAGCTGGCATCAACCAAGGGTTATTTGCTGTTTTCCAAAAAATGCAGCTTGATTTGTGCATACACTTTATTGACAAGGATAATCTGTTGGCCCTCCAGGTTTACACCAGTCATCTGTATGCAAATTGTATCATAACAGCACAAAGAATTTCAATGAGGGATCAGCCCACACATTCCCTTCATCATTCCTCCAAGTTTTTATCTTCACAACATGACAAGCAAATGCTGAGATATTTTAAAGGGGATCCTTGTTTCTTACTTAAAGCCCTGGCTCTCAGTCATTTTTGTACCCTAAATATCACTATATTCTGTTAAAGGAACACAAGTTGTCAAAAAAAACATTTATTCCAGACACTTATACAGGTAGTCCTCCAGTTATACGACCACAATTGAGCACAAAATTTCTGTTGCTAAGTGAGATAGTCATTAAGTGAATTTTGCCCTATTTTATAACCTTTCCTGCCATCGTTGTTAAGTGAATCACTGAAATTGTTCAGTTAGTAACAGAGTTTTTAAGTGAATCTGCTTTTTCCATTGACTTTGCTTGTCAGAAGGCTGCAAAAGTTGATTGCATGACGTTGGCACTGTAATCATCATAAATATGAACCAGGTGCCAAGCATCCAAATTTTGATCATGTGATCATAGGAATGCTGCAGTGGTCATAAGTGTGAAAAACAGTCATAAATTATTTTTTTCAGTGATGTTATAACTTCAAATGGTCACTAAATGAACTGTTATAAGTCAAGGACTACCTGTATTGCTATGTGCATTCTCCTATTATAGTTATCAGTCATGGTAAATTTTAAGGTTCATAGAAGGTAGTAACATCCTCTATGTACCATCAAGCATCTGGATCTTCTGGGCAGCTTTGCTCTCTTGGGGTTCCTTGCCTTTCTCCTCAATATTTTGATTTTTTGAAGTGTTGGTTTGGAATAAGAGATGCATCTTATATAGAGTCTTGCTGTGTAGCACTGGTATGCATATTATCATTGACAAACACTGAGGCTATAATATCTGCAAGCGAGCAAGTTAGTCAAACAGTCTTAAAAATATAATGTACAGCAAAAGCATTAATATCTGCCAACAGTCAGTTTCTTAAGGCTTTTTTTTTAAAAATGCTGAAAGAAGATTGCTTAAACTTATCCCCACAACCCATTTTCTTTATCAAAATTATTATCCCAGGCTGTTTTCTTGATCAAAAGTAACCTCTCAAGCTGCAGGGGAAAATACATTAGTTTCCCTATATATATTTGTCTATATTCAGGATATGAAAATATAAGATAAAGAAATGATATTACTCCAGTCATATTCACTGCCACTAGCTGCTGTATTTTAGTTTGTCATTTTAACTAAATAAGTTCACTTATTTATCTATCATAATGGCCTTATTTATCTCTCATATCATGTGGCCCTAAATATATGGAAAGCTGATAGCCCGGGTTCAAGATCTGAGGGCCACACAACAGGGTGAACTCTGTTATTTGCTCAACTTTATGCCCACCTAGCAGTTTGAAAGCATGCAAATGCAAGTAGATAAATAGGTATCACTTTGGTGGGAAGGTAACAGCATTCCATGTGCCCCAACTTATAGTCATGCCAGTCACATTACCATGGAAATGTCTTCGGACAATGCTGGTTTCCTCATTGAGAAATGGAGATAAGTACGACATCCTGGAGCTGACCACAACTGGACAAGCTAAACCTTTACCTTTATTATGCAGATGCATATTTATGAGCAGTGTCAAATATTGTAGCACAACCATTTGTGGAATCTTCTTTTTCAGATTCATACAATGTAGAATAGAATGTTGTTGACATCAACAATGTAGAGTAGAAGTGAACAATATATGGTCTACCCAATAAATGCCAGTATGCCATTCCCAGCATCCCTCATTGTTAGTTATGAGATTGACAGCAGTTTGACTTCAGTCAAATTTGGATTCCCATCCCAGGAATCCAATATAATTCATACTATGTCTTATTGAATAAATAATAATAGCATTTTGGTAGCCAATGCATTATCTTAAATAATATTTGTAGAACGAGTTAGTGTATACTCTGCAGAGGGAATGCTATTGTTAAATAATGTGGCTTACATATTCCATACTAGACATGATCTAGTATTAGGATATGTGTGTGAAATACTAGGATTCCTTCTAGGAATAATATAGTACATAGAATACATAGAATAGAAAGGCAACAGTGATTACAAAGCCTTTAATTTCTCTGCAAAAGGAGAAAGTGGAAGAGACATAAATGGGCATGACGGGTATGTAAAATTATGCATGGTTTAGATTTCTCTTTCTTTCTCTCGCTCTGCGTGTGTGCATATAAGCAGAAAAGTTGGAATGACTTTTTTTCTGAATTTATCCACTAGAAGGAGAATTTATCAAATAATTTTAAGAAGATAAAGGGAGTTTTGGGGTCAGTGTGTGAATGATCTGCAGCAGATTACCAAATTCCTGATAGCCAATTGTTTTAGCAGAAACAAAATGTAAATGATTCTCTTGCTTCGACTTAAATTAACTTGGGATGACTAGAAATAGAATTTGGGTGAGTTCAGTTCAATTACACTAAAGAAAATAAATTTCGGGCCCCTGAATATACTTAAAGTGATCCGTTTTTTTTAAAAAAAAATGAAATAGCTACTTTTTGCCTGCTTCTAAACAAAGTATTTGAGATTTTAGCAGCCAAAACAAAGTAGTTCTGGCAAGCTTAAAGGCTCCTGCTGTTTGGTGTCCAGTCATGTGATAAATTCATAGCAGACACAAGACTTGAACCAGACTTGAACCAAGGCATAAGATTTGATCTACAGACTCATGTCTTAATCTCTTACTCATGATGCTGTACCAATTCAACACTTAAAAATTAGAGCAATCTGATAGAGATGACTCTTTTTTAACCAGAAGATCAGGGCGTGAAATGCATCACTAAAAAGTCCAAATACAAATGTGTGAGGGCTCAAATATCTAAACATTAAAGTTTGCCTGAGAAGGAAAAATTTGGCAGCAAGAGGGTGGACAGCAATAAACTTTCTCTAGCTCTAAAGTGCAACTTTGGAACTTATGGGGAATGTTTGTGTTGAAACATATATTTGATAGCTGAAGGATTTATAAACATGTGATGTTAACTACAGATAATTAGTACAATTTTTTTCCTTTGTTTCTTACACTGATGCCAGTGTTGACCTTTCATAGCATAGCAACACTTTTCCAAGGCCTGTTTTTCCCCCTTTATAATGCTGCAGAATCTTTCATTGTAAATCGCAAAAACTTATTTATAAACTATTTACAAACAATCCTGAACAATCCTTTTTTTGGACACTTACTTGCAAAACCTGGTTCATTTCTCCAAAGTTTTCAAAATCCATAGTATTTTAATAAACACCAAATGGAAGAGTATGCATTAAAAATAGTATTTGTTGTAAGGATAGTAGAGATGGAAAGAATATATATTTTTGGTAAGATTACATCTCTATAGGATACTATAAAAGAATTTCTGCAAAAAGGTCTACATCACTAGCAGTAGCAAAACTCATTTGATTCTTTTTGTCCCAAGGTCATAGAGCATGTTAGTAACCATTCACTCTTAATGATAAACCAGCATTAGTCTCAACATAACTTTTTTTTCCTAAAGGGAGTTTTGAAAAGAAAATATCTAAGAATCACAGTGGGGTGTAAGCAATTCCTTACCTTTATTAAATTATCTTGGTTTTTGAACCACAAGGTTTTAAATTGGCATCTTTCTGCCAATTTTGTGGAAGAATTGTTTCTGAAAGATTTCCCCTTCATTGCAAGGAATAGGAAGGAATGAAGTTGGCACATCTCAGAATTGTCATATTTAAGGGTGTGATAGAAGACTTGAGAGAGCTTATTTCTGTTTTTTCCCCCATATCCTTTTAGTTGCCTTTGTCACTTTCCACTGGGTCTCTTTATTCCATTCTAGTCTAGAAATTCTCAACATCAGAAAAAAAACAGTTCTAAAGGAATTCAATTCCAAGTTCAATGCTTTTCTTCCTGTCTCAGATGGGATATCCAACTAATCCTTTGCTTGTGTCCCAAAGACCAGAAACTGAATTGTAAGAATTCTAGATAATAGCATTTTAAAGAACATGGCAGCAAAATGTATAGGGCATAAGACTACTCAGAAATAATATTTTTTAGATTTAATAAGATTTGTTCAATTAAATGAGTATAACCCTGCAATCTAAGACATAATTCTATATTTCCTAGTTTGGGATTAAACACCACTGAATATAATTCATAACACAATATGATGGCACTGAGAGACTGCCAACCTAGGTACATTTTCCTGGAAATAAACAAGAAGGAGAAATCAAGATCCAACAGAGCTAGAGATAATATGCATTGAAGCCAAGGAATTGTTCGCTTCAACTGCTTCTCAATGTATCACTCTGGATGACTGGTAAAAATAAACTTGCTGATTTGGCTCTTTGGGATGATACCTGAGGCCTCTCACTGCAGTAGTAGCAGCTGAATGATAAGCAGCACAGGAGTGTTCTACTATTTCTCAACATCTAAATAGGGAGGCTATGTGTCTCCAAGGCCAACTCTCTTGCAGGGGAGGACAGAGAAGAAGGAAACAAGGTCAGATATTTCAGTCAAGGAATTAGATATTTTTTCTTTATAGAATAGAATATAGCTGGAAGGGACCTTGGAGATCTTCTAGTCCAGCCCCCCACTCAAGCACGAGAACCTATACCATCTCAGACAAGTGACTATCCAGTCTCTTCTTAAAACCTCCAGTGATGGAGCACCCATGATTTCTGAAGGTAAGCTGTCCCATTGGTTAATTGTCCTCACTGTTAGGCACTTTCTCCTTAATTCAAGGTTGTTTTTCTCTTTGATCAGTTTTCAACCATTGTTTCTTGTCCTGCCCTCTGGTGCTTTGGAGAATAATTTGACCTCATCTTCTTTGTGGCAGCCTCTCAAATACTGGAATACTGCTATCATGTCATCCCTATTTCTTCTTTTCTTTAGACCAGCCAAACCCAAGTCCTGCAGCCATTCTTCATATGTTTTAGTCTCCAGGCCTTGGATCATCTTAGTTGCTCTTCTTTGAACTTCTTCCAAGGTCACAACATCTTTTTTGTAGTATGGTGACCAAAACTGATTGCAGTATTCCAGGTGTGGTCTCACAAGGGTTTTATAAAGCGGTACTAATATTTCGTGTGATCTTGATTCTATGCCTCTGTTTATGCAACCCAGGATTGTATTAGCTTTTTTTTGGCTGCTGCTACACAATGCTGGCTCATAGTCAAGTGATCATCCACAAGGACTCCAAGGTCCCTCTTACAGTTGCTGTTTTTGAATCAGGTCTCGCCTAATCTGTACTTATATCTTTGATTTTTCCTATCTAAATGTAAAACTTTGCTTTTCTCCACATTAAATATCATTTTGTTGGATATGGCCCATTGTTCCAGTTTGTCTAGATCTTTTTGTATCCTGAGCTTGTCTTCTGGAGTGTTGGCTATTCCTGCCAGTTTAGTGTCATCTGCAAATTTGGTAAGTTCCCCTTCTATTCCCTCATCTAAGTCAATGATGAAGATATTTAAGAGTACTGGGCCTACTGCTTACTTCTCTCCATGTGGATGTAGTACCATTGAGGACTACTCATTGAGTATGGTTTGTCAGCCAGCTACAAATCCATCTGTTGGTGATGTTGTCTATTCCACCTTTTTCTAGCTTACCAAGCAGTAGATTGTGGTCTACTTTGTCGAATGCCTTACTGAAATCTAAGTATACTATGTCCATAGCGTTTTGCTGTTATAAATCACACATCCTACCTTTTTAAATCTATATATGTTAGCACTGACAACAATCCCATAGATTTGACATTTTTATATTACCTATTTTTGGTTCTTATCTGGCAAACATAAACTTTCCAGATTCCCCATCTATAATAGATGTCTGTATTACACAACAACAACAACAATAATAATAATAAAGTTGGAAGGGACCTTGGAGGTTATCTAGTCCAACCCCCTGCTCAGGCAGGAAAGCCTATATAGCATTTCAGACAAATGGCTGTCCAGTCTCTTCTTAAAAAAATAGTATGAAAATACTATATTGATGTATTTAAAATACTATCTTAAAATAGTATTCTGGATTATGGGATGGCAGGCAATATATTAGATAAAACGTTCTTTCTTGTTTTGTAATACCCATGAAAGAATTAATTATGAATGCCATAAATAATATTAGGATAATATGCTATGATTTGGAATAAAACATTTTTGCATTCTCTGCAAATGAAGAATAGAGTTCTATGTACTGTCACTTAAGTTGATGACAGAGCAAACAACTTGAATCAAATCCTATGGAAAGACTATTGGTAGCCATTTTCCTCAAAACCATCAAACCTAAATGCTACAACAGAGGCTAGGAGGTTGGTTATTTTGTGGGAAAGCTGATATAGCATTCTTCAGTCAGCTGCTAACAAAGCAAATCTTGGTATGTAATTGAGAATCCCTTTGCTTACTTTCACTCTGTTACCCCTCGCCTACTTATAATGATTCCAAAACACAGCAGAAACTTCCACCATTTGAACAGCCTGAAGGCATGTCCTAAAAAAAACAACCCAAAGCACAATTGAATAAATGTAAAATGTGCATAAACTTACAAAACCAGAAAAACAATTGAGCAACATATGATGTATGTGCAGACTTGCAAATTCAAGAAGCATATAATCAAAGTCAAGAAAACAAGGTTCCAACATAGTAGTGTTCTATCTTTAACTATCATGTATGCAGAATAAAATTACAATATACAAAAGAACTTTTAAGCCAATTTTATCATATGCCCTCTTCCTCTGTTCATTAAAACTTCCTCATTCCACCCTCCACTCCTGATAAGTTTGACATCATTACTCTGCACATATATAGAGCTATCAGATGTGAGAAAATCAGAACAATGCCAGCTGCTCAATGAAGAGGGCAAGATAAAATAAAATAACAAAGAAAATATAGAACTTCTCAACTCTTAATTTGCCTTAGTCTTCACTGACAAAAGGATATGCATTTCACCAACTTTATTATTTGTTTATTTATTTGATTTCTATAGCCATCCATCTCAGCAAATTACTCCGGGAGGCTCACAATTGAAGGGAAGGGAAGTGAATTGCTCTTTGAAGTGAATAGAAACTGAGTTAAGGAATGCCTATTTATTCTGAAAACTAGCAGGGGTTTGAGAAAGCGGCAACGCCATTGGAACAAGGCAAACGTCAAGCATATCAGCAGACCAAGGGGCTGTGAAGTCAACTGCCTCTCCTGCTTGAAGCCATTGAAAGAAATCACAGGAGAGAAGTGACATTCCTAAATGTAGTGCTTCCTCCAAATTACTACGGTAACATTCCATCTGAGTTAAAAAAATATACCAGAAAAGCAAAGGCTTTAACTGCAATTTCCAGCTCCTGACTTTCAATCAAGAGGCTGACATCAGGCAACTGATATCAGACAATTAAGATGGGGTCACATTTAAGGTTCTTTCAATAGTTGACAGTTGTCTTATCAGAAGTTTAAAATGCATGCAAAGACTTCTCTGCAGAACTGAGGTTAAAAAGAGACTTCAAAGTGGCAGGGGCTAGAAAGAAAGCATGAGCAACATCTAAGATAATATTACTTTGCCACTCTCATAGAAATCTATGACCTTTTCAAGATATCACAAAGCCCTTGGGGTGGGGATGGGGGAAACTACCGGTATGTAGTTATGTCGATGTTTAGTAAATCACTCTTTATGCATAAGCTATAGTAACAGGTAATCAGCCAGGTCTGTCTTATCCCAGGAAAAATATACACGCTCCAGCTGGCCTAAAATGTAGCATTGCAAGAAGTGATGAGCAAGCCTCTATATGCCTATGGAATACCTCTGCTTTGCAAGGTGTGCTAGTTGCCAGATGTGTTTCGGGTGCAATTCAAGATGTGGTTGTTATCTATAATCCCTACATAGCATAGGGCCTGGTTATTTGAGGGACCACCTGTCTCCCATAGTATCTGCCAGCTGGTTTAACCTGACAGAGCTCGTGCACTCTGGGTTCCTTTGATTAAACAATATTATCTGTGGGGATCCTGGAATGAAACCTTCCTTGCAGCAGTGCCTATTCTCTAGAATGAGAGCTCCTCCCAAGATCCAAATGGCCCCACCCTGCTGGTTTTGATGGGGCTGAAGACCTGGCTTTTCACCCATGCTTTTGGTGAGGTTGTCTTAAACCTCCTTTTAACTTAGCTTGGTTTCTCTTTTTTAATTCATTTATGCAATTTCTGTAGCCACCTATCTCACATTCTTGACTCTAAGCAGCTTACAATTAAAAGACAAAAGCTACCAATAATAAAATGGGCATACAAAGATTAAAAACAATTCAACTATTAAAAGCCATACAGTACAGTCACCAGGGGAACGCAACCATTAAAGAACAAATATTTTTCAGGGGCATTCCCAGGTAAAATGCATTACAGTAATCCATACAGAGGAGACCATGGGGCTCCTGATCCAGGAATGGGTGCAACTGGAACATAACCTGAAGTTGTACAAAGGCCCTCCAAGTCACAACTACCACCTGCTCTTCAAGCAGGAGTTGTGAGCCCCAAAGGACCTCAGACTACACACCAGGTCTGTCTGGGGAAGTGCAACCCCATCTAGAAACAAATCCAAGGCCACTCAGTTTTGCCAGGGTTGAAGCAAAGTCTGTTTTCCCCATCCAAATCACTACAGCTTCCAGGCACCAAAAAAGGACTTCGGCAACACCAGTTACTTCCCCAGGGGCAGATATATATTGCTGAGCATCATCAGTCTACTGATGATACCTCACCCCTAGGCTATGATTCATTCTACCCAGTGACTTCAAGTATATCTTAAATCCGACCAGAGGGAGTACTGAATTCTGTGGCACTCCACAATTTAGGGCAGAGGGTGGGATTTCTCACCATTGATCAACACTGACTGAGACTGGCTACTGAGGAAGGGAGACAAACCTATAGAAGAATGGACTTTGAAAGTAATCAATTTGGCAGAAATGGCTAAAATATCGGCATACTTGAAGGATCGCTCAAATGAACAATATATGATAGACTGGAAACAGTGGATAGACTACATACAAGAGAAACACCAATCAAAGAAAATGTATCTGGCTTATAGTTAAATCTTGACACAGGGAGTGAAGAATGTTTACAAATTTAAATTTAAATTGATTGTATTAAGTTGGATAGCAGTTAGCTTGAATCTTCCCCTGGTTTACATATACAAATGTTTATCTATTGATTATTGGAAGGTATATATCAAATAGACTAAGAATGTACTTGATAGAGGGAAGGGCATATCGACATGAAAATTATTAATTTTAATAAGATGACTTGTTTGCTTGATATCCAATGGATTGATCTGAAAAGAAGTGAAAGTTACAATTTTTTAAAATGTAGTTGGTTTATAGTTAAACTTGGATACACAGAGTGAAGAAGGTCTACAAATTTAAAATGATTGTATTAAGTTGAATGGCATTTAACTTGAATTTTTTCTTTGTTTACATGTGCAAATGTTTACCTAATAATAAATATTTTTTATAAAAAAAAAAAAATAAAGTGCTGTCCACTCCCAACCCTGCAGCTGGTCCAGAAGGACACCATGGTTTCTGTTTGTTTTTCCCTGGTTTATAATTTTGCCACATCTGCATTTCTTTTATTCCTTGTTTTATTATCTTGTTTTTCATGTTTTAAATCATTTGGATGGAATACAAATTTAAATAATAATAACAGTGTGTGTGTGTGTTTGTGTGTGTGTGTGTGTGTGTGAATGTCTGTGTCTGTATAGTGGTTAAGGGCACTAGGTTAAGAATGGGGAAATGGTTCTAGTTCAGCATTGGGTATGAAAAGAACGGTTTATTTTGGCCCAGTTGCTTTCTGTCAGCTCCAGGAAGAAAACAGTGGCAAACCACTTCTGAAAATCTTGCCAAAAAACCCTGCCTTGTTCAGGCAGTTTCCAGAAGTCATGATTGACTCAATATTTATGCAGGATTGGTCTTATATACTATACTATTCAAGAAGAGTTTGAGGCTGCTATTTAGTCTCGTGGTTGTTTGTGAAGAAGCAAGACAGATGAGATACAGCCTTAAGAACACTGGAATCTTCATGCAATAACATTCTCCATATAGCTACTCAAAATTTGTGGCAAACATGTCCACCAATTTCATGTCAGTGATGACAACAGTTCTTATTCTTATTCTCCCCCCCCCAATGTGTAGATGGAGGTAATGATTTCTAATTCATGAATTATAATGTCTTTATTACACAATTCTGTTGAAGACTTTCAGCATGGAATCAATGATTGCTGACAACATAGTGGTACTTAATGACAGCTGACAGCTTACATGTGCTTTATTTAGGGTTTTGTTTTGCTTCAATATTGTTTACAGAAAGGATATCCTAGTCTGACTGCACATGGAATTCCTTCCAACACCCACTGTATATATCAAAAGACTACGTTGCCTGAAAGAGCTGTATAACTGATGCAGGGCAATGAGATCTGACATGCCTACAGGCACGTCTCATCATATTGACAGTATGACTTGAGTGTGATGTCATCCCCTTCCCTGAGGATTTACATTCTTCTTTGTGTCTGACAGCTCTCTCCTCTTGTCTGAATCAAATGCCATGAATTTATTTCTGTTTGCCAAGTAAAGCACTGTTGTGAAAGTCAAATGCCAACTCACAATTTCACAATGAAAGTTGCTTTGTGAAAATTGTTATGACCATTTTGAGGATCAAGGCATTTCTCTGCATTTTATGGGTAGGTCTCACAAAATTACTGTAGCT
Source organism: Bothrops alternatus (assembly GCA_034064705.1). Classification (NCBI taxonomy): domain Eukaryota; kingdom Metazoa; phylum Chordata; class Lepidosauria; order Squamata; family Viperidae; genus Bothrops; species Bothrops alternatus. The sequence goes on along the minus strand of JARGCV010000016.1, from coordinate 17,365,929 downwards.
CTTTAAGATATGTGCAATTAAAAATAAAAAAAAAATCTATCTACACATGCAAGAATTATATACCCTGTGCAGCACAATCCTATTAGTTATACTTAGATGTCTATCACACTATATTAAATTTATTTCATATTAATTTAGAATTGCAGATAGTGATTAGGTGTATACATTGTTCTAAGCTATGGATTATTAAATCATGATTTACCAAATTACAATTGGATAGTTCACTTTTAAGTCAGATAATAAACCATGAATAACAAATCATGATGGCTGGTTCTTACTAGATGCTTAAAATATATACTATTATGAAGTAGATGCTACAATGTGGACTCACAAGATGGGGTTGAATTAATTATCAGTTATAAAAACGGCTCCCTCATAAGATCAGAAGCTTCTCCTATTTATTCTAATAGGTCTTCCATTCCAGGCTAGAATAGAAAATCTCCATTTGAGAATGAGGAGCTGAAAATCTCAGCTATTTCAGACTTTTTCCTTGCATATTGGTAAGAGGTGGTAAAGGCTCCTCATGCTCCAAAAGCTTCCTTAATTCTAGGCCAAATTATCATTACAACAAATTTGCTACAGATAACACAGATACAGCTGGTAAAGAGAAAGAATGACAGGGATATGGCCTCTCAGATACATGCGATTCTACAGCATTCCCAATTTTGCAACTTATGGGAGATGTACAATATTAGCACTTAGAATTTCTGATCTTGGAATTCATACTGATAGACTTTTAGCTATTAACAGTGGGAAGGTGCTGGTATTTTCCCTTCTCCTTCAACTAAAGTATCAGCATAGATTTCAGACTTCATGAAATGAATGGCAACCAACCTCCTCTTGTAAAATAAGGGACACTCTACAGTCAACCAAGGCTTTTTCCCACCACTGTTGGTATGTGTGTTATTTATGCACAGGGGAATTTTTCAATTACTTATATTCTCTATCCTTTGCCAAAATTGGGGGCAGGGGGAGAAAAGGATCAGGAGTGGTGTTTCTTGAATTAGGCCCTGAGAACATGACCCTGTCTAGGTTATGAAGTAAGTCAGAGACAGCAGCCAAAAGCTAAACTTAATGAACTAGACAAGGTTATGCCACTTTGAATTAAGTTATACCACATGGAACCTATTATGAGCATCTTATGGATTTGTAAAGTGAATTGGATTTGATTTTTGTTTCATTATTTTTATTAAATTAAAAAAAGAAATATTTGGAACAATTATGTAAAGTGTTGTGCAGCTAGATGTCATACTTACAAACTGCTGAGAAACATTACAACAGAGCTGATTTGCTTACCATGGAGCTTTTGAAAAAGCCACAATTGTTCCTAGCTTCAGAATGCATTATGCCTTTTATAGGCCACATTGCCCAGGTCTATAGAGAATAATAAGACAATGGTGGTGTAATGCAACATTTCTGAAAGTACAAGTCATGAACCAGGGAAGAGGGTCATAAGGATAGAGATGGGAGGGGCAATAGAAAATTCCTTCTTTTCAAGCTCTTTCCAGCCAGGCTTACTAATTTGAAGCAAAAATGGGCAATGTACTGCTTCTAGAGCCCCATGAAGCCTGAATGTTCATTATCTTTTCTTTTTTTAAAAAAAAAAGTTTGCATTTCAAAGGAAGAATACAGTAATTCTCTCTGGAAGGCTGAATATTTTTCTGCAAAGCTGTGACATCATTATGCATAGTTAAGAAGGATGCAGCATTTAAAGTACTTGGGAGCAACACACTCAATATCTGATGAAGATGAATGATGATGATATTCCATTTTTATTTTGTACAACTCAAGGCAGTGAACATAATGGTTGAGCCTTCTATTTTTCCCACAGTGACACTGTGAGTGGGTCTGGGCTGAGAATGATTGGCCAAAGTCATACAGATAAACTTCAATATGACAATTATTCATATTTAAGCTTCATCTAACTAAGGAAGAAGAGGAGACTCATGAGTTTTATGATCAAAAACTAGATCATCAGAACACACAAGCAAGATGTGCTGTTTCTGGTTGGAGACCGGAATGGTAAAGTTGAAAATATTGAGGAAAACATAGTGGAAATGTATAGCCTAGGAAATGGAAATAAATTAGGAGAATGACATATCAGTTTCTTCTATTATTAATCAAATTATTAATCTGTTAACAATTTTTAAACCATCAAAACAATGGTTTATTATTTTGGGCGTGCTGCAGACCCCATCAGCCAATATGTGTCAATTAGTAAGGATGAGCATTTTCTGCAATGGCCCCTGCACTGTGAAATAGCCTCCCCTCCAAGTTTCTGATTTAATCAATCATTGATTGAGATGAATGGCTATAGAAGAAAGAAAGAAAGAAAGAAAGAAAGAAAGAAAGAAAGAAAGAAAGAAAGAAAGAAAGAAAGAAAGAAAGAAAGAAAGAAAGAAAGAAAGAAAGAAAGAAAGAAAGAAAGAAAGAAAGAAGTTACTAGAGGAGAGTATGGGGAAATTTACTATTTTATTAGTACAAGAAGAGCTCAATTACAACAAGGGGCAATGTCAGGCCCCAAGAACAATTCATCGAGTTATTTTAGAGTAGTTTCCTTTATTATTCTTCACCTATAGAATCTTGCATAAAAGTTAGGAAGGAGCTTTTTTAACCCTCTTTTTTCCAAACAAGCCTTTCAAACTTTGCCCTCTGAAAAACAGCCTCTTCCTCTTGGGAATCCAGACTCCATTTTACCAAATGCAAGATCTGTTTATGAACAAAACACAATCTGCTTACATGCAACTTCTAAATCAAGCTAAAACAGAAGAACAAAGCCAAACTAGCTCCTACAATATGATCATGAGCACATACCCAATATTTTTAAGGAGAACATTATGAACTGCTTTGAAGTCCTGATCCTCATTGATAGGGAACCAGGAGAACTGTGGAATGAAATCAGAGAAATTGTTAAGATTATTACCAAAAAAAATGCCAAAGCCCATGAAACAGAGGAAACTAAATTGGATGTCAATAAAAATGTTGCAAATTGCCAAGAATAAAAGAGAGGTCATAAACAAGAAAGACAAAGATTTCAGGAAGGAACTTAAAGAAATTCAGAGGACTTTTAGAAGAGAAAAGAAAGAATATTGAAATGACATAAAACAATGAAGATGGAACGGGAAAAAGAAGGAAAGCTTTTTAAAAAAAATAATCTTCAAACTCAGGAGATTCCAGAACACTCCCCACTTGGAAATTTATATTTCCACTACTAACTAACTGAAAGAGCAAAAAACATAGCATTAAGGCATACAGTACTCAATGTTAACTAACTTGTGACTAAATAGGTAAAAGCTTGGTATGAAACATGCATAACTATGGGGTATCACCCTTTCCAAGCCTTTAACTGAACTTTAGAGGCAGTCATTAAACAGTTCTTTGTTTCAGGCTATTTAATTCATTGGCAAAGAAAGGAGGGGGGGGGATAAAGCCCTTTCCAAACTTTACATGCAAGAAATAAGAGTGCAGATTTTTTCCTTTTCTACTTAGTGAGATAGACATCACAATATCTCTTTGCTTTAAACATTAGCTTGTAAACAGATCCAAAGGTAATTTAGCAGAAGTATCCAAACAAGACACAAAGCACTTTATAACTTTTACTTTTCTTTAAAACGTTGGCTAGCATTCAGAGTTTGACTAGTAATGAATCCTTGCCAGCAGAGGCTTGTCAATATACAGATAAACTTTGTCATGCAGTGGCTACTTGCAGAGTTAACAGTGAATTAACAAAACAATGCATCTGAATCACACCTTTGAGACGCTATCTTCCAAACAGGCACACTGACTTTGCTTTGCAGGCGTTTAGTGGGAGACTGGCCCCATCAATTACTGTTGCAGGCGATTGAAGGAATGTAGCCACATCCAGCTACTTTGCCTTTATAAAGCTGGTATGACTCTGAGCATTCTTTCACATGCAAGAGAATCTTTACTTTGCTTCTTTAAACTGTTGCAGATCAGAGGAAAATTAATCCTATCAATTTACTATTTGCTTTTGCAAAGTTGATATGAACTTTGAGCATTCTTTTACTATTCTGACTCTGAGTTAAAATGCCTTCTTTTAAATCAAGTCAGATAGATAACTCAATAGAAATGATTTCATAACAAAAATATATTTCAATCAGAAAGATTACTCGCATTCATGCTGTGGTTGTTACTTCTGTAAAATACATCTTTTGTCCATTCCTATAGGTAAAAGAATGATGCTCTCTTCCATACCATCTTTATAACAGCGCAGGCTCATCGGGTGACATCTGATGGCCCATGCTTCTTTCAGACAAAGACATTCCAATCTGGCTTGTGTCCAGGAAGTCTCCCAATGCCCTTTAGAGACTCCTCCCACTGACCCATTAACAAATCAGCATTTAACCCAATAATTGCCAGATATTCTAACATACTGATACATGCTCTCTAGTTAGGGTTACACAGAGCTATACGAGGTTACATAGAGCTATATGGTCCAGAACACCAATTTTAAAACGGCATGGTAAATTCACCAATAAACAGTTAGGATGGACAGAGTATACTAAAATTCTGTACAATAGATATGCCACCATCCAAGGTACCTTAGAAGACATTCCCTAATTATAAGAACTTCTAATGCTAGATAAAAAAAATTTAAATCAGCCCTATATGAAAAAAGAAATGTCAGATGTTTAAGCTGATTTTAGAAAAGGCTGACATTACTATTGATGCACACTTGATCATTGTAAAAGCCAAAGACTACAAAAAAAAGTCAAATAATTTAGAGGTACTTTTGACTGTGTCAACCATACCAAGCTGTGAAGTATTGGAAATTCAGAACCTCTCATTGTCCTCGTGAAAACCTGTATGCAGAACAGGAAGCCACAGTTCAGGCAGTACATAGGAAAGCCGAATGGCTCTGGGTTAGTAAAGGAGTGAACAGGCTGATTACATGATTCCTTTTTATTCAGCCTATATAACTGAATACATATTGAAGAAAGCTGGGTGGGGAAATGATTGACATACTTTTAAAACTGAAGAATAACCTGTGTTATGCTAAAAATACAAATGATCTGCAAGTTCTAGTAATGGAAGTCAAGGAGTATAATGAACAAAATGGAATTAAGATTAAATACAAAGAAGAGAAAGCAAATGACCAAGTGGTAGGGCAACCAGCCTTAAGACTGACAATGAAGTGGTAGGCAGTTTCTGACTTTTCGGATTAAGTATTAACAATGATATACTCTCTATTTATTTAACCTATACCCTTGAACATATACTAAGTGAAGCTGTATTGGAAGAATAGAGTAGAGTAGAGTAGAGTAGAGTAGAGTAGAGTAGAGTAGAGTAGAGTAGAGTAGAGTAGAGTAGAGTAGAGTAGAGTAGAATAGAATAGAATAGAATAGAATAGAATAGAATAGAATAGAATAGAATAGAATAGAATAGAATAGAATAGAATAGGACCTTGTAGATCTTCTAGTCCAGCCCCGTGTCTGTTGATGACATTACCCTGAAAACTGAAAATGCAAAGGATTTGCAAGTTCTGGTAACAAAAACACAAAGAATATGGGACTAAAATTAAATATAAAAATCAAACTACTAACAAAAGATAGAAAAATTAGCCTTAGATATTGAATTGGTAGATAGATTCTGCTTTTTTAGGATCAACCATCAAATAATAAAGGAAGAATAGTCAAGAAATACACTATGGATTGGCACTGAAAGAGCAGCCATGAAGGCCTTGGAAATTTCTTGTATAAGAAATGGTATTTCCTGCATGGAAACAAAAATTGGACTTTAAAGAAGCAAGATAGGAAAATTGACAAATTTGAACATTTTTGTTACAGAAGACTTCTGAGAACACTGTAGACAGCCAAGAAAACAAACAAATAAATCATAATTCAATTCAGAGTTCTCATTTGAAGCACAAAGTACTATGGTTGAATTATCTTAGTTTGGACAAATTATGAAAATATCCAGCTCCCTTAAGAAGTCTATATTGTTGGCAAAGGAGGAAGGAAATGGAAGAACACAACCAGGCACAAGATGTATGGATATGGTTACAATTACAATGACTGCACTATTGAGATAACACAAAAGACAGATTAGAGACAGATTATCTTGGAGAATATCAATCTATGTGGTTGCTAGGAACTGACATTGACTTAATGGCACACGATCATCATCTTCCCATTTTAAAAAAATGCTGGATTACTCATTATAAGTACTAATAATGAAGCTAAAATCATATATTTTAGACACCAAGAGTCAAAGGAGAAGATCTGATATCTGGAAAACTCTAAACCAAAAAAAAATGGAGTCCAACAGGAAACAATGATGGCTAGATTAATAACCCAAAATAAACCTCCAGAAGCAGACATAGCAAAATGATAGCTATTGACCCATGATAACTGAACAACAACTAAAGGACAATTAACCCTAAACGAACTGACCATGAAACAAAGATGTTGTCCCTAGAGATTTGCAAACACTGATGTATGCTAGTTCTTGATTTTAGAATACTTGATTTTTGACAGCATGAAGCATACAGGAGATGATTGCAGTCAAATGTACCTTTGGGCCTTTGTCATCAGCTTTTCAGGTGAAATATGAACCTAATATCTCTGATGTTTCACATAGTAATAGATGGCTGGCATTAACCTGAATGGATAAATATGTTCTGAAACACAACTCCAATGATAATATATCCCTTTGGCCCATGCAATAGTGTAAATACAGGTACCATCTGTGACATATTGAATAATATGCCCATGTATCAACACTTTGCAGTATTTTACAACTATACAGTATTAAGCCTATCAAACCGATTCAGTCAATCTCACCTTCACCCCAAATTAGAAAGATTATATAACATTTTAAGATTATTGTAATTATATTATAGCAATTCCTGGGGTGGTGAAAATGTGTTAGTCTCACTAGCTTGACAGTTCATTCAGAGATAGACAGCGGCTCTCATCCAAAATTATAGACCCCTTGTACTCTTTATTTTGGCATGGTTCACTTTGGAAACAGCTACATATTGGGAAAAAGTCATAGTAATAAACAACATATTCCATAGGTGAATCAGGAAAATTAAAACATTGTATTTTGTGCTCAGATAATCAACAAGAACAAATATTAAGAAAAAAAGCAAACCCAGATTATTGTATGGCAATCCTAAAATCCAGGAAAACAAAGCATACATTTAATCTCTCTATCACAATTCAAAGATAATTTGTTCAGTAAAAAAAATTAATTGTGCTTTTAAGCAAAACTCAAGCAGTGAAGATTACCTTTTAATTTATTCACTGGAATTCTAAGCTTCTGTCTATATCAGGGATGGAAATTCTAACAGGAGTTCAGGGACTTCAGTTTTTACAAATTCTGATACAAAATGTTCTCATGAGTTAAATCACAAATAAAATTTGGATTTTAGATAAAGCATAATGGCACAAAGTTTTGCAGAGTAGCAGTTCATATTTGCAAACAATTAACATTGGCTTCATATGAGTAATAACCACATATGGCTCTCTTTAGGGAATTGCTGGTATCTTAAGACTCATTTTATTTTTAGTTTGTTTCTGTTATACTCAAGCCACTAGCTCAGGGGTTTTCAAGTTTTTCAGGCCATGGCAACTGTTCACTACAAAAAAATCCTGAAACTCTTGATCCAGAGAGTTGGGGTTTCTAGATATCAACTGACAAGTCCCATCCTTTTTGTTATATGATAGAAAAAATGCTGTGGATGACCTGAAGCAGCACTGAGGTGGGAGCAGATGGCTAAGAAAATTTGAATTCTATTTTCCTTTAGTCCCTGGCCAAGAACATTTCTCCCTCATATATGTGGATTTGAATACATTTAGAAGTTTTAATAACTTAGTAAAATAAAATTAATATTTTTACTTATGAACGAATACTAAGAAACAAATATATATTTTATATTTTCAAAAAAAAATATCACTGCCACAATTGGCTAGTCCTAAACAAACAATAGAGCATTCAGATTGATACTTATTTTATTTCTACTTGCAGTTCCTAAGAACTCTATTCTAGCACGTAAGTTGTTACTAGTGTCAACATGTTTGCTTAGTGTATCTAGTATCAGATCTGATGACTGTTCTATTTATAATACTCTTATGATTTATTGCCAAAGTTCTAAAATTTAAAGATATCTTTGCAGGAACGAATAAAATATAAAACAATAGCACCTTCCTCGAAGTGAGTAGAGTCTACAGATTTTTTTATTTTTCTATCCACTCTGAAATATATTAAACTGACTTGAAAAAACATCTTTGTTTCAATATTTGACACTAGACTGATGAACTGTAGTCTGATAACTTTATTTCAAAAACTAAAAAAGTGTTTTAACGAAGAAGCCTAGCAACTATTCAATCTAGCATGCAAGATTTATTTATAGTGAATAAAAATCACAACCTTCCTGCCTCTCACGTCTACAATATGAAATCAGAAGGAGATGGCCAATATAGAAATATGAAATATAAATAAATAAAAATAAAAAATGAACTCAAGGCCTGGATCTGGGTCAGAGAACCAGATTCAGGCCATTTTGTCTGAACTGGCTTCTTTTTCTTTAGTCAGAAGCCAAATGTGGTTTGGAATTCATGATTTATAAGGTAGTGTGATGTGTGGATCCAGACAGTTACAGTTTAGTCAACAAAACACAGTTAATTTAATCTAAGATTTGGGGTAAACTGGCCCATACCTTGTTTGTTTTTTTTCAGATAATTTATTTTTATACGTAAAACTGCCTTTCCAAGCCAATGCTTTTCAAATATATCAAATTGTTCACATATCACTTCCTGCTAACCTTCTAGCTAGGGTAATAAGATTAATAGGTTAAAATAAACATTTAAAAAACTGAATCTTTGTTAACCACACCATTTTCCCATTCATCTAAATCTGAAATATTCTTTTTGAAGTACCACATAATTATGGAAGATCTCCAGCTGAATATCTTATAGATGGAAAAGGATAATGCTATGGACCTTTTGTCAATCATTTCATTTGGGAAGAAAAATTACTAAAGCTTGTGCTTTCAGTGTGTTTCTGAAAGATGGCAGAGAACTGTCCCCGGACTTTCATTCCAGACTCATATCATTGCATTCAAGAATCCTTGCAGAGATGGACAACAGAGTAAATATATGCCATCATGGACTGACTCACATATAATCTTTAAGTATCACAGATTAATTCATACTTTTCACAAGTCACACACTATTCTTGATAAATCACAATGGCTGTATTCCCACAACAAACCTAGGAGCACCAAACAGACCATAATATCATTTAAATATCTAAATCCAACCATTTTTTCTATATAGCTTGAGATGTGCTGCTTACTGTAAGTAAAGGCAATGCAGAAGAGGCAAACTGTAAGTCCTATGAGGACAGCCATTCGGGCTCCTGAAAATAGTTCAGTAATTTGTGAATATTCTGGTAGGATTAACTGGTTTTCTCAAGGATCCTGATAAAATTGCAGGTCATATCTTTGTCAGTTCTGGTCTAAATATTTATTTGTGGTAAACGTATCCACAATTCATTACCAAAATCATTAATAAAATATCTTTGAGACAAGCTTAACAATAAAGACGTAGGAAAAATTGTAGTACTAAATGGAATAATTACATGATTAGACTGAGTTTCTCACAGTCTTTTCTCTCTTTTAGTGTAAACTTCCACACATGTACTTGAAAAATCAATGGTTGGCAGCTGCTTATTACCACATGACAAGACTTCATAGCCAGAAGAAACATCCTAAATGGAAATCAAAGGAGGAAGCTAAAGCAGGGAGTAAAACAAAGAACACAAAAACAGTGCTCAATTGTCCATTATTTTTTTATAGCTGCTATTATTATTTTTCAGGACTTGGACACTTGGGAATACAACATTATGCAAAACAGACTCAAAGACACTTAGTCTAGTTAACTTAACTAGAACATATATAGTAAGAAATTAATTTCTTACTACCAATATACCCTCCCAGTGGGATATATGCCTCTAGAACAGGCATGATCTAGCAAGTGTAGAGCCCAATTTACTTGGTCAATTTTTTTAAGAACTATTTTTTAAAGAAATATTCAGTTTCATTTTTTTACAATCTGAATGTCTGCAAATTTACTTATCTGGAATTGAGAACTAAATTGCGGGGGGGGGGAATTATGCTTCAATTCCAGTGGCAATTTTAAGTTAGAGCTGGAGTACAACAATCAACTTGTTTACAAAGAAAAATATTGTCATTTAAAATGTTGAGATGAAGATTTTTTTACCAACCAAGGTCCAAATCTCTTTGTTCCTTAAGAAATGGAGCTTTCCCAACATTTTTCCAATTTTGTATGGAAAATTACCTATGGGTTGCTCTCACTCCACTGTAGCTCTGAAGGCATTATATTCAAATTCTCTGAATGCTCTTTTCTTTATATTAAAAATGGACAAAGCTGTTATTTCTTTTCTTTTTTTGAAAGGATCAGAAATAGTCATACATATGCATTATTACAAAGCTATTATTTCTTTATTTGAAAGGATCAGAAATAATCATACATATGCATTATTTCTCCTATGCATGGAGTCATTTTTCTACTTCATATAAATTGAATTCACCAGGATAACTGGACAGAAAAAAGCTACATCTTACCTATTCAGAATTTGTTTTTAAATTACATGTGAAAATATAAAACATTTTATAAAATATGATTTAGCAGCAATCTATAAAGCAGTAATAATTTTTCAGTTTGAATAACATATAACATATAATCTATGGCTATTGAAGGTAGGAAACAAAAAGGAGGGGTTGAGGAAGGAAAAGTGTCTGAGACGCTTCCCAAATCAAACCCCCTCATATTTGAATTAAGAATTGATATTGTCTCTTCTAGTGTATGTGCAATATAAATAAAATATTTTGATTTATAAATATGATACTATGCTTTTTTCTGTTCCAACCTTTGTGTATTTATTGATTTTTATTCTTGCCTATAATTAAATTTTGGATATTTTCAAATAACTATTATTCTGCTATCTATCTGCTATCTGCTCCAATTTTTGCATATTAATTTAGTCTCATAATAATTGTATAACAAATGGTTTCTAGGGTTTCTTTCATATCACATTGAAAAAGAAAATCTAACTGTATGTAGACATGAGATTATTCAATTTTCTGGTACATGGCTGCACTCCTTCAAGATGATGATGATTACAATCTAAAAGAGGATCAATTATATCAGTCTCCCTGATATCCATATCCTTTGAGGGTCAGTCCCACTCTCTGTACTGCACCTGTTTCATAAAGATAAGAAAAAGGTCTTTTTCTATTGTGCACTCATTCTATAAGACAACCTCCCTTTGAAATATACCAAGCAACAAAGTATATGAGTTTCAAGCGGCTATTAAAAACATATATTTATATTTTTAAACCAATTAACTGCCCCTAATACTATTTATTTTATGGATTGCTATTATTCTGTTTTTATTTTTTATCTAATTATTTTGCCCTTATTTAATGCTTTTTATGAAATATTTGGAATGTTTTAAATAATAATAATTAATCTACCACACTGAAGTCAAGTAGGTTAGAATACATCAGAAGAGAAAAAAAGATCTTAAAGTCCAAATTTAGAGGTGGAAATGCCCCAAAGTGATTAACATCTGGGCAATTCCAGTCATTAGATACACAGCTGGAATGACAAGAGAAGGTCTACATTTATTTAAAAAGTCCCAATGCATAGCTAGATAGAAAGTAAACATTATGCACAGATAGCTGGTCATCTAAAAATGTAACATTGTCTTCATCAAAAAAGAAATTGTGAGACCTTCCCCATCTAATGCCTTATCTTTTACATTATTTCCTTCCCCCGGGTACTATTAATTTCTAGAACTAAAGTAGCTCCTACAGAAAAGCTTCCACTGTGAGCATATTTAACATCTAATAGAATTTAATAAATGGTACAGAAAATACCTTCTAATTTTAATTTTTTAGCAGAAAAAGTAACCAAAATTATTACAGTAAAGCATTATTATTAATATGCAATTTTGATATGAGTCCAGAATGAATTTCAGCATGTTGACGCATACAACTAAAACTCTTAAATAGAGAGTCATGGATAAAGGTAAAAATTGTTTCCCCTTCCTGACTTCCCTTATTCAAGGAGACAATTGACAATTCAGTTGAAAGTAAAAAAAAATATGTATGGTATGATTCAACAGAAGTAAGCAAACTGTTCTTTATTACATTTTATAAAACATTTTATTGTATCTATAGCATCTAACTTTGTGCTCTACATTGAATGTTATATTAGGTGTTTTTTTCCCCTATACTTGCACTATAATAGGTTTAAGACTGAATACCGATGTCTGCATTTGTAACATTCTTTGGCACTGCAAAAATATTAGTATCAATATCACATGTGTATCCCTTCTTAAATTCAAGTGGCCTTAATCCCAGATAAATGTAAATAGGATTGTAGCCATACTGCGCAATTATATACAGGTCATTAAATTCAATCATAATTACTCCCAAATAAGGATTATAGCCTAATATAATTTTGTACTGTCAAATGACATATTCTCAATATACCCATAGAAGGAAGAAGATTACATTCACACATGTATATAATATTAAACAAGAATAAAGCAATTTTTCTTATTACATGAACAGAAATTATTAATGAATAAGTGGAATCATATTTTATTTAGAAGTATAATGAATTAGAAAGGATTTACTTCTGGATTAGAAAATACAGGATTATAACCTTAAGAGCAGCAGCAGCTATAAATATGTCTGTTATATTAAACAATCTAAGTAAAATAAAAAGCAAAGAAGTAATTTTTTAAATCATTGCTCATTTATTAAATATAGTATTCACTTTTCCCAGAGGAAATGCATTTTATTTCATATTATTTTATTTGTAGAATACAAATAAGAAAAGGATTATCACTGTTGTACTTGATAATTTATGCACCAACCCAAATATCACATTACATCCCTAAATTGTTATGATGAAACAACTTTCAAAACTGTTTCAGAGTTTAAAGGCACCATTCTATTATTACACAATTAATTAGATAAGGGATTTCCAAAACTGGTCCAAACTTCTTTAGCTGGTTATTTCTTTTTAAATATACACTCATTTTTCTGTTTTAAAATATTAATTAATGGTTGATACACTAATGTTAAACTAATTCTTACATTGAATGTTAAACTGCTTCTTTGGAAGATTCCTATCACATACAAAATTCCTGTAACATGCAAAAGATGAATTGTGTGACACAAATGCAAGCAATAAGATCTTTCCACACCTTAACCACCCTTGTCAATTCACCTGAGGCCATATACAAAATTATGCCTACAATAAATGTCAATAGTACTAACACAGACCAAGTACCTGTATGACTTCAAAAAACGAAATCTTTTCCTGTTTTTTGAAGAGGGACACGAAAAAGTTGAGGTTTCCAGAGGGTCCCAGAGAAAAGCCATCTGTAGATTTGAAGAAATCTGGGGTAGTTTAGAGAATCGGGGCCACAGAGTACGAGTTGCCTCAAGCTAATCATAAAAGCACTTGTGGCTGTCTAAGGGAATGTCCTTTTCGGAGGCTCTGCTTTGCCTCAGTGACACAGAGAGCAAGGGAGGCAGGATAACATGGATTTCCTGCAGCTGGCAGGGTTCAGAAGGCCTTATCTCATTACCGCTGAGTGAGAAACTCTCACGTCAAAGCTCTTTATAAATACAGCCTTGATTAACTGACAGCAATGACATGTATTGCTAAGAAAGTCCACAGAACTCAAGAGCAAAGTGCCAAACCCTACTTGGCCTTTGCTAAGCCTGTGTTTTCTTTCAATAATATCTTGAGTGCATTTATGTAAAGACCAAACCAAAAGAGAAAAATAAAAATATTCAATTTCACCCAACCTGGATTCATACATCTTGCTTATTTATATGGATTTTATGTTTTCTGGTAATGTTTCAAGTTAGCTTATTTATATTTATTTTTGTTTTAGCTGATTAACACTATCTAAAGAATTCCCAATATTGGGTAAAATGGAACATTCATTTTTTTTCAGCCTTATTTAGCATAGTTAAATATGATACGGGAACCCCACTACTCTTTGTGGTTTATATGTCTTGGGTGATGGCTTAGCACCATGTGCTTAGCTATAGGTAGCCTTAGCTATAGGTAGCCTTGACTGATGATCCCAATTGAGCCCCAAATGTGTATTGCTAAATGACACAGTTGTTAAGTGAGTTTTGCCCAATTTTATGAACTTTTGTGCCACTGTTGTTGTGAATCATGGCTGTTGTTAAATTAATAACATGTTTGTTAAGTGAATCTGACTTCCCCATTGACTTTGCTTGTCAGAAGGTCGCAAAAGGTGATCACCTGATCTTGGGACACTGCAACCATCATAAATATGAAACAATAATCAAGCATCAGAATTTTGGTCATATGACTATGGAAATGCTGCAATGGTCATTAAGTGTAAATAACAGTCATAAATCACTGTTTTCAGTCCCGTTATAACTTCAAATTTTCACTAAACAAATGGTTGTAAGTCGAGGATTATCTCTATATGCTTAGTACTTCAATAACAGGTAACATAAATTGGGGCCTAAATCGGAGTGGGAAACTGTTCCCTCCCTTTCCTTCATTTATACACACATGCTTTCTTCCTGGTTCTTTCTTGTCATTCCAGAAGTTTGGATAGAAGATGTTTTGTTCTGTATAGATGGAAAAAGATATTATTCTCTTTTCTCGGTCACGTTTCTTAGTACTGGAACCACAAAGTCAAAAGGAAAAAAAAAAGGACAGAGAGCTAGAGCACTTCTCACTCCATTCTAATTGTTTCTTCCTGAAAAAAACAAGGATTACAATGGGCTACAAGCTTGATTCTCCTCTTTAAAGAAGTTAAAAGAAACCACCCTCAGTTTTTACACTTCAGCCTAAATCAGGGATTCTCAACCTTGGCAACTTTAAGACTTGTGGACTTCAACTCCCAGAATTCCTCAGCCAGCTGGCTGAGGAATTCTGGGAGTTGAAGTCCACAAGTCTTAAAGTTGCCAAGGTTGAGAATCCCTGGCCCTAAATGGTATCCCAAGTAATTTAGAAATTAGGAAAAAATGATAGCCTGGAAATATTATGTAACAGGCTAAAGTAGGGACCTGTTTCTAACCATTACACATATTGACAATCAATTAAAAGATCACATGCAAGGATTATGATTCACCCGGAACATATTTGGAAGGGAAAGTGGGAAAGACCAGTTAGTCCATCTGTGCATAAAGCATGTAAAGATAACTGTTAAATGTCTGCTTGATCTTCATTACGTTTCTTCTAGGAAGAGTGGAATGTTGGTAAAAACTAAGCATGTGTAGGTATATGGTGATATTGCTTTGCACACGCTCCTAAGGCTCTCATCATATGGAAAAAATGTTTTACTCAATATATGAAACTAGCTTCTAATGTACCTTTACTTTTATCCTCTCTTTTCAGAAATGGATGGTCTTAAATCAGCTTTTCATTTCAATAGGGTGTAATTGTACATAGGCATCAGCTACTCCAGGAGCATGTCTCAACTGGATAAATTATTTTCAGACATCCTGGCAGCTTTTCCATCCAGAAAGCTTGGTGCCTTACTCCTATTACAGTGAATGACTTTGAGAACTCAATTCAATTTGCTGCAAAGAAAAAATGTTCCCGTTTACAGGTGAATAATTTCAGCTTTTTTTTTTGAAGTAAAAATACTTCTTTTTAAAAATTTGAGTGCATTTCCAAAGATATGTCTGACTAAGCTAGAAGTGGATACGTTACTTCGTATAGTATGTCATTCATTCAGCTCAAAGCAAAATGTTGAGTGGAAATTAAAAAAAAAGCTATGAAAATTGTTATCTTTAATTTTTAAAGGACACCTAAAGAATAAAATGCAATCACACCCATATTTAAACACACACACAAATATGGAAAGTCAGTTTTGGTTGAGAGAAAAATCCATACTCACTGGCAAAATAGAAACAGATCCAAACACAGTCCTGAAATAAATCAATATCAGTCAGATACCTGCGGAGAGGGGGGGGGGAAATCCTTGCCAAAAGCCTAGGAAAACTTCTGGGTTTTGATTTAAATCAAAGATGGGCAATTTTTGATGGCCAGGAACCATATTTCTGAATTGTGATGGTACAGTAGTTAGAATGCAGTATTTCACTGCCAGGAGTTCAGTCCTGACTGGCTCAACTTTGACTCAGCTTTCCATCCTTACGAGATTGTTAAAATGAGGACCCAGATTGTTGGGGGCAATGTGCTGATTCTGTGAACTGCTTAAAGTGTAAAGCACTATGAAGCAGTATATAAGTCTAAGTGCTATTGCTATTTAATATGGGAAATAGACAGAAGTAGTGGGCTGGACTACTATGCACAATGCATAACTATATCACACTTCAGAACAGCATCAAAATATGATATTCCAAATATGACACATTCCTGGCCGTGACATACCAAGCTCTGTCTTTACTGAACTCCAAAGCAAAGCAAACCAAAAAACACATGCAAAGTCTGAAATCTCTTAATGCATGAGGTTTACACTATACAGATAGTCCTCAACTTACAACAGTTCATTTCGTGACCATTCAGAGTTACAATGGCACTGAAAAAGGTGACATGATAGCTTTTTGCACTTATGATCTTTGCAGAACTCCTATGGTCACATGATCAAAATTCAGATGTTTGGCAACTGGCTCATATTTATGATAGCTGCAGTGTCCTGGGATCAAGTGATCATGTTTTGTGACCTTCTGACAAGCCAAGTCAATAGGGAAGCCAGATTCACTTAACAACTGCATTACTAATTTAACAACTGCAGCAATTCACTTAACAACTGCGGCAAGAGAGAGATCATAAAATGAGGCAAAATTCACTGAACTAACGTCTCACTTAGCAACAGACCTTTGGGGCTCAATTGTGATCCTATGTTGAGGACTACCTGTATAATAAATAATTTTCTGGCAGTAATAATGAGGGGTTTCTTTCTAACTTGAAGCAATTCATTTTCTTAACTCAGGATACGGGCCTGTAATTTGTAGAGGGAAAAGGTGATTCTGTGTATGTGTTTAAAAATTGTATGGCCTTATTCCATGTTCCATTGCTACAAAATCTCTAAACAATTCTGTTTCCAATTGCAGAACAATCCTTTTGTACTCTAGAGATATTACTTAGGCTCAAACATCACGTTAATTTCATTGAGTTACACATTATCACAAAGCATAATGGAATAATAATAATAATACAACCATGAATGGAAGATTTTCTATTCAAACTGCAGCAATTGCTGTTTAGAAACACTATACTTGTATGGCAATATGCTATTTGCTTTCAACATTAATATCACAAGTTTATCTAACAATGCTAATCTTTATAGCATTCATTTAATTCTCATAGAATGGCCATAGTTTACTCATCTGGGTACAATTCGTACTTAAACTAATTAATAGAACCAGTCTCAATGAAATTAAGAAGCTTATTACAATGATTATTAAATAATAAATATTTCAGAATATTTAAACTGTAAACTGGAATTATAAAAGCATTCATGTGAAAGCAACTGTTATGAAAATTAATTATAACTCCAAGGTTTAATCATTTTTGCAAGTTCATATCTATTTTTTCCCCACTGCCCAGTATTTTTTTCTTGAAACTGAAGATAAATTATTTTGTATTGGCAACATATTTATTTTAAAAAATGCAACTTTTTCCATCCCATGGGATGTTTGAAAAAAAAATCTACAACCTTTTTTTTTGGTCCTAACTTTTTAAAAATTCTTGTACAGTATATTATCATTGGAATTCTGAAACAAGTGATTTATCACAAACGGCAACAAATTGCATTGCACCATTTTTGATGCCAATAAAAGTGGTATCTGGGGTTGCATCAAAGCCTAGCAGGTGCAGCTACAACCCATTTTCCATTGTTATTTCATTCATGCAAATGACACATTTTTTTTAATTAAGTGATTAAACATATCTAATGTTACTGATATCTGTGCAATACTTTTTTTTTTTAAAGATAAGCACCCTAGGCTTTGTACCTCCACTTCTTCACTCTTACAAGAACTAGCAATAAGGGGCAGTTTCTGTGATGCAAAGGACATATCTCCTAGAAGATCCTATTAGATGACATTTCTTCAAGGACCTGAAACATGCCTATTCTAGGCACATGGGTGGAGACAACTGGAGAAAGAAGGTCCTGCAAATAATACTGAAGAATATTTGTTTCACAAACATAAAAATATACATTTTTTCAACTTAGTTTAACATTTTAATCAAATAAATAAAGGTCCTGGGTTCTACCTTTAAAACTGTTGAAATCTTGTACAGAAAATTAAAATACATTCTTCCAGGTGAAAGTTTACTGGCACTGAGGAAATATTTCCATGCATTCTCACGTAGGCATAAATTCCATCAAAAGAATAATACATTATTTCAAGTAAATAGCTATTTTAAGCTTGAAGCACACCTAATCAATAGTTCTTCTACTGCATTCTATTATTCCCCCTTCTTATCAACTTCCACTTAAATCAATCTTCACTCCACCAAAGGCCACCCAAACAACCCTTTAGTAACAATAATTAATTATTCTTCCACCAACCCCAAATACAGTTGATAAATATGGATAAATATGTTCTGAAACACAACTCCAATGATAATATATCCCTTTGGCCCATGCAATAGTGTAAATACAGGTACCATCTGTGACATATTGAATAATATGCCCATGTATCAACACTTTGCAGTATTTTACAACTATACAGTATTAAGCCTATCAAACCGATTCAGTCAATCTCACCTTCACCCCAAATTAGAAAGATTATATAACATTTTAAGATTATTGTAATTATATTATAGCAATTCCTGGGGTGGTGAAAATGTGTTAGTCTCACTAGCTTGACAGTTCATTCAGAGATAGACAGCGGCTCTCATCCAAAATTATAGACCCCTTGTACTCTTTATTTTGGCATGGTTCACTTTGGAAACAGCTACATATTGGGAAAAAGTCATAGTAATAAACAACATATTCCATAGGTGAATCAGGAAAATTAAAACATTGTATTTTGTGCTCAGATAATCAACAAGAACAAATATTAAGAAAAAAAGCAAACCCAGATTATTGTATGGCAATCCTAAAATCCAGGAAAACAAAGCATACATTTAATCTCTCTATCACAATTCAAAGATAATTTGTTCAGTAAAAAAAATTAATTGTGCTTTTAAGCAAAACTCAAGCAGTGAAGATTACCTTTTAATTTATTCACTGGAATTCTAAGCTTCTGTCTATATCAGGGATGGAAATTCTAACAGGAGTTCAGGGACTTCAGTTTTTACAAATTCTGATACAAAATGTTCTCATGAGTTAAATCACAAATAAAATTTGGATTTTAGATAAAGCATAATGGCACAAAGTTTTGCAGAGTAGCAGTTCATATTTGCAAACAATTAACATTGGCTTCATATGAGTAATAACCACATATGGCTCTCTTTAGGGAATTGCTGGTATCTTAAGACTCATTTTATTTTTAGTTTGTTTCTGTTATACTCAAGCCACTAGCTCAGGGGTTTTCAAGTTTTTCAGGCCATGGCAACTGTTCACTACAAAAAAATCCTGAAACTCTTGATCCAGAGAGTTGGGGTTTCTAGATATCAACTGACAAGTCCCATCCTTTTTGTTATATGATAGAAAAAATGCTGTGGATGACCTGAAGCAGCACTGAGGTGGGAGCAGATGGCTAAGAAAATTTGAATTCTATTTTCCTTTAGTCCCTGGCCAAGAACATTTCTCCCTCATATATGTGGATTTGAATACATTTAGAAGTTTTAATAACTTAGTAAAATAAAATTAATATTTTTACTTATGAACGAATACTAAGAAACAAATATATATTTTATATTTTCAAAAAAAAATATCACTGCCACAATTGGCTAGTCCTAAACAAACAATAGAGCATTCAGATTGATACTTATTTTATTTCTACTTGCAGTTCCTAAGAACTCTATTCTAGCACGTAAGTTGTTACTAGTGTCAACATGTTTGCTTAGTGTATCTAGTATCAGATCTGATGACTGTTCTATTTATAATACTCTTATGATTTATTGCCAAAGTTCTAAAATTTAAAGATATCTTTGCAGGAACGAATAAAATATAAAACAATAGCACCTTCCTCGAAGTGAGTAGAGTCTACAGATTTTTTTATTTTTCTATCCACTCTGAAATATATTAAACTGACTTGAAAAAACATCTTTGTTTCAATATTTGACACTAGACTGATGAACTGTAGTCTGATAACTTTATTTCAAAAACTAAAAAAGTGTTTTAACGAAGAAGCCTAGCAACTATTCAATCTAGCATGCAAGATTTATTTATAGTGAATAAAAATCACAACCTTCCTGCCTCTCACGTCTACAATATGAAATCAGAAGGAGATGGCCAATATAGAAATATGAAATATAAATAAATAAAAATAAAAAATGAACTCAAGGCCTGGATCTGGGTCAGAGAACCAGATTCAGGCCATTTTGTCTGAACTGGCTTCTTTTTCTTTAGTCAGAAGCCAAATGTGGTTTGGAATTCATGATTTATAAGGTAGTGTGATGTGTGGATCCAGACAGTTACAGTTTAGTCAACAAAACACAGTTAATTTAATCTAAGATTTGGGGTAAACTGGCCCATACCTTGTTTGTTTTTTTTCAGATAATTTATTTTTATACGTAAAACTGCCTTTCCAAGCCAATGCTTTTCAAATATATCAAATTGTTCACATATCACTTCCTGCTAACCTTCTAGCTAGGGTAATAAGATTAATAGGTTAAAATAAACATTTAAAAAACTGAATCTTTGTTAACCACACCATTTTCCCATTCATCTAAATCTGAAATATTCTTTTTGAAGTACCACATAATTATGGAAGATCTCCAGCTGAATATCTTATAGATGGAAAAGGATAATGCTATGGACCTTTTGTCAATCATTTCATTTGGGAAGAAAAATTACTAAAGCTTGTGCTTTCAGTGTGTTTCTGAAAGATGGCAGAGAACTGTCCCCGGACTTTCATTCCAGACTCATATCATTGCATTCAAGAATCCTTGCAGAGATGGACAACAGAGTAAATATATGCCATCATGGACTGACTCACATATAATCTTTAAGTATCACAGATTAATTCATACTTTTCACAAGTCACACACTATTCTTGATAAATCACAATGGCTGTATTCCCACAACAAACCTAGGAGCACCAAACAGACCATAATATCATTTAAATATCTAAATCCAACCATTTTTTCTATATAGCTTGAGATGTGCTGCTTACTGTAAGTAAAGGCAATGCAGAAGAGGCAAACTGTAAGTCCTATGAGGACAGCCATTCGGGCTCCTGAAAATAGTTCAGTAATTTGTGAATATTCTGGTAGGATTAACTGGTTTTCTCAAGGATCCTGATAAAATTGCAGGTCATATCTTTGTCAGTTCTGGTCTAAATATTTATTTGTGGTAAACGTATCCACAATTCATTACCAAAATCATTAATAAAATATCTTTGAGACAAGCTTAACAATAAAGACGTAGGAAAAATTGTAGTACTAAATGGAATAATTACATGATTAGACTGAGTTTCTCACAGTCTTTTCTCTCTTTTAGTGTAAACTTCCACACATGTACTTGAAAAATCAATGGTTGGCAGCTGCTTATTACCACATGACAAGACTTCATAGCCAGAAGAAACATCCTAAATGGAAATCAAAGGAGGAAGCTAAAGCAGGGAGTAAAACAAAGAACACAAAAACAGTGCTCAATTGTCCATTATTTTTTTATAGCTGCTATTATTATTTTTCAGGACTTGGACACTTGGGAATACAACATTATGCAAAACAGACTCAAAGACACTTAGTCTAGTTAACTTAACTAGAACATATATAGTAAGAAATTAATTTCTTACTACCAATATACCCTCCCAGTGGGATATATGCCTCTAGAACAGGCATGATCTAGCAAGTGTAGAGCCCAATTTACTTGGTCAATTTTTTTAAGAACTATTTTTTAAAGAAATATTCAGTTTCATTTTTTTACAATCTGAATGTCTGCAAATTTACTTATCTGGAATTGAGAACTAAATTGCGGGGGGGGGGAATTATGCTTCAATTCCAGTGGCAATTTTAAGTTAGAGCTGGAGTACAACAATCAACTTGTTTACAAAGAAAAATATTGTCATTTAAAATGTTGAGATGAAGATTTTTTTACCAACCAAGGTCCAAATCTCTTTGTTCCTTAAGAAATGGAGCTTTCCCAACATTTTTCCAATTTTGTATGGAAAATTACCTATGGGTTGCTCTCACTCCACTGTAGCTCTGAAGGCATTATATTCAAATTCTCTGAATGCTCTTTTCTTTATATTAAAAATGGACAAAGCTGTTATTTCTTTTCTTTTTTTGAAAGGATCAGAAATAGTCATACATATGCATTATTACAAAGCTATTATTTCTTTATTTGAAAGGATCAGAAATAATCATACATATGCATTATTTCTCCTATGCATGGAGTCATTTTTCTACTTCATATAAATTGAATTCACCAGGATAACTGGACAGAAAAAAGCTACATCTTACCTATTCAGAATTTGTTTTTAAATTACATGTGAAAATATAAAACATTTTATAAAATATGATTTAGCAGCAATCTATAAAGCAGTAATAATTTTTCAGTTTGAATAACATATAACATATAATCTATGGCTATTGAAGGTAGGAAACAAAAAGGAGGGGTTGAGGAAGGAAAAGTGTCTGAGACGCTTCCCAAATCAAACCCCCTCATATTTGAATTAAGAATTGATATTGTCTCTTCTAGTGTATGTGCAATATAAATAAAATATTTTGATTTATAAATATGATACTATGCTTTTTTCTGTTCCAACCTTTGTGTATTTATTGATTTTTATTCTTGCCTATAATTAAATTTTGGATATTTTCAAATAACTATTATTCTGCTATCTATCTGCTATCTGCTCCAATTTTTGCATATTAATTTAGTCTCATAATAATTGTATAACAAATGGTTTCTAGGGTTTCTTTCATATCACATTGAAAAAGAAAATCTAACTGTATGTAGACATGAGATTATTCAATTTTCTGGTACATGGCTGCACTCCTTCAAGATGATGATGATTACAATCTAAAAGAGGATCAATTATATCAGTCTCCCTGATATCCATATCCTTTGAGGGTCAGTCCCACTCTCTGTACTGCACCTGTTTCATAAAGATAAGAAAAAGGTCTTTTTCTATTGTGCACTCATTCTATAAGACAACCTCCCTTTGAAATATACCAAGCAACAAAGTATATGAGTTTCAAGCGGCTATTAAAAACATATATTTATATTTTTAAACCAATTAACTGCCCCTAATACTATTTATTTTATGGATTGCTATTATTCTGTTTTTATTTTTTATCTAATTATTTTGCCCTTATTTAATGCTTTTTATGAAATATTTGGAATGTTTTAAATAATAATAATTAATCTACCACACTGAAGTCAAGTAGGTTAGAATACATCAGAAGAGAAAAAAAGATCTTAAAGTCCAAATTTAGAGGTGGAAATGCCCCAAAGTGATTAACATCTGGGCAATTCCAGTCATTAGATACACAGCTGGAATGACAAGAGAAGGTCTACATTTATTTAAAAAGTCCCAATGCATAGCTAGATAGAAAGTAAACATTATGCACAGATAGCTGGTCATCTAAAAATGTAACATTGTCTTCATCAAAAAAGAAATTGTGAGACCTTCCCCATCTAATGCCTTATCTTTTACATTATTTCCTTCCCCCGGGTACTATTAATTTCTAGAACTAAAGTAGCTCCTACAGAAAAGCTTCCACTGTGAGCATATTTAACATCTAATAGAATTTAATAAATGGTACAGAAAATACCTTCTAATTTTAATTTTTTAGCAGAAAAAGTAACCAAAATTATTACAGTAAAGCATTATTATTAATATGCAATTTTGATATGAGTCCAGAATGAATTTCAGCATGTTGACGCATACAACTAAAACTCTTAAATAGAGAGTCATGGATAAAGGTAAAAATTGTTTCCCCTTCCTGACTTCCCTTATTCAAGGAGACAATTGACAATTCAGTTGAAAGTAAAAAAAAATATGTATGGTATGATTCAACAGAAGTAAGCAAACTGTTCTTTATTACATTTTATAAAACATTTTATTGTATCTATAGCATCTAACTTTGTGCTCTACATTGAATGTTATATTAGGTGTTTTTTTCCCCTATACTTGCACTATAATAGGTTTAAGACTGAATACCGATGTCTGCATTTGTAACATTCTTTGGCACTGCAAAAATATTAGTATCAATATCACATGTGTATCCCTTCTTAAATTCAAGTGGCCTTAATCCCAGATAAATGTAAATAGGATTGTAGCCATACTGCGCAATTATATACAGGTCATTAAATTCAATCATAATTACTCCCAAATAAGGATTATAGCCTAATATAATTTTGTACTGTCAAATGACATATTCTCAATATACCCATAGAAGGAAGAAGATTACATTCACACATGTATATAATATTAAACAAGAATAAAGCAATTTTTCTTATTACATGAACAGAAATTATTAATGAATAAGTGGAATCATATTTTATTTAGAAGTATAATGAATTAGAAAGGATTTACTTCTGGATTAGAAAATACAGGATTATAACCTTAAGAGCAGCAGCAGCTATAAATATGTCTGTTATATTAAACAATCTAAGTAAAATAAAAAGCAAAGAAGTAATTTTTTAAATCATTGCTCATTTATTAAATATAGTATTCACTTTTCCCAGAGGAAATGCATTTTATTTCATATTATTTTATTTGTAGAATACAAATAAGAAAAGGATTATCACTGTTGTACTTGATAATTTATGCACCAACCCAAATATCACATTACATCCCTAAATTGTTATGATGAAACAACTTTCAAAACTGTTTCAGAGTTTAAAGGCACCATTCTATTATTACACAATTAATTAGATAAGGGATTTCCAAAACTGGTCCAAACTTCTTTAGCTGGTTATTTCTTTTTAAATATACACTCATTTTTCTGTTTTAAAATATTAATTAATGGTTGATACACTAATGTTAAACTAATTCTTACATTGAATGTTAAACTGCTTCTTTGGAAGATTCCTATCACATACAAAATTCCTGTAACATGCAAAAGATGAATTGTGTGACACAAATGCAAGCAATAAGATCTTTCCACACCTTAACCACCCTTGTCAATTCACCTGAGGCCATATACAAAATTATGCCTACAATAAATGTCAATAGTACTAACACAGACCAAGTACCTGTATGACTTCAAAAAACGAAATCTTTTCCTGTTTTTTGAAGAGGGACACGAAAAAGTTGAGGTTTCCAGAGGGTCCCAGAGAAAAGCCATCTGTAGATTTGAAGAAATCTGGGGTAGTTTAGAGAATCGGGGCCACAGAGTACGAGTTGCCTCAAGCTAATCATAAAAGCACTTGTGGCTGTCTAAGGGAATGTCCTTTTCGGAGGCTCTGCTTTGCCTCAGTGACACAGAGAGCAAGGGAGGCAGGATAACATGGATTTCCTGCAGCTGGCAGGGTTCAGAAGGCCTTATCTCATTACCGCTGAGTGAGAAACTCTCACGTCAAAGCTCTTTATAAATACAGCCTTGATTAACTGACAGCAATGACATGTATTGCTAAGAAAGTCCACAGAACTCAAGAGCAAAGTGCCAAACCCTACTTGGCCTTTGCTAAGCCTGTGTTTTCTTTCAATAATATCTTGAGTGCATTTATGTAAAGACCAAACCAAAAGAGAAAAATAAAAATATTCAATTTCACCCAACCTGGATTCATACATCTTGCTTATTTATATGGATTTTATGTTTTCTGGTAATGTTTCAAGTTAGCTTATTTATATTTATTTTTGTTTTAGCTGATTAACACTATCTAAAGAATTCCCAATATTGGGTAAAATGGAACATTCATTTTTTTTCAGCCTTATTTAGCATAGTTAAATATGATACGGGAACCCCACTACTCTTTGTGGTTTATATGTCTT
Source organism: Bothrops alternatus (assembly GCA_034064705.1). Lineage (NCBI taxonomy): Eukaryota > Metazoa > Chordata > Lepidosauria > Squamata > Viperidae > Bothrops > Bothrops alternatus. Next base: position 17,339,837 of record JARGCV010000016.1, on the reverse strand, counting down.
GGGTGATGGCTTAGCACCATGTGCTTAGCTATAGGTAGCCTTAGCTATAGGTAGCCTTGACTGATGATCCCAATTGAGCCCCAAATGTGTATTGCTAAATGACACAGTTGTTAAGTGAGTTTTGCCCAATTTTATGAACTTTTGTGCCACTGTTGTTGTGAATCATGGCTGTTGTTAAATTAATAACATGTTTGTTAAGTGAATCTGACTTCCCCATTGACTTTGCTTGTCAGAAGGTCGCAAAAGGTGATCACCTGATCTTGGGACACTGCAACCATCATAAATATGAAACAATAATCAAGCATCAGAATTTTGGTCATATGACTATGGAAATGCTGCAATGGTCATTAAGTGTAAATAACAGTCATAAATCACTGTTTTCAGTCCCGTTATAACTTCAAATTTTCACTAAACAAATGGTTGTAAGTCGAGGATTATCTCTATATGCTTAGTACTTCAATAACAGGTAACATAAATTGGGGCCTAAATCGGAGTGGGAAACTGTTCCCTCCCTTTCCTTCATTTATACACACATGCTTTCTTCCTGGTTCTTTCTTGTCATTCCAGAAGTTTGGATAGAAGATGTTTTGTTCTGTATAGATGGAAAAAGATATTATTCTCTTTTCTCGGTCACGTTTCTTAGTACTGGAACCACAAAGTCAAAAGGAAAAAAAAAAGGACAGAGAGCTAGAGCACTTCTCACTCCATTCTAATTGTTTCTTCCTGAAAAAAACAAGGATTACAATGGGCTACAAGCTTGATTCTCCTCTTTAAAGAAGTTAAAAGAAACCACCCTCAGTTTTTACACTTCAGCCTAAATCAGGGATTCTCAACCTTGGCAACTTTAAGACTTGTGGACTTCAACTCCCAGAATTCCTCAGCCAGCTGGCTGAGGAATTCTGGGAGTTGAAGTCCACAAGTCTTAAAGTTGCCAAGGTTGAGAATCCCTGGCCCTAAATGGTATCCCAAGTAATTTAGAAATTAGGAAAAAATGATAGCCTGGAAATATTATGTAACAGGCTAAAGTAGGGACCTGTTTCTAACCATTACACATATTGACAATCAATTAAAAGATCACATGCAAGGATTATGATTCACCCGGAACATATTTGGAAGGGAAAGTGGGAAAGACCAGTTAGTCCATCTGTGCATAAAGCATGTAAAGATAACTGTTAAATGTCTGCTTGATCTTCATTACGTTTCTTCTAGGAAGAGTGGAATGTTGGTAAAAACTAAGCATGTGTAGGTATATGGTGATATTGCTTTGCACACGCTCCTAAGGCTCTCATCATATGGAAAAAATGTTTTACTCAATATATGAAACTAGCTTCTAATGTACCTTTACTTTTATCCTCTCTTTTCAGAAATGGATGGTCTTAAATCAGCTTTTCATTTCAATAGGGTGTAATTGTACATAGGCATCAGCTACTCCAGGAGCATGTCTCAACTGGATAAATTATTTTCAGACATCCTGGCAGCTTTTCCATCCAGAAAGCTTGGTGCCTTACTCCTATTACAGTGAATGACTTTGAGAACTCAATTCAATTTGCTGCAAAGAAAAAATGTTCCCGTTTACAGGTGAATAATTTCAGCTTTTTTTTTTGAAGTAAAAATACTTCTTTTTAAAAATTTGAGTGCATTTCCAAAGATATGTCTGACTAAGCTAGAAGTGGATACGTTACTTCGTATAGTATGTCATTCATTCAGCTCAAAGCAAAATGTTGAGTGGAAATTAAAAAAAAAGCTATGAAAATTGTTATCTTTAATTTTTAAAGGACACCTAAAGAATAAAATGCAATCACACCCATATTTAAACACACACACAAATATGGAAAGTCAGTTTTGGTTGAGAGAAAAATCCATACTCACTGGCAAAATAGAAACAGATCCAAACACAGTCCTGAAATAAATCAATATCAGTCAGATACCTGCGGAGAGGGGGGGGGGAAATCCTTGCCAAAAGCCTAGGAAAACTTCTGGGTTTTGATTTAAATCAAAGATGGGCAATTTTTGATGGCCAGGAACCATATTTCTGAATTGTGATGGTACAGTAGTTAGAATGCAGTATTTCACTGCCAGGAGTTCAGTCCTGACTGGCTCAACTTTGACTCAGCTTTCCATCCTTACGAGATTGTTAAAATGAGGACCCAGATTGTTGGGGGCAATGTGCTGATTCTGTGAACTGCTTAAAGTGTAAAGCACTATGAAGCAGTATATAAGTCTAAGTGCTATTGCTATTTAATATGGGAAATAGACAGAAGTAGTGGGCTGGACTACTATGCACAATGCATAACTATATCACACTTCAGAACAGCATCAAAATATGATATTCCAAATATGACACATTCCTGGCCGTGACATACCAAGCTCTGTCTTTACTGAACTCCAAAGCAAAGCAAACCAAAAAACACATGCAAAGTCTGAAATCTCTTAATGCATGAGGTTTACACTATACAGATAGTCCTCAACTTACAACAGTTCATTTCGTGACCATTCAGAGTTACAATGGCACTGAAAAAGGTGACATGATAGCTTTTTGCACTTATGATCTTTGCAGAACTCCTATGGTCACATGATCAAAATTCAGATGTTTGGCAACTGGCTCATATTTATGATAGCTGCAGTGTCCTGGGATCAAGTGATCATGTTTTGTGACCTTCTGACAAGCCAAGTCAATAGGGAAGCCAGATTCACTTAACAACTGCATTACTAATTTAACAACTGCAGCAATTCACTTAACAACTGCGGCAAGAGAGAGATCATAAAATGAGGCAAAATTCACTGAACTAACGTCTCACTTAGCAACAGACCTTTGGGGCTCAATTGTGATCCTATGTTGAGGACTACCTGTATAATAAATAATTTTCTGGCAGTAATAATGAGGGGTTTCTTTCTAACTTGAAGCAATTCATTTTCTTAACTCAGGATACGGGCCTGTAATTTGTAGAGGGAAAAGGTGATTCTGTGTATGTGTTTAAAAATTGTATGGCCTTATTCCATGTTCCATTGCTACAAAATCTCTAAACAATACTGTTTCCAATTGCAGAACAATCCTTTTGTACTCTAGAGATATTACTTAGGCTCAAACATCACGTTAATTTCATTGAGTTACACATTATCACAAAGCATAATGGAATAATAATAATAATACAACCATGAATGGAAGATTTTCTATTCAAACTGCAGCAATTGCTGTTTAGAAACACTATACTTGTATGGCAATATGCTATTTGCTTTCAACATTAATATCACAAGTTTATCTAACAATGCTAATCTTTATAGCATTCATTTAATTCTCATAGAATGGCCATAGTTTACTCATCTGGGTACAATTCGTACTTAAACTAATTAATAGAACCAGTCTCAATGAAATTAAGAAGCTTATTACAATGATTATTAAATAATAAATATTTCAGAATATTTAAACTGTAAACTGGAATTATAAAAGCATTCATGTGAAAGCAACTGTTATGAAAATTAATTATAACTCCAAGGTTTAATCATTTTTGCAAGTTCATATCTATTTTTTCCCCACTGCCCAGTATTTTTTTCTTGAAACTGAAGATAAATTATTTTGTATTGGCAACATATTTATTTTAAAAAATGCAACTTTTTCCATCCCATGGGATGTTTGAAAAAAAAATCTACAACCTTTTTTTTTGGTCCTAACTTTTTAAAAATTCTTGTACAGTATATTATCATTGGAATTCTGAAACAAGTGATTTATCACAAACGGCAACAAATTGCATTGCACCATTTTTGATGCCAATAAAAGTGGTATCTGGGGTTGCATCAAAGCCTAGCAGGTGCAGCTACAACCCATTTTCCATTGTTATTTCATTCATGCAAATGACACATTTTTTTTAATTAAGTGATTAAACATATCTAATGTTACTGATATCTGTGCAATACTTTTTTTTTTTAAAGATAAGCACCCTAGGCTTTGTACCTCCACTTCTTCACTCTTACAAGAACTAGCAATAAGGGGCAGTTTCTGTGATGCAAAGGACATATCTCCTAGAAGATCCTATTAGATGACATTTCTTCAAGGACCTGAAACATGCCTATTCTAGGCACATGGGTGGAGACAACTGGAGAAAGAAGGTCCTGCAAATAATACTGAAGAATATTTGTTTCACAAACATAAAAATATACATTTTTTCAACTTAGTTTAACATTTTAATCAAATAAATAAAGGTCCTGGGTTCTACCTTTAAAACTGTTGAAATCTTGTACAGAAAATTAAAATACATTCTTCCAGGTGAAAGTTTACTGGCACTGAGGAAATATTTCCATGCATTCTCACGTAGGCATAAATTCCATCAAAAGAATAATACATTATTTCAAGTAAATAGCTATTTTAAGCTTGAAGCACACCTAATCAATAGTTCTTCTACTGCAATGCTAAAACTGCTACATACCACATTATTTCTAACTGGAACTCAGCCTAGAAAAGTTCTAAAGACATCTCAGATTTATCACAAAAAGCAGTGTTAATTCCATTTCTGTGCAGAAGCATTGCCTTTCTTTAGATAGTAAATAGTCTTTATGAAGGGCCTCAAGTGATAACAGAACTTTTGCTTGATGCAGTAAAATCTATACCATTAACTTGTCAATTAAGGCAGCATTCCCAGATTATAGTAGTAAGAGTGAAGTACGTCATTCTTACAGACACAGGGCTGGTGTAAATCGCCTCTAGGATGTATTAACATAATATTTGCTTGATTGATTCACTGCCATTAAAAAAGTCCCTTTTGGAGTTCTACAACCCTGCTGAGATTCCTCTTATAGCTATGCTATGTATTCATTACTATATTAGCGTATTTAATAACATCAGAATAAGAAGAATAAAAGTATAAACTCCTCCACAGAAATGTTTTTATTTTTCAGTCCTAAAAGTTCTTATGTTGTTAAAACCCTACTAAATATTATAGATATTTATGTTACTTAATGGATGCCATTTATTGCTAGAAAATATTCTATGGTCAATGTAACAGATGTAGCCTGACCTCAAATCAATGTTCTATCACAGTCTACACAGGAGTGGAATACTGTGGCCTTGGAACATTAGTGTAAGAATAAAAGATATTCACATCTCCACATGCAAAGGCTGCTATTTCTCAATCTTGTAAGATAGTAACCTTTATTGTCATTTTTTTACTGTGGGCACAACGGCACACTTCAAAAATGAAATTTAGTTGCCCGCTCTCAAAGTGAAACACATACATGACACACACCTAAACATACTATGTACAACATATGTATAGACTCACATCCCTACATATACATAGCAAATAAATATTAAATACTGTCCATCTTGAATATATAACAGAAGGAAGAAGCTTGAGAGTTCGCAAGGTTAATGCTGTATGGAATGAAACTATGGTTGAATCTGGATGTTCTGCTATGGATACCACGAAGCCTCCTCCCAGAAGGTAACAAGCAAAACAGGTTGTGAAGAGGATGTGCAGTGTCCCAGATAATCTTATGGACCCAGCTCAAGCAACGCTTCTGTGCTATGGCCTGGATGGGAGGGAGGGAACTGCCAATGATCTTTTCGGCCATTCTCATCACTCTCTGCACTGCCTTCCTGTCTGAAGCAGCTATGCTTCCAAGCCAGACTGTGATGCTGTATGACAGGATGCTCTCGATCATCCCCCTGTAGAAAGTGGTCAGGACAGGGGAAGGAAGATGTGCTTTTCTCATACAATGCAGAAAATGCAGGCGCTGCTGTGCCCGCTTCACTAGTTTCTCACTGTTGAACAACCAAGCCAGCCTACTTGTTAGCTGCACACCCAGGATTTTGATGCTGGTAACCATTTCCACAGGTGAATCATTAATTCACAGAGAAGTGTGGCTGTGCAGTTGATTTCTGAAATCAACAATGATCTCTTTGGTTTTTCTGGTATTTAAAACTAGGCTGTTTTCCTTGTACCAGTTCACAAATCCCTAATGGGGAACTGTTCTGTATGAGGCCACAATATCTGCTCTAGTGTTTCTCGAGATGCATAGTCCAGATGCATTTAATTACAACTACCAGAATGTCAGCCAGTGTAACACATCTAGAGACTAAACAAGGCTGCTTTAAAATGCTTCGACCTCCCTTTTCAAAAATGGTAACAGCAGTAAGCCATATTGTATCTTCAATGCACATATCTAATGCTAATAAATAGCATTCAACTGTTTCCTCAGTTAAACCCAGCCTGGCATTTTGAAGAGGGATTAGGACTGCAACCTCCATAATTGGAATACATACAGTATATACAGAACATGAATATGAAAAGTTACCATATAATGAATTAAAACTTTGGTTTATACAGTTCAGTCATGGTAGAGTTTTGGGCAAGCCTATAGACAGCTGGTAATTTTGGGCCAGCCATTCTCTCTCAGCCCTAGAACTAAGGCAGCAATGGCAAGCACTTCTGAAAAATGTTGCCAGAAAAACTGTAGGGACTTGTCCGTGTAATCACTAGGAGTCAAGACTGACTCAACGGCATCAAACAAACAAAACCAAAACCCCAACACCCAAAAAGAAAATAGATGTCAAATGAAGGTGTTCATTTCTACTTTTTCAAGGATATCACCTTGAAACTCTCTGGCAAAATAATACCAACTTTATATAAGAATTGTTTTCTTTGGTTATAGGTCTCATATCACCAAGGCAATATTTAGCTTGCATTTACTATTTTCTCACAATTATAGATGATAGTATAGGAAGTCAGTTTTCCCTCAACTCCATTTTCAATATTTTATCTGGAAATATATCAAGGTGCCTGCTAGTCATTTGCTCACATTCTTCAGTTGCATCTGAGCTAAAATTAGGCTGCAATTTTTCAGATGTCACTTGTCCTTGGAAGATCACTATCAGCTAAATTCAGAGAGGGAAAAGAACTTTTGAAATATTGTTCATTAAAATCTGAGGTGTATGAGGGAAGTGGGGGGTCAAAAGTCAAGATGGCAGCTTCAAAAACTCAATGAAAACCATCACCTTTTTAATGTGCAGAGAGATGCTTCAACTGGGTGGTTAAGTCCATTATTTTGACTTTTTAAACCTCCTATAGATTATCTTCATCGGACGTAGAGTTATAGCCATGATCAATTTCTCATATTTTCTAGCACAATGGAACAACAAAAATCACAACTTAAAAGTAAGTCCCTGGTATTTTCCAGGACCTCTGGTTCCAGTTGCAACACCAAAATGATTCCTCATGCTGATGAAAATAGAGAGTTTGATAACCAGCAATGGGCCTTTTTTATGGAAGGAACATAAGCACAGAGAAAGTCAACTAGGTGTGAACTGCTGAGACTGTGATTGACTGGCTAACATTTACACAAACTAAGGATAAAACATTTATGTTTACTCTCCCTTCCTCTCACACAAACACCAAATGACAATTCGAATTCTTTGCTGCCATCTAGTGGCTGTCCTAATTCTTGCTCTGTTCTGCTTTCAATAGAGCAATATTGAAATAAACATGCTAATCTCCTTGATCAGGAATTTATACTATCCTACTCATATGCAATGCATATATGTGTGTGTGTGTGTGTGTGTGTGTGTGTGTAGTGTTTCTTTTTTTTTTAGATAGCACCCTGTAAACCCAAATATGGGAGGAAGAAATCATTCTTTCCTTTGCCTGTTTCAGCTCAACCCAGAGCCATCTGCAAGCACAAATATATATATATGTTTTTAAAATTGTTAACAAAGAAATAAGGGATTTCTGAGATAGCTATTTCGAGTTATTTAACTCTCTTCAGTCAGAACTCACCCTTCGAATCCCGGAAGGGTGAGTTCTGACTGAAGAGAGTTAAATAACTCGAAATAACTATCTCAGAAATCCCTTATTTATATGTTTTTTAAAATTGTTGACAAAGAAATAAGGGATTTCTGAGATAGCTATTTCGAGTTATTTAACTCTCTTCAGTCAGAACTCACCCTTCCGGGATTCGAACCTGGGCAGTCTGCACACTAGGCATATATATATATATATTGATAATATATATGATCAAAGTAGTCAATTTAGCCATCTTGCTAACTCCGTCAACTTTGCAGTCATTCATCCATTGTGGGGATCAAAATGTGTTTCCATTTTTGTGCATAAAGTGATCTTGCTGCCATCAACATATATAACATCAAAGTTCCAATTTTTTTCCAAGTCTTTTTCCACTAAACCCCAAAGAAAAGTTTCTGCTTTTATCTTTATGTTCACTTTAAGAATTTTCTGCATTAGAATTTGAATCCAGTCCAATATTTCTTTGTTTTAACACATGTCCACCATAAATGATAAAAGGTCACTTCTTTACATTTACATTTCCAACATTCATTTGAAGTACCTTTATACATTCTAGATAATTTGTCTGGTGTTAAATACCAGCAATACATCGTCCTATAGAAATTTTCTTTTAAATTGTAGTTTAATGTAAATTTTAATCCTTTTGTCCACATATTCTCTCATTGTTCAAATATAACATTATATCCCAAATTCCTTGCCCACTGAATCATACAACGCTTTTACATGTTCACTTTCCAAATTCAAGCAAATGATTCATATTTATGATGGTTGTGCAATCTAAAAAATAAACACTTGACATATATATATATATATATATATATATATATATATATATATATATATATATATATATATATATATATATATATATATATGTACTTTTGTTTCTACTTGGAAACCGCTTCTGGACTTTGTGCTTACGGTGGGAAAAAAATGAAACTTTGATTTTGGGTTTTACTGATTAGATAGATTTGTTGTTATAGAAATGGCTAGCTTATATTATTATGTAAAAGTAAAAAGTTGAGATTTTATTTTACTGCACTAGAGGGAGTTGGAAGTCAATGCCTTCCCCCCTTCTTTTCTATACTTCTCCTTTCTCCCTTCCCTCCCCTTTCCCCCTACTATTTGCTTTTGTATTTTTGCATTTTATATTATAAACTAATAAATATGAATCATTTGCCAAGCATCTGAATTTTGATCACATGACTATAAGGATGTGCAATGGTCATAAGTGTGAAAAACGGTCATATGTCACTTTTTTCAGTGCCATTGTAAATACAAACAGTCACTAAATGAACTGTTGTAAGTCAAGGACTACCTGTACAGTAGTGGCCAAAATTGTGGAAACCTTTTGGGAAAAGTGTACAGTAGAAATGCCACTTTGGTTAAGTTTCCACCAATTTTTCTTCTAATTTCTTTATAACTGTAGCCTTGTTCACTTAATAATACTATTTTACATCACTTTCTGGGCAACTTTTTGCACCATTTCTTTAATTTTATTATGTTTTACAAGCTCACTAAATGAAAGAAAAAAAATCCCCAACCATCTTGATAGCGATTACATAACACACTGACAAATGTCTTCCTCTCAGCTTCATGACATCAATAACTGAATCCTACTGTGATCTGATTGGCTCATTGCCAAAACATCTATGACACCTGATTGGCTCTCTAAACACTCATGCTCATTGGCTACAATCAGATGAAGGAAAGCTACCTGATATCAACCTAAGCAAGTTGTGCTTCCTTTTTCTGGTTATTTGGCTATAACTTTTTATAGAATACAGTACAGATGATTGAACAAACTATGTTGCATTACATTCTTGATTAAATTATCTTTCCATTGATATATAATTTTATGGTACTACTCCCCCCAAAAGTGGTGTTATTAGCTATCAAGCCTCAAAAATACACTTTTCCCAAAAGGTTTCCACAATTTTGGCCACTACTGTATATACTCCAACTTGTTTCAGTGTTTAGATTTGCTAAAAGGATGGATTCAAGTCTATATGTAGCCAAAACAAGAAGTATTTGTGCAGAACTGATTGGTGTTAGCAAGGCTGGAAGGACCCAAGTGTTGCAGAACTGCAACAAATACTAAGGAAGGAGGAATTGAAGGTGTGGCCACTACCAACACCACAGTATTAGGAATCAAAATGTTCAGCTGCTACAAATACTGACTGTGGGAAAAAGAAGCAAGAAAGGGACCAGCAGACAGGGCCCTGGATAGACGACATGGGCTGACTAGAACCCTGAATATAAGCACTACATTATTTTATTGTAGACTGTTTTTTATTATTATGGTCCATCAAAGAGTCAGCACATGTTGAAACTGGATTTGATATTTTTATCCATCTATTAAGTCCTTCCCAAGGACCTGGGTTAGGTAGATGTTGTTTATTAAAAATAAAGCTATTGCCACAGGATGTAAGCTTTTCCAAAGCTGCCTTTTGTAACTGACTGGTGGTGATTTTGTCAATGCCAAGTTTGAGTGATGCTACAGATGTTTTGAGATTGCATTTACAGCACCTATTACTACTGGTATTATCTTTGTCACCTTTTGCCACAGCCATTCTACTTCTCTTTGCAGGACTTTGTATTTGTATTTTGTGATTTTCTCCATTTCTTTCTCTTCTCCTTAGTTGTATCCAGATACTGCAGTGTCCACTATTCAGATTTTTTTTGTCTTTCTTATAAACAATTGTTAAGTTTGGGATATTATGTGGCAATTGCTTGTCTATTAGCCCACTTTTCTGTAAAATTGTACTCAGGGGAGACCTCTCATAATTAAGAACATAAATATGAATGAAATCAATAATAAATTATTAAAATAGAATGAGTGTAAAATACTATAGACATGACAATATTTAATAAAAAATATTTGCCCTATCAAGAAACATTCAAAAGTCATTTAACCTTTAAGTATGTCAGACAAGATTGTGACAATAAGAAAAGAAAAAGGCAAAGAACACTGTACTTTGTATAGATGCACAAATTGTATCAGGATATTTGTATATAAACCAAAACACTTCCCTATAAATTTATTACAATTATCTGAAATCCAAATATTGCATTACTTACTGTAGCACCATCCCCACATTACTTTTATGAAAAGTTTTATATCTGAATTAGGTCTTAGTAATTTTATAATTAATGTAATGAGTTTCAAATTAGTCTAGATGGAAACTAGAAGGAAAGCATGAAAATGGTATTACAGAAAGTTATAGCAACTGATCCAGGCAAATTTTCTGCAAGACAGGCAGAGAAACGTCCACAAGAGGTCTCTCTTTTATGCAATCTGTTCTTAGATGTACTGTAGAAAGTAAGGAAAGATTGGATAAATAAGCAAGTTCTTTTTTCCTCAAGCGTATAACTTAACATCTCTCCAAGGAAGGGCTGAAATCAGCGTGCCTTTTGTAGATTTTATAGCTCTCTTAGTTTGGGCAGTTGATTGATTCTGAAAATCAAGTACTTTGCTGAGCCAGAAGTAGTCTCTTAGCAGCTTATGTTAAAACTAAAATCCAAATACCATTTGAAATAAAAACAAATAACACTAAAAGCATCAATTGTAGCAAGAACTTCCTTAGGGATCCAAGTAATCACATTAGTAATCACATCAAAACACAAATCACATCAGTGTGTTCAAGTCCAGTTGAGCAACTGAAATATTAAAAGGTTTTCATCCAGAACAGCAAAAGCAAATTGGGCAAAAAAGAAAGTACTCCATACTCCGACCACATCTACAAGAAGCCTTTAATAAATTCAGTGGATGGGTTAACAAACATTCAACACTGTGTTTTTGAATAAGTTAAAAGTGCCCATTTGGAAAAAAAAGTTTTTAAAAGTCCCCTCCCCACCATCTGCAGCATAATTATTTCAGCCAATATTTCCCTGCTGTGTTGCTGCAGCTTTGGCATGATTTTGAACTCTCCTTCCTTGAATAACCAGAAATTAATCAGGTATTAATAATACTAGGATATCATAGCTGCAATAATAGTGTTTAGGCAGCTGTAATGGAAAGGTACTGGAGGTAATTATTGCTATTCATATGAATAATCACACTCAATATGGAGCAAATGTTAAGCAGACAAGGGAAGGTATTCTTCCCATTAATTGGGAAGAGTGAGGCAATGTGTTTCTGGAATATCTGTCTCTTTGACTCCGTGGCTCTTCCACTGCTTCTGCTGCACAACAAAATAAATATAGGTGGAAATACAAGTGGAAATCAGCTGCCAATTGTTTCTATTTCTCTCTGTCTGTTGGTGAGCATTTTAATTCTCTGCCACTCTGGCATCTTGAAAAAATTATTCAAAAATGATCTAGAGCACAATTTTTTCTTAAAATACACACCCACTTTTGACCTAATCCTTCTAGATGGCAGAAATATATTTTCTTTATCCCTTTGTCGTTATCTAGCAGTACAGCAAATATATCACTAGGTATATTTAGATTTGTATAGCCTAGATGTGGTAACCCAAAGTCTAAATAGGACTTTCTTCTGAATTGCTCTTTAAGGTCAAAGGCCAAAGCCAGCACTTTGTCTAAATAATAGAGATTAAATGGCAATAATGCAGATCTTGAGGATTGGTGCTGTGATTCTCTCAGGGGTTCTCAACCTTGGCAACTTTAAGACTTGTGGACTTCAACTCCCAGAATTCCTCAGCCAGCTTTGCTGGCTGAGGAATTCTGGGAGTTGAAGTCCACAAGTCTTAAAGTTGCCAAGGTTGAGAACCCCTGCTCTAAGTGAATTCCAATTACTTATTTTATCTAGCAGTAGCCTGATATAAACCAAAAACTACTTAGCAATTTCAAAGGCTTAATTCAGTCCTACCTAATTATTAGTATTTTGAGTTTGGTTTTTATGCCCATTAGCAGTGCAGGCTTAAAATGGTCAGGAGTCAGACTGGTACCTTATACAAACCCCATGACCCACTCAAACATAGTGTGACTGGGCAGAGTGGTGATTCCGAGAGGCTAGTTTATCCTGAAACAGTCTCCGAGCTGTCTGAAACAAACTAACTTCTTCCCAGGTATTTGAATTATGCAAACAGAAAGTGAATTGATGGAGGGTATTAATAATCTGTCTAGGTGCCATTCCTATATAAAAATGAAGCTGGTGAGACAGGAAGTAAAAATTCCAGGCTAGAGAGAATGATTAGCTTAACATAAATCAGATGCCTCCTAAAGCTATCTGTTAATTAAGCAAGTATTATTAATTAAATATCTGTCAATTAAGAAAGATAGGAAGTTCAAAGCCTGGGGCATGGATCTACATAGAGCAGGGGTTCTCAACCTTGGCAACTTTAAGACTTGTGGACTTAAAGTCTTAAAGTTGCCAAGGTTGAGAACCCCTGACATAGAGGGATTGACTTCTGTGTATGACAATGCGCCAGTTTTCATGCCTTCTTTCTTCTCTGCACCTAGAAACTAATCTAGCCAAGTCATAGCTGAGCACATGCTGCAAAGGAAGCCAATTTCTGAAGATGAAGATTTTCAGCCAAGTGCTGTGTGAAACCTGACATAGGTGTCTCTGCTCTGTCAGAACATGGGCAAAATGTCTTAAGGGAAAGGCAGATAGTAGCAACTTTGCAAAGCAAACATAGTCATTCTTTTAATTGGATTAAAAAAAAAACAATAGAAATTAAAACATTAAATATGATAGTTATTTTATATATTTATTTTATATATTTAATCATCAATTTGGTGAAAGTATGTATCACAGACAATGGGTTTATGATATTATAGAAAGGTATAACTAAGTAAGTCACAGTTGGATTTATGGTACAACTAACTAAGCAAAAACCAAACAATTCACAGAATGTATGAATCCATCCGACCTTCTATTTGTTACAGGATAAGCATCTGCAGTTCCTAGACCGGGACTCGCTATGCACAGTTACTCATGCCTTCGTCACTTCCAGGCTGGACTACTGTAATGCTCTCTACATGGGGCTCCCCTTGAGGTGCACCCGGAGGCTCCAGCTGGCCCAGAATGCGGCCGCGCAGGTAGTGACGGGAGCGTCTTGGCGCTCCCATGTAACACCGCTCCTGCGCGACCTGCACTGGTTGCCGGTGGCCTTCCGGGTGCGTTTCAAGGTGTTAGTGACCACCTTTAAAGCGCTCCATGGCATCGGACCCGGATATTTACAGGACCGCCTTCTGCCAGCAAATACCTCCCACCGTCCAGTACACTCCCACAGAGAGGGTCTCCTCAGGGTGCCGTCGGCCAGACAATGTCGGCTGGCGACCCCCAGGGGGAGAGCCTTCTCTGTGGGAGCTCCAACGCTTTGGAACGAGCTCCCCCCGAACTCCGTACGATGACGGATTTACGTACCTTCCGTCGAGAACTGAAAACATACTTTTTTCGACAGGCCGGCCTGGGATAGGAGCTCCGGTACCAACAAGGTCATAATTGTTTTAGGGGATTGAGCTTTTTAAGATATAATGTATTGGGTTTTAAATGGATTTAGGGCCTAAATGTTTAATCTATTCTTAATCATTTTACTTTTTGTATATTGATGTTCTTAATTTTGGGCTGTACACCGCCCCGAGTCCTTTGGGAGAGGGGCGGTATAGAAATCGCAAAAATAAATAAATAAATAAAGGATTTCATCAACATGATGACAGCAGTGTTGTGATGTTGTGATACAAGCTCTGCTCATTTTATATAGTATATGAGTATGACATGTATTATGAGGAAGGAGTAGTTCACAGAAATCTATGCTGTAAGGAAAGACTAAGATATATCAAAAGTTACTTCCTAAAAAGTAGATATCTTTGTAGAAAAATGTTGGGTATGACTATATGTGTTCTAAACAATATCCTGAAGAAGCAAGCTTGTGTAATTAAATAAATGGAGGTAAGAACATTTTTTATTCATGTTTATCTTAAGATTATTACATCTGGGCTGATTACATTATACCTAATTACTAGATACTCTTATTCAACCATCCCATCATTTATAGTAATGATTAACTTTTATGAAAGGAACATGATAGGAAAAGCATAGCCTGCTTATGTGTACTAGCAATTTTTTAACAATGAAAAAGTTCAAACAAGTCATGTTAGGATGCATGCATCTTTACGCTGAAGAGAAATAGGGCAAGAAATTGGATTGGACAGAGTTTTACAAAGAACTTTTTAAATCTCCGTATTTTCTGCTCTAGCAGACAAGGTTAAAAAGAATAACAAGCAAAAGGTCTACCTAGAAAAGCCTTTAACTTCAGAAGTCAAACAGTGAATTATGATTTTGATATCATCATCATCATAGCCATTGTCTATTCACTGCAGGATGAAGGCCTCTTCCACATATTTCCAACCCATATGGTCATGAGCTGGCTGACATTCTGGTAAGTGTTGAAAAATATCTTGTGGATCATTTAATCCAACCCTCTCTGCTAGTGAAGGAATCTAACAAAAGGCCAGCCAACTTCTGCTCACTTCTGTTCCACTGTTCCACTCATACCACTAGAATTGTTTTCCAATGTCCACCTGAATTCTAATTCTTACAGTTTAAAAATGGTTATGTCTTGTTTTTCTTT
Source organism: Bothrops alternatus (assembly GCA_034064705.1). Classification (NCBI taxonomy): domain Eukaryota; kingdom Metazoa; phylum Chordata; class Lepidosauria; order Squamata; family Viperidae; genus Bothrops; species Bothrops alternatus. The sequence goes on along the minus strand of JARGCV010000016.1, from coordinate 17,324,506 downwards.
TGTTAACAACTCTGAATAGCTTTCCTTCATCTTTTGCACAACAGCTCTTTGGGTACTTGAAAATAGCTATCAAGTCTCCAGACAGTCTTCTGTTCCCTGGGCTAATTATACCCCAAATCTCCCTATTAAATTTCTCCTTCATGATGCCTTTGCATCTTGGATATTCTCCTCTAAAGCCATCATAGTTTGTAAATGTCATTTTAATGACAGAATTGGATAGAAACATATTCCACAAGTTTACCATGCAAAGTAATTCTGCCCTGCTTTTCTGCCATTCTCATTTAATTTGATGAAAGAAAATTATCTTTACAATTATTCTGAAAGAGAACAAAATCTTAGAGAAATTCTCATAAGAGGAGTATAAATTCCAAGGTGGCCAACAGATGTGTGTGAGGATGTCATGTCTTTCATCTTTCCAGTGGTTGCAGTTTCCTGGTAATGCTGCAATGGATATACCTGTTATGTCTGGTCTCTCTCAGCTCATTAAAAGCTACGTAAATGTCTTTAAGAGATTTATTAAACACATTTCAAAAGGATTCATTTCAAAGCAAACTGCTGACATTTTGCTGGCAAAAACATCCAAGACTAATTATTTACATTTAGATTACAACAAACTCTTTCCAAACCTCCCAATTACTCACTCTGTCTTTATCACATTGTCCGAGACCTCATTATCCTTCGCTAGGTTTTCAAAACATCAGACTTTCAAAGCATTGCAAAAGTTTCCAAACCTCTCATTGATAAACGTTGCTCGTAACAAGGGCGTAGTCTACTTCCCCCCTCTAATATAGTGTCCGATACGTCACTTCCCCCCATTACTTCCTTTTTCCAGTTAACTGACACCTTCGCTTATCAAACCTTCGGAACCTCGGATCAATCCATTTATTTTCTTGCTCTAAATCTGACTCATCATTTGGAGAGTCTGATTCAGAATGCATACAAAACTCCTCATTATCTGATTCGGCTGCCGGGGGGGGGGAAATACCCAGAGGGGCCTGCTTGTGCTTCCTCCCCCTCTGATATGTCATCATCCAGTCGTGAGACACCCACAACACTATCCCCCCCCGCAGGCCCCTCCCCCGGGGGCCGTCGGAAGGGATGCGGTTTGGAGGGAAATGCAGTATGAAAATCCCACTTTAACTCAGGAGCCTCAATATCCTGAGCATCTACCCAAGAGCCAGCGGCGGGCCCACCCCCGGTCCAATCAACCAAATATTGGAAGCGGTCGTTGAGCCATCGGGAATCTCGGATGCCGGACACCTCCAACCGGGAAACAGGAACTTGAGCACGGTGAGCTGTCGGGCCCGGATCAGGAGGTCGAAGCGGAGAATCAGGGTTGACAGGAACAAGCAAGGAGCGATGAAACACGGGATGTACACAAAAAGACCTAGGCAAAGTCAAACGATAGGTCACCGGATTGATGACCGTCTCCACAGGGAAAGGACCCAGGAAACGTTGATCAAGCTTGCGGTGAATTCTCCCTGGAAACAAGTACTTGGTGGAGAGCCAAACCCGATCTCCAACAGCTAACGGCGGCGTGTCGCGACGCGAGCGGTCTGCAACCCGCTTGTAGTCTTCCTTGGCCTTAGTCAAGTGCTGCTTAACCATCTCGTGGACTGACTGCAGTTCGGTTAAATAGTCCTCTGCAACTGGAACTGGAGAATCGAGGAGCGTGAGCGGGAAAAATCTGGGATGATAGCCGTAGTTGGCAAGAAACGGGGTGGTCTGAGTGGAAGTGTGCTGAGAGTTGTTGAAAGCGAATTCGGCCACGGAGAGATATTTGGACCAATCGTTCTGTTGGTCATTGATGAAACAACGGAAATACTGCTCCAGAATGCCAATCACTTTCTCTGTACCCCCATCAGTCTCTGGGTGATGCGTGGAGGCTAGATTAACTTGGACTTGAAGCGCAGACATGAGTTCTCTCCAGAACTCCGAAGTGAACTGGGTTCCTCGGTCGGACACTATTTTGTCAGGCAAACCGTGTAGCCGGAAGATATGTTGAATGAACAGCTGAGCAGTGACCTTGGCTGTCGGTATTCTTCGGCAAGGAATGAAATGTGCCATTTTGGTCAGCATGTCCACCACTACAAAGACAACGGTGTAGCCGGCAGAAACAGGTAGACAAGTCAAGAAGTCCATGGAAATAGCTCCCCAGGGTCTCTCCGGCGTGGGTAAAGGCTGTAATAATCCCGGAGGGGCTCCTGTGGCATGTTTTGCCTGACGGCACCGTACACAGGAATTCACATAGGATTGCACATCATGGCGAAGTCTGGGCCACCAAAAAGTCCGAGACACTAAGTGAAGAGTCTTAAAGAAACCAAAATGACCTGCCGCAGGGTTATCATGGCATTGAGTCAGGATGAGACCCCGGAGTGGGCCTGCTGGAACATATAACAGGTTGCGGAAGCGTAATAGTCCCTCGGACAAGGTCCAAGGTGAGTCGGGACCCACCTCTTGTCTCTTCCGTATTGCAAAGTCATCTAGTTGCTGCGCTTCCCGAATCTGTCGTCGTAGATCTACCGGATCATGCACGGCTGCGATCGATTCGATAGGCAGAATGGTTCGAAGCGGTAAGGGATCCTTGACCTGTAGATACTCAGGTTTATGGGACAGGGCATCTGCTCTTTTGTTGTACCCTTTCGGAATGTAGGTGACTTTGAAGTTGAATCGAGCGAAGAACAAAGACCAACGGATTTGACGTTGATTCAATTTCCTGGCAGATTGCAAAAATTTTTATGGTCAGTCCGAACTTCAACTTGGTAGCGGGCTCCTTCCAGGTGGTGTCTCCAGGTCTCAAAAGCAGTCTTGATGGCCAATAGTTCCTTTTCCCAAATGGTATAATGGCGTTCGGAGGGACTCAGTTTCCTGGAGTAATAAGCACACGGGAACAGGGGGCCGCCATCTTGGCGTGTTTGAAGTAGCACGGCCCCTACTGCAACATCTGAGGCGTCAGCCTCCACTACAAAGGAGAGTCTGATTGGAGAGTCTGATTCAGAATGCATACAAAACTCCTCATTATCTGATTCGGCTGCCGGGGGGGGGGAAATACCCAGAGGGGCCTGCTTGTGCTTCCTCCCCCTCTGATATGTCATCATCCAGTCGTGAGACACCCACAACAATACCCATCACTGGGCTTTTTCAGTAGCAATGCTTTGATCAGTGCTAATGTGTTGCTCTTGAGATTTGATTGGAGATTTTCCCCTTTCTTAGAGAGATTATTCCAATTATTTGGTCCTCAAAAATTGATGAAGAATTTGTTCCCAGTTCTGTTGAAGTATTTTCACAATTAAACAGAAGCAGCTATCAAATACTATTCCATCTCTAAATATGTTTCATCTGCCAAAATATGAATATATCAAAAGTAGATTTCTCCAGGTTCTTTAAACTGAGTTCAGATTTGTCTTGGCCTGAGTATGGAGTTCAGATTTGTCTTGGCCTGAGTCTTTTGCGCAAATAAAATTATGTTCCTGATCAAGTCAGCTATTCCCCCAAAACATCACTTTCAGGCTTGAATATCCTGACTTTTGTTGATTTGTCTCATAACTGTAATGCTATTTAAACACTGTAGGTTTTGTATTTAATAATGGCAATGTAATAAGCACACAATTGCAATGCTTATCTAGTGCCCAACATCTGTTGCTCCTGTGGTTGGTTCTTAATATTTACATTTTGCAAGACATTAGTTGGTTAAATCTTACGATCCAATAAGCTTTGCTAATGACTATTTGTTTTAGCTTCTATTGAGAATTAATGAGACGTTAAGGAAATACACAATCCTATTCTTTGCTTACAATTCATGTACCTTGTAATTTATCATGAACTGGTCAATTTCATGCAGTAAGAGTACAGGTTACTTAAAATGGTTGGTTTCTTTATAGTAATTTATTAATATGCCCATAATTCTTACAAAGCACCATACAAGAGAATAATCACCTATTTATCTATTTTTTCTATTTTTTCCCCTAAATGCTATAGATTTAGAAATCATGTGAAAACTTAGACCATTCCAATTCCAGATCTCTAACTGGGCTCTCCTATATTCTCAAAAAGAGAATATATTCAAATATGTAGTAATTGATGGAAGCTTGTGCATATTTTTATTAAAAACTATGTGTCTCTTAGCTCCTATTCACCTATACAAATTAAGAAATATAGACAAGACAATGGCAATGCCCCTCTGAATTCTACATAAGACAAACATGACAAACTTTGGGCAAAAAAACTAATGATCACAAATTTGTCATCAGAACTAAAAACAAAGACAATATAATATCAAAGCATTTCAACTTCTGAGGATACTCCATGGCTGACTTCAAAATGACTGTTTTGTAAAAATGAGAAATTGTTGAATTCACATACCTCAAAAAGTTTCAGGCAATTTCAGAAGGTTTCATCAAACACAACAAGGTATATGTAATTATTTCATTACATGTAATTAATTGGTAATTAATTGATAAAATGCAGGTAATCTGTCTCACATGTAATCTGCATAACCAACCTGTCATCTTCTCTTTGTACATCAGGCATGTCAAACTCGCGACATCACGTGATGTCGTGCGACATTTCGTGACTTTTTCACCATTGCCGGCAATGGGGTGGGAATGGTTTCAGTATGATGCATCTGGCCCACAGGCCGGCAGTTTGAAATGCCTGTTCTACATCATTACCTTCCCTAGTTCATCCCAATTTAAATCCTACATCAGATTAGTTGGAGTTAGTGCTATCAGATGCCTTCTGATTTTTTGCTATCAAGGGGAATGTTTCCACATTCCACATTCAGTCTGTCAGCCTTTTTAAAAAAAGTTTTTTCTATAGAACTTTTTATATATATAGTGGATTTGCCTTAAGTGAAATCAGTGTGTGTGTGTGTGTGTTGCAAAAAATAAAACAAAAATTGCACTGGCAGATTAAACTTCCTCTTGCCTATTCTCATTTCTACTGCAGAAAAACTGTACAGGTAGTCCTCAATTTACAACAGTGCATTTAATGACCATTCAAAGTTACAACGGCAATGAAAAAAGTGACTTATGACTGTTTGTCAGTAATTACGACCTTTGCAGCATCCCCATGATCATGTGATCAAAATTCAGATGCTTGGCAATTGGTTCATATTTATGACCATTGCTGTGCCCCAAGGTCATGTGATCACCTTTTGTGACCTTCAGAAAAACAAAGTCAATGGGGAAGCCCGATTCACTTAACAACCAGGTTATTAACTTAGCAACTGCAGTGATTCACTTAACAAGAGAGGCAAGAAAGATCGTAAAACTTGCTTGGCCACAAAAAGTTTGGGCTAAACTGTGGTCATAAGACAAGGACTGCCTGTACTACAATATGTACCTGAATGCATCTGAAGAATAAAGTAGCCTAAAGGAGAGCTGTACGAAATAGTTTGGTTTTAGAACATTACTCTCAATCAGGGGATATTTGTAAAACAAGTAATATTTGCATGCTAATTTAGAATGAATTATTTTTATTGTTAATGCCTGTTATTGTATGCTTTTTTTTTTTTTGCTCAGAACTACACAAAGAAACCTAATATAAATATCTGTAGGTTGAAGAATAGTCCCCATGGCTAAATTTGATAAGAACACAGACTTTACTCAGTTTATTTTTAATTGGTATACACTCTCTTTCTATCTGACATTCTTTGTGCACTCTCATAGGTATGATTTATGTGGTCAGTTCAAGGACATTAGAAAGTAACTTGCCCACTCAGGCAATTCTCTCCTACACATTCGGAGAACACAAGCAATTATCTCGAAATGTATTAAAAATAAATAAATAAGAGGATTGCTCCACCTTCAGTCTCTTTTTTTGCCAATCTTATTTTTGATCTCACACTGAACAGGAGTGAGGAAGGAGGTTCTTTGTTTATTCAGCTGAAGACAATTAGAACCCTCTAGCAGCATTTCTGACTGAGAGGATTCTGAGTACACTTACTCAGAAATGAGTACATTCATTCAATGGTATGCATAAACAGGCCATTTTGTACTGGAGATGAACAAACTGACGTAAATCTGATGTTTTTTATTTTTTCATTTTGCAGGGCAGATTTCCTTTCCAGTAGGTTTCTGCTAAGATATAAACTCAGGGAGGTGGGAAGTTACTCTTAAAATATAGAAAGTAGCTGGGTTTTTTTAGCTTCTCTTGCTTTCACCACACAAAATATCCAAGGCTTCAATAGTGTGGCGCTTTTATCACAAGTAATTTCTTTGTAGCGCTTCCTGGAATAGTCAATGACCATCATCATTTTATTTCATGAAGTGTTGCAAAGGAAAGTCAGTCTATGAAAAAAAAATCTCTTCAAGACTGTGAATGCAGAGCATACTTCTGTACGAAAGACAAAAAAAATGGACCATCCTATACATTTTTCCTGTGAGGTTGATTTGGGAGGAGAGAAGTGGGCAAATGGATTCTAAACTTTGCTCCTGCTAGCATCATCTAGGAGCTACCGTACTTGGGCTGCAAAGATCCAGATGAATGCCACATGGCAGGGAAGAGAGTTCTCTGTATGTCTTTGCTGTCATCTTGATTTTAGCAGCTCAGACATGGAAGCCCTGCTATTGTCTTACAATGGATCTGCTGGGAATTAAAATTCTTCCAGCAAGCTTCATGGTGCAATTATTTTACATTCTGATTTTTAGACGTTGCAACCAAATGCAGGAAGGTAAAGCCAGCCAAAATTAAGATATTGGGAACATTACAGCATACGTAGTCCTCCCCCCCACCACCATAGTCTTCAAATATTGCAGACACCATGCATACTCACAGACAAATAGCATGATAGTATGCATGTTTATTCTGATGTCAGTTCAACTTTATGTAGCAAATATAGAAAGGATTGAATACTTAATGTTCTTTCACTTCCAGAAATGAACTAGGGACGGGTATTCTAGTTTGGAAAACAGGTGATAGTTCTGAGATATTTAGCTTTCTTTTGAGACCTAGCTCTCATGCTATTAGTGAAAAACAACATGAGATTAAATTTGACCGTTGCAAAAACAAAGGAAAGAAGTCTTTCTGCTCAAAAGAAAGGCTAGACAGACTCTAACATAGAAAAGGAAGGAGAAAGAGGTGCAAAATGTTTTAAATATTTTTTCCTATATATAGGGCTTGCTTTTGAAAAACAGCAGATACTAGAATTTTTTCATTATGGCTCCTTAACATTTTTGTCAATAAAGATTGAGATCAGAACCTCTTGAATTTGAGGTTTCCAGATGGTTCCAGTCCTGACTGTTGGATGCAACTTGATTATTCTCACTGGACAGATATTACATTTGCCTCAAAAAATGTTTCCCAACTTTGGCAACATTAAGATGTGTGGACTAATAACTCCCAGAATTCCCCAGCAAGCAAGCTGGCTTAAAGTTGGTAAGGTTAAGAAACACTTGTCTAAAGTAGCAATGACTATTAAACTACTATATTATACAATTTAAATAATGTAGATATGTTATGTAGATAAATTTGATATGTAATTACACTTTCTAATCACTAAAATGTCCTGATATCAGATTCTATTTTTTTCACCAATTTAAACCAATTTTTAAAGGAACAGTTTACTTGTCATGACAGTTTAATAATATCCTATTAACAATTTCTAAGAACAATAGTGCGAGATAGGAATAAAGCAAGTATTTTACAAGCCAACTGAGAAATGACAAAGTACATCTAGTAATAACCTAACATCTCTTTTTATAGCTACAGTGTCATTCATCTAAGAAATGGTCCCATGCCCCATATTAAATTTCTGAATATATAATAAAAAAGAACAAATAAAATCTCAACAGATTTCCAAAAGAAATGATTTTTCAGTGAAATGTTTGTTACTGACAGAAAATAACCACTTAAACGGAGTGCAATAATCTTTAAAAACGTTACATTTGAAGCAGATTTAAGCCTTTTTCATTGATCCTTTGGAAAAAAAAGGGGGAGAATATAACTGCAACAGAATCCATTTATAATGGCAAAATATGAGTTTTATACGTATTTCCAACCCCAGCCTCCAGCCAAAACAATCATCAGTGTCTCAGAGCTCAAGAAGAATTTGGTCCAAAGCCTCAGAGATCTCACCTGGCATGGCTTATGGATATTGTATATTTCATCTTTAAGATAAATTAAGGCATTTCATCTTAACGTCATTTCATCTTCTATGCTTCGTTTCATAAGCAGAAGACCCTGCAGTAACAACACCATAGGAGGAAATATTGATGGCATGCAAAACTCACAGACCCAGCACTAGCCTGGCTATTTCTCTTTCTTTTCAGAGAACAGCACATTATTTGAACCTATCTTGTATCTGAAGGGATGTCAATTTAAATCTGCTCTAAAGAAAAAGTAGAGGAGAAGTAAGAATGAAAAGCAACAGGTTAAAAAAATGGATTATTAGTAAAATGTTTTTGAAAAAAAAACCCCAAAAGAAATATTTTTCTCCCTTAAGGTGCCTGAGAATGATTGAAAAAATAGCAGGAGTTTTTTTTTCAGCATAGCACAAACAAGTATTGAGCTAGACAGGCAGATGTCTTAAGGATTCAATACAAGTTAGTGTTCTGTGTGGTTGTTCTGAAGCTTAAGAAACATTTCTTAAAGTGTGGGTTATGTCCTGTGATCGGGGTTATAAGAAAAGGAATGGAAGGTCAATAGAAATTTTCTTCCCCTCGAGTTCTTTCCAAGCTGGCTTACCAGAGGCAAAAAATGAGTTAGATACAAACAGTATCTCTAGAACCCAGTACAAAGCATGTCCGTTCTTTTTATTAAAACACACATGCCATGTTTGCATTTCAAAGGAGGAGTAATGAGTAATTGTATCTTGATTAAACTAGGCCTCTATGCAAAGCCTGGAGAGAGTAGGGATTTACAACAGAGGAGAAGGGAAGAAACGAGTGTGAGGAACCAGAAAAGATTTATTTAAAAGCAGAGGATTGAAAAGAAAAAAGAAAATTGGCTGCAACTATACCTTCAGCGTTGGAAGAGAGAATGTCCAAAGCAGTTTAGGACCTACCAGTGTTTTATAAGCTGCAGAATTTTAAGGGGAGTTGAAAAGAAACAGTTTTAAGCAAGGAAGCACTATTTTTCCCTTGCAGTTTGGGGAAGAGAGGGTGAGAGTGGCTAGCTTAAAAAGATTTCAGGAATTATGCAAAAGTAAATAAGTCCATCCTTCCCATTAAAAAGTATTAAACTTTATTGTTTTAAAGTTTTTTTTTAAAAAAACAAAGCTTTAAATTTTAATGGGGTTTGTTTAGTTCTAACGAAACTGGTTTATTTGATACAGTTGTATGGTTCTATCATAGCTTACGTTTACAAAGATTAAACTTTTTAATGTTAGATTTACTTTTCCCCCAATTCGAATCCCTATAAACTCATTTGCTTCGGATGTGGGCAAAGAGTTGCACAGACTTATTTTTTCACTGTGTGTGTGTGTGTGTGTGTGTGTGTATACACATTTCCCTCCCCCTCCATGCAGCAGCCTTTTCCTTTTCTAATTGATAAGTATAAGAAGTTGGAGGCACACTGTTTTTCCTGATCAGTTTCTAAAGAACAATTAATGCATTTATTTCACAGAACAAGATGTGCTCTTCAAAACACATCCTAGTAGTTGTCAGACATATGTTGGTCCCCATTATTATTTCCTTCTATTTATAGCGATACTAAAAGCACAGCAAATAACTGCACCATAGTCTGGATCCCAATTCCTGCCAATAGGCTATTACTCTTTATTCATTTCCATAGATACCAACTGAATATGACGATAAGCTTACCACAGGCATGAAATTATTCAGATTATAGCCAAGGTCTTTTTTGCCAAAGGTATTATACATTAAGGTTATCTGAATATGATTTGAAAGAAGTACTTTAGGTTTTATGCAAATATAAAGACATCAAGTCTCATCTATCTATCTATCTATCTATCTATCTATCTATCTATCTATCTATCTATCTATCTATCTATCTATCTATCTATCTATCTATCTATCTATTTATCTATCTATCTATCTATCTATCTATCTATCTATCTATCTATCTATCTATCTATCTATCTATACTCTGAAAAAGATGATGTTGCTTTAAGGAGTCGACTAAAGTTAATAACACCCTTAAAGTAACTGCACTTTCCACCACCACCCCTCAATTTCATATGAAAGCCTGAAAAATGTGGGGTTGATTTTAATGAATATCAGACAGGCATTTCCACAAGTTCTGATGCACTTTGATTCATTTTCAAAATGTACAAAGCTTTATTAGGTAGCACTTCCTAATAAAAAGGGGAAAAATGCTGTTCAAACTTTTCAACTATTATTTCAAAATTGACATTATACAGCATCCCAATATTATCACTGGCTCCAGCATTTCCTTCTTTAGATTTATATGGGCCATATAAATAGTTGGTAATATCAATAAAAGCATTCACCTTTTTTAAAAAAAAACCTAAACAAACGTAGAATCAGGGTTAATAACTCACATAATACATACTAACATGTACTAATACTTCACATAGCATCCTGGCCAAGCACTCAATTGGACAGCCAGACTTACAGGACTTTTTAAAAGCACTCAGAATCAGGTGCACTCATAACTACCCACATTGCTGAATTCTGGACCAAGTATAGCCTCAAAGTGATGTTCATGGACACTAACCAAAAAGAGGTCACAAAGGTGTAAATGATCTTGAGCAAGGCTTTCCAATCTAGGAATTGGCATAATCGATGCACAAAATAGATATATATAGAGAAAGCCATGGCTATCGCCTCAATTGTATAAACAAAAAAAGTTCGTCCAACACAGAACTTTCCAAAGTTCTCTATTAGGCCTGACAATATCCCTGAAATGCTTTAGTACAATAGAAGAAAAGTAAATAGTTTCCAGTAGAAGACTAGTGGGCTCCAGGTAAATACAAAATTGAGGTCATGGAAGAAAATTAAAAACCAAGTTCTAAAAGTGGAAAGCTCCAATGCACTATTTTTGAATGGAAAGATAAACACACACACACACATACACACAAACACACAGAGAACTCTATATCACAATACCTCATAAAATAACACAACTTAGACATATGGCACAACAATAAAAGGGTGCGCAAAAATATACCAAGATTTTTCTATAAAGCTTGATAGAGAAAAAAAAACAGGTGTTGAAACTGGGGGAGACAGGTCTAGACATTCAGGTCTAGCTTGGCCACAGAAGCTCACCAAGTGATCAATCAGGTTATCTCCACAAAATCTACTTTGCAGGGCTGTAGTTGGCAAGATAAAACTGAGTTTCTGTATGATTTTTGAACTCATGAAGGAAATATGAGGCACAAAGTCAACAAATAGTAGTAGTCATATGACAGCCGTTTGGTGTAATGGCTAAGGCAGACATGTCAAACACAAGGCCCGGGGGCCAGCCAGATGAGGCCCGGGAAGTGGTTTCATGTGGCCCGCGAAGCCATCCTGGAAACAGTGAGGGAACAGCTCCCGCTGCCTTGGCCCTGGCCAAGGCCGGCCAGGAGCCAATGTACAATTTTGTGGTGGCCATGTATGTTGAAACACATTCAGTCTTAGCTCCACAAGGCCGTCCGGAAACAGTGAGGAACCAGCCCCTGCTGCGTCGGCCCCACCCTCTGGGTGCATGCTGGGGAAGTGTCACCCTTTGTGAGGAATGAAGAAATGTACCATGCCTTGGCGCTTGCCCCGGTCCCACCCTCTTCTGCCAGAGACACTCAGATCTGTCCCATTCCTGCCCAGGCCCTCACAGGCACCCTTCACGCGAACGATGTAGAGCTGGCCGTGCCCACCCAGTAGGCCACACCCACTCCATCCACGCCCACCCAGTAGGCCACATCCACCCTGGCCACACCCACCCGCCCCCCCAAGGGCAACCACAATGCTGATGTGGTCCTCAATGAAATTGAGTTTGACATCCCTGGGCTAAGGCATGAGGTTAGAAACTGGGAGCCTGTGAGTTTTAGTTCTGCCTTAGGTCCAAAGCCAGCAGGGTGACCCTGGGTTAGTCACTTTCTCTCTGCCCTAGGAAAGACACAATGGCAAAAAAAACCTGTAGGGACTTGTTCCAGCAGTCCCCAAGAATCTAATGTGATTGAACAGAAGGAAAATAAGTAAACTTTCTGAGACAACCCAAGAAAGGGATCTTGGGGTTTTGGTGGACAGCTCGATGAAGATGTCAACCCAATGCGCAGCAGCAGTAAAAAAAGCAAATTCCATGCTTGGCATGATTAGGAAGGGAATCGAAAATAAGTCAGCAAGTGTTGTATTGCCTCTGTACAAATCGATGGTGAGACCACACTTGGAGTACTGTGTACAGTTCTGGTCACCGCACCTCAAGAAGGATAGAATGGAACTGGAAAAGGTACAAAAAAGGGCAACAAGAATGATCAAGGAAATGGAGCGCCTCCCTTATGAAACCAGATTGCAACGCCTTGGTCTCTTCAGCCTTGAAAGACGGCGTTTAAGGGGTGACTTGATCGAAGTGTATAAAATCATGCATGGGATAGAAAATGTGGATAGAGAAAAATTCTTTTCTCTATCACACAATACCAGGACAAGGGGGCACTCCCTAAAGCTTATAGCTAAGAAAGTGAGGACAAATAAAGGGAAATATTTCTTCACCCAGAGGGTCGTTGATTTATGGAATTCACTTCCTGAAGGGGTCGTGACAGCTGTCAGCCTTGACAGCTTCAAGGCAGGGCTAGATAGATTCATGGATGCAAAGTGTATCGGTGGTTATTAAAACAGATGTCCATGTGCCGCCTCTATGTTGGTTGAGGCAGGCAGGATTCCCTTGAGTACCATTTGTTTGGGGGTCAAGGGAAAGGGAGGGTTTTGCCTTCTCTTTCTGCTCAAGATCCCCATGTACATTTGGTGGGCCACTGTGTGACACAGAATGCTGGACTCGATGGGCTTTGGCCTGATTCAGCATGGCTCTTCTTATGTTCTTATGTTCTTAAGTAGTCATATATTAAATAATATAGAGATCTATAATAATCTGTAGTAGAAGTAGTAGCTGCAGCAATAATACAACATAACGAAATCAGCAATTTGAACAGAACTTGAGCCAAAGCTTTTCTTGACTGCATTTTATTACAGCTTAAGATGGGTATTACTACAAAAGAAATAATCCTGGAATGATGGATTTGCAAGGCAAGCAGCCAGTTCCTACTTAACTGGCAATTGGAGAGCCAAGCAGAAAGGAATTGGAGCCAAACCATAAAATACACACCAAATGTGCAATGCCATCCTTACTGCTTTGAATGGATAAACTACTGTCTTAAGCTTTAATTTGTTCAAACTTCTAATTCACTTTGGCCATTCCTCTAGTTCTCTATTTCCTTCATACTGGCTTCCCCTACCATTTTTAATAATGACTACCATGCATTTAACCACTTGATTTTATCACAGGTAATTTTATCTCCCTCTGTCATCTTCACAACAGCTTTTGCTCTTCAACAAAATAATAAAATCTGATTTATTCACATATTTGGTTTCCCCTCAATCTTATCAAAGGAATTATCTGCAGTTATTGAGATCTGAGTTCATTCTGGGTACCCAGAAGAAGGGCCTGGGAAAGCAATACCTAACCAGAGGAGCAAGTAATTTTGAACAACAAAATAATAAAATCTGATTTATTCACATATTTGGTTTCCCCTCAATCTTATCAAAGGAATTATCTGCAGTTATTGAGGTCTGAGTTCATTCTGGGTACCCAGAAGAAGGGCCTGGGAAAGCAATACCTAACCAGAGGAGCAAGTAATTTTGACCATAGTCTTAGCTACAGTTTCTTTTCATTCCAACTTTACTTCTGTGGCTGCTTGTTTTAACCTGGATAAATCATGTGATATTAGCTATGGATTTTCATTGGGACTGAAAAAAAGTAGTACTACTACACAATTATTTGCATCTCCAAATCCTTTCAATTCAACCATTGTGGCCAAGCCTGGGGATGATGAAAACAGAAGACCCACAACTTCTGTAAAAACCACTCATTTACCATGGCATCCCTGCTTTAGAATAACACTGACACGAGAGCACAATTTATGATTTTTCTTGTTTCCATAATTTATCACAGATCTCATTTCAGATAAAACAAGTAACTTTGTTTAATTTAAAATGGAAGCAGAAGCCTATGATCCCTTTATGAAAATAAATTGGTCTAATAATGGTTAACATGAAGATCTAAATCCAAGTCTCACTCCGACTCATCTTAATATGAAACTGCACTGTCACAATAGAATCACATATGGCATTGTACATTTCTTGAATAGGCAAAACTTGTGGTAGTAATCATCCAAAAAGGATTGGTGATAAAATGGCTATTTTTAAAGGAATTATTTTGTGTTTGTGTGTGCCTTCAAGTCAGTATTGACTTTGGTGATAGCCTGAACAAAATCTGCATGCAGATCTTTGCAATATTTTTGTAAGAGGTTTGCACTTGCCTTCTTCCTAAGGCTGAGAGAGAGAGACTAGCCCAAGATCACCTAGCTAGCTTTGGATCAAAGGTAGACTAGACCTTATAGTCTCCCAGGTTTTAGTCTGGAGGCATAACCACTAAAACCAACTTGGGTCTCTAATAAAACTCCAAGCAACTTTAACATGCAGACCTTTGGTGTGGTTGCATTAAAAAAATCCATAAGGTTTCAGTGTAAATAACATACAAAAATTAAATATTTCACAGAGTCAACTTTGCAAAGCTGTTCATGTTATGCTAAAATCTCAATAATTTTCTTCCATCACAAATAGTATTTCTTGTTCTACCTTTTTTCCCCCAATGTGTTCAAAAATTTATTTCAAATTATTTTTCTTGGTGTTTCCATTATTGGAGGTAGCAAAAGCTGATGCTGTTGCGGTTTTCTACAACACATCTTTCCTTTATTCTGAAAAAAATCCAGAGTTTATTCATTATATATATTTATCTTAGGACATAACTGAGAGATAGAAATCCAGGAAGATTGCAGACCACTAGAAAGAGGTTTATGCAGTGAAAAACACATCTCTTGGTCACCAAATAATTAGTGAAGTGCAAGAACATCATAAAAAGGTAACTGAAATCAACTTCTTCTAAACAAGAGTCTTTGATAACAGTTCCTCTCACCAAATTGAAAGGGAAATGATAGGCAGGAAAAACACAGATGTTTTTCTGCATGGAACTTATTGCTTTGGAAGACTGATTTGTAACCTTAGAGATGCCAGACATTATGGCAGTTGCCATGCTATTGCAGAATGAAGATCCAAGTCAACCATCCTTTGCTCTAGAAGAGTCCATGCCATTACGTCTCCCTTCCTTACTTTCCATTCCCCCAGAACATTCAGTCAACATTATATGGCTTCAAATTATGTCTTGTCTGTATTCAGCTGTTTTGCTAGTTTCCAAGGTAAGCAGGAAGGGATTAATTTTAAAAAAAAAATATTGTAAAGATTGACGACTTCCAAATCAGCAGACTCCTCTCTTTGATGGGGCATGGTTCCTGCTGTTTTGCTTCATAAGCAATATCAATCACACAATGATAAAACTAAGTGAAAAGGAAAGAAGAAATGACAGTCCTACATACCAGTTATGATATTCAAATCTTACTATAGAAGACCAAGTAATGGTTCATAATTTAGAGGAAAATGCCCATGACAAGTTGCAACAAAGAGATAGTAATGAGTATGGATATCCAACGCCTCTCAGCCACCTGAAGTAACATTATGATAGAAGCAGTTCATAAAATTATGCTGATGAAAAGATACACATTTTCTTCTGGCATAAAAAGAGTAAACATTGTGGGGATTCCTACTTAAATAAGCAATAGATAGATAGATAGATAGATAGATAGATAGATAGATAGATAGATAGATAGATAGATAGATAGATAGATAGATAGATAGACAGACAGATAGATAGAAGTATTTTTTAAAAAAAAGTAGTCAAGATTTTATACCTAGAAATAGAATGCAAATAAATCTGCAATTATAAACTCTCAGGTAGTGTACAAATAAACAATTTCCAAGTAATGAAATGATAGGCTTTCTATGAAACTTTATGGTTGAAAAAAACAAAACAGCAGAGTTTCTGAGCTCAGAAAACAAGCATCCATTCAAATGATATGAAATAAAATGATAATGTTATACAAACGTGTGAGATGTTGGGTACTCTGATCAAAAGCACTGCATAACACATACTGAAAATAAAGTCAATTATTTTTAAATTAAGGTATGCTCTAGACTTTCATAACTGACTAGAGGAATGTATTGTATATTGTTTTTTGAGAGTTTCTTCCATTTTGAATAGTAGACTTCATATCATATTTAAAATATCCTTCTATTCTATTAAAAGGTGCTTAAAACAATTATACACTATAAGCACCTTAGAAAAAAGGACAAATCTCTGTTAGCTTACTATCAGTTTTAAATTATTGTTCAAATTAACAATAAAAAAGTCCAAAGTTACCGTTTTCTTTGTTGCTTAATATCAATAGGCTTGTTAATAGCATAGGGTGATCCATGAATGAAGGCACTTCGAAACCTAGCCACCTTCTCCAGAGTTAGGTGTTCACAGCTGGATGGCAAACTCATTTTATCCAGTAGCAGCTATTTTATATATTTTATATATATTCAGAAAGCTAACAAATAAAAGGGAACATTCCTAGGAAAGCTGTTAAAAAAATAATTTCTGGGCACAGAGATTCAGCTCCAAGGTACAGCTCAGGTATACTTCTGCACTTTGCTAGTCCAAAGAAGTTTAAAAAAAGAAGACTCCAGATCTCTTTAGCTGCTCTGTTCACCCTGGAGCAGCAACAGCCACTTACAGCCATTCAGAGTCAGATTTGCAGTCAAATACTGGAACAAATAAACTGGAAAGCTTCGGAGGAGTTTAGCTCCACTCTCCCCCCACCCCCCAACCAACAGCCACTGAGCACAATTTGATCAGCTGCAAATTCAGTCTCTAAAAACTCACTCCCTGCAATTACAGTGCAGCAATTGGTGGCTGAGATGGACTATTTATACGCAGATGACGTTCGTCCTAATGAAAGAGAGCTTGCTTATTCATATTCCTGGTGTTTTTTTTTTCTTTGCAAGTACCTTAACAAAGCATTTGCAAACTCAGACTAGTTTCATATGCATATGAAAATAACAGCTAACATTAAAAATTAAGCATGTGCATTATTGGAATTGCTTTCTATATCTAGCACGTGCAAAGCCTATATCTTTTCTTTCCCACATACACACTGTGGGAGGGTGCCAAAAACTAGGATCAGACAACTGTGGTTCCCTGTAATATGCATATTATATATGAGCAAAACAGGTTTTATAGGTAACTTATGTCATTTAGGGTAGAAATGTTTCATCTAAACTTTTAACACATACCTGCTTCCAATGTTGTGCAGACCAAAACAACTGCATTTTTCCTACGTGGTCTAATTCTGTTTAGTATAAGGCAATTTCTTTTTAACATTCATTTCAGTGAAGAAGAGAACTGGGAGCAGGATGATAGAGAATAATTTATTTCACTAAGAAGCGGCAAAAGTGTGTGTGTGTGTGTGTGTGTGTGTGTGTGTTTGTGTTTGTGTGTGAGAGAGGGGGGGGAGGGAGGGAAGGAGGGAGGAAGGGGGAGAAGGAGACTTTTATTATTGACTTTTATCATCATTTCTCCACATTCTTTTGTCTTTCTATCCTTTCAGGCTAGAAAGACTCCAGAGTGAAATCCTCCTGCAGGTCTTTTTCTGATTGGGAACATGGAGACTTCAAAATGATAGAAAGTTGCGGAACAAAAAAAACAAAAACAAAAACCCACTAGAATCCATCCTCTCAACCAATTGCTAAAGCTCAAAAACAGAAATGTGAAAGAAATTTGCAAGCATCTTGAAAATAAATTAGAAAAGCAGCTTCAGTTCATTTGAAAAATTTCAAAATTTGAAAAATCTGACAGCTTCAATTATAAAATTTAGAGATTTTATAATCTCTAAATGTATTTGCAATGTCAAAGAGTTTAATAAGTTATCTCCTAGCAAATTATGAACAAAATACCCAGTTAGGAAGTTAAATAAAACAAGAAAAAAGCCTCTGATTTTAAGTCTTTAAGTAAGGTTCTGCATTGGTAGTGGGTGACCTCTGATCACAGAGTTACAAGGACCCTGATTCTTTTTTATAGTTGCCTCAAGGCCCCTTCTGATTCTTTAAGAAGAGACTGGATAGCCATTTGTCTAAAATGATATAGGGTCTCCTGCTTGTGCAGGGGGTTGGACTAGAAGACCTCCAAGATCCCTTCCAACTGTGCTATTCTATTGATCTTTAAGGCAAAATGTACATTACACTATAGTACATTGTGAATCTAAACCCAATAAAGCAATCTCATCACACAATGCCATTCTCTAAAAAAACAAAATCCCACTCCTGCTCATGCGTGTAATTATGAATTTTATGTCACCATCCCATGTTTTGTAACCTACAACCTAACTGGGAAAATCTCTTCAGATACACTCCTCTCACCATTCTGCTAGCATCTTTTCACTGATATCAGCATTTTCCCAATGATCCAGCAATCTCTCCCATTTCTACTCAGTACTGCTGTCAATCTTCTTGCCCACACACTCAACATGAACTGTTTTGTGACATTTATATGCTATATTCAGTAAGAGAGCCAGTTTGGTGTAGTTGTTAAGGACCAGACAAGAACCCAGGAATCTCTGAGTTGTAGTCCCACTTTAGACATGAAGCCAGCTGGGTGACTTTGTGCCAGTCTCTCTCTTGGTTCTAGGAAGAAGGAAAGGGAAAACTACTTCCAAAAATGTCGTCTACACAACTGCAGGAACGTGACCATGTAGTCTCCAGGAGTTGAGACTGACTCAGCACACACACACATAGAAACAATTTAGGATAGAATGACAAAATATGATAATATGATTTAAAAAAAAACATGTAGCAATTGGTTTAGGCGAACTGTATCTAACTGGCAGATAAAACTCCTGGTTTTACACCCCTTCTGTATTAAGGGTGTCCTCAACAATTAAGGTGTGGCCCATCTCTACTTTACATGATAAGAAGCCTCTGGGCAGCTGTAATTGTTAACAGTACAATAACTGCTTCAATAGGCCAGTAGGAAAGATTGAGTTCACAAGCAGTGATAGCATTTGGAAAGAGTTGTAGTTATTAATGGCAGGTGCCAGTAGCAGCTACAGGTATTTTTATAGTCAACAGGAGCAGTGTAAATTTTAATTTGCTGCCTTTATCTCAAATCACAATTGTATATGTTTGATTTACTTTCTCCAGGGTAAAAAGGTAAGAGTGTGGTGATTTTAAAGTATGAAGGTGTCATCTTTTTTCTGGGCGTGACAAATTAACAAATATACAGATTCATTACAATTTACCAGTTCTTACTTTCATGACATATATTTTATACTGTTGTATCTGTTTGGAGACATTATTAATAAAGATCTTTTTTTTGAGAACAGGGTAATTAAAAACTTGTTCGCCTTCAGATAATGTAAAATAAAACTCGATAAATCCCAATTACCCTGCCCCAAATATAAATATGACACCAAATTGCCTATCTGTATTGTTGTTGTTCTTTTAGGTTGGCTATGTGTTTATAAGCAGTTTCAGGCTTATAAAACTGTGGTAGTGAGAGGTTCCAACAGAAGAGAACATTTGTAGCTCAGGTTTGAGCTGTGGGGTCCCTGGTGCTCTCTGAGCTTGATTGTTTTCTTACAGATGTTTCGTAACAAAATTAGGTGACAGGCATCAGTTCAGTGGAGCAAACCCACTAGCACTGATGATATTACCTAATTGGGTACGAAAATGTCTGCAAGAAAACAACCAAGGTCAGGGAGCACTAGGAGCCATAGTGAAAGTTAATTATAGGTAATATCATTAGAGATACAAGTTTATATCTGTAAGCAAAAATACTTTATTGCTTTCTTTCCTATGTCTATTTTATATTCTTAGGACCACTTTGACTATTTTTGATAAACTTAATTTTCTATTTTTATTACTTATACAAGATAATTAAAATTATTTAAAAATTAATTAAAATTATTTAAAAATTATTTAAAAGTTGTCTATCCTGAATTGTAAGAACTATAATCAGTCCTACTATCTGGTCCAAATGAATGGTTAGCTATGGTTCTGAAATCATACCAATTACTTAATTAACTTGCCGAAAGTACAAGTGAAAGAAACTAAGTATCATGTCACTGTTCAAATGTGTATCTTCATCTTGAAGAAATGTAGGGTAGAAAAGTTAACAATTTTTATTTAACTTAGTTATCACAAAAATGAAAATAAAAAAATGAAACCCCAAATATTATACAGAATGTAACTTTTAAGGATATTGTAAATCAGTTCCAAACTAGGGGAAAAAATAAAAACTAGCATGAATTCTACTTGCAACTGTATTTTCTCATAAGTGTCTATGCTAGTTCAAAATCTCCACTATAAAAAAAACAAAAAAAAACCTGAAGTGAGATTCCATATTCAGCTTAGCAGGTTTATGAGCTGATGTTCCGATTCAGTTAGCAAAATACTGTTAAGCCTGAGAAGCAATAGGATACCGGACTCTTTGTGATGGAAAATCTGAACAGAGATTTTAAACTCTGTATCTTTCAACAGCCCTAAATCAAATGGGAAGGATGACTATAGCTTTGAAGATACTTTTGGGACTTACAAAAAGAACGCTATTTCAAACTACTTAAAGCCATATCAATTTATTTGCCTGTTGTTTCCTTTACTACTTTTGTTGCAAATGGATTTTACGTATTGGGACCCATATAAGCAAAACTGTTTAATTAGTCCTATATCAAGGATGCCTTATATTTTTCCCCAGCCAAGGGGCATCTGTGGCTCTTTTATGATATATGAAAAAGTATGCAGGAATTAAAGAAAGAAAAGGGAGAGCTAAACTTGATTTAATTTTCTCTTAAATTATATTGAATCAACTAAATGTGGGTTGTTAAATTTCATGTGATACATCTATATAGCTCAGCCCTTCAAACATTTAAATTCTTCAGTGGCATCCACTGGGACACAACGAACATGGACAGTGGGAGGAGGGAGCAGACTAATGTAAGCAATGTCATGGCATTATAATGCAAACACCATTATTTTCTAGGTGCAAAGTAATATCGCAGGCATGCAAAGCGATGTAGTTTTAGCACAATGCCACTTTTATCATTCTGACAAAAGCAACAGAACTCTGTGGCTCCTTATTCAGGAATTGGTTTACTCATCAGAAGGCTAATAGACATCCCTCTGCAAGAATAGTCACATTATTGCAAACATGACTGAGGCTGTAGATATACAGATTTGTCCGCTGTGGTACTGAGAATTAAAACCCACTTTTGGCTCCTGAGTTTAAATTCTAGGGGTTTTTTTTCCCTCCAACTTTCTGAGTCAAGGGATACTTGATCAATCTCGTGATAGTTTTGTCAGACATCTGAAAGTGTTCTTTTAACTTTGGAATTTCTGATTCTTATCTTGACAACTTAATTTATTACTTAACATTATCTGAATTTTGTAATTTATTCATATTGATAACTGTGATCAGCAGCTACTCTGTCTTTTTGTATTGTTTTGTCATTTTCATTTCTGAAAATTGAAGATTTGTCTACATATAAATTCTTATTTCCATTAATGTATGTGATATTATGTTGGTTTATGTAATGGTCTGTGGAAATAATCTTGGGAAACAGGAGGAGAAAGAGCCACATACTAGGCCATGGTGAGACAAGAGATATGTCAGCCCACAATTGGAATGGAGATGTGGGAAGCATATCAAAAGGGATCCTTCCTAGTTCTCTGGAAAGTAAAGGCAAGAAGAGGAACATACAAAATTGGTTTCAGCCCTTCAGAACCCTGGTAGTGCAATGGTTAAAATGCAGTATTGCAGGCTAATTCTACCAACTGCCAGCAGTTCGATTCTCACCAGCTCAAGGTTGACTCAGTCTTCCATCCTTCTGAAGTTGGTAAAATGAGGATCCAGATTGTTGGGGGCAATATGCTAACTCTGTAAAATGCTTAGAGAGGGCCTTAAAGCATTGTGAAGTGGTATATAAGTCTAAGTGCTATTGCTATTGCTATTCAAAGAAGTCCAGACAAGAAATCAAAACAAAGACTATTTAATACTACCTTTATTGTAGGGTTGCAGTAAGAGAGTCTTGCGAGTCTGAAAGCACTTTCCCCCCTTCATCACCATTACTTTTCAGAGAACTAGGAAGAGTCTTTTCTGAAACACTTCCCACATGTCCAGTCCTTCTGTAAGCTGACATATCTCTTGTCTCACTGTTGCCTAAGCTGACATCTCTCTTGTTTCCCAGTCATTCTCAGTGATCATTACAGATTTTTTTTGCTTCAACATAATCCAGTTCATTTATACATAATGACACAAACTCACATTTGACATTTTCCCAGTATGAAAGATCCTTCTGAAGCTTTTCACAATTCCATTGTGTTTCTATGACTCTTGATGTGATGTTACTCTAAAGCATAACATTAATTCACACCTCACTGCGTTTGGATCCAGATATAATCAGGCTGTGCAAGAAGTCCCATTGTAATTAATAGTGTTAACTAATCATGACTAACTAAAATCCCTTTCATTCCTGTAAGTACACTTCAGGTACCTTTAATTTTGAATCTAAAGAAAAAGTGTACAAGCACAAAACTTAATCAGCAGATGCCTGACTTCTCATGTGCTTTTGTGATATGTCTATATTATCTGCTTTCTGTTGTTTAGGCAGTTCTTGTTCCATAAGAGAAACCATAAATTTAATTCCATAATTAATCTTTAATAAGAATTTTTTTCAATTTAATAGTCTACTAAATTACTCTTGTAGGCAAGGATATCAGAAAACTATTGTATCTGAGGTAGCGTTTTTGGCCAAGATGTTTAGTTTCTTAAGTTCTTTTGAATTAGGCATGAGCACATTCTGCACTGAAAGCTGCAAAGTTAAGGATTCACTTAACTTTGGGGCATTTAAATGTTTGGAGAACAGTCATTTCATCTGGGACACTCAGAAGATTTTTTAGATCTCATTTCTATGAATTAATGGTGTGCATTTGTGTACATCCATTTTATAGTTAACAGTTGGGTAGATTGGTAGTGATAGGCAAAAATGTTTTTCAGTTTCTATTTCTGTTTCTATCATGGATATATCTAGTCATGATTCATTTTTCATCTAACAAACCAGCTGACTGCCTAACAGGCTTCCTACTTCTAATGAATTCTAAAAATGTCTTTATCAGTGGTTTTAAGCATTACGCTCTTCAATTTATTTTTGCATCCAGCCTTTGCTTGAAAATAATTTAAGACTAACAAGAAAGGCCCTGTCAATCTAAAGTTCTGCTCTTCTCACTGATTACTTCTGCCAAAATAGATTCAAACGCTACCCATGGAAAATTAAAACATACACGCTTGTTGACCTAGGTGACCAATGGCTTGCATGTTTTACATAGCAAAAAGTGTCAGTCTAGTCTTGCTGGAGTGATAAATATGCTTAATATTATGTGACCTATTTTGACAAAGAAACTGATAAACTTACTGGACAAGTGCAATATTTTTCATACAGGTCACAGCTGTTCCATTAAAGTTCCTCATAAACCTTTCACTATCTGCTAAGCTCAACAACAGGAAAATTTTAATGTGAGAAATTTGATGAAGGGTATGGTTTCCATTAGGTAATCTGAGAAGGATTTTTTTGTAGATATTACATTTTGAATTGAATACTGATTGCACATAATAAAGTTATTAAGATTTTCCATTTCCTCCACAAAGAAATTACCTTTATGACTGTATATAGATTAAGATATAGCTTTGATTATTTCTTAAATTTTATACATAGATATAAATGTCCTTAATAGTATTAAAAACACGAATCCCGGGTATACACATAATGTGAAATAAAATAAGGTGATCACCAGGATAAAATCATAAACCCAAATGTTCAATCTACAAAACCTTTTTTTTGTAGATTAAACATTTGTGTTTATGATTTTATCCTGGTAATCACCTTATTTTATTTCACATTAAAGATATAAATGTAGGTAAAAAAGAGAATTTGTGGGGGGGGAGGGAGACAGTTGACAAGATAACCGTTTCAGAAGAAAAGGCCCAAAAGTCAGATTTTGAAAAATGTTGGTCACTGTGTATACAATTACACATTAAAATACATGCAAACATATTGCTGCAGCTTTGTGGCAGAACAATTGTGTTTATTCATTTTTTTCTAGGGGGATATCAGGTGTACCTATCAACTGTTGTTGCTAAGTTTAGAAAACTAAGGTTGTTGCACAAATGTTGCTTATTGCATAGGCAAAATAAAGACATTTTAGAAATGTTAGGTCAGTGGCATCTATTATTAATGTATACCTAACTTGTGGCTCATGGTGTATCAACTATTGAAAATTAAATTTGCATTCTCTGTAGAGACTGGCTATTTCATTTTTAAATATGCATGATATCTCCCCCCTATCACCTTCCATAGAATTACTTCCTAATTTAGGAGAATTGGATATGTATAGGAACAAAATATGCATGCATTTATTTGCACATTATAGATTTCACAACTAACAATTTATAGCTAGAAACTGTTATTTCTTCTTAATAATCCTGTCTCGACTACCCAGATTCCAGGAAGATTAATTATATAAGAAAAGAACTTCCACTCCAAATATTTATTTTTAAAAATATACCCCAGATAACTAACCTGGAAGAAAATAGATAATTTCAGGATAGTTATTTAAAAATGCAATCCTATGCATATCTATTTAGACATAAGTTGCAGGGAATCCAATAACTGCGCTTTTTCCCAATGTAGAACTATTGAGATTTATTGATCAAGGGATTCTCTAAGTTGTACTTCAAATAAAAATAAACCATTCTGGAGACAACCACTGCACAAACTTATCTGATATCTGGATAAACATACCTAGAATTAAACTATAGAACTACAGACTTCCGGTCCTGCATGCAATGCATCAGTTGAGGGGTTCGGGACTCTGTGCCCTCCAGCTGAGTTTCTTCCTGTTAGGGGACCCTAAATGGGCTAGAAGCTGCCCTGGAGAGGTGGCAATGAAGGAAGGAAGTCCCAGGGACCTCGGAGAGATGGCGGTCGACCCGATCGGTCCAAGAGAAGCCTTCTAGAAACCAACAGGAGAAAGGCTAGCTTAACTTCAGAGTCTAGCCCACGCTGCAAGCAACTGAAGTCAAAAGCACTATTTTAAGGTGATCGTAAACAGAGTGCTTGAATCTGGGTAAGAACATCAATTTTCTTTATCCTACCTATCAATTTTCCTGAAGGGGAGAAAAAATTCCCAAGAAGCAAAAAAAAAAAAAAAAAACCTCCGAAAGTGAAGGAGGGGGGGTTGTCCCACCCTTTTGCTAACAAAAGTGACAAATTGAACCTTTTATGGAGGGCTAAACTTTGAAAAATGAACCAGTGCTGACACCTACTGGTGGATGAGGATTATGACAGTTATGGCTTGCATATAGAACGTGGTAAAATCTGGAAAAAAAACTAATCTCTACTTGTGACCTTCAAAGCTTTAACAACAGAAAACAGCTGTGACAAAAAAGAAAATAATCTGGGCTGTAGATAAAGTGAAACTTAAAAACTTTAGGGAACAAAAAAAGAACTTTTTTGAACTCTCTGGATTACAAGTATATAGTCAACTCAAAGCTATTTCCGGGGAGGGGGGGAATCTGGATTCTTGGTCATCATGGAAAATCAGAGATTTATAGAAAGAACTTATCAAGAAAAAATACTTTTCAAGAGGAGACATAGGATATGTTGCAACTAATGCAAATAACAATGGCTTCAAACCACAAAGAAATCCAAAATAACTTTGAAAATATAAACCAACTCATCTCCAATTCCATTTTATTAAAAAAAAAATCCCAGGAAAATATAACAGAGAAGGAACAGATAAAACAGACAACTGAACATAAATTCAAGGATAGAGACTTAAAGATGGAACTCTACAAAACAAAGAAGTATGATTTAATTCAAGTGGAAAAAAATTACAAGAAATACTGGACTTGGAAAAGACAACCTACATTTCAACACTACAAAATAAACTTGAGGATAAGAAAAAAGATTGGATAAAACAGACTGCAAAGATGCCAGGGAAAACACTAGAACTGGAGAGACAAAAAATGACAAGAGAAGCAGAGAGAAAAAGAAGGGAAAAGATTCTCAATAAAAATGAGTGGGCAAATGCCTCTAACAAAGATACTGTACTTGACTTACTTTTTACCTCTACAGTAACATCTATAAGAATAAGGAAAGATTTTTTGACTCAACATAACATATTGATTAAGAAAGACATTAGGCAAAAGAAAAAGGCTAAAGTGAAAATTAAGAAAATAGATGATAGGGCCTATCTATCAAAGAGAATATTTGAAAAAGAAATACTTATTTGAAAATGGTTAAAGAAATAGAAAAATTTTGGATATGAATTTGACTTTAAGAGGGAGGAGCCCCTCAAGTAATATAGTGCTTTCTTTTTCTCTCTCCTTTTTATTTTATTGTTAGATATGAGTAATATAAAGGAGTTGGAATGGTCTATATAAAGGAAATGTTTTAGATATCTAAAGGTGATTGACTTTAAGAAAATTATAAATGGATAAAAATGGTTTGACTAAGAGTTAAAAGACTAGAGGATTAGGTTTATTAAAGGGAATATTTTAAGATTAAATACATTTTCAATTATGGTAAAAAAGAATGAAATTTTTTTGGAAATAAATATGTGTTAGCTTATAGGAAATAGGGATTTTAAGTAGTATATTATCTTTTTATTTTATTTTTTTTCTTATTTTCATCCTTTCTTTTTGTAGTCTTATTTATTCTTTAAGAAAGGTAAAAGTATTGGGTTGGTTTACATGAGAAAAAATAGATTTAAATATTTAAATGTTGTTTGTGTGTTTGTGTGTGTGTGTGTGTGTGTGTGTATTTTTCACCATTTAAAAAGATTTGATCAATTTGCCGGGGATTTGATCAATTTGCCCAAAGACCTCCCAATATAAAATAAGGCCAATTAGATCCTAGAAATATTTTTCTTCTGAAGCAGAGTATCTCATTGTTTCATGACATCCCAGCCCTGAAAATAGTCATCAACAAAGGACCATCCATTTTTTCATCCATATTTTTCCAATGAAAAATAGTAAGTAGAATAAGAGGATGCTAAAATTGTGGCTGAGATAGGATAGAGAAGATCTAAAACAGTGGCCCCTGGAGGAGGACAAAATTATCTACAACATCCCATGAACCACACATCAGAGGAACACATTTACAAGTTCAGATCTATACTGGGATAACTAGAGATCAGGAAATTAAATTTAGAAAAGGACAGGGGTTTGTGCCAGGGGTTTGAGTCAGAAAATGGTAAATCAGGAATTTATCAATAAAGCTCAATCTCCTTTCTGCCAATTTCTGGCTAATACTTTTTTTGTAATAGTGCGTCTGTTTCTACATTGTATCTATAAAAAAACAACAACAAATGAAAGTATCCCAATTTTAACAAAAGATGTTGGATGGACTAGTAGTTAAAACTGGAATATTTCCATTTCATTTGGCATTGTAACTGAATATTATTTGTTTCCATCTTGTACTGATGAAATTGACAATACCACTTTCCTGCCATACTCCTGTACAAATAGCCAACTTAGACACTTCCTTCTGATTTAATTAAAGTCTTAAATTATTGCCATGAAATCTTCCAATGTACACTCAACATAATATTGAGTGTATATTACATAATATTGTTTAAGGAAGTCTTTTTTCCTGCTTCCCAATATTTTTTTGTATTCCTGGAAAAACATATATATAGTACTAATCAGAAATATTATTTTCTGAAAAGAATCTGTTTATATTATGCTTTCATATTGTTCTGTAATAAAAGTTATACAGAAGTGAAATTGTTATTGCCTAATGCTTACCTATTGCTGTATAAACATTTGCATTTTATCTAGCCATGCAAATATTTGGAAGGGTTATGAAGAATGAGCTATAGAAACATTTTTTTTATTTCTAAACACAGAAAATATCATCTGTTCTGTGACACATCTGTTCTGAGCACACCTTGATCTTTCCAAGTAAAAAAACCTCTGCCTTTATTGTATCGGTGGATGACTTGCAATTCCCATTCTGGGAGACTTCTAGTCAATTTGTTCCATTATTACAAGAACAGGCAACCTGATACTCTTCAGATAACTTTGATTATAAAAAATTTCCTATAAACTGCAAATTTTTGTAAACTCTAATAAAATGAGAAACATCATCAAAATATCTGGAAAATATTAGTTTGCTCAATACACAATTACTTTTGTTTCTACTTGGAAACTGCTTCTGGACTTTGTGCTTGAGGTGGAAAAAAATGAAACTTAGATTTTGGGTTTTACCGATTAGATAGGTTTGTTGTTATAGAAATGGCAAGTTTATACTATTACGTAAAAGTAAAAAGTTGAGATTTGAAGTTATTATGTTTTTCTACAGCACCAATGGGAGTCGGAAGTCAACACCTTTTCTTTCTTTTACCCCCTTTCCCTCCCCTTCTCCCTCCCCTATTTTTCCTACTATTTTCTTTTGCATTTTTGTATTTTATATTATAAAGTAATAAAAAACACAAAATATGTGTTCCAATGCATAAAAGATTAGAATAAAGATTCTTTTAAGGGCAGCTAATCCAAACTCTTTCTCAGTTCAACAGGAAACCTCTAAAACATTTTTAAAAAGTGGCCATCAAGCTTCTATCTAAAAATATCAAGTAAGAACAAATTCTCCACTACTCTTACTGTCAGAAGAATTTTCCTAAAATTCATTCTGATTCTCATTTTTTGGAAAACTTAAGCCTACTGATTATCATCTTGCTGTCTATTTCAACAGACAGTAGATTGTGTCGCCTGGCGGGGCCTAGGGGAAGAGCCTTCTCTGTTGAGGCCCCGGCCCTCTGGAATCAACTCCCCCCGTGAAGCTTCCTAAGCCTCAGTCCCCCGGAACGGCATCGGGGGTTTGGCTCAGTGGGCTTCATACTTGGTGGTCTCTTCACGGGCCAATAAAGAAAAACCCAGGACACAGGTTTTCTTGGGGTGAAGAGCCCAGAACAATCCCTGGGTCCTCCTTTTATTAACTCACATATGTACATCACATGTTACATTTTGGCCAATACAAGAATTTCTTGCTGCACCACACTGTTTGGACCTTCCCCTTTCTCCTCCCATTTGCCTACCCTCCCTTTGTCACATCCATCATCTTTGACATATTCTGGAACTTTCTCCCAGTAACTTTCCACCAGACTTGCAGAGCACAAATGCTCCTGGCCTGGCTCAAAATGGAGTCACTTTTCTAAAATGGAGTCACTTTTCTAAAATTAAGATATGCAACATTTCCTCTGTTTTTGTTTTTTCAAAGATAAGCAATCACAAACAGTCTTCTTCTTCATCTGATGAGAACGTAAGAGTGCAGAATGGTTTGTCCCCATTTTCATGCTCCATCGGGCACTGTCCATCAAAGTCTTTGAAACTTTTCTGTTCCTCTAGGTCCAATTGTAATGTCTTTGGCGGTAAGTCTGCTGTTTGAATGATATTGATTCTCCGAGAAGGGCGGCACATTGCAAGGAGGGAATGAATACATTGAATGCAACAACAAAGACTAATAAGCAAAATAATAATACATACAATGATGAATATAAGTTTTTTCCACCAGACTGCATTAAGTAACCAATCCAAGAGCATAGATAAATCAAATGATCCGGAACCATCAGATCGTAAGGGGTTATCTCTGATCATATTTTCCATTGTGTCCAATGTGGCGGTAATATTGGGAGCATAATCACTAATATAAACACAACAGGTTTGTCCCAACAAGGCACACACCCCACCTTTGCTGGCCAAAATTATATCTAATGCATAACGGTTTTGTAAAGCCATGGTATGAATTTCTGTAGCTTCCTTGGTAAGCAACCTCATAGCTTTTATACTTTGGTTAAACATTGCAACTGTCCAATTATTTAAAATATGTAAATCCTGATAATTCATAGCAACACCCATTGCAGGAATTAATACTCTAGCAGTTTGAACAGACCAACTGCCTCCTAGGGTTAAGTCATTTTCCACACTTTCCACTGTTCTTTTATTTCTAAGACGTAAATGGGGTAATGTTTGTCTTACAAACATAGCAGGTATTATTTGACCAATTGTACAAATACCGCTCCAATAAAGGGGGATCTCTCTATATGCATATTTTCCACACAAAAGCCAAGCTTCGTTGGGCATGGCAAAGGTGGCATCATGCTGGGCAGAGGACCAGTTAAATGCTCCAGCTAAGTATTGGCCAAGTGATAGCGCCTCAAAGGCACGATTGCTATGTTCTGTGGGCCTAATAGAAGCCCAATTCATAGTGGTGTTACAGAAAGGATATTTACCCAATTGGGGGCAACCAGTAGTGGCATTATCACGTTTTATACAGGCAACGGCCCTTTTCTGTACTTGTGTCCATATGCGAGCTGTGATGTTCCGACCCCAATCGGAGGACAAGTTACCTAAAAAGTCGCTATCCCCAGGCCAAGCAATGACAGAAGAAGCCTGAAGAGAATGAACAGGGATAGCAGAACAAATCCAACAGTTAGTAATATTCAAAATTGTAGCATATGTAGCTGTGTCAGTTAACAAAAGGTTGTCTGAATATTCGCGTTTAACACGGTGAGGCTGGGGCGATATACAAGAGGTAATACATGCCTCTGTGGTAGAAAAGGAGCAGATTAGATACCAACTGGCAAACATAGATAAAAAGGTGGTTAGAAGGGATAAAAGGCAAAGGTTAACAAAGAGACATTTCCTTGGTATTGGAATCGGCTGTGACCACCACGTGGTGGTGGCATCTGGTCGGTGTTCAGGATGCAGTTGCTGACGAGGATTGAGTGACATCTTCGTTGCTGCTTGATTGATGTTTTGGCAAAAATGGGCGAACGTGACGTCCCGGGACCCACAATACTTTCTCAGGCAATTGAATTGCAGCGTAGCCTCGTCCCCAAGTTATCAATGGTGCAGGACCTTTCCACGCCGGATCAGGTAACTCTCTATAATAAACAGGGGGGCGAAGACTAGGCTGGTTGTTAGAAACAAAATGTCGGTCAGCAGCAGTAGATGGAGGATTTCTTGTCAAATTAATAAAATTTAGAGTATACAATGCTTTATTTAAAATATTTTGCAGTGATGGGAGGCCGGGAGGGTTTTTCTCCTTGTCAAACTTTTTTAACATAGTTTTCAGGGTCAAGTTAGAACGCTCAATTATTGCCTGACCTTGTGAATTATATGGTATGCCAAATTTGTGAACAATGCCCCAAGTATTACAAAAAGCGGCAAGAGCCGAAGAGGAATAAGCTGGTCCATTATCCGTTTTTAAGCATTTTGGGCGTCCTCCCACTGCAAAGGACCGAATACAGTGATTGATTACATGTTTTACCGCTTCCCCTCTTTGGGGGGTAGCCATGATAAAACCAGAATATGTGTCTACAGTAACATGGAGAAATTTCCATGGGGCAAATGGGGCAAATTGGGTAACATCCATCTGCCAAACAGAAGCTCGTGCCAATCCTCTGGGATTAACTCCCATGGGGAGAGATGAGCCCTGCTTACTACAGGTAGGGCATTGTTGTATGATAGCAGAAGCTTCAGTGGAGGAAAGTGAAAATTGCTTCCTCAAGGCTTTTGCATTTTGATGAAAATATGAATGACTGTCCCAAGGAGTAAGGGGAGAGAGTGCTAACACACTTTTACTAGCATCATCAGCGAAGGCATTGCCTTCTCATATGGGCCCTGGGAAAGGCTGATGACTTCGAATATGAGCAATAAAATAAGGGTGTGTACGATGTTCCACACAATGCTGCAAGGAAGAAAATAGTGACAGCAAGTGCGGCTCCACTGCAGGAGAAAGATATGAGTCAAAAATATTTGTGACAATTTGAGTGACATAGAGAGAGTCAGAAATGAGATTAAAAGGGGTATCCTGTAATTTGGTGAATGCTAAAATTACAGCAGCAAGTTCAGATCGTTGTGCAGAGGTTTGAGGAGAAGTGTGATGAACAAAGTGTGTGGTAAATGAAGCCATTCAACAATTAGCAATTTGTTATCTTTTACCTGCGCTAATGCAGCAGTAGAAAGAAAAGGAGTATTTAAAAGAATCATTGAAAGGGGGAGATCAGACACACATCTATCAACCCAGGTGAGAGATAATGCATGATTCACAAGAGAAAGAACTGATTGCTGCTTGGGTGTCAAAGAAATAGGATCTGAGGGGGTTTTTCCTCCTGCAAGAGCAGAAAAAGGTGGGGAATGGGAAAAAAGCAAGCACACCTCTAGAGATAAGATCTCTATGAGGAAATAAGAGTAATGGAAAAGTAGAAGAAATTTTACAATTAGAGAAATCCAAAGGTAAAAAATAAGTGAGTCCAGGAATTTCTAATGAAACCTCTTTAGCAGCTTGTACCATAGCAGCAGCAGGGAAGGGAGTTGCAGTAGCAGAGGAGGGGGTTGATGGTTTTCTTAGTTGCATAATTGAGATCCTCAGTGGAGGTTATATTTCCCTCCATGCGGGCCTGAAGAATGCCCTGGTGAACTGGTGACAAAATGGAGGATGGCTCTTGGCAAAAAATGGGCCGGCCTTTTACTGGATTGATCAGTGGATCAGGACAGGAAGGAGAAGAGGGAGGTAAGTAGGCAGAGGGGGTTTTAGAAATTGGAGGAGAACCTGAAAGGTTCTGGAAATGGATTTTTAGACAGGCAACTACTGTTTTCCATGTAAGAAGAATATTAGCAGGGGCCCTTGGTTCTGTATTAAAATATGAACCAATTTTAATCCAATGTTCTATTTTCAAAGTGCCCTTTAAGGGATATGTAGGACAATGAGTCCATAAATATGACAGTAGTTTTTTCAATTCTTTTTGTGAAGGCACTTTGTGTTCTCTTTTTAACTGTTTAATTGATGCCCTGACGATTCCCCCAAGCACCCACAGATGTGCTATCTGCTCTTGGGAGAATTCTGCCCCCATACTCACGAGGGGTAGGTCCTTCCTGAAGACGCTACGGGGGTGAGTCCTCGCTGGAGAGGACGCCACGGATGCGCGAGATGAGTATGAGAGTGCCAAGGGTGTCGTTGGAACACGACACCGACCCGAATCACGTCGGGAGTCACCACTATGAAGCTTCCTAAGCCTCAGTCCCCCGGAACGGCATCGGGGGTTTGGCTCAGTGGGCTTCATACTTGGTGGTCTCTTCACGGGCCAATAAAGAAAAACCCAGGACACAGGTTTTCTTGGGGTGAAGAGCCCAGAACAATCCCTGGGTCCTCCTTTTATTAACTCACATATGTACATCACATGTTACATTTTGGCCAATACAAGAATTTCTTGCTGCACCACACTGTTTGGACCTTCCCCTTTCTCCTCCCATTTGCCTACCCTCCCTTTGTCACATCCATCATCTTTGACATATTCTGGAACTTTCTCCCAGTAACTTTCCACCAGACTTGCAGAGCACAAATGCTCCTGGCCTGGCTCAAAATGGAGTCACTTTTCTAAAATGGAGTCACTTTTCTAAAATTAAGATATGCAACACCCCCGGAGATCCGTATCGCCACCACCCTCTCCGCCTTTCGTAAACTCCTTAAGACACATCTTTGCCAACAGGTCTGGGGCGGTTGACATCTTGCCCCTAGCCAGTGTATGTTTGTGTGTACGTTTGTTGAATGATTGGTTTCTTAAATTTAGGGGTTTTCTTTTTATATATGTATTTTTATATATTTATTATGTAGTATTTTAATATTGGATTTCTATTTATGCTGTGAGCCGCCCTGAGTTCTCGGAATAGGGCGGCATAGAAATTTAATTAATAATAATAATAATAATAATAATAATAATAATAATAATAATAATAATAATAATAATAATAATAATAATAATAATAATAATAATAATAATAATAATAATAATCTTTAAGGTTCTGAAAGTAAATAATGTAGAAGACAGGGCATAAATGTTTTTTAGCTGTTGATTAAGCTAGGAAAATAAACAATGAGTTTAAATTACAAAGAAATGAACTTGGTTGGACTTCAGGAAAACATTCCTAACAATAATGGCTGTTATAACAGTGGAATTCACTGCCTTGGGAGAGGTGGACTTTGCTGAAGAAATTTCAATAATTGTTAGATGACCAATAGATGGTCATTAA
Source organism: Bothrops alternatus (assembly GCA_034064705.1). Taxonomy (NCBI): domain Eukaryota; kingdom Metazoa; phylum Chordata; class Lepidosauria; order Squamata; family Viperidae; genus Bothrops; species Bothrops alternatus. The sequence goes on along the minus strand of JARGCV010000016.1, from coordinate 17,290,315 downwards.
TCAGGGGCGATATATTAATGGATTCTCACACAAGGTAGGAGATTGGATCAGATGATCTCCAAAGATCCTTTCAATCTTTAGTTTCTATGATTTTTTGAATAAATAAATCCAGGTATTTGTGTCCCCATTCAAAAGTGGCAAATTTAAAGAGTCATTTTGGACAGTCAGATGAGAGATCAGTGGCATACTTTTATTCTTGTTGATATACTGTATTTTTTGAGACAACCCATATATGCTTTCTCTAAAGTAGCCACACAATTATAGGCTTGAACATGGATATACCAGTACTATCAATAAATATGGAAATACACATATTTTTCCTAAATACTGTAGTATTTATATGCTATACTATACATTCAAATATATTTTCACTGTTTTTGCCTCAAAATAGTGTTATGAATACAATCTTTGATGGCAAATTGATCTCCCAGCTCCATGAAATAAGAACCTGGAAGCAGATACATTTTATATTAAAAAGACTTTCTGGAAGTGAAAATGCTGTGCCATTTTATAAAAAAAACCAGTTTTCTTTTCCTCAAAGAGAAACCCAACGTGCATATGCTTTTGATCCCTTCTGTGCTTTTTCCTTGCCTATACATAATATCAAGACTTAGCAAAGAAAGCCATGGTGAAACATATGGAAGTAAAGCACATGGAAAAATACAGCAAATAATCCACTTAACTATACAGCACAAGGCTGGCTTACACAACAACTGAAACATGACAGTGCAGTCTCCTGTCTGATTCTATCCATTATATCTAAGTTTTTCTATCACAAATCTTCATGTTTGTTGCCAGTTAGAAAAATATTACAATTTATTTCTTCAAATACCACAAGAGAGAGCTGCATTGATTATATCAAGATATGGACAGAGTGATCATATATAATTCTCAAACCAATGTCTTATGTTCTCAGGGCTCTTATCTTTTGCTCTTTTTTGGTGCACAAGTGGGAAAACCTAAATATTGTCTGTTCCCTTGGCTATGCCAGTGTTAAGTCTCAAAACAGCAGTTGATTATCTTCAATAATACAGCAAGTCCACATTTTAATTACATAGCTGAAAGGCTGCATGACTTCCACTGGAGATTATAATCAATGAATGCTGTTGTTGCTCTATCCTAAAAAAATCAGTCCCAAACAATAGGCTTTTAAAAAAATTATTAGATATCCATTTGTACATGCAAACAAGGAAAAAATTCAAGTTAAAGCCATTCAACTTAATACAATCATTTTAAATTTGTAGACCTTCTTCACTCCGTATATCAAAGTTTAACTATAAGCCAACTACATTTTATAAATTTTAAGTTTCACTTCTTTTCAGATCTATACATTGCACATCAAACAAACAAGTCTTCTTATTAAAGTTAATAATTTTCATGTTGATACACCCCTCCCTTCAACGCGTACATTCTTAGTCTATTTAATATATATCTTCCATTAATCACCCTCTCATGTCTCTTGCTCTTACACTTAGTCCTTAAATCAGTCCATAATTCTTTGCCTTTAATTCCTTGCATAAAATATTAAGTTTCTCTTCTTTTCAGTCGAATTCTGGGTTTCTTCCTCTGCCAGGTGGATTGACATAACACAGCTTCCCTTCCAAGTAATAAGTCTCTCTTTATTGCTTGCAATGTCCCTTGGTTCCATATAAGCCATACTCTATGGATTCTGTCAATTTGCCAAGAGAAATTTTTAGCCTACTCTCCTAGATATTTTTCCAATGCTTTTATAACAATTCTTTTCAAATCCTCACTTTTCATTTCAGTAAGTTGTCTCTCTTCTTGTCTCTCCACCTCTTCCATCTTTTCTTCAACCCCTTCCCAGACCCTCTTCGAATTTCTCCCAGTATCTTCTCTCGTTCCCCCACTGTGCGTTTGTACTGTTTCTCCGGTTTGGTCCAGGTCCTCAATAACTGCTTTGCTTTGATCTTCCACCATCTTCTCCACTTCTCTGCTTTGTTCCACTGCCTCCATCGTCCTCATCCTTTCTTCCCATCTTTTTTCATACATGTCTATTATCATGTCCATCTTTCTCCTTATTTTTTCAAAAGTTGTTGACATTGCATCTTTTAATTCTTTCACCGTCATTTCTGGAGAGCTTATATACATCCTTAGGCTTATTTTGCAAAGTTTTTAAGTTATGCATCTCTGCTGCCCTCTAGAGGACTCTTTCGCATTACAGTTTCTCTTCCTTAGGTTTATTTTGCAAAGTTTTTAAGTTATGCGTCTCTGCTGCCCTCTAGAGGTCTCTTTTGCATTACAGTTTCTCTTCCGCCTTTCTCTTCTGGTAGCTATCACTTTAAATTAAGAGTGGTCGCCATCTTGGGTGCCTTTTGTTCATTGTGAACGTAAGTGATCCGAGGTAAAATATAAGAAATACTTGCTTTTTAAGCTCCTGCGTTCAGTCTGTCAATCTCTGTGCTTCTTTGAGATGTGCTCCTCGGGTGGTGGCTGGTCTCAGCGTCTTGGTCTGTCAGCTGACAGATGCTGCCCCAGGCTGGAGCTACTGTGAGTGCACGGGGAGTCCTCTTTCTTCCCCCTCGAGCGTTTTTTCGGGGGGTTTTCAGAGGATCTCAACCCACACTCACAGCTCTTCGCCCCTTCTCCTACCGAGGGGTTTTTTCGCCGCGAAAAACAGCTGTTTTGCGCTGTTTTGGCGGCTTTACAGGTCCCGTGTCGCAGAGCCTCTGAACAAGGCTATTTCGACCCTGAGGCAGCCACGCCCCCTCTCCCAATCAATAGGCTTTTTAAAATGTTCAGCTTATTCTAATAAAGTTTTTTTAAAAAAAACACACACAACCTCATTGTCACATATTTATGAATGTTGCATTGATTAGAAGGCAAGGTCGTCAAAATCACACATGTATGGTGCTAAGAAAGCATAATGGATGTCTCCGCTATTGGAAGTTCTTAATCCCTAATCCATTTGCACAAAACCATTTTAGACATTTGGTAGAATTGCATTTTCCAACCTTGCATTTAATAACATATTTTACTATATTATAGAATGTCTATTACTACAAGCTGCACTCACAGGAAGGAAGTAATAACAGGGTAGCCAAATAAATAAATAAGTACAATAAAATATGTTCCTCTATTCACCTGCTCCTTCTGAAACCTTACAGGTGTAAGAAAGAGTAGATCAAGCACTTTCCTTTGCTTATTTTCTGTTCTTTGCTGGGATAATAGCCTTGGTTGGGCTACTATGGATAATCAGGACATAGGCAAAGAGAAAATAAATCCATTCCTTGCTTATTGACTCTCCAAAAAAATTAATCAGTATGATTTTAAGTAGCCTGTTTGAACTACACAGCCGATGGCTTTTGGTGCTAAGAGAAAGGATGATAAGAGTGACATGGGAAACGGGATTGCTATGTTTGATGGCAACCTTGCAACTTTCCTTCCATTAAGTTCTAACTCTAGTTTCAGTCTTCTAACGGTGATGCAGAATTCACATAAATGACTTGTGTACACAATTTATCATCTTATACCTCTCTCCACTTTTTATAAAATTTCCTTGTAGTTATTCTCATAAGACCAGTTTCTGTTTTGATCAGTGGCAAACAGCTTTTCCTCAGCAAGCACACAACCCTTAGTTATATAACACTTGCAATCAAGTCTTTTACAGCAACAGATATCAGTCAGAATGGATATTTTATACTATTATTTAAAGTCTGAACAGACTCCCCAGAAGAAAGACCCATCAATTGGCTGAGAAAGTCAAGTCAACATATGGTAACAGTAAAATAACTTATTAGTCGGGAGACACAGGAAATAAGATAAAATGCTTTCCTATAAGTGTACTATTGACATCATTTTCATATAGTTTCCAATTCTCAAAAAAGCATCATATCCAAAAGAGTATAGGTTTGGAAACAACATAGAAAAAGAAGCCACAAATTTTGGAATACCTATTGTGACCAGTTCATTCACAAAACATTATCTAGACCAGCGGTTCTCAACCCGTGGGTCACGACCCCTTTGGGGGTCGAACGACCGTTTCACAGGGGTCGCCAAAGACCAGGCCTTTTTTGCGCATGGAATGCTCAGAACAGCTTTCCGGCATCTTTTTTGCTGGATTTTTTCAACTTTTCCCTGAGCTGTGCTACTCCCTCTATTCTATTGGCTTTTGAGCACCAATAGAATAGACTCATTTTGAATAGACTCTTAATCTATTGGCTTTTGAACGCCAATAGAATAGACTCTATTCTACTGACTTTCAAAAGCCAATAGGAATTGACCAGACCTGGCTGTTAAAGGCTGCTTCTGGGCTGCTGAGCACGCCAAAATCCCCAGCCGGCAAACGTTGCTGGAAGTTCTCTGCAGCAAAGGCGAGTTTCCCTGCTGAGCAACTAAGGAACGCCATCTTCTACTCTACTAACTGAGTAAAAGAGGACCAGGGATGGGAGGTGGGTAGCGGCGCCTAACTCTGACCTGGAAAAAAAGCTTGCTCACCTCGTGCGCCATCGGTGTGGTGTGCGGGTGGTTCCGCGGGAGCCACAGGCCCCACTTCACACAGTGGGACTGCGCGAGATAGGAGGCGGCCGAGGTTCTGGCAGGGCAGCGGCTGCCGCTGCGTGCTAAAGCAGATGTCCGAGCAGCCGGCCAGGTTCAATATCATCCACGCCTGCAGCATGGGGGCCGCGGACCTGGTTAGATGACAGCGTAGGGGGCACGAAGAATAACCGGCCTGTCTCGGCCATCCCAAAGGGCAGCCCGGGGCGAGCGACACCACTGGCCCTGGAGAGAGACCGCCTCGCCAAAGCCTCTGGTCTTTAAGGGTTGCACGCAGGCCCCTGAATGGAGCGAAAGGGAGGCTGGCCTGGCCGGTGCTGGACCTGCGCCGCCGCTGCCTCATCCTGCGCTTACATGGCCTCCCGGGAGTGCCTGGCCCACATCGCCTGCTGCCATCTGGGCCTGCCTGCCTGCCTGCCATCCGCACCCTCCCACCGCCCCGCACTGTTGTCCGGCTCGGATGGCGAATTAAAGAGCTGCACCATCGATGTGTGTGGTGGCGCAATGGGAGCCACGGGGCTGCGTGGGACAGACGGATGTGGTTCTGGCGATGCAGTGGCTGGTCGCACGCTGGGCGGGTGGCCGGGAGTCCCCCGAGGAAGGAAGATGGTCAGGCAAGTTCCGTGCTGCGGTTCGCCCCTTACAGGCGGAAAGGCTTGTCGAAGAGCAGCGGCAGCGGCACTGCTGCTGCTGCTGAGCGGCGGGTAGCCATAGCTGGGGGGGCATCAAGGGGACCCCACCTGCACCCCTCCCGGACTGATGAAGCCACATGGGGGTCCCCTCTCGGGAACCCGTCCAAGGCAAGCTGCGCGTTCCAGGGCGCGAGCAATAACTGGCTAAAAATAGCAATAAGCCCCTCGCTAAAGCCTCCGCGATTTCAGGGCTCCGCCCAGACACCGAAGAGAGTGACGGGAGGCTGAACACCCCAAACTTCCCACAGGTGGCTGGGCGCTTGCCTGCTCTAGGTCGAGGGGCTTCCGAGTCAGGACCGGAGCAGACTATGGCTTTCCTAAGGACAAGTCAAAACCAGGTTTCCTTGAAAGCAGAAGGGGAGGATATTCCATGTATGTTCACTCATATTAGTAGGCCAGGGGTTCTGAACCTTGGCAACTTTAACACTTGTGAACTTCAACTCCCAGAATTCTGGGATTTGAAGTCCACAAGTCTTAAAGTTGCCAAGGCAGGGATTCTGAACCTTGGCAACTTTAACACTTGTGAACTTCAACTCCCAGAATTCTGGGATTTGAAGTCCACATGCCCTACAGTTGTCAAGGTTCAGAACCCCTGTGCCAAGGTTTAAAACCCCTGTGGCAGGCCATAGTTTCCTGTATGCCCCAAAATGACTTGTTTGAGACACAGGCTATGCCATAAATGTTGCTTTGCAAAGACTGGATTCAAAGATAACTGTAACCATGCATTTTGAGTTATACATTGCTGGCTGGGGAATTCTGGGAGTTGAAGTCCAGATGCCTTACAGTTGCCAAGGTTCAGAACCCCTGTGCCAAGGTTTAAAACCCCTGTGGCAGGCCATAGTTTCCTGTATGCCCCAAAATGACTTGTTTGAGACACAGGCTGTGCCATGAATGTTGCTTTACAAAGACTGGATTCAAAGATGACTGTAACCATGCATTTTGGGTTATATCTTCGTTGTGCTCTTGCAAAGACTGCCCCGAGAATTGCTGATCTGGTGTGAAGGAAGCAATCTTATTTATTTATTTATTTATTTATTTATTTATTTATTTATTTATTTATTTATTTATTTATTTATTTATTTAATTTCTATGCCGCCCTATTCCGGAGAACTCAGGGCGGCTCACAGCATGATAGAAATTACAATAAAAACACGTAAATATAAAAACCCTTAAGCTAAAAAGGAAACCAATCACTCCACAAACATACACACAAACATACACTGGCTAGGGGCAAGGTGTTAGCTGCCCCAGGCCTGCCTTGCACTGACTTTGCACTGCCTTGCACTGACATTGGCTTCTTAGACATACTGTTTAAAAATGTAGCAATGTAGTTCACTGCTGTTATATTAAGACTGTTACCCATGCTACACCATGCTTCAAGACAAAATTTCATGTATTTGTAAGTAGAAATAAATATTTAACAATATACAATTACATATTGTTTTTTTAATCGCTATGCTTTAATTATTTTCAATTTGTAACAATGGAAATACATCCTGCATATCAGTTATTTACATTGCAATTCATAACAGTAGCAAAATAACGGTTATGAAATAGCAACGAAAGTAATTTTATGGTTGGGGGTCACCACAACATGAGGAACCGCATTAAGGGGTCACGGCTTCAGAAAGGTTGAGAACCACTGATCTAGACTAATATATCTGAACTAGTATGAGCTCTAGAAAGCTACATTAGCCTTTTTCAGAATATCTGATATGAAATTAATATGTGATCTGCAAATGAAAAGCTATTCTATGAAGGTAAAAAACTGGAAAGATCTCAGTCAAGCAGACTGGGCAATACTATATACATTGCATACATAAAGAAACACAGTCATTGGTTCCTTTATAGCAGAGTAACGCTATAGTCCTAGTAATTTCCTTCTCCTATTTAGAAGAAGAAAAAGCTGGTATTTATGTTACTGTGAATATGATTAATAGCCAAGCCACTTCTTTTCAGAAAAACCTTAGCAACTCCTAGTTTCCATACACTGCAACTGGAATACAAAAGTCAACTCAGTTTTATGTGTCTACATAAGAACTCTTGCCAAAGTAGAACTTACTAACTTACAACCTCAGAACAAAATAAGCACATAATGAAGCTGTTTTTGAAATCTTACCCAAGTTGATGATCAATGCCATTTTTGCATTCACTGTCTTGCTTTTATGTTTGCTAAATATCATGCAAAAAATACATTTTGTGCCACTTCAAGGAGATATGAAGTACTTACCTGGAAATGGAGAGAAATTTCAGTATTGCAATCTAAACCTATCTTTCATTCCTCCCTCCCAATTACATATTAATCTTTTTTTTTTCCTAAACAGTTTAGAAAGCATCAGATTCAACTGCAAAAAACCCTGTTCTGTCACTAGCAGGGCCTAGTTGTATTGGTTTCAAAAAGAAAAAAAATACCAAATACCAGAGGAGGCAATTTTCTGCTGCAACATAAAATGATAGATTGGGTGACTGTTTAGCATTCATTTGTGGATTAGCGTGGATTTTAGCCCTGTCCAATTAAATTGCATTACCACACTTGAAATAACCAGTCAGCATAGCTAACACAGAAGTGGTTTACTCACTTTCGGGAAGAGGTAGATGGAATAGGATGAGAAAAAAAATGCACACTGGGACTACATAATGGCGTTAAAGGCAGGTAGTCCTCGGTTTACAACAGTTCATTTAGTGACCATTCAAAGTTATAACGGCACTGAAAAAAGTGACTTATGACTGTTTTTCACACTTACGACCATTGCAGCATTCACGTGGTCACGTGATCAAAATTCAGACACTTCGCAACTGACTCATATTTATGACAGTTGCAGTGTCCCCAAGGTCACGTGATACCCTTTGTGACAAGCAAAATCAATGGGGAAGCCAAATTTACTTTACAGCCATGCTATTAACTTAACAACTGCAAGGGTTCTCTTAACAACTGGGCAAGGAAAGTTGTATAATGGAGCAAAATTCACTTAACAACTGTCTCGCTTAGTAATAGAAATTTGGGTCTCAATTGTGGTTGTAGGTTCAAGGACTACTTGTAGTTACCAAATCTGAGGAAATGTTTATTTAAATCCTTAAATATGTACAACAATATTAGGGCCCACAGAGTCAGCCTTCTCCAGGTCCCGTCAGCCAGACAGTGTCGCCTGGCGGGGCCTAGGGGAAGAGCCTTCTCTGTTGTGGCCCCGGCCCTCTGGAACCAACTTCCCCTGGAGATCTGTGTCGCCCCCACCCTCTCCGCCTTTCATAAATTGCTTAAAACATACCTTTGCCGGCAGGCCTGGGGCAGCTAACATCTTGCCCCTAGCCAGTGTATGTTTGTGTGTATGTTTGTGGAATGATTGGTTTTTCTTTTTTAACTTAGGGGTTTTTATATTCATGTTTTTTACTGTGATTTCTATTATGTTGTGAGCCGCCCTGAGTTCTCCGGAATAGGGCGGCATAGAAGTCAAATTAATAAATAAAAATAAATAAATAAACAAATTTGGAGGATGTGCTGGAGAGGGCTCAACCCTCCTTACATGGGTTCCTTATGAGTGGTCAGTAGAAGGGAATATAAGTGACAATTTTCTCATTTGCAAAACTGGACAGTATTTTTTAACTGATGACGATCCCAAAGTGATAATACTTTACAACCTTAGCCAAATATAATTTGTTTTCCTTAGCGGCGAGTATCTTATTGGTTAACTTAAGGTAAATTCTTGAGACAGCAAAGTGCAATATTTGGGTTTATTTTTTTTACATAATCTTTCATCATTGCTTCTCAGTAAAGAAAAACAAATATGAATACTGAAAACTCACAATATCCATCACAAGACCCTGACCTGATGTGACCTCACTATCACTAAACTACTGACCACACAAAGCCCTTATAAGCAGAAGAGCACCAACACTGACATCCCCTACATTACGCTGAAAATGTTACCTAGCCTGGTAATGAAATGTTCAGAAACCAACCCACAAGCTCGGAGAATGAGCCTGCACACCTCATCCTACAACTGCACTACAGATATTAGCCACTATTGCATATTGAAAACTGTTCAAAAGTACAAATTTCATCATAAACCTTTACCTCGTATACAACTTGATTATCATAGAATTATGCATTCTCCAATATCAGTCACATATTCATGACATGCATGCATAAATTGACATTGATTTCAGGATTACTTGATTCATAATTAAAACATAGAAAATTTATACTACTAAAGTGATAGTTGCTATCTGGAATCCATTAGGAAGCTGGATTAAACTTAATTTTCTCCTACAATTATTCATAGAGGGAAAAGGCTTGAATAACACACAAAAAAGAGGAAAAACTTGGAAAGAAAAAAGCTATAAATATGCATCTCAAAGTACAAGTGCAATCCTATGAATTGCATTACAACAGGCTACTGTTCAATGTGGGGAAAGTAGCTACACGTATTTCAGATAATGCTGGAAGTAGAATTTCCCAGCATGGCCAATAGCTGAGGTTTCTGGAATTATTTTCTTCCTTTTAAATAAATGTATTATTGTACAAGAGTACAAAATATGCACAAAATTCCAAGATATACTATAATAATGTTAATATATTAATATTAGGAAAATATTTCCACCAATCAAAGGATGAAATAATATCCTTTTCTTTAGGACAAATTTTATGATTTTTACAGTAATATTTAACATCTCATTTATTATAGTGTCTGGTATTTTTAGTAAACAAGCAAATATCCCTAAATTTAATATGTACGTTAGATTTTTGTTGGCTTGAGGTTTGTCTTCTTTTCTCACAGTTCAACTCAGGCAATCTGAAATGTCTTTTTTTCATGTTACCCTGTAAGATTAACACTACCTTGGATAAAATAGAGGGTTTTTTTAGGCATGCAGATTAGTTGGGTTTATTTTTCTTTTATGGACGGGACACTGAATTAAAATATCCCAGTCTGAAACCAGAGAAGACAGCCTCCAAAATATGTTTTAGTCTATAATGAGGAAATGGATTGATTTTTTTCATTAAAGACAATAAACCTTAGCAGTTAAAATCTAATAACAAAATCATTTCAATACTTTGCTCCCATTTACTGGACCACTGACTTTAGTGAATGAACAACAAAATGGAGGAGGAAAAAAATCACATTGCCATAAGATGCAATAAGAAAGGGTGGGCATATGTGTGCATATCTGATGTCTGTCAAATGAACATTCTGTTCCAAGACTGCAAAGGGGAAGAAGGCATGAAAAAGCGGTTGAAGCTGCTAAAACATCAATCATGGCCTATTCAATAGCTAAGGCCATTTATTTCTCTGCCTGGAATTGTTTTAAATCTGCTTTTAATGGTCCTGTTGCTGCCTGGCTGCTATTGGGTCTGTACTTAGCAACCAAGGTATCTGTCATCAGATACCTTTTCACAGGTCTGAGAGTTTCCTGTTTTATTAGCTGTCTGCTGGGCCTTGTAGAAATGACCCAGTGGTTTATCGCCACCTGCTGTGAGATAGACAGACAAGGCTGCCTGGGCTAAATCAAGCAGCTCTTTCAGGAAGACATGCAACACAGAACTGGTGGCTCTCCACCTCCTTCTTCCACTCCTACACCTCTGATAATCACTATCCTTCTGCCTTGATTAGCACAAACAATTGTTAAGACATCTGTGCATACAAAAAAGATCACAGAGTAAGATTATTTAAGGAAAATTAAGATAAAAATGTTTGGCCTTTCAGAAATGCAGGCAACAAAATATGTAATAATTTTTCTATGTCTCTCTGGATCCTAACAGTTCCAAGGTATACAGCCTAGAGAGGGTGATGGAAAGCTTCAAGGGGGATAATATTTTAAAAAGCTGAGTACCACTGATAGCAGTATCCTTACTATTGTTGCTGTAACCAGCTAATACAGCTCTGTCTCTAGTAGCAAAATAACACAAAGAAATAGATTGTGGACTTGTTTTAATAACCATCATGCTTCTGTAGTGAACAACATATTCAACCTCAGATACTGAGTCCTACCTGAAGAATTGGAGTGGCACTGAAGAAACCCATAACAGATGCTTTGCCTAGGAACTTTTGAAACCTAAGTCAGTCCACAAACAGAGCTAGGTTTAATACTGCTTGGTTAAAGATTTTGGTTTTTGTGTTACTAAGTAACCTACTTGGTTGATGACATGAGCATGGACAATGAAGTAACATTTTAAGAACACAGGAATCAAGGTGTAAAAATGGAATATTTGTATGAGAATTAAACAAAAAGAAAATAGAAATTGTTATCCTCCAGATTCAGTCAAATGGAGAGTAGATCAGAGCAGCTATATATAATTCTATACAAAGAGGGATATGTGGTCTTCTTTATTTATTTATTTGTTTGAATCCCACCTTTATTATTTTTACAAATAACTCAAGGCAGCAAACACATCCAACACACCTTCGTCCTCCTGTTTTCCCCACAACAACAATCTTGTGCACTGGATTTCGCTAAGAGAGAGTGACTGGCCCAAGGTCACCCAACTGGCTTTTGTGCATAAGATGGGACTAGAACTCACAGTCTCCCACTTTCTATCATAAGTTTTGATTCTGGATAGTTAGCAAGATATAAGAGTGAATTTCTTATAAGTATAAAGCAAATGTTATGTTCCTATGTATAATAGGAAAAATGCTTTATGGCTGTCTGAGGAAGCTTTGCAAATAGCTAAGGAAAGAAGGGAAGCAAAGGCAAAGTAGAAAGAGAAAGATACACCCAGTTGAATGCAGAATTCCAGAGAATAGCTAGAAGAGATAAGAATACCTTCTTAAATGAACAGTGCAAAGAAATAGAAGAAAACAATGGAATAGGGAGGACCAGAGATCTCTTCAAGAAAATTGGAGATATGAAGGGAATGTTTCATGCAAAGATGGGCATGATAAAGGACCAAAATGGCAGGGACCTAACAGAGGCAGAAGAGATTAAGAAGAGGTGGCAAAACTACACAGAAGAACTATACAAGAACGAGCTTAATGTTCCAGATAACCATGATGGGGTGGTCACTGACCTCAAGCAAGACATTCTAGAATGTGAAGTGAAATGGGCCTTAGGAAATCTGAGCAACAACAAAGCTAGTGGAGGTGACAGTATTCCAGCTGAGCTATTCAAAATCTTAAAAGACGATGCAGTAAAAGTGCTACACTCAATTTGCCAGCAAATTTGGAAAACTCAACAGTGGCCACAGAATTGGAAAAGGTCAGTTTACATTCCAATTCCAAAGAAAGGCAATGCCAAAGAATGTTCAAACTATCGCACCAGTGCACTCATTTCACATGTTAGTAAAGTTATGCTTTAAATCCTACCAGCTAGACTCCAGCAGTAAGTGGATCGAGAACTACCAGAAGTACAGGCAGGATTTCGAAGAGGCAGAGGAACTAGAGATCAAATTTCCAACATACGCTGGATCATGGAGAAAGCTAGGGAGTTCCAGAAAAACATCTACTTCTGCTTCATTGACTATGCTAAAACCTTTGATTGTGTGGATTACAACAAATTGTGGCAAGTTCTTTAAAAGATGGGTGTACCAGACCATCTTATTTGTCTCTTGACAAACCTATATGCGGGTCAAGAAGCAACAGTGAGAACTGGACACGGAACCACTGATTGGTTCAAAATTGGGTAAGGAGTCCGGCAAGGCTGTATACTGTCACCCTGCCTATTTAACTTATATGCAGAGCACATCATGAGAAAGGCAGGGCTAGATGAATCAAAAGTTGGAATTAAGATTGCCGGGAGAAATACCAACAACTTAAGATATGCAGATGATACCACTCTAATGGCAGAAGGTGAAGAGGAACTAAAGAGCCTCTTGATGCGGGTGAAGAAGGAGAGTGCAAAAGTTGGCTTGAAACTCAACATTAAGAAAAACAAAATTATGGCATTCGGCCCTCTCAATTCCTGGCAAATAGATGGAGAAGAAATGGAGATAGTGACAGATTTTATTTTCCTGGGCTCCAAGATCCCCGCAGATGGGGATTGCAGCCAAGAAATTAAAAGACACTTGCTCCTGGGGAGGAAAGCTATGGCAAATCTAGACAGCATACTAAAAAGCAGAGATATCACCCTGCCAACAAAAGTGCATATAGTCAAGGCCATGGTTTTTCCAGTTGTAATGGATGGTTGTGAAAGTTGGACCATAAGAAAGGCTGAGCGACAAAGAATTAAGGCCTTTGAACTATGCTGCTGGAGAAGACTCCTGCGAGTCCCTTGGACTGCAAGGCGTTCAAACCAGTCAGTCCTAGAAGAGATCAACCCTGATTGCTCTTTAGAAGGCCAGATCCTGAAGTTGAAACTCAAATACTTTGGCCACCTAATGAGAAGGAAGGACTCACTGGAGAAGGGCCTAATGCTGGGAAAGATTGAGGGCAATAGAAGAAGGGGATGCCAGAAAAATGAGGTGGCTGGATGGAGTCACTGAAGCAGTAGGCGTGAGCTTAAATGGACTCCAGAAGATGGTAGAGGAAAGGAAGACCTGGAGGAACGTTGTCCATGGGGTCGCGATGGGTCGGACACGACTTCACAATTAACAACAACAACAAAAAGCATATTTTGCTGTATTTTTATGGAAAGGGTTCCTATTTTTATTCCTAAATCGTGACAAATGAGAAATTTACCAGAAATCTCTCTTAGACCTCAAGTTACAACTTAATTTATGTAATTTAATAATACATGACATTTTTTCTAAATCAAAATCTAGGCTTGTTTCAATTAAAATAGATATTTTTACTTTGAAATTACCACTTCTTCCATAAACCACAGAGTCGGTGGTAGGTTGCAACTGCTGTTCCAGAAAGGATGCTCAAGAAATCTGTGTTGGAAAAATCTGGATAAACACTACAGTGAAACAAAAAGATATATAAAACTCTAACTCCAGTAGTTGTCCAGATTTTGTAATACAGATCTGTGGGTATCCAAGAGGAAAGAGGATTTTTAGAGAGGAAAAAGAACCATATCCCAATAACAGAACTCCAGTGGCACAAGCTAGACGTACACAGGGCTCTGCATCTTTACATCAAGCATACTTCGACCTTTCGCAAGTCGGAGGCCTTGTTTGTCTCCTTTCAGCCCTCTGCCATGGGCAGGAAGGTCTCTTCTTCCACCATTGGCAGGTGGATCAGGGCTTGCATTGCTAGGGCCTACGTGTCCCAGTCACTTCCGGTCCCGGCTCGTATCACAGCTCACTCCACGCGCAGCGCAGCAACCTCTGCGGCCTGGTCTACCCAGGCTTCTGTGGAGGAGATTTGCAGGGTGGCATCTTGGTCGTCGGATATCTTGTGAAGAATCTTGGGAGCTGGGCGTTGGACGGGGAGGCAAACAGGTCCAGGCAAGGCCTGCCGAATCTGCTCACAATCATCTCGAACAGGCTTGGGTCCAGGCGCCACTCTGAGTGGTCCACAGTCGCCCTGCTGAGGGAATCTGCCTGACGGTTTGCCACCCCCGAAATGTGTTCTACTCTGATTGAGCCCAAGTTGGCCTCTGCCCACAAACCTAATTACATGGCCTCCTGCAGGAGAGCCCAGGAATGTGTCCTTCCCTGTTTGTTGATGTGAGCTTTGGCTGCCACATTGTCCGTCAGGATCAACACGTGTTTTCCCGACACTAGGGAGGAGAAGTGAAGGACAGCCAAATGAATCGCCCTGAGTTCCAGCCAGTTTATGTTTTGTTGGAGGTCCGCCCTGGACCATCGCCCCTGGGCCAACTGGTTCTGGAGGTGAGCCCCCCAACCGAACAGACTGGCATCTGTGGTCAGGACAAGCCTGAGGGGTTCCTTGAAGATGGTCCCCTTGGACATGGGTGCGGAAGTCCACCACTGGAGGGATGAGAGTATGTGGGGTGGAACCTGAACCTTCCTGGTGGAGGCACTGAGGTTCCGCTTCTGAAAAGGGAGAAGGAACCACTGGAGGCTCCTGGAATGCAGTCTTGCCCACGGGACTATACCCATGCAAGATACCATCTTTCCCAGGAGCTGGGACAGCTGGACCAGAGGAACCGTCCTCGCTCGCTATCTGGGATACTAATTTCCGGATGCTCAGCCATCACTCCTGGGAGAGATAGACCCTGCAAAGGTTGGAGTCTATCAGGGCTCCTAGATGGAGGAGCCATTTTGTGGGGTCTGTGTGGCTTTTCCTGAAATTTACTGAAAAGCCGTGATCCTGAAGGATCTGAATGGTGGTCAACAGGTCTGACCTTGCTGACTGGAGGGACCTGGACTGTACAAGGATGTTGTCCAGGTAGCACTGTACACGCACCGGTATCATCCGAAGGTGGGCTGACAATACCACTAGGACCTTGGTGAAAGCCCTTGGGGCCGAAGACAGGCCAAACGGAAGAGCCCTGTATTGGTAATGCCGGTGTGCATAACAGAAGCGCAGGAACCTGCGGTGCTCCCGGGAGATTGGGATGTGGAGGTAGGCCTCGGTAAGGTCTATGTAGGAGAGAAAATCTCCCTTCCTGATACCGGCCAGTATTGACTTTAGGGTCTGCATCTTGAACCTTCTGTATACTAGAAACCGGTTCAGACCCTTTAAGTCCAGTATCGCCCTCCATCCTCC
This sequence comes from Bothrops alternatus, assembly GCA_034064705.1. Lineage (NCBI taxonomy): Eukaryota > Metazoa > Chordata > Lepidosauria > Squamata > Viperidae > Bothrops > Bothrops alternatus. The sequence goes on along the minus strand of JARGCV010000016.1, from coordinate 17,274,564 downwards.
TGATGCCTTGGGGACCACGAACAGGATGGAGTAAAAACCTGTTCCAATTTGATCCCCTGGGAGTGCCTCTATGGCCCTGATCTCTAGAAGGTGCTTAATGGCGGTGGTGACCAATCGTGCTTTTGAGGGGTTCCTCAATACTGGGCACTGTGGGAAGCGATCGTGTGGAAGTGACTGAAACTCGACTGCCAGACCCCGTCTGATGGTGTCTCTGACCCAAGAGTTGGTGGTGGTCTGCTCCCAGACCTGGTAAAACTGTTCCAGGCGCTCCCCTATCGGAAAGTCCCCTGTGGCATCACTTGGAGCGTCTGTAGGGACGACCTCCGGAACTTCTGAAGGAGCATTTGGCCTGTGACTGACCCCTGGCTCCGGTGTTCGGGCAGTCCTGTTGCCGATCCTGCCTCTGAGGAAAGGATCGTGAGCCTCTGGGCCAATCCCAGGACTGCCCTGCCCGAAAGGGCTGTCGCCACTCCCAAGAGCCAGAGGGATGAAAAGTCTGCCTGCGGAACTCCTGCTGTGGCCACCTGTCAGACTTCTTGGAGGGGTGTACCAGAACCTTGCACTTGTCCTTACCCTCAACCACATGTGGATCGAGGATAGGGCCAGATTTTTTCCGGAGTACTTGGTTGTGGAAAGGCGCCATTTGGCCTTTAGATCCGTTATCCACTGCTTCAACCACAGTAGTCTACAAGAGGCCACTGTGGCAGCAATGGATCTGGTCGAACACTTGGCCAAATGGAGAGAGGCGTCAGCCATGTACTGTGAGGCTGCTACCAGTTTGACAAGTGTCTGGTGTACTCTGACCTGATCAGGGGGAACCAAGGTCTGAAGATCGCGAAGCCACATGGTAGCCGCTCTGGCGAAGAATGAAGCAGAAGTCGCAGCCTTTATGGCCAGCCCCGAGACCTGATGAGCTCTTCTAAAGGAGAACTTGAACTTCTTGTCCTCTGCCTTCAAGGCCTCTGCAATGTCGCCTGGGACGGCGGAAGTAGAAAACAAAGAAATTAAGGGGGAATCAACAGTTGGAACCTCTAGTATAGCAGCGAATGAAGGAGAAACACTGTACAGTTTCTTTTCCATGCTGCTTTCTTTTGGAGTAGTGGCCAGGGATGACCATTCGGTCTCAACCGCATCCCGAAAAACAAATGGACAAGGAATTTGTTTTTGGTCCGCAACCTTCACCGCAAATAAAGGATTGGACTCCTGATCTGCAGAAGTAGAAAGCTTCTCCTCCTGTACTGAAGTCAGGTTAGTAGTGGTGCAGGCCTTCAGAAGAAGGGATTCAAACAGACCCGAGGTAGATGCCTGTTCGGGTGTTGCCTCCTCATCCTCTGACATGGGCGTGTCAGCCATGGCCAAATCCACGGACTCCCCCTCTCCTAATCGAGAGGAAATTTCAGAGATATCTGAACCAGGCCCCGTCCCAGCTGAGAAGAGGGACTTGGAGGGGGAGGCAATTGTTGGGAAGGAACCTGCGAACTCCTGGAGGAAGACATAAACTGAACAAAGGCATGATGCATGAATGCCTGGAATTGGCTCTGAGACCACATATCCCCTTGGTCCCTGGGGGTAGCCCCAACCACCGTTGGAGCATGAACAACTTCGGGACTCTGATGTATGAGGAGGAAGAGGAGTGAGAGGGACCTGCCTGTTTGGTTGCCCCCAGAGGAGAACTAATCCAGGTGGCTTCTTGCACAGGCGCAAAAGAAGGCTCCAGGGTGGAAGTATCCAGTGGGGCAGGGGGAAACGCTTCAGCCCCACTGGATAGGAGCCGCTGTGCCCTGGAGAATTCCCTCTCCAGTGCCTGATGTCTCCTAGAGGCCTCTCGCTCGGCTGCTTTTGAAGTCTCTTTAGTAGATAAATGTTTGGTTTTGGTCTTTTTCTTCCCCCCTGCTTCCAATTCAGTAGATCTGTGCTTTTGCTGTGCAGAGACTTGTGTTGCCTGGGGCGAGGAACTGTCTGCCATTGCAACCAGATAGAGCCGGTCAAGGATATCTAGAGGAGGGGAAAACCAAGGACGTAGTTCACAGTCAGAGATGGAGCACAACCGTTCCTTGCTAGACAAAAGGCAGAGACAGCCAGACAGGACTCTAGCCCTGTCTGATTAGGCCCAGTGGCTAAAGGCCACTGCTATCAATAACAGGTGGTCAGAAAAAAACTCCTCACTCCAATCACAGGACCTTAGGCCTGCGAGTAATAAAGGGCCCTTGAATTTATTTATATTTTTAATTTTTAATTTTTTTTATTATTTATTTATTTATTTATTTATTTTTAAACAATAACACTAAAGCCAAGAATACAACAATAACGTCAGCGCTCGGACCTGTCAGCACAGGTCAGGCCAACCACGGAAAGTCCGGCCTAGCCGGCCCTAAACAGTCAAGAGGCCAGCAAAATGGTGTCCGCCTACAGGCCTGGCAGCAGACTGTGTTAAATCGAAGAAAAAACTTCCCCCGCACGGACCTGGCAACACAGGTCAAGACAAATAGTCTCACATGGAAAGAGGCCTAGCAGGCCCTAATAACTCAGGGAGGTAAAATGGCGTCCGCTCATGTGCTCCCAAAATGGCGACCGCCTGACGCCCACGCAGGCAAAATGGCCACAACGATCAGATCTTAAAGGGAGATAGTGAAGACGAGCCCGGGCTTCCCACTCCTTCCCCCCGTCTTAGAAACACGCGGTTCTGAAGGAAAAGGCTCCGCGTGAGCCCGGGGGGAATCCACTGCTGGAACCTCGTGGTGTGGAGTCCTAGGGGATTCTAGGGTGCCCAGCAGGAGGCTGCGATCCACCGATCTGAAGCCTGCAAAAACAGGTATGAGCTACCCGACGATCCTGCTTCTAGAAAGGCCCAAAGGCCCCGAAGGAGGGAGAGAGCCCTGCCAGAGCCTAAGGGCTCAAGCTCGAGGAAAGGACAAAGTCCTTTTAAGGTCAGCCAAAACCCAAAGACTAAGAATTTAGATAAATTTAGAATGAATTTAAAAGAAAAAGCCAATTTAAATTGAATAATGGGGAAAATCAATGAAGCCAAAAAAACCTGCGTGCTGCTGAGCCTAAGACTAAGTCAAAACTGGGAAGTCACACCCAAAGGGAGGCGTGACTAAAGCTCTGACTTAGTCTCTCTGAGCAGGAAGGCTGAAATAACCCAATCAGTGGATTCTACATCCACCATGCTGGAGAATAGATCGCATGCTGAGATAAACAGTAAATTCTTAAAATACAAAACTTTTCTGAACCCCCAATGTATGCCTTTATTTCAATTTCTAATCTACACTAAACCTGGATGTAACATATAGAATTTCCATTTAACAATCTAGGGAGGAAGAAAGGAGGAGCAAATGACCTGAAGATAAGAGGCTGGCAGTTTTTTTTTATTTAATGTTTCATCATTCAACACTCCCAAATGTCGAGTTAAACAGGATTGGTCTGCCTCCCATAACAAGCATTGTAGAATACAAATACATTCTATAGTTTAGCTAAATTAAAAGGTGCACTCGTTCTTGAAATAATTATTTATCTTCCATGGGCCTCCACCAGTGGTGGGATTCAGCCAGTTCGCACCATTTCGGCAGAATCGGTAATCGCTAATTTTTTGTTGCCCAGATCCAGAATGGACTTCCGGAAACTGCATCAACATAGAGAACTGATTGTTCACATATTTGAATCCCACCACTGCCCTCCACAAAAGTAATAATAATAATAATAATAATAATAATAATAATAATAATAATAATAATAATAATAATAATAATAATAATAATAATAAAGTTGGAAGGGACCTTGGAGGTCATCAAGTCCAACCCCCTGCTCAGGCAGGTAACCCTATACCATTTCGGACAAATGGCTGTCCAGTTGCTTCTTAAAAACTTCCAGTGTTAGCGCATTCACCGCTTCTGGGGGCAGTTTGTTCCACTGGTTAATTGTTCTAACTGTCAGGAAGTTTCTCCTTAGTTCTAGATTGTTTCTCTCTTTGGTTAGTTTCCATCCATTGCTTCTTGTCCTGCCTTCAGGAGCTTTGGAAAATAGCTTGACTCCCTCTTCTTTGTGGCAGCCCCTGAGATATTGGAACACTACTATCATGTCCCCCCTCGTCCTTCTCTTCATTAAACTAGACATACCCAATTCCAGCAACCGTACCTTATATGTTTTAGCCTCCAGTCCCCTAATCATCTTTGTTGCTCTTTTCTGTACTCTTTCTAGAGTCTCAACATCTTTTTTAAATCGTGGTGACCAAAACTGGATGCAGTATTCCAAGTGTGGCCTTACCAAGGCATTGTAAAGTGGTATTAATACTTCACATGATCTTGATTCTACCCCTCTGTTAATGCAGCCTAGCACTGTGTTGGCTTTTTTGGCAGCTGCAGCACACTGCTGGCTCATATTTAAATGATTGTCCACTAAGATTCCGAGGTCCCTCTCACAGTTACTACTATTGAGCAAGGTACCCCCTATACCACATGTCGGCAACCTGCGGCTCTGGAGCCACATGCGGCTCTTTGGCCCTTCCCCTGTGGCTCCCAGCCTCTGCCATTTGCAGAGAGAGACAGAGACAGAGAGAGGCCTTGCACTTCCTTGCTTCTCTATCTCTGTGTTTATGTGTGTGTGTGTGTGTGTGTGTGTGTGTGTGTGTGTGTGTGTGTGTGTGTGTGTAAAAGAGTGGACTCACTGTGTTCTCCAACAAGCTGAAAAGCTTTTTGGGTGTGGCTCCTCCCTTTGCTGCGTCTCTGCAGGAAGCAGGAAGCAGGAAGGGCAGGAGAGAGCTAGCTAGCCCAGCTATGCTGACTCAGGAATTCTGGGAATTGAAGTCCATGAGTCATAAAACAGCCGAAGCTGCCTACCTCTGAGCTTGTTGGAGAACAACTTGAAGCCAGCTTGCCAGGTGAGCAGAAGATCGGAGAGAGGGGGGGGAGAAAGAGAGAGAGGGAAGGAGACAGAGAGAGAGAGTGGGGGAAGAGGACTGGCAGACCAAGGGCAGAAAGAAAGAGAGGGAGAGAGAGACAGAGAGACCCTTTTGATATCTAAAATGAAGATAACACTGCATATATCCTTTTTTACCTTTATGAGATATATATATATATTTGTACATGTATATGTATAGATATATGTGTGTATATATATGTATGTATGTATGTATGTGTGTGTGTGTGTGTGTGTGTGTGTGTATAAGGTAAAAAAGGATATATGCAGTGTTATCTTCCTTTTGGATATCAAAAGGGTTTTGCGGTTCCCAGTGTTTTGTTTTTGGTGGGAAATGGGTCCAAGTGGCTCTTTGAGTGTTTTGGGTTGCCTACCCGTGCCCTATACTATACCTGTACATTTGGTTTTTCTTGCCTAAATGTAGAACCTTACTTTTTTCTCCATTGAATTTCATTTTGTTAGATAGCGCCCAGTGTTCAAGTCTGTCCAGATCCTCCTGTATCCTAAGCCTGTCTTCTGGAGTGTTGGCTATTCCTGCCAGCTTGGTGTTGTCTGCAAATTTGATGAGTTCCCCATCTATTCCCTCGTTCAGATCATTGATGAAGATGTTGAAGAGCACTGGGCTCAGAACAGAGCTCTGGGGCACCCCACTATCATACACACAGAACCTGCTTCTCTTATTCTAATAGTGCGAGATACAATAAACAATGCAATTAATTTCATTTTTCAACTGTTACATTGAAACAAAATTAATTTTGCTGGAATAGCATGGATATTGCTTCAACATCACTGTAGTTGCAAGTTTTAAAACTGTCTGAAAGATTCTGCAGTAAATAGAATTGCTGCAAAATCACTGTATTGTCACATTTCCAAAATATGTGTTTGTTTGAGATCCAGGAACTGGTTCTGCTTTCATGATTTAATAAACATCAATCAGTGAAAATTATGTGAAAAATTGAAGAAGCCATATTCTAAGTGCTCAATTTCTTATCTCTGGGATTAGAGACTGCTTTGCTCTTTATATAAATTTAATTTCCCTTCGTCTCAGTAACTACTTCAAGCCATAAGCACCACTTTTTGCCCATTCTTCTCCTGGTTTGTTATGCCTCTTTCTAGTTTGCTTTCTAAAGCAGTGTTTCGCAACTTGAAAATGTGTGAATTTCAACTACCACAATTCTTCAGCTGGCATGTAGCTTTATACCAATGTAATACTTTCCAAATATCTTGAGACTACAGTTCCCTGAATTCTGAATCAAAGTCTAAACTGGCTGGAAATTCTGGAAATTATATTCCAACACATCTGGAAAGCATCAGATTGAGGACAGTTGATATAAATCAGGAAAAACAGAACCCTTGTTGGTCTATATAGCACAAATGACAAAAGTTATGGATTTTAGAAACTAACATTTTGCTTGTGGCCTAAGTTTTTTATTCAGCTATGTTTACAATGGGAGATTCACTGTATAACCTACTGGGGTGAGTGGGCCTGTATGTGTCTGCACACTTGATTGATTATTGCCATTAAGTGGATGTTGACTGAGTGACCACAGAGTTAGATTATCACAAGAAGAGCTGTCCCTAACCTGATCCTTCAGGTCTTCTAAGAGTGCACCCTTTGCATTATTGAGCCTATTCATCTTGCTGCTGGTTATTATCTTCTTTTTTCCTGCCACATTTCTCAACATTATAGACTTTTCCACAGAACTGGGTCTTTGCTTAATGTCTCCAAAGCAGGATAATTTGAGCCTGGTCATTTGCATCTCAAATGAACCTATGCCTACTTATACATTCTTAAATGAAAATACATCATTGGGGAAGAATAGTAAACAGACTTAAATTCAGAAAATAAAATAGTTACAATTATATTATTGATAGTCAGCATTTAAAAAAAACCCCAACTTTGCAGAAATACTTATTGATATATGAGGGGTTGCTCGGACAGTACCTCTGGACTACATCTGGAGGGGGTTGAGAGGGAGGAGTGAAGGAGTGGAGGGAAGTAGGGTTGGAGGAGATGAGGGTGGAGTGAGAGGGAGGGAGAGAGGGGAGGAGGAGGGAAGTAGGAGACAGGGAGGGAGGAAGAGGGGGATGTAGCAAAGGGGGTGCTGCCGAGCAACACCCATAGTTACTTTATGTAAGCATCTAAAAGAATGTATGTTTTGTTTTTGTGTGGGAGAAAGTTAAAAAAGAATGTTTTAAGTTGAGTTGTATTTAATTTGATTCTTTGTTTAAAATTATAAAACCAATAAAATATTTGAAAAAAAAGAAAGAAATGTTGGACTCCATTGGGGTCATAAGTGGAGGATGACCTGTAATTAATAATGTTAATCCTTAAGAGATCACAAATTGTTCATAGTTTTTGAAATTAAAATCTCAGTGGCTAAGAAAAAACAAACAAAAAAAACCCAACTTTGCCAGGGGCATGCTGACATTTGTAAGCTAACATGCCAATTATGTTACAATAAGGAGAAAAAGTGAAAACCTATGTAAACCTAGAAAGGCTTTACAAGGCAAAAAGAAAATGTGAATAACTGGCAAACCTGCTGATGGAAACAAGAGAAAGGTGTCATATAATGAAGCACATAATGGAGCAACAAGAAGCCACTATTTGTAGGAGTGTTATGATTATAAAACTAATTTAGACACTATAAAATGCCACCAAAAACTGAAGCTAAGACCTGCTTTGCTTTTTTCTGCACAAATGGGAACATGATAACAGCTATTTAATATTACACCCTAATAAGCTTTTAGTAATGTCCTGAATGGTCTGGAGAATATAGAAGAGTTTTCCTAGAAATTACCTCTTGTGAGAGAGATTAACTGTGGCTTTGGAAATTGCTTGTAGTTTTGGAGAATGCTTGAAACATTAATTTTACAAATGTTGCATACAATCCCTTTCTTATCTTTCCTCTACAGGGTTTGAGGGCTTAACCAATATAAAAATGGTATTTTTTTAAAAAATGAAAAAGTGGTTGGGAAAAAATGTTCTACTTTTTTGCCAACTCCCTCCTTGTAAAGCTAGTTTATCTCAAATACTGACAAGCTTTTCACCACAATACACACAAGATTTGTAAGAGCTTCCCCACAGGACTGAAGCCATAATGCATTTTCTGCATGTGACACATCATTCTGGTTCAGATGTAGTACAAAACCTTCACTTTCCATTGTGAGAAAGAGGCTTTAGGGGATTTAGTCTTACATCCTCTCTTTCTTTTCTCTTGACTTCTGCTTTTGTTACAAACAGTGCTTTTTTTGTAAAAAAAAAAAAGTGCCGGAATTCACACACGTCATACAACCCGCCTTGCCTACCCTACAAGGTTCCATCCAAAAAAGGTGCCGGAACTCCGTTCTGGCCGTTCTATGACAAAAAAAAGCCCTGGTTATAAAGATGATATGTGCTTCTATTTTGAAATAAGCATTGAATGGATGAGGGGATAGAAGGGGAACTCATCAAATTTGCAGACAACACCAAGCTGGCAGGAATAGCCAACACTCCAGAAGACAGGCTTAAGATACAGGAGGATCTGGACAGACTTGAACATTGGGCGCTATCTAACAAAATGAAATTCAATGATGAAAAAAGTAAGGTTTTACATTTAGGCAAGAAAAACCAAATGCATAGGTATAGTATTGGCGGTACTTTGCTCAATAGTAGTAACTGTGAGAGGGATCTTGGAGTCCTAGTGGACAATCACTTAAATATGAGCCAGCAGTGTGCTACAGCTGCCAAAAAAGCCAACACAGTGCTAGGCTGCATTAACAGAGGGATAGAATCAAGATCATGTGAAGTATTAATACCACTTTACAATGCCTTGGTAAGGCCACACTTGGAATACTGCATCCAGTTTTGGCCACCACGATGTAAAAAAGATGTTGAAACTCTAGAAAGAGTACAGGGAAGAGCAACAAAATGATTAGGGGATCGGAGGCTAAATCATATAAGGAACGGTTGCTGGAATTAGGTATGTCTAGTCTAATGAAGAGAAGGAAAAGGGGGGACATGATAGCAGTGTTCCAATATCTCAGGGGCTGCTCCAAAGAAGAGGGAGTCAAGCTATTTTCCAAAGCGCCTGAAGGCAGGACAAGAAGCAACGGATGGAAACTAATCAAGGAGAGAAGCAACCTAGAACTAAGGAGAAACTTCCTGACAGTTAGAACAATTAACCAGTGGAACAACCTGCCTCCAAAAGCGGTGAATGCTCCAACACCGGAAGTTTTTAAGAAGAGACTGGACAGCCATTTGTCAGAAATGGTATAAGGTTTCCTGCCTAAGCAGGGGGTTGAACTAGATCGAGGTGTCAAACTGCCGGCCCATGGGCCGGACGTGTCATCCGGAATCCGCACCCACCCCATTGCTAGCAATGGCAAAAGTGTCCCAATACGTGACGTCGCGAATTTGACACGTCTAGACTAGATGACCTACAAGGTCCCTTTCAATTATTATTATTATTATTATTATTATTATTATTATTATTATTATTATTATTATTATTGTTGTTGTTGTTGTTGTTGTTATTATTATTATTATTGTTGTTGTTGTTGTTGTTGTTGTTGTTGTTGTAGTTGTTGTAGTTGTTGTTATCCTATTAGCAGGAAAACTGTGATTTTTAATTGTGATTAAGTAAGAAATATCAGGCTTGATCCAATCAATTTGGCTGCCTGAAATTGAGCCCTCCACCATCTATCCAAAAATGGGTACATACATACAAAAAAGGCAAACAATTTTGGCACATCATTTTGGTATATCAGGTAGGAAAGTCCAGATGCATTTCTTATAGTGTAGTCTTATAATTATAATATATTAAATAACAATTTAATTGTTAATGTGTCCCCCTCACATTAGGCAGTTCCCTTCATTAATAGCAACAGTAATCTTTTATATAAGCCATGGTTTAATCGCCATTTGCTTTAATTATACACCTATAAAGCACACAGGAGGTCTCAGAGTAGAACACAGTCTAAGAGTGAAAACATCTGAAAAGCCAGATGTCTGTCTGTCTGTCAGTCCTCCATCCATCCATCCATCCATCCATCCATCCATCCATCCATCCATCCATCCATCCAAGCAGCTGTGGAAAGCCAGTTGCTTTCAGAATAACAGTTGATTCTAGGTTTATGCAGGTTTTTGGGGTGAGGGAGGCCATTCACTATTATCTCAGACAACAAAAGATGATCAAAGTCACTTTATTGTGGGGTGACTTACTATATAAATGTGATTACTAAATAAAAATAAATAAGTTGTCCCTGAGTTAATTGCTCAGCTGGGCTATTTTGCAAGCAAAGACATAATAATAATAATAATAATAATAATAATAATAATAATAATAAAGTTGGAAGGGACCTTGGAGGTCATTTAGTCCAACCCCCTGCTCAGGCAGGAAACCCTATATCATTTCTGACAAATGGAAGTCCAGTTTCTTATTAAAAACTTCCAGTGTTGGCGCATGCACCGCTTCTAGGGGCAGGTTGTTCCACTGGTTAATTGTTCTAACTGTCAGGAAGTTTCTCCTTAGTTCTAGGTTGCTTCTCTCTTCGGTTAGTTTCCACCCGTTGCTTCTTGTCCTGCCTTCAGGTGCTTTGCAAAATAGCTTGACTCCTTCTTCTTTGTGGCAGCCCCTGAGATATTGGAACACTGCTATCATGTCCCCCCTTCTCTTCGTTAAACTAAACATACCCAATTCCAGCAACAGTTCCTTATATGTTTTAGCCTCCGGTCCCCTAATCATCTTTGTTGCTCTTCTTTGTACTTTTTCTAGAGTCTCAACATCTTTTTTACATCGTGGTGACCAAAACTGGATGCAGTATTCTAAATGTGGCCTTACCAAGACATTGTAAAGTGGTATTAATACTTCATGTGATCTTGATTCTATCCCTCTGTTAATGCAGCCCAGCACTGTGTTGGCTTTTTTGGCAGCTGCAGCACACTGCTGGCTCATATTTAAATGATTGTCCACTAGGACTCCGAGATCCCTCTCACAGATACTGCTATTGAGCAAGGTAACCCCTATACTATACCTGTACATTTGGTTTTTCTTGCCTAAATGTAGAACCTTACTTTTTTTCACCACTGAATTTCATTTTGTTAAATAGCACCCAGTGTTCAAGTCTGTCCAGATCCTCCTGTATCCTAAGCCTGTCTTCTGGAGTGTTGGCTATTCCTGCCAGCTTGGTGTCGTCTGCAAATTTGATGAGATCCCCTTCTATCCCCTTGTCCAGATCGTTGATGAAGATGTTGAAGAGCACTGGGCCCTGAACAGAGACCTGGGGCACCCCACTACACACTTCCCTTCATGTAGGTGCAGTTCTATTAAGGACCACACGCTGAATACGGCCGGTCAGCCAGCTACGGATCCATCTGGTGTTGATGCTGTCTAACCCGCATTTACATAATTTGACTTATGTGGCCATATAATAACACAAAAGTTTGGAATATCTTGAATAAATGGTTAATCTTCTCTATTATCTTCATTATATTTTTTTCTTATATTTGTATCTTGCAATATCTTAAAGAACTCTCAGTAGTTATTGTCAGACTTATTGTTACCATAATTGTTAATTTCAACAGAGAAAACAAAACAAAATCAGCAACATACTGAAATTTGTATATATAATTATTTTTCTTTTTAAATAATACTGGTAACATTCTGCCTTTCTACAGGTTGACCTCTTATGGTCTGTAGCATTATTAAGTGAAATTAACAATGCACCAACTATATCTTTAGAAAAAAGAAAAGACAGTCAGTTTTACATATGACTATAAATTTGCCCTGATACTAAACAATTAAAAATGTATCCTCATTGTCAGAAGAACGCAAAAGGAAACAGGTTCCAAAGTTCCTTCCAGCGTTCCCAGAGCTCTGACGTCAATTTATATCATGTTGATAAAAGAGGATGTCAGCTGTTTGATTCTCTTGCACTCTGGAAGGAATATTTTTCTTTAAAGAATAGCTTTGCCCTAAATTCCACAAGAGGAACTTCAAAATACTGACAAGAATGGATATTAAATACACAGCTGAATGTGCAAACTTTCTTCTGTAATGTCCTTTTAACACTTTATTTTCCAGAACAGATGTAAAAAAACTTGATGCATTCAACTGAGGTTACCTGAACAAGATAAGCCAGAAAATAGAAAGGCAGCCTTCTCCATCTAGATGCATTCCAAATGAATGCAAAAATTTGAGGTTCCAGAACCCTTGAAAGGCACCAGGTTAGGGAAAACTGCTTTGAGACTTCAGTTTTCTTCTTATAATGGTATAAATCCCATCAAAGATTCCCCCCCTCATTACATTTCAGGTGTTTTTTAAATAAAATTTAAAAATTATTCACATACTTTTTAAAACACTGGAATTTTACTGTCAGTCTAAGCTTCCATATTTCCTTTTCCGTGTTTATTTTATGTTAATTACTATAATGCACATTATTCTTAAGGTACTTATTATTTTTATTATTTCCCCCTGTATTTCTCTATCAATGAATATTTTCTGTTTTCATAGTGTAATCCTGTGTATGTTTATTTACAGGTAAGATTCAGATGAGCAGATTTATTCCTAGTAACAATATTTAGACTGTTACTTAAAAAAAAATATTTTTTTAAAAAAGAAAGTGATTTATGATCAGAAGGACAGAATGTGCATAAAGTGGTACCTAGTATCATTCTGAGATTTGTTTCAGATTCTGAAACCACAATTTGGTTTAATAAATGACAAGACAGATGCCACCTCTGACTGCTCCACGGCAACTGTTGCCAAGGAAACCATGTTTTCCTTTTCTCTTCTTTGGTCTTCCTGATTTACTTTTCACTATCTCAGCATCCTTTTCAGCTTAGAGAAAACAGGAATTAACAATGAGAAAGATTTCCACGGTTGCTGACAGACAGCAAAAAACCAATACCTTCAAATACATACAATAAATAAGTATCAGAAAACTCCAATATTGCAAGAAATAACACAGACTTGTCACCATGGAGCTCACAAATAGCTAGGTATTTGTTTCTCTTGATTGTATTATGTACCAACAGGAGATCATGGATTACTGAAAAGTGTTAAGAATGTCAGTACATGGAATAATAACGGCTTCTGTAGGGAGATCTATGTATATATTTTATTTGATAGTGATTTATCTCATGTTTTCTCCAGGCGATGAATAAAGAATGCATATAATCCCTCCTCCATATTTTCTTGAAATTGTTGAAAGTGAGGTGATACACAAGTTTACATTATGGTTGATTGTACTTTCAGCCAGATGTTTAGGTCAGATTCGGCATTTTTGTCCCCATATCAAGTCCTTCCCAAGGACTTAGGATAGGCAGATGTTATTGTTTAATAATATTAAATGTATTATCACAGGATGTTATTATGGTTGGTCACAGAGTCAGCCAGATGTTTAGACTGGTTTTGTCATTTTTACCCATCTACTGAGTCCTTTCCAAGTAACTGGGATAGGCATATATTGCTATTTGATTGTATTAAAGGTATTATCACAGGATGTAAATGTTCCAAGTAAAGCTGTCTTTTACAATTAACTTAGGGTGATTTTGTCAATGCTGATGGTATTTTATTATTGTCATTATTGCTGTCTGTCCACAATAAAACTTTTTGTGGTAGATTGGGCTGAAAGAAAATGACTGGCCCAGCATCATATGAACTTCCATGGCTGAGGATTTGAACCTAGTTCTCTTCTATGCTATCCAAGCTCCCCAAGAGGCATAAAAAAGAAATTGCAGTGATGGGATTAGATGGAATAATTCACCATTGTTTAAAGGAACCCTTCAGGACCAGATCTATGCAAAGTACCACACTGATAGAAAACACTATCAAAGACTGAAGGTAGTCACTCTAAGGGCCTTCTTCCATGTCTGAGCATGTGTGCGCATGTAGAGATGATATTTCTGCCACATGTGCTTTAGGTAATCCTGAAACTTTGGCAGAAAATCCAGTGAAAATGTCAACTTGTGCAATCCATTAAGCCATAGATGCTAGCATTTCTTCATGGCCACCACGAAGAAATCCTCCACATTTAATGTACTATATAAAATAAAAATTGAAGTTAGTTGAGACATTGCAACAAACATAAATGGAAGGAAGGTTGTCAAGATATATTTCAATAGTCTCATAATTTCAAACAATTACTCAACAAGGCATTCATTCAGAGATGACCACCTGTATTCAGGAAGACTTTAAGTAAATGTACATTTGGGACTGGGGGTAAGCATGGTCAGAGGCACTTCAGTATATGGTGACTTTTGTTATTTAATGACATACAAGCCTCTAGCTTATGGTTACAATATTGCAATTGTAGATCTCTGTTATTGTTTGATGTAGGGATACATTTTTAAAAAATTATAGGTATATTGCTGCTTGTAAAATACTTTTAGTTAAATGACACCCATACTCTCACCTTAAACACAAAAATAGCCTTGCTTGTCAAGGTCCATCTTATTCCAGCTTTTTGCTTCTTACAGCAGCCAAATTCATTTCTTTGGGATGTACACAAGCAGGAGATGGGGGTCACAGCCTTCTCTCTCTCCAAGATGTCCTTACAAAGAGTACTTAGAAATTTACATCCTCCAACCCGTATTTGACACTGAATCTTCGAGATTAATAGCTATTGACAGAGTTGTCCTCCATGACTCTATCCAATCCCTTTAAAAAATCATCCAAAATGGCTGTTATTACATTTTGTGATACTGAATTTCATAGGCTGAATATGCAGGAAAGCACTAAAAGTTTCCAGCGGATTAATAGCTTAACCAGATTTTAAATAAACATTGTTGAAAACTGTTTAACGAATGGTTAGGGTTTTTGCTATTGGTGTAGAGGACTTAGGAGCAGGGAAGCCTGAGTTGTTAGCCTGCTTTGAGCATGAAAGCCAGCAGAGTGACTGTGAGTTATTCATTCTCAGTTCTAGGAATAAGGAGAAGGCAAACCACTGTTGAGAAAGTTGCCAAGAAAACTGCAGGGACTTGTTCCTGTAATTGTTAGGAATCAAGACTGATGTCAAGGCACAAAAGAAAAAAAGGCTTAAATATATTGAGCACAATTAAAGGCTTTTAAGAAAAGGGTCGGTAATTCACTGGTATTAAAAACAAACACACTTGCTATTAGTTTGCATTTACCCTAAAGTCTTCTTCAAGTCAACCTCAATTTTTGGTGATTTCATAGACATTATCTATACAACTTTCTTGGCAATGTTTTCAGAAATTGTTGGCCACTTTCTTCTTCTGTAGTGTTTTTTGACTTCCAAATCTAGCCTACCATCTAACCTCGGATCCAAGCCACACCCAATGCTTAGATTTTTTGCCCAGGCGTGGTCAGCCAAGCACTTCCCCTGCCAAGGAATGCTATGAAGTCCAGATTCACTACTTTTCACTCAATATAGATGTGATATTCCTAATGGGATTGCATGTTCTGAAAATGTATTATTGCTATAGAAAGAAAACTGCAGGATTCCTGTGAAGGATGAGTAAAAACATCAGGAATGTATGCCGAGATTATAAATTACCAGTAGTTTCATCTAGGCAAGAAGTTAATCCCAGCTGCCCAGTTAAAGCAAGTATGCCCATATATTGAGCAGCAGCAAAGATTAGCGATCAAGTCACAAATTCCAAGTTAAAGCTAAAGAAGAAAAAGAAAGCCAGCTTCTACAATATGATGTTAAGTATATACTCACTATTTTTAAAGTGATTACAAACTATTCTTTTTTTTTTTGAAAATATATTTTATTAATTTTTTTAATTTTTACAGAAAGAAGAAACTACTCAAATCAAATCATAGTGTTAAAATAAACAATCATCCATAAACAAAACATAAATACATTTTTCAATACATCTAATACTAATAACTCAACTGAAAATAATCATACCACACAATTAACATTACTGCTCGGTACCCCCACCACCACATCCCCCCCAACCCTAACCTTCCCCCCTCACTTACCAACTAACTACCTACTTTCCTCCCTCCTTCTCTACTTCTCTATATTCCACCCTCCTTACTCATCCCCCCTCTTACCAACTTTCTTTCTACTTTCTTTCTACTTTCCTCCCTCCTTCCTTATCTCCGTCCTACTCTTCCCCCTTCTTATCAGCTTCCACTTACATCAGCCTTCACTCCTCCTTCCTCTTTCCAACAGATGTGGTGCCCAGAGGCCACCCGAGCAACCCCTTAATGACAGTAATTACATATTCTTACATCCACCCCAATTACAGTTGAGAAAACATCATATATAAAATTATAAACCCTCCCTAGCCCTCCCCCCCCCCGACTTCCCAGAGTGAGTACAGGGTAAAACAAAAGAAAACCCACTACATCAAACAAAATTATTATATAATCCTAACAAGAATTTTAAACTATATACTATATACAATCTCTAAATCATTTCAATCCATTAAACAAAACAAACAAATCATCTTGTTAAGAATAATAATTTTCATTTACATATCTAAACCATCAATCTAAGTCAAACCTTAAATCACTTCAATCCATTGAGAGGTTATATAAAATCGCCCAAACAATCAAGTTTTATATACATCTTCCAGTAATCAACCTCTTTCAAACCATTGAACATCAAATTAAAAAAAAATTCATCTTTTTAGAAAAATAAACAAATAATATCATATCTTCCATTAAACATCCTCTCTTACATCTTACTTATAAAATTGGTCTTTAATTCAGCCCATAATCTTAGATTAGCCTTAATTCCTTACATTTAATTTTAAATTTCACTTCTTCAATCGACTTCAGGGCTTTCTCATCTGTCAAATAAACCTCCATAACAAATACAATATATTTATTCCAATTCTAACTTACATTCCTTCAACCTTATCAAATCACATAATGCTTATCTATCCCATCAATCAATCAATCAATCTAATGTCAAACCTAGATCATTTCAGAACAAATACATTCTTCATCAATTTAATTATATCTTCCATTAATCATCTTCTCTTACATCTTACTCACAATCTTAGTCCTTAAATCAGTCCATAATTTTGAATTACCCATAATTCCTGCATACAGTTTTAAATTTCACTCCTTCAGTCGAATTCTAGGTTTTTTCTTTAACCAAGTAAACCTCCATAACGACGCCTCCCTTCCAAATAATAAGTCTCTCTTCTTTACTTGCAATATCATTTGAGTCCAAATAAACCGTCTTAACCTTTGCATTAGTCCTCTGTTACTCTTGGCCATAAACTTTTGTTGAGATAACAATTCAAATCTCTGTCTTTGCTTTTCCCAATCCTCAGGCCCATAAGTAAGTTGCTTCTTAAACTGAATCAATGTCTCTTTTTTCTCAATTAAATCCTCTTCTTGCTGCTTATCTAAAAGGGATAACCATCCCCTCCTTACTTGAAACAAATCCTCTTCCTCCACTCCATAGATGAACTGTTTATCAAGCAAGATCCATTTCCCTTTATTCTCTTTATTCTCAGTACTGTCTTCTTCTTGTTCTTGTTCTTCTTCTTGTTTAGGTTGCACTATAAAATATTCAGCAGTCGGTTGTAAATCAGTTTCATTTGGAAAAAAGAATCTGGTTAATATTTCTGTAATGGTCTCTTTCAGTATTGCTTTAATCTCTTTCACTATTACACGCCTTTCTTCTTGAGATTCATCAATACGATCCAAAATAAGTTTAACATTTGAATGTAAATTCCACTCCATTTTAAATTTAAAACAATCACACTGGCTTTAATACAATTCCTACCACCGTCTCTCTAGCTTCGCTTACGAGAACAAGGAGAGAGGAAAAAAAATGGAGAATTCACTTTCACTTTCAAACACTTTCCTTTAACAGTGAAAGCAGTGAAAGCTATACGCCATTTTGAAAGCATTATGTTGATTGTAGAAGTTAGAAATGTATAGCCAGAAAAACAATAAAAAAATACTTGCAATCCAATAAGAACTCCTGTATTCACTCAGTCTGCTTATAGTCTCTCTTGTGATCTATTTTTATAAGCAGAAGCGGTCGCGGCGTCTTTCTCTGTCTAATGACAGAAGCGTCTCTGGGCAGGAGCGTTCTCAGGAGCTTAGGGAGCTACCACTCTTGATCCCTGAAAACTTTTTCAGGGATTTAAGAAGTGCTCAACCCTGCTCCTGATGCTCTACACCTCTTCTTTGCCCGAAGAGGGGATTTTTCACCGCAAAAAAAAACAGCTGATGTGCGCTGTTTTTTGCGGCTTTACAGACCCAGGGAACGGAGCCTCACAGAGGAGACTCTAGCGGCGCCGGCGGAGCCACCGGAAGTACAAACTATTCTACAATATCCTTAATTTCACATTCTAGCAAAATAATACTTAGGATTATTCAACACTGATTAGAACCCTACATAGAAAAGGATGTGCCAGATGTTCAAGCTGGCATTACAAAAAGCCAGGAAAGAGAAGACATTACTGCTGAGGCATGTTAGATAATTGAGAAAGCCAAAGAATACATACAAGTCATTGTTCATTACTTATAGAAAGGTCTTCAATTTTACCAATCATGTTAAGCTGTTTAGTGTGCTTAGAAAATGGGAATCCCAGAACATCTTCTTATCTCATTTCGATGAGATGGCCAAAAATGGAAAGGATCTGCCACTTCTAGTAACAAATGTCTAGGAACAAAAAAGGGACTAAGATTAAATATAAAGGAGACCAAACTAATGACAACAGGTAGAACAAGTAGCCTCAGAACTCATAATAAAGATACTGAAATAGTGGATAGCTTCTGGCTTTTAAACTCAATTATTAACAGTAAAGGAACAAGCAGTCAAGAAATACATCACAGATTAGCACTTAATAGTGTAGCCATGAAGACATTGAGTCTATATTTACAAAGATCAGAATAGTGCAGGCAAGGGTACTTCCTGAGACACTCAGTGGAAGTGAAATCAAAATAGAAAGAAATTTGGTGTTGGAGAAAACTCCTCAGAATACCATGGACAGCCAAAAAACCAAACACATGGATCATCAAAGAAATTAACTTGAGTCATAAATGACTAGGCTCATATTATGGAAAAACCTAGCTCTTCAGAGAAGGCTAATGCCAGGTAAGAACAGAAAAGGATGACTAGCACAAGATGGATGGACTCAGTTACAGTGGCAATGGGTGCACCATTGGAAGATCTAAAGGATAAGGTTAGAGAACAGACTTTCATGAAGAAAATCAATCTCTGAAGTTGCTAGGGATCAACATAATAAATCAATCAATTTGATTAATTGAATATTTTTAAGAAGTCATCCAAGGGCTAAATAAATTTATTCAATTTATTTAAACTGTCCTAATTGTTGTGCTGCATCTGTTAAATCTTTGTAAATTCAGAATAGACAGGATGTTAATCTGAATTTACAAAGATTTAACAGATGCAGCACAATAATTAGGACAGTTTAAATAGATTGTTTTAATGCATACTGATTTCAGCACATTCTACCCTATAGTTCAATATCACAAAACTGAGATTTCATGCAATGCTTGAAAGAACAGGGATTAACCACAGTTAGATGCACAAACTTTCTATTTCTAGACAGAGAGGTCAGATTAGGAACTTCTGCCAAACCAAACTCAAAATGCTTCCAGCTGTACCAATATTACTAAAAACTGAAAACAGCTACATACTGTACATGTATTTAGAATTTAGAAAGTAAATTATTCAGACTATGATATGGTACTAACTGACACAAATTTTCACCAAGGTTAACATGGAATACGAGTCATGATGGTACTCTCTAGCAATTTAATATTTTTTAAACTGTATAGTCAGGAAATAATTCGGTGAGTCAGAAAATGCAGCAAGAATGAAATCAACTCACAAATCAAAATGCTTACTTATTTAGTATCAATTGACCTAATATTGAATACAATAATAACCAAACTACAAATCAGAGAGACAGAAAGAAAAATATTCTGACTTGTAAAAAACATATAAACATTTATTTTAATTGTTTATACGTGTGTGTATTTAGTTAGCTATACTCATTAGAGCCATAGATCAATGCTACAGAAACTTAGAGAACAGTAAGTGGTACCAAAGTGAGAATAAATATAATAATTGAATAAAGTTTTTAAAATTCTGTTTTATTGATTGTGAAACAGATAAATACTAGTTGCTGAACAGTAATGCGACGAGGGCTGCATTATAGGACAGTGCAAATGAGCAATTAGTCTGCAATTTTTGTTTTTCAATATAAAAATAAATTAAACAATAACTACTAATTATAGAGAAATGGACACTACAGTGTTAAAACCAAATTACAGGGACCAATCATTCAAACTTGTGACTATTGTGAATGAGAGGACTTGTTCCTTGTAGTCAGAATGGCCACTGCGGCCAACTTGCCACAGGACAATAATTTAATTTAATTATTTAAAATAATTTCAAAAATATTTTAATTTTTGTCATTCATATTTCACTTTGTCCCACCTTTGGCATTCTTTCTTTAATGATTCTATTCTACCATATCTTCGATATTCGTGTAATTCTTGTCTTGCAGCAAGTTGGCCACTGTGAATTGGCTGCAGCAAATGGGCCATCGTGAGTTGGATCTGGCACGTTGGCCATGGTGAATTGTCCTAGCCCCCCTTGTAGTTGTGGCCATCCCAGAATCCCTGTGGTCACATGATTATAATTTGAGTGTTGGCAGCCAGATCACAATTACAATGTCACAGTGCTCCATGGTCCAGTAACTGCTATTTACAACTTTAACTGCTGGCATCCAACAAGCAAATCAATGGGAAGGCTGCAGGAGATTGAAAATGGTGATCACATGACTGTGGGATGCTGTGACTCATGGGATTCTCACCAAAATCCCATTCAGTCAGTTACCAGAATTGGCAAATTGGCTATATTGAGAGCAATTTTATCTATTTCTTAAAAAGCATCAACAAATAATATATAACAAATGGAGATATGATACCACCTTGGAGCCCATGCAGCTACCAGACTTGATACACTTTCAAAACTAATACACATTACAATATAAACTGTTGTGTTTCTCTTCTGTATAGTTGTAAAACAGTAATACAATACAAGTTAAGTCCTATTTTTTATTTTAATTATATGCCTTTTTAAGCCTATAAGAGAAAGCAAAAGGAAATGGGTATAAAATCCCAACATGCATAATTAATTGCTATTAAGTTGGCTATTATTAATTTATCAAATTTATATGCCGCTCATCTCATGGTATTATGCCACAAGCGCAACCAAAGCATATCGAGACTGTTTACATGAATCCTTGTTGTTTCCAAGATAAATTGGTTCTAAATCTTTCTTGCTCAGATCATTATTAGAAATGTGAGCTAGATAAATCTCCAAATAATCCTGTGGATCCCCATTACTACCTATCTTATATCATTGTTCTCATTACCACCTAGAAACATGCTTTATGCTTCTTCACTTGTGATGGATTGGCTAATAAAGCACAAGTCTGTGAAGCACAGCAAGATAATGCTTAGCATTAATCATAGTGGCATGCTTAGACGAAGCTATTCAAGGGCATTCTAGGACTTGTCTTGTTTTCCATTATTCCAAGAAAGCTGCATTTCAAGAATACTGGTGTATCATATACAGGATATTCTATTCTATTCTATTCTATTTATTTTTATGCAAAGCTGAAGCCTTCAAATTACCAAATTAGTCTAATTTAATGGACTAATGGTGCCCATATTTTAACATTTCCAGGTATGCAATGTGGTACATTTTATTTATCAGTTAGTAATCTAATACTATAGTTGGAGAACCAGGATGGTATATTTTTTTGATAGTAAAACTAGGTTTTCAGATAGAGACATAACTATTGATAAGATAGTTCCTAGAAAAATGCTAGAAAACTTGCTAGAACAAAGTAAGCTAGCAAATGCAATCAATAAGACTCCAGACTTCTCTTTAGCAGAACCAGGGTTCAAATACGATGTCTCTTTCCTCTGCCTAAAAGTCATAATATGCTGCAAGCTACCCTGTTTTGAACATAAGGAGTAAATGACACTTGTGCACAATTATTTAAACAGCCTGAAACCAGACAAGACCATTAATAAAACAAGAGGTAGCTGAACACAGTCCCTCCCTTACAAAAGGGAGTGACTTCAACACTGTTGCATTGTGCAGATAGGAGAACTTAAATGCTTATTTCGGTATAAACAAAACATTTAATATGTAGTAGATGCTGGAATTATCTCACCAAGGTTTCATTAGCTTTCCACAATAAGCCTACTTATTAGAAGCTTTGTGTCCTTAAATGCCTGCTTCCATCTGTACGGTTGAACAACAATCAGGCCTCAGGACTTTGCTTCTAACCGTGCCTAATGAAATCTCACATGCTGGTTAAGGCATTGAACTACCGTAATATGAAGGAGACAAGGTTCGTATCCACTTTAGCCATGGAAGCTTGCTGATTATCTTTATGTCTGTTGTTACCAGCCCTATTTCTCACACATAATATTGGTGGCGAAAATGGCACTGGGTGTAAGTACCATACATTAAGTTCTAAAGGAAAGACATGGTATAAGTCTTGCTGGATGGTAAATAAATATAAAATAAATTACTATAGGAAGTCAGCATCCCCCCTCAGAGAAGGAAATATTTTGGGAGATACTAAAAAAGGCAGAATGTTATACTTCCCCAAAGGAATAATAAAAAGATCTTAGGCAGAAACCAGTCCCTAGTCTCCTTCCCCCAGATAGAGACCAGCCTTTAGAAATGCAGATTTGGGGCCACCTATTCATAATCAAAATGCCTTCAGCCACAGCCCCCGAGAAGCTTGGAGGTGATGGGATTGGAAAGACAAAGACCCCTAAAATCTACATCCCCCACCCAAAATCTAAAGACATAACCTTTAGGACACAATATGATTAACCCACCACCATTAGAAAACCAAAAGGGCACACTCAAGCTCAGGTCAAAGTACATGTCACAGGAACAGGAAGAACCTCAAATACAAAGCCACAGGAACAGGAAGAATCTCAAATACAAAGCCACAGGAACAGGAAGAACCTCAAATACAAAGCCCAAAGAAGATATAAAAGCCCATCTATCCCAACTCCATTTTATCAGCTGTCCCAGAACCACATGCTATTGGTTCTGTTCTTCAATAAACGAAATCTTCTTTCCAAACAGCCTCCATTTTATTTATTTCCGGCTTGGACTGGACCTGAAGATTTTTCTTTCAACATTAGAATAAATAAATGGAAGAGTGTTATATCCACTTTAATTCAATCCTGCAAACATACGGGATACACAAAGTTCATCTCATTTGGAGAAATAAAATTTATCAGCTTTGATTTCTTATACATTCAAATATCTAAGGCCTTAAGTATTTACTGTTCCTTTTATGAAAAATATGCAAATGTTATTAAAAACCATGTTAAATACAAAATACTCATCTTTATTCTTTCCCTAGCTCAGGGGTAGGCAACCTCGGCTCTTTTATGACTTATGGACTTCAAATCCCAGAATTCCTGAGTCAGCTATACTGACTCAGGAATTCTGGGAGTTGAAGTCCATGAGTCATAAAAGAGCCGAGGTTGCCTACCCCTGCCCTAGCTGAACATCACATTCATGTATTGTGTTATGATTTGCTTTTAAATTTCTCCTAAATTTAAGTAATAAGTATTGCATTTAATAGAAAGCTCTAAAACAGGGGTCTTCAAACTTTGCCCTTTTATGATTTGTGGACTTCAACTCTCAGAATTCTTCAGCCAGGTGTGCTGGCTGAGGAATTCTGGAAGTTGAAATCCACAAGTCATAAAAGGGCCAAGTTTGAAGACCTCTGCTCTAAAAGCTCAAAGCTGCCCTGGGCCATGAAAGCAGCAGCAACATTCTTTAGATTCTAACCACCAAACATGATGAAGAAGTAGAAATCACCTGAATATATTCACAAAGTATATTCACTTCTTTTTTACTTTTGTAAAAAGAAAAAAAAATTAAGAATGTCAGGCAGAATGCTCATTTTTCTCTATGTATAATAAAGGCAGAAGGAAATAAAAGAACGTGACGACCAGCAGCAAAGTGATTAGATTCAAGTTACAGTGGCAATGAGTACAATTAGAAGACCTGAAAAACCAGGTTAGGTTCATATTGATATAAAGAAAATCTATGTGGTTGCTAAGAGTCAAAAACTATTTGATGGCACATAATCTATATAAATAAAAATGTAAATGTTCGTTTGTTCAAAATCTTAAATCTCTGAAAGTTCTTCACCGATTGGTTTGAAATTTTGAAACAACGTTTCATCCGAATACGCTTGTGTTTTTATGTTTTTATATACCTACTATTATATAGATGTCACACCTGTGACAGGTAAAAACATGCTTTTTTGAAAAACAGTGCCATCTGTTGAACGTAAAAGCAACACACGCTATGATTTCAGACAATCTCTACATCTGCACAGACAATGGAACAACAAAAATATTGCATACCCACAAGCATTGTGAAATTAAACATATTACAAATGTGCGCTTTCTCTTTTCTTTCTTTCCCATTTAACCAGACTGAGCCACAGCAACGCATGGCTGGGTACAGCTAGTCAATAATAAAACTTGTAATTAATGACTATTCATGGTGATGGTTACATTAGGAGCTCTTTTTGACAAAAAAAGTTGCAAAAACAAACATTCACATAACATAATGGAACCAAATTGCTGAAGGTATATTCACCTTGTATTGTTTTGATAGTAACTTTGCTCAACAGTTTGTAATTGCTGCTTCACCCTTACTGACCTTGTCCTCATTCTCCTTCACTACCATTTAATCAAATTAAATCCATCATATCATTAAATCAGATAAATAATGGCATCAACAACATCAGTGATTCATCATAACCAACAGGGCTTAAATTGTAGTCAAGGCACCTGTGGCTGCAGACAGCGATGTCAAAACAAAAAAATTAAATTGTTGGTGAATGTACTCATTAGAATTGAAAGCGGGCGTTCTGAAATACAACTTCAGTCCCATTCTACTCAACACTCTTTTTTTTTTAAGGCTTTCCTTTCATTTATCTTTAGAACACAGTTCTAAATTTACTAAGGAACAATTATCCCCAGTTTACTAAGGAACAATTATCCCCAGTTCTTTTTTTATCACGATGATCTTTTGAGTATATATAATTGATGGACTTGTACTACATGGAACCATTCAGTAGCAATTTCAGTGATTACAGTATTTTCCAAAAGTATATAAAATTGACCATGGAGATTGTTGCTTATATGTTTATAAACAGATTGATCGTCCAGTTGTTTTTCTATTCATTCCCATCTTTATTTCTAAGAGCTCAGAACAAAGAAAAGCCATTGTACATTTGGCCCAAATTTCTCCATTTTCCTTAATTATTTAAATGAAACACATTTGAAAGCCAAAGCCTTTTCCTTTGTCAGTCTCATTCATCAATCATGCCAGATGTTACCACCAATAACAAAGTGATGATTACACAAGTCAGTTTGTTTTTCTTTGTTCAGATATTAGAAGTTGTTGATGGATATGTAGCTCATAGGTGAGATAGAAATAGAGGTGAGATTAATACATTAAGAGGGTCCATATTATTCTGAACAATTTTCACTCATCTATCAAGCTCCCAAACCTTTGGACTATATTTCCCATAAATCAGAATTCCCCAACCATTCAGGGTTGGTGGCCTGGAACCGGGGGAGGGGAGAAAAGAAGGGATGTTTTTTTGGGAGGGGTAAACACGTATGCATGCACACGTGTACACATGAACATCCATTGCTCGCACAAGTGGGGTTACAAGCACCCGCGATGCTCACAGCAATGCTAGTGCAAGTGGGGCTCTGCGCGCACACACAGGTGCTCACCAGCCTGCCACTCATGCGGCCCAGTGGCCAATAGGCTGTGGCCTGGTAGTGGGGCACATGTTGAGGACCCATGCCATAAATCACTGGCAACACAGCCATGATAGATAGGCATTCTGGAATGTGAGATTCAACACACTGCAGGGCAAAAGTGTACAATAATGCTGAATTTGCAGTTCTAACATCTCTTTCTCTCTGTTGCTCATGCTGATGCAGTTTTAGCCGATACTAAGCTATTTAATATACAGATTACAAATCTTTCTTTGCTGATTCCATCTTATCCCAAACAGGTTTAAAAGATAAGAACTTGTAACTTTTTTGTAGGGCACCAATCAAATCAAGAGGAAGTTGATAATGTTATCTAATGATACTTAAACATGGCAAGAACAAACCCATTTGCAATATACACATTCATAAACCATTTCATCCACCTTTTTTCCACTTGCACTTTAAAAAGCTTTTTCATTGCATTTAAATTACAGAGCCCCATGCAGCCCTCAAAGTCTTGGGTGCACCCTCCCCAACCTCTTTAATAGTTGTGATACCAAAGTAATTTTTAATGTGACAGCAGGAGAAAATACATGGAAAGTAATCATGGATTTAATTAATATAATTTTCATGAAATATAAATGCAAGTTAAATCAAGTCAAATTAAATTAAACCAAGTTCAGTTTTATGCCTGGGTATGTCTTTTTTTGAAATATGCCCTTGGCATGCGGGTCGGAGGTTTAATGGTAGGCCTTAACCAAACAAAAGCTTCATGTTCTTACTCTAAACACTATTATACTTAAGATTTATTGGATATTTGCAGCTAATATCCAACACACTTTAAGGTAGCCTCTCTGTCCAGCATTGATATTCTTGGGGCTTTCAGTAGAAGAGCCTCTTACTGAGAGAGCAAACATGCACATCTTCATAAATAACTCCCAGTTCACCAGAGGTTAGGACTGCAGGATAATCATATAATACATCTATCATGAAAGTATACAGAATAGAATAATATTTATCAAGAAGCAAATGTTTTGTAAAGGTATACAAGTTCCATTTCCACTTTGCTTTAGCTCTTATCAATCAGACTGCCAGCAAAGTCTCCTTCGAAAATAGTAAATAAGACCCCTATTCCCCTTTCCTCCCAATATAATACCGTGTGCTCTGGACCATGTAGGTCTGTATGCTAGAATGTTTGGTATTTATTGGGTTAAGTGCTGTTTCCTTAAGAGATGGCTTATGGGTAATGTAGTTTTAGCTAGTCAGCTATCCCATGTTAGTAGGTCAGTGGGAGGAGTTTCTAAAGGGCACTGCACGATATCCTGGCCACGAGCCAGTTGGAATGTTCTTTGAGATAGCATGGGGTCATCGCATGTCTCAGATGGCTCCACTCCACATTATAAAGTTGGTATGGAGGAAGCATTAATTTCTCATTGTTCTGACCCAGAGTTAAGTTGCTTTGTAAATCCAAATCAGACAGATAAACTCAATAAAGATGTTTATAAAATAGGTACACTTTATTCAGAAGGAAATACTTGCATTTGTTGTGGATTCTTCTGGATATCACAATCTACACTTGACATAAAGCCTCCTGGAGTTGTACTTTTCTGACATGAATGAATAACCTTTAATTTATCAACTGTATATTTCCATAAACAGCAACATTCTCAAGGATGTTGAAATGGGTATGTTTACAACTCTCCCTGTTCAGAATGTGATACAGGGTCAAACTGTTACAATAACAATCAGCTCAAATGGCATTCCTACTTCTCAAAGGCTAAATGCTCTGCATTACAAAGTGTTCTCTTTCCAGAAACAGGGACACCCTGAGCCCTCTGTACACTTATCTGCATTCCTTATCAGTTGTAAAATAATTATTTGTCATTGGTCAGATGTATGTTCATCTTTGATCTCTATAATCATACATATGAACTTTGTTGACAAATTTCTGGTGTTCATTGCTGGAGACCAATGGGTCGTTGTAGTTTTAATTAAACAACTGTTGGAACCTTTCCAATTGTTAGTGTGTTCTTAGGTGAGTTTTTCTGCCACAGTTTGGCATAATCAGAAAGATAGGAAGCACTGGTATGCCCCTAGGGGCAGATCCACAGGGCTTTCCCTTGACATGGAATTCTTGTATTTAGGATTCATTTGGAGATATCTGGAGTAGTAAAGAGAATAGTTGGATGTACGCACACTTTGCAACTCTGCACTAAAAATTCACCAAAACCATGAAAACTACCTCAGCCTGGGCATATATCCACCTATTCTATTTAATAATCTAATAAAATACAAGGTTCTGGCAGGGAAGAAAAAGAGTGGTTCCTTGTGGTTTCAGCAAAGCGGAGCTATGCAACAGGAGGCCTACTGTTGGACAATAAAGTATATGCTTAAACTAAAACACAAAGGGTGGCATTAATCTTTGTCTTTGTGACTTCATTGAGTTATGTACACAGTATGTCTCACCAGGCTGCAGAGATCAGTGAATAAGAGGACCACAGCCTTTCAAAAATGGAACAGAGAAACTCAAGTCTTTATCCCCACAGTACCCCAGTGGAGAAGATACTATTTAACCATGGGTAACAAATGCTAGAATAAATGGAACCAATGGAAGAATAGACCCCAAACCCCTGTGGATTGTGGACTTGTCTTTTGCAGCACAATTCATTCTAAACTCTCTTTGTTAAACGAGCAGCTTAGAGTGAAAGAGCCACACTCTATTCAATTAACACCTCTTGCCCATTGACTGTGAGGCTGTCTACAGTAGTTTCCTTTTCTGGGTTTTTAACACTGGTGCTGTTAAACACTGGAGTGTGCTTTTATCTGGAATAAAGAAGCAGAATGGAGGAGGTTCAGGTGGCATGCCCTTAATAAATGGCACCTTTATCTCATTCCGTGTACAAAATTGGATAGATACAATTGACTACATCAAACCTGTCCAGACTATCAACTGAATCTTACTTTAATAGGGATTATGGAATAGCATTTTTGAGGGCAGCAGGCAGCAACATATATTGTATCCACATCCAGAAAAATACACAGACCCCTCTCCAAAGTAAAGTTGCCTATTCTGCCATTTGTATATATATATATAGGGTGGAATTACCAACAGGCCACACAGCAGACATACAGATCAGCTACGAGTGCCTTGGCATCTCACAGTCACATGGGAATCACAATGAGGAGGCAAGAAAAACAGCAATATCAAATATCCAAAGGTTAAGACAGGTCCCAAGGAACCAGCTCAATGGGAAAAACAAGATCCATGCCATCGATATATATGCCCTGTCAGTCATCAGGTATCCTGCCATGTAGTAAGCTGGCCAAAGGAGGACATGGAGAGTGTCAATGTCCTTCCTCAACATCAAAGTCAGAAAGACAGCAGGCAATATCTGGGGATTATCCTGGATGAAATCCAGAGCATCCATGAGTTACATTAGTAACATGGCACCCAAAGATGAATTGCTGAGAGAATGCCTGAGGCAGCAACAGATATGGGGACAAGACTCTGCACAGGACGAGATGGGATGGGATAGTGTATGGATTAAACTTACCCAAGTTAAGATGGGAGATTCCACAGAAGGTCATGGAGAATAACAGGACCATGACCTGTGAGATTTCCAGATCAAGATGGATAGGCCAATACTGGCCAATCAATCAGACATTGTAGTAGTAGCAGACAAGGACCAAAAGACCAGCAGTGGTGATAGATGTAGCAATGCCAGGTGACAGCAATATCAGGAAGAACAAATATGAGAAGCTGCAGAAGTACCAGGACCTGAAAGAGGAACTAGAGGAGATGTACAACCTTTTATAACTTCTCATTCATATCTCAGCTAAATTCAGCATAAAATCCTATTGCATTTCTAAGTCTAATTTATTTATTTATTTATAATATAAAATTTAAGCGCAAAGCACAAATAACATCCTAATTCTGCTTCCTCCACTTTTTTTTTTCTCTTCCTTACCCTACCCAAAACTGCTCCATTTGCTTCAGTGGTACCCACAACTGAATGACAAAAGCTTCCTTGAAGCCCAAAGTGTTAGAGCACACTGTTGAAGACAATCTTATTTTAATCAGGCAGAGCAATGACTTCTGTTTCAGCTTGTCACACACTTCAGTTTTTGTGTGTCTGTTCTGTTCTTGGCTTCTTTCCAGTTCCTTCAGTGTCTGGCAAGGTCCTTTGCAAGATTTAGATATACCAAATGTCAGAGAAAACAAGCTATGCAAAATCAGAAGCAAAGCTTCTCAAGTATCTTAAATGATATTATAGTGATAGTACCCAAAATTGTCCATCCAGCTTAACTTTGGGTTTGCTTTGGTAACAACTTCATCCATACAGTTGCTGAGAGGAAGACAGAAAATTGCTTTTCTTAACCACCTTTGCCTGATTAGTTGCTTACAGGATGTTTTACAACAGTGATTGGAATCTATGAAACAGGTATCAAGAGTGACATGCCATGATAGTTTGGGTGAAACATCAGAATTCATCAACACCTGACAACAACTATTCTCTAAAGCATATCCCATTCTCAAATGATTTTTGGAGGCTGTGGAGACCATACGATAATGAGGTGAGCAATCACACAGCTTTCAGACTCTCCAGAAGAAGCAAATGAGGGCCATTTGGAGCTTCTGAAAAATTGCACAAGAATGGGATGTGCCTTTGAATGGTATCTGAATACTGAAGAGGCTGTGGAAGAGCTCACACACCTTGGGGAAAAGCACATGGCAGCCTTTTTGAGTTGCAGGGGTGCTGATAGGATTGAGGTTGAAGCCCAGGGCTCTATTTCAGGCCCAGCCTCAGTACTGCTGAGTGCCACTGTTCAGAGTATCTAAAGGGTGGGGGGAGATTTAGATACCCTGAACAGGTTAGGTGGGGATGACATGCCAGCAGAGGCAAGATAGGCATTTTCCAAATTTTTGACACACCGAGCTCAAAACGTTTGCCAACACTGCTTTATGATATAGGCATGAATAGGGAACAATACGGCTTGTGGCAGAAGCCCTTTTTTACTCAATCCAAATATTTCATTAAAAAAATGGGTTTTAAAATAAAGAAAATGGGAGAACATTTTTTTTTTAAAAAATGAGAAAAAACTCCACACTCTATTCTGAGTGTGAAAAAGAGTCTGCTTTTAGGCAGCTGAAGTGTTCTTAAAGGCTTTCCTAACATTTCCTGATGGAAAAAGTCAAAAGACAATGCAATCTTGCTCAGCTAAGACTCTCTCAAGAAGCTGCAATGATTCTTTATGGTCATTTTTTTTTTCTCAGTTACACTGGTAATCCAGTTGATACCTTCCAGAATTGACAAGATCACTTAGACTTCTCTCTGCGCAGAAAATTGTCCTGTTTTTTCAATGCTGAGACAAAACACAACTCCATTTTGATGGAGAAAGAAATAATCCTCTTCCAGGATAATTTATAAATAAATAAATAAATAAATAGTCAGACTTCTTCATTTTCTGACTGGGGAACTGCTGAGTATAGTTGAGATGTAACGGGAATAGTGAATGCAGATTTAAATTTCATCACCACTGCTCAGGGTTTGCCTATATGAATGTAAACTTTCTGGCTGTGGGCATTTTGGTTGTTAAAACAATGGCCATCAGTCAAAAACTATAGTTTCTTAGTGTTTCTACTTCTGTTCTTTGGTCTTCTTCACCTTGTCAATGTTGAGTTCCATTCACTAATCAGAATTTTTCTGAAAATTTCAGACAATCCTCTTCTGACCAGTACTCTATCACTTTACTTTTTCTATCTTTCACATTCTCTTTTTTACTTTCCTCTCCTCTTTTGACTTCTGACAAGGGCTACCATTATAGGCTGAAAAACTCTAGACAGTTGCTAGATGCCACCTAGTACCCTGAATTTTGCATACCTATATATCCTTTTCTCTATTTTGAGAATTATATATAATTTAAACTTCTGCCAACATTTTCCTGCTTCCTGCAGAACATTTAAAATTGTCAAGTTTAGAATGTGATTATGTTTTGACTAGTTTTATCTCTTTGTATTTTTCTCTCTCTCTTTCTCTCTCTTTCTCTCTCTTTTCCATTCCGACAGCAGGGGGAGTTATAAGACAACTGCAGGTTTAGAAGTGAAGAACATGACAGAATGCTGATGTTCACTAAAAGTTTGTAGTCAAAGAAATAATTTCTAGAATTTATTTATAAACAAGTTCAAAATATAAAGGAATGGAAAGTCTGGCTTATTTAGACATTATGAATGTTGTTAATAACATTGAAGAGAGAACAAGAACTCATCTAAATCAAAAGATACAAATTGTGAGTCACTACAAAACTAGGTTTTATACATGCATACAACTCTAGATAAACTACTGACAGAACTCAAAATTACTCTATACATGAATTAGAGGAGAGGTTGTTCTATGCTACAAAAGTATGGAAGAGCATAACCCAGGCTTAGAGAAAGAAGGAAAGAAATCCAGTAAGACGATTTCCAAATGTTAGCTACAAGATCTATGAGAGACAACCCAATCCTTTAAAGTTTGTTGCTAGGCAAATGTTCTAAGAATGTTAGTCTAGCTCCAGATTCTGTAATGCTTTCCAGAATAACTTTAATATCAGTTGGAGATATATGAGATGTTAGTCTAATCCGTTGGAAGTGTGTCAGTTTCCTTTGCTTCCATCTCCTCATACACCATCTCTGGCTCATAGAAGTTATCATCAGAGCACTTTTTTCACTTGAAGAAAGATAAGATTTTGTTAGAAATTCAGCATAGTCAGAAGCTACAGCAAGAAAGCCAACCAATCAATTAGCAAAGTACATATAACCCATGCCATCTATTTGGAAATCAATCTTTCTAGCTAGATCAAGACTCTATAATTCATTCAATGAAGTGCCCTTGCATTCCAAGGAAGGGAAAGAAACTGATATTTAGGAGTTTGCACATCAATACTTTCTTGTTAATACTGTTAATGCTTCAAACATTTGACGTGATCCAAACCATTAATTCTGAGAGCAGTAAATTGTTGGTTTTTCAGGCTTCTTCTTGGGAGTCTTAGCTCAAAGTTTTAGCTTTGAGATTATCGTATTAGGCTTATAATCTTTGTGCACACCTTCATACCCAATACAGAAAGTTCTATATTAGTGACAAGTACATGGAAACATTTCCAAAATTGTTTATCTACTTATTCAGGATTTCTTGCATATGTAACTTAAATGCTTGTAAACAGGTAATCTGCATAGGACAATAGTCTAGCATCTGAATCTAAGCATCTCTTGGCAGGATGTCTGTATAATCTATGCTGCAGTGATATTCTATAAAGAAAACTATGTGGCGTGGTTTTGTACATCTTTGGCACCAATAACTGAAAGTTACCCTTTCCCTTGTTCCTTCTTTAGAATAAAGAAATAAGATGATCTTATTGGATCTCTGTCCAAAAACAAGCTACTGAAATGGAGCTAAAAGTTGTCAAAGCTGCCCAGAAGGAAAGGGAGATTAAAAGCAGATTTTTAGAAGAATGAAGTCAAAGCCACAAGAAGATTGGTATTAATGTGTAGAAATATAAGTCTTTATTACAGTGTTTTCCAAGCTCAACCACTTTAAAAAGTGTGGATTTCAACTCTCAGAATTCCCCATCGCTGGCTGGGGAATTCTTGGAATTGAAGTCCATAGATCTTAAAACTGCTGAGGTTGAGAAGCACTGTTTTAGAAAACAAAGTAGGAGGAGGCATAGCAAACCAGGGGAAGAATGGGCAAAAAGTGGTGTTTAATGGCCTGTAGTAGATACTGAGATGAAAGGAAATTAAACTGATATAAAGAGCAAAATACTGTAGTTGGCTGCAGATAAGGGGCTCATTATAATAATTTTGAAACAGAATTGTAATTTGCAGTTATAATGTAGCTATTACTGGATTTTTCTTAAGCAATTTTGCAAGAGTAGGGGGCATCTTTTTTTATTGAATCTTCCCCAACAATTATTCCCGAATATTAGAATAAACAAATATTTTTAAAATTGGAATGTTTAAGTCATGGAGTGTGGAGAAATTTCTTGAAAGTGAAAAATTCCCTGAGGATGAGCTCCAGCATGTGTCCAAAAACTTGGAAGAATAAACCTCTGGGCCTGTTGATTGACTCACATAGGATTCTGTGTGGAAATCATTAGTATCCCTCCCTCCTTCCCCCAATTCCTCCTCCTATAACTTAAATACAGATAAGAAATCTCCATACTTAGGTTGTGTGCTCACAATAGTTGCATTACTTTTCCTTACTATTTATATAATAAGTGCTCAGAAGAACCAGCAAGAAGGATCCCATCCATAATAAAATCATAGGAAACAAGTACCCAATAATGCTTGTCTCTGGAGTCTCATTCTTTGCTAAAGCCTAAATCTCTTGCACGCAAAAAGTGTAAATTTCACTGAGTTATAGCCCATTGCCGATAGTCGAATAGATTTTTAACAAGTTATGTTTGGTGAAAACCCCCCTTTAAAAATAACAGGATAACTGAATAGCATTTCCTCTTCCCATATCTTATATTTCCTTCATTCTAGTTTTTACCTAATACTTTCTAATAGGAATTCAATCTTCTTCCCATGCTGTTCTATGACAGAATTAGTTAGTAACAGAAAACGCTTTTTTAAAAAAAGAATTCTTGTGAAAATCAGAAAAAATACAGCAGTCAAAGGAAGCAAGCTGTAAGAGCCATAGGCCTAAGGTTATTTTGATAAGTAAGCCACTGTGAACATGACAGCAAGTCAAAGAAAAAGAGCTCTGGAATAATGCAAAGTTATTAAAGAGATTGATTGATTGATTTGATTTGATTTCTGTAACTGCCTATCTCAACAAGTGACTCTGAGTGGGATACAATATAAATACATTTATCACTTCCCAACTGCGTATTAGTACAGCAATGAACATTAAATCCTATAACATTCAAATAACCATGCAGTTCAAAGTTTTGCACAAAGCTGTAATATGAGCTTCACAATAGCTTTTAAAAGTTCCATTAGA
This sequence comes from Bothrops alternatus, assembly GCA_034064705.1. NCBI lineage: Eukaryota > Metazoa > Chordata > Lepidosauria > Squamata > Viperidae > Bothrops > Bothrops alternatus. The sequence goes on along the minus strand of JARGCV010000016.1, from coordinate 17,239,910 downwards.
GGTGATCACTAAAGTGTGTTCTCATAGGCATTGTTGCTAAGTTTCCTTGTACATTTTATACTGGCTTGTTTGAATCTGGTGGAAGTAAAACAGAGTGTATAAAAGTAGAAGCAGACCAAGAGGAGAAAGAGGACTTAATGGTTTTCCTAAAGATTCAAATCTAACTTGATCAAGTATTGCTAATTGTTAATCAATTATGTTGATCTAAAACTGTATTACCAGCAAAGATTTAAAAAAAGGTAACATCTATATGTGTTCTCTATAATTCCAGGTAATTCTTTATACCTCTGACGTGCTCACCTTTCTAAATATTTTTCTTAAAATAACAAACCCAAACTTACTGTCTTCCCAACCTAGGGCTCTCTAAGGTATTTTCAACTACAGTTTCTATCGTATCCTCTGATATGTGAGACGTGAACTGTACTTTTTCCACTTTACAATACATTACCTGAATTGCAATACATGTTTATATCGCTTTGTATGTATATTTAATTCCTAAACCAACACTATAGATAGAAATGAGTCATTTGGGCAGTAATTTTCACATTGCATTACTGGAGATCATGGCTATTTTCCTGTAATGATTTATAGAGTTGTAGAGCATCAACCAGTCATTATTGACATGATACACAATCATGTTTACCTTCATTACTTGTATTTTGGAACAAGAATGGACAACTAAGTATACTATTAGATGTCATATGTCATAGTCTTCATCGAGTGGAGTGGAATTTAACAGCAACAGCCCAACTTTGCATTACTATAGAAAAGAGGATCTGGTCTGGTCTGTCTGCATCACAGACATCAATGTTGTGAGCCGCCCTGAGTTCTCCGGAATAGGGCGGCATAGAAATTAAATAAATAAATAAATGATAATAATAATAACAATAATAATAATAATAATCACTACAATGCCACCACTCTAGCTGACCAGAGGCTGATTTTATCAGTATCAATTAAACCATGGCAAATGATACAAATGTTTTTATATTATTTTCCAGTGTTGGTAGTAGGGATATTAATAGTGAAGAGTTCATTATTGCCTCTGCTCAGTGCTATCAAGTCAAACATTTACAGGCAACAAAAGAGTTTTCTAGGAAGCTGTGATCTGAGGCTTCAACAGCCTGTTGTCATCAGTTTTCACTTAAAGCTACTTGTATCCGTTTTGTTTCGGATTATGTGCTTAAACAGAAACATAGATGAATATGATGAAACAAGCAACTCTTGCCTTGGTCATTCATACTATGGCAATTATTCATTTCAATCTGCCTTTCTGATTTTTTATGATTCCTGAACTGCTAGCAATTCCTAAGTGACTAAAAAAATAAAAGCTATTTTTTGACCAAAGAAGGAGTCAAGATGGAGGAGCAAATTCTTAGAGATATATTTGAAAATTCTCTAAATAAAATCCACCAGTTTGTTGACCAGCTGTACTCCACGGATGATAAAAAAAACTTCTCATATATATTAAAGAATATATATATATAATGCGTAAGTAACTCTTAAGTATGTAAAATGTTATTGAAAATGTAACCTTGGCAATCAGCTGTGAGAAGCCCAGCTGTGTTCTATACTCAGTGATAAAAAATATTTTCACTCTCTCATTGTAAAGCTTTTAATTCACACCATTAAGAGAACATGGATGAAGATCAGGAAAAGATTTTATTTATGCTGAAAGTAATTCATGAAACTATTCTTAAAGTCACTGATGAAATAAGAGGCTACAGAGGAGAAGAAGATGTCAGCCTAGATATACAAACCCAAATTTTGATTACAACCAAAGAATTAACTACACAGAATATAACAGAAGAAGTGGAGCAATCAAATACTATGATAGAAGATTCAACTGATCAACAAATACAGTTAACGGAAAACTCAGAAAGGGGATTGACAACTTTGAAAATGGAAAAGACTTTCTATATAAACGAGAAGAAACCTGAGGATCAACAAGAAGAACAGGCCAAAGACAAGATAAATACTTCAGGACAACTACGCCAAGAGAGAAAAATAGAGAGACGATTTGTTAGCCCCGTCAAAAAAAATGGTGATTGGATGGCCTTATTTCAAACAATATATACAATAATAGAGGGAGATCTATAAGATGATTTAAAAGCACAGATATGGAAGGCGAGCTGGCAAAGAAAGAAAGCTAGAATAAGGCTGAAGAAAATTGGGGCTTTGATTTATTAGTAATGATTAAAATAGAATATACTTGATTTGATAAGATATGTACTTTGAATACTAGATTTTGTTATGAACTGAGATAAAGAAAACTTTGGTTATTTAAAATTTGGAAGTATAAATATTAAAAGTTAAATTTAAAGCTAATTAAGATACATATAAGCTAAAATATATTGATAAACGTAATAAACATGTTTTCATTTAGCTGATATAATAAAAACTGTAATAGCTTAAATATGAGGTAAATAGAGATTAAGAGAAAAAGAGAAGAAGCATTTGATGTTGAAACAAGAGAAAATTTGGTTACTAAATTTAAGATGTTTGGAAATTAATAGGAAATAAGAATGGTATACTGTATTATCAATTAGTTGATGTAAGATGGTGAGAAATACAATATATCCAAATAGATAAGATGTGTATTCTGAATATTAGACTTTGTGATGAATTGTGATAATGGGAACTTTGGTTACTTAAAATTTGGAAATTATAAATGCTAAATGTTAAAGTTAAACATTAATGGCAAATTACAAATTGGGGAAAACTAATTATGACATTGTCTATAAAGTCTGAATGTTAAAATAATAAGGATATGTATGAGCCAAAATTATTGATATATGTAAGAATGTCATTTTTATTTAATTGATTTAATAAAAAATTGTATTAGTTTAGACAGGAGACAGTGAATACTGAAAAGAGAGGAAAAATTTGATGTAGTAGCTTGAGACTTGTATGTTATTGTATTATCAATTGGCCCAGCTGCCATGTTGCCTTTTGAATACTTCAATGTAAAACTAGAAAATCAATAAAACATTTATATATATAAAAAACCCTTAATGAGTTAGATGGATCTAGGGTGGACTTTTGTTTGATATTTGTAACTGAAAGAAAGTCTTAATCCAAAATTTGAAAATGTAATATATATATTGGGAGCTTGCTTATAAGGTTGGCCGTTTTTGTGCTCTGCTCATGGAGCGAGTTACCAGTCTACCTGCCCCAATTGGCCATATTGTTTCTAGCTGCCCCGCATCAGTTTGTGTGTTCCTAGACTCGGGAATCATTTCTTCCCTCGTAGTTGCTCTCCTTGTCTGCCTGGTTCGTGTCCGAGTGCCTGTTACTGTGGATTGGTTCCCTAATGCCTCTTGTCCTACGGCCACCTCTCCTTTTTGCTGTGCCCTGTCCCCCTTCTTTAGTTCTTGCATGGGATGCACTGGGGATTCCTCCCTTTTGGTAGTTGTAGTTCTTTGTTGCATGGGCCAACCATTCTGATCCTGCATGGTCGGCGCTTGTTGCACTCGTTGCAAGTTGTTACATTGTTCCTCCCACTCCCTTAGTGACTGATAGGTAGGGAGTAAGTCTATGTGGCGATTGATGGGAGTGTCCGTCGGATAACCAAGCCTCCTTGAGTAGTTGGCCGCCCTTGGTGGTATATATATATATATATATATATATATATATATATATATATATATATATATATATATATATATATATATATATATATATATATATATATATATATATATATATATATATATATATATATATATATATATATATACACACATACATACATACATACATACATACATACATATATATATATATATATATACATACATACATATATATATATATATATATACATATATATACTGTATATATAATGCTTAAATAACTCTTAAAGTATGTAAAATGTTATTGAAAATGTATTTGAGAGTATCTATGTTAACAAGAAGTTAAAGAAAATGTTGTAATAGTTTAAATAATTTTTTTGAGTTTTAAAAAGAATGTTTATAAAAGAAAAAAATATTCTATAAGGGTAATTTGGAGGGAGGGATCTAAATTTAATATTGAAGTTCAAAGCCTGGACTTTAAGAAGTTAAAGAAAAAGATGTATTAGAAAGTTTTGATTTTAGAAATGTGTTTAAAAAGTTTAGCATTTTAAAAAGAGTAAAAAAAAAGAAAAAAGAGTATTTTTCCCTGTAAGGTCAAAGAATCTGAAAAAATACAGTGAATCTTGTTAATAAAAATGGTGATAGTTCACAAAGATTATTAGGTGCAAATAGAAATGCACACTATTTCCCTAGCAAGAAAGATAAGCAGGAATGGTTCAATTGATCATTTTATTTTGACTTTGGTTTTTGTTGATTACATAGATTTGTCATTATAGAAATGGCTAGTTATATGCTAATGTGTAAAAGCAAAAAGTTGATGCTGGAGTGTTTTTATCGTACTCTGCTAAAAAGAGTCAGAAGTCAACACTTTTTCTTTCTTTTTTCCCTTGTACTTCACATTTTCTTTTTTTTCCTTTCTTTTTCCTTTCTCTAATTTCTTATTTCTATTTTTCTCTATCTTTTACGTATTAAATAAATACAACAAAAGAAAAAAAATTCTAATCATCAACCTCACTTTCCAGCTTCTGCCAGGTTCCTGATCTTATCTGCTCTTTTGCCAATTAATTGATGTCCTCCACTATTCTGAAGGCAAATACAGCTCTTGACAAAGAAAAAACCTGCCTGTGCCTTAATTGCAGCCCATTTCTGTGCTATGAAATGGCTTTTGAACTGTAGTATCATACTGCATATCCGGATGTGACTTTTTGAAAGGTCACAAGACCTTATATATCCCTACTAATCCAACTCTTGAAAGCCACAACAGCAGAAATGGTGACTGTATTTGACTTAAGATTTTATGTATCCTAGTTAATGTGTCAGAAATTGTTCCTATTAACTTTGCCCCTACTCATCATGGAAAAAGGCAAATTGAAAACGGTATCTTCAATCTCCTAAGGCTTAAATTCCAAGTGAAATTCTGGATAAAGGAAGAAAAAGAAAAAGGATCTATTTCATTTACTCTTATGAGCTCACAAAATCAATGGAAGATCTTGAATATTAGAGGTCTTCTAATCCAAAATCTTGCACAGTGCAGGAATCTTCTTATAATACCAAACAAATAGCTACCCAAACTCTTCTGGAAAACCTCCAGTAATGGAACAACCACAACTTCAGGAGGCAGGAGTTCCACCGCTAATGCAGGGGTCTTCAAACTTGGCCCTTTTATGACTTATGAACTTCAACTCCCAGAATTAATCAGCCAGGCACGCTGGCTGAGGAATTATGGGAGTTGAAGTCCACAAGTCATAAAAGGGCCAAGTTGGAAGACCCCCCTGGCTTAATGGTTTCATTGTTATTTCAAACTTGGATCACCCTCTGTAAAGAAGCCATGTATTCTTGCTGTGGCTTCAAGTGCTATGAATAACAGCACAGTTCATTTTTAATGACAGAAATGAAGATGGAAGGTGAAAGTTGAGGGGTTTTGGGGGGGAGGAAACTACAGGGAAGAGATGGTGAAGTTTCGTTAACCCATTCCCTCCCCCCCCCAAAATATGAAAATTATTCTTTCCATTCAAAACAGGTATAAAAAAATCCTGCGTTGGATAAAAGGGGAATAAGATTTGTCCTAAGCACCTGTTTTCTACCCATCCAAACCCAGCTTTGGTATACTCAACCTTTGCTGTGCCAATGCCTCATATTACATGAATCACAGAGCTGTGAGGAAGATCATTTAACTCAACAGACAGACCAGCAAATGACACAGCTGATCCCCATCCCCCAAGTCAATTCTATTATCCGAAATTGTTTTGGCACTTGAGGCAGAAAATACCAAAGACGTTTTGCCTTGCAGTAAGAATATAATAATATTGGTCTCTTACAAAGCACAAATTAATGAGAGGTCTACTCCTACAGATGACTATCCATCTCCCTTGGAGAGCTAGAATGATGGCTTAAAAGCTTTTCTGGCAATTCAGTTTTAATTACCTTTGTTACATTTTCATCCTAATCCATGTGAGAAGCACAAATGCCCTATTCAAGTATTTAAACAAAGAGGTCAAGGCACAAAGTGAACATGGGCACAGACGTATATGTACAACATCTATACAAGCCCCCAATTGCAAATTCCATGATAACAATCTTTCTAATTTGAAGGATGTTTCTAAATGTGCTAAGCTGAATATTTTGCAAATTTCCAGACAGATAGTCATGTTAAATCCTCAGATAATAAAAATGGAGAAATAGCACAAGAGGAAGGGTGAGATACAGTTATGACATTTGCTGTTTTTTTACTGAAACCTGCTCAGCCCCACAAATTAGTCTACAAAGTAGATAACAAAGCATTTTTAGCACTGGCACTAGCAAATACAAAACTTTGTCACTATTGATCCTACTAATATACAGTAATTATGCTATATTAGCAGAAACCTTTTGGGGGGTGGGGTTAGTTTTGTTTTTGTTTGCTTTAAAAGCTTTCTTCACTCAGGATTTTAAAATATATTATCTATTCATTTACACAATTCAGTAAGAAATCATATTTATTCTGAAAGTCTTTTAAACATAACAAACTAATACAATTATTATAGAATGAACTTTTGCAAACTATAGCCTACTGCACCTGATAAAGCAAATTACTCCATGAAAGTTAATATTATGATAAAATCCCATAATTAGTCTACAAGATGCAATAATAGTCTTAGTTTTTGCTAAGCAAAAAATGAAATACTGAGTCTAACTGTTTGCAAATAAACCAGGCCTTTGGAATATGAAAGAGGAGTAATGGTAAATAGAAACTTAATGCCATCCCTTTTATTGGATCTGTCCTATTTTTGATCCATCTCAATTCTAGCCTGTCCTTTTTTAAGAAAGGCATTGTAGAACATGATCACCTTGTCTGGCAAACAGAAAATAGGTTAAGTTGGGCTCTGTATCACTAGCCCTCATCTTTGGCAGTCTTACAGTCCACAGATCTATGCATGTTCATATGGAGCCTGTTACATTCAACAGGGATGATTTTAAAATGTTTCTATCCTCTTTTCTTATATGTCCATGTTTGGTTTAAGATGACATGCTTTCACACCCTGCCAGTCTAGTGTATATGTAACTTCTGTGAAATCTCCAGATGTACACATGTGATCATATATTTTTAATGAAATAGATAACATAGCCAAAAAAAAACCAAATTAAAAGGTCATTTCTTATTTATCTGACAGGAATTAACAATGAAATTGGGTTTTGCAAATATGAAATTTTATTTTGACAGTAATTATTGTAAGTTCTTATATAACCTAAATGCCCCCTCTACATGTACAGGTAGTCTTTATTTAACGATGTTCAATATTCAGTGACCATTTGAACTTACGTTACAGAATAAGGGGGTCTTGCAACTAATCCTTACAGCTGCAGCTGTGACAGTGTCCCCAAGATCATACAATTGCAATTCAGGCACTAAGCCTCTCACAATTATGACATTGCAGCAACCTATGGTCATGTGATTGCCATTTGCAACCTTCAGTGCTGGTGTCCAACAAGCAAAGTCAATGGGGATGCCAGCAGGAGAATGCAAATAGCAAACATATGACCAAGGGACACAGTGACCATGTAGAATTCACCTAATGATGGCAGCTGGGACTGTCAGAAATGTTATCACAAGTTGACAAAGTCACATGACATCACATTTTATGACCACATTGCTTAATGATAGAGTTCTCTGTCCCAATTACTATCAGTATGTGAGGACCACCTACAGATGCAATAGCAGGCGATAGGGAGCCTCACACTTTATAAAACTGAAAACAGACGAAATCTTTAAAGGGGAAAGTATAACAGTGTGCAGCAGACAGACTATGAATGTTCAATCACCTTGGAATTGCTAGCTGTCTCTTTGTAGGGAGGAAAGAATGGAATGAAGAATGCTGGAAGATTCCAAGGGTAGCTAATATACAGGATATGTACATCTAGCACATGAAGTCATGGACCACGGAATTGGTTTTTCATCTCTTCCTTTTTCTCGTTCTCGTTCTCCTTCACCATCTTCTTCTATAGATCTCTAAATATGAGCCTACACACAAAGTGTTCTAGTTGCAAATCTGTCAGAGCAATAGTTGTAGAGATAAAGTTAGTGAGGACAAATGCAGATAATAAAAATAGAAGCACTCCGTAGAAATCCATTTCATTTCTCAGCTCCCTACAGGGCTAGCAATGCAAGATTTTGCTTCATTATCCTCAACTGATGCATTTCCTTAAAAGCTTCTATCCAAGAAATGTTTATCATTTCCTGAGTTGCCCATCTAGTGAAAATGGGCTCACTGGCTAGTTTGGTTCCCTGCAATTTTTACCCACTGAATGTAATATTACATTCTGGAACAATTCTAAGAACATCTTGTGCATAATAGCCTTTCATATATTTCAATATGTTCGTCTTCTTTTTTTTTTCCAGCCAAGGATATCCAGGTCTTTCATCCTTTTCTCATACAAATAGCCTTCTTCTAGGGGTGTGAAAATCCTGATGAAACAGTATCACAAAAATGAGCCAATTTGCCTTGTCAAGTTGCTTCCTTTGCTTTGAGGTCTCATCCCACAATACCAGTAGCCACAAAAGGCTTCTATATAAGTATTCTACATAAGTTAATAAGGGAGCAAAGCAGATTCTAATATTCCTGTTTGTAATAAGCAATTTGAAAGCATCTCCAATAATCACATTTTCTTCAAATGCCAAAAAGGTTTCGTCATATAAATTCAAAGACCCTCAATATTCCTCTGATTTTAAACAGGAATAAATTAATAATGAAATAATATTGATTGCTCTGCTACCTTTGGAAAAGAGTAATACTGCTGATATATATAATAACATTTTTTTAAAAGATGCCAGACTTACGATGTTTTTCTCCATGGCACTGCTGTCTCCATGGCGGGAGGTCACAAATGGATGGTTGCTGTTGCAACAGTCCCAAGTGAACGAACATGTTGTGATGGAAATACCATAGAATATGTCTTTGTTTCTTCCATACAAAACAACTCATGGCATCAGACAGAATCTTACAAGTCTGAAAGCACATTTCTTCCTCAACTCCTTTACAGCCCAAGAAATTAGGGAGGTCTTTTGCTACACCACTATCCAGCTGTGGGCTATGATGTCTCTTATCTGACCATTCCCTTGGCAACATCTCTTTGCCCTGGTCTTCCAGGTTCTTTCCACATATCATTATATCTTGCCTAACTTCTGGTATGTACCCCTCTTATCCTTTGCCTGGGTAGGAACTTAAGCAGACCTTCTCTACTTGTCCATATAAAATGGGCAGAATCATAAGGTGCCACATTTATAGGACTTTAACCAGCACTATAAACTGTAAATATCTATTATTGTGCAATAGAAGATTTCATTCACTAGCAGTCTGGCTGGCACATTCTATAGCAGCTGAAAGTTTTTGAGTCATTTTCAAAGTGAACCCTACAAGGAGAAATTGCAGTAGTTCAGTTATACTGGTAGGGGACTTCCTGGTCTGGGGAGGATCATAACCAACATACTAATGCAACCATCTCACGCACTTGGTTATCTCCTTGTACCAACAATCAACAAAATTATCAGAAACCCTCAAACATCCTCAAAAGTATTTGGATCCATTATATATCTGAAACAGATCATTTTAATAAATTCCACTCCTCAAAGAGTTTCAGACTGTTCATGATTTGTAATGTGACGGAAAAGTGTCATGACCACAATAGATTATACTACTGTATGTCTCATCTGTTTCAGACCAAATCTAGTGTGAGTATACATTTGTGAGTCTGGGCTGATACTGAGACAAACCAATAAACCTCCTAAGCAGATACAGTTTTGACCCTCTGAGCATAGAGGTTCATGTCTTGCAGAACCCAAACCTTTGAAGTTTCTTACATCAGCCCCAAGATGAAGTCTAGCGGCCATGAGGCAGTGAAATGCTCTGTTCTATACATCTTCCATAACCTGTCTGGCCCACCTTCATATATAAGCGTTCATATACAGTCACTACCAAAACTGTACTATTGTTCATGCCAAGTTCTCTCAAGTGATTGCAGCCACATCACCTACACTATCATGGATGGAAATGGTCTTATTGCATACAGGTCTGACACGTACCACCTGCTGTCATGGATAGCTCAAACTTGGAAGATGAAGAGGATCATCAGCCTGAGGAGATGTAAGTGGAAGAGTTTCCTAGCAACCAGAAGAGGCAGCTACTGCTGGCCTCAGAAGACAAAGAGGAGGAGCTAATACTCCCCTCCCATGCAAGGGCTCACCATGAGAGGAGAGCTGAACAAAGGCGCTTAACAAGACTATTGGCCAGAAAGAACCCTGCCCCATCAAAGGAACAAATCTGAGTCACACCACCCCCATATAAGGGAGCTACAGTATATACAATACACGTCCTTTGGTTACAATTCTGTTTACCTAATTGTAGCTGCCTTCTTATTTGTTCATACTTTTTACCATTAGTGTTATATTTGAAAACCCTTTAGTAAAGATGTAATACTAAACTTGGTGTCTGTGATTTCCATGGACCTGCAGCCTGAATCCAAAGCACCCGATTACTTGTCTAATCCTTACAACAAAACCAATTGCATTTTCCTTATTCTAGGACAATAGTAATGTTAGCATAAATCAGTTCACAAAATAATTCAAGAATGGGAATATAATGAATAGTCAATACTATATTTTAATCACTGCTAGGAGAAGAGTTTTCAACATCTTTTATGTCAGGAGCTTGCCATATATATGAGGAAATGATTGGGAAAAAAATTAGTTCCTAAAAAGATCACACAATCAAATCTACAGCTGATACATCTTACATCATAGATAACAAAGTTACCAATCTCTATCCTTCATATACCATAATCTACTTTGATGTATCTCTCATTTAATATAATTTTTATGCTTCCAAGCAAGTTTCATATCCCCTATCTGAATCTGAAAAACAATTGATTGATCAGATTTTAATTCTGTCATAGCTGACAGCGTCTTCTGAAGGAAGGAAGAAGAGAATCAATTATAATTGGTCTCCCTGGCTTCTAATGCTCCCTGCAGAAACCTGAGCATCAGTTCTAATGAATCTGTCATCATTACAGGGCTTAACTTAACACTTAGCGAAAATCAGGATTTCATCTTCAGCCCACTGAGGGACTAGACTATTGTTAGAGAAAGTTATCCTATTATAATCTACTATAATATAATTATACACAGGAAATCCTCAAATTACAATAATAATGGAGCCTGCCCATCACAGTTGTAATTTGTAATGGTCATAAAATGAGTTAATCATGTAACCAACTTGATTCTATGACCTTTTTTGCAGCAGCTGTTAAGTGGATGCAGTCATAAAATGGAAACTGTGATCATTAAGTGAACACATGACCACAAACTGGAAGTAAATGCTGATTTTCACCAAAACCATCATAAAACATGGTCATGTGACTGCGGGACTCTGCAAATGGCTGTAAATACAGCCCAACTCTGATCACCGGAAGTGTGACTGCAAGAGGAAGTGGGCAGCAACCATCAAAACTTCAATCCAGGTCATAAGTACCCCAAAGGTAGGTCTGCTAGAATGTTGAACAGTCACTAAGAGACCAGTCAAAGGTCAAAGACTAGTTTTATATACACACAGTACATGCATAACCTCACACTATTCCAGCACTAAGCAAAGCATAAGAAATAGTAAACCACAGAAAGTTAAGGCAGGAAATGAAAAATTCAAGAAAAGAAAACTAAATCTAGTTCATACCAACACCATTCACTATAATCCTCCACACCTTCCTATTCTTATAAATAGCCATTTTTGCTTCATATAGAAAACATTTCTTCCTCACAATAGACTACTGACTAGCCACCACTTTTACCTGTATTTACATTTTGTAATTCATTCATCCATTTTCCCATCTTCAATAAACACTCTACCTAAGTACACAAATTCTTTTAATTCTTTTATTTTTTGTCCATCATTTATGTAGTCATTTGTTTCATTTATGTAGTCATTTGTTTCATAATTCTTTTATTTTTTGTCCATCATTTATGTAGTCATTTGTTTCATTTTTCTTACATGTAATGACTTTAGTGTTTGATATATTAAATTTTAGCTCCATACTTCTTGTTGCATCATTAACATTCATGGTAAATCATTTGATTTTTCAACTCACAAAAAAGAGAAATCCTACATTTATGTTTCCAACATCACTACAAGCATTTCTTACACATGTATTCATAAATACATTAAATAAAAGAGAATATATTATTGTCTCATGCTGACAATGTTGAACCTTTCCACCATGCACTCCATTATCTTCCATGTTGTATTTCCGTCATATTTCTCTTTTACTGTATTGAGTAACTGCCAACTCCATATTCATGCAAAGTATTTTATAATTCACGCTCATTCACTTTATCATAAGCTAAGTCAATAAATGTGTGATAAAGTTTCTTTCTCATGCTTATACCTTTTATAGTGACCTGCTAAGGAGCAAAACAACTGTGTATACACCCTCTGCTTGGCATAAAGATACATTTTGTTTCACAAATCTTGCTCATTGTCACTTTTCATACCGTAGTATTTTAATGAGAATTCTGCCAAATGTCTTTCAGGCACACTTAACCAATTAAGTGTCCTGCAGCTTTTGCATTCATTAGCTATCTCCCCTTTGTATGGGGGAACAAGAACAGCCTTTTTATCGGACACAGCTGCACTGTTTCACATACTTTTTTTTTAATAAAAATTCTTTTATTAAAACAATCAACATTGAACATAAAAACATATTATGCAGCAATCATCATGGCACCTGATATACAACACTAAGTATTAGTCTTTGAAAACGTCTGAATTAGTAGGCCTTTTTCCCTCCCTCGCGTCTAGCCTCAACTATACTCCCGTTACACTTTATTTGTTTGGTGTTTCTCTTATCTGGTTCAATATTAATGTGATCAACATTAAGCATAAGATCCTATTGCTAAGCAATCATCCTAGAACATAGCATACAACATTAGGTATTAATCTTTGTAAACATCTGTTTTAGTAAACGTTCTTCCCTCCTCCCTTCCATCTTCAAGTATACTCCGAATACATTTTGTTTGATTGGTGTTTCTCTTATATATGGTCTATCTACTGTATCTAGTCTATCGCATATTGTTCGTTTGCGCTTCTGAATTGACTTCATCCCCTTACTAGTGCAATCTTTTATAGTCCCTAACCAGAGATCCTGAGGTAAAAGTTTCATATCCTGAGGTAGAGATTCAGTCTGCTTTAACAATATTAAAGCAAACAACATTAGTCATAAGGTTATGTTAAGAGGCATTAGTTATAGAACATATACATTCAACATTGGGTGTTAGTTTTTGTAAACATTTGATTTGTTAACCCTTCTTCCCTCCTCCCATCGAGCCTCAGCTAAACGCCAGCTGCATTCTGTTTGATTGGTGTCTTTCTTGGATATAGTCTATCCACTGTTTCCAGTCCGTCAAAAATTGTTCATTGGAGCGATTTTTCAAGTATGCTGATATTTTCGCCATTTCCGCCAAATTTGTTACTTTCACAGTCCATTCTTCAATAGGCGGTATTTCCGGATTCTTCCAGTATTGTCCCACCAACAATCTTGCTGCAGTAATTAAGTTCAAAAATAAATTTGTCTCTGAGGTAGTGAAATCCTTTGTGATCCCTAACAGAAAAGCCTGAGGTAGAAATTCTATACGCTTTTTGAAAATAGTTTGGAGTGTCCACCATATCTTCCTCCAGAATGCTTTGATTTTTCTGCATGTCCACCATATGTGAAAGTAAGTAGGCTCCCCGTCCCCGCACCTCCAGCATTTGGGCTGGGAGTCCGGGTAGATGAGTGATATTTTTTTCGGGTCTAGGTGCCATCTATAGAACATCTTGTAGAAGTTTTCATACTTGTTAATCAGGTTACACAGCTACTCCAATTGAGTCCCACCAGTTCTACAGAATAGCAATAAGGGGTCAGTTTACTTTAAATACAGACTTACACATCCCCATCCCATATTTAGATGTAATAGATTTTACAATGGAGAAAATTTCCTTCTACATTGTGTTATGATAAACTACACGTATGCAGGCAAAATTCATCTATTTTTATTACTGAAGATGCCACTATGCTTTGAGACTAAATACATGCTATTAAAATGTAGATACATATTTGATATGTTTGACTAATAATATCTCGCCATTCTACTTTCTTAAGAAAGAGTAGCCATATGCTGGTGATAATTGCTTTATTGCAGCTAAAAGAATGGCAGTAGCAATCATTAAGCCTTCTTCCCACACTTTTTTTCCCCTCAGTGAAAACTACTTGCCTCAAAGTCTACAAATAAGACTTTCAAAGAAAAAAAGCAAGTCTCTGAAGGCAAATTCCATTTGGAAACTGTGTGGGGCTGAGTTCTTTTAGGTTAAGAGACTGATGTAATCAATTCTAACTATGCTATTTTAAGCATACCGTTAACAAGAGAACTGGAACTTTGAAAGCATGTAAAGGGCACCCTCATAAATTGACTGATCTAATGAGCGTGGACTGCCACAAAACAAAGCAAACTAGTGATCTCCCCACCCCACCCCAGGATAGAAGGCTTACTGGAGGTCTTTTACTCTAACCCAGGGTTCCCCAACCTTTCCAGCTTTGCAGACTGGGGGGGGGGAGAAGGGATAGTTCTGTGTGAGTGGTGGGTGCACACACACACACACACACATACATCTCCATTTGTGCAAGTGATAGGCACACATGCGCGGACTCCATTTGTGTAAGCAGTAGCCACCCACACCTGCCACTCGCATAAGTGGGAATATGCCCCCGCGCTTGCCCGCCACAGCCCAGTTCCAAAGGGCTCAAGGCCTGGTACTGCACCACAGCCCAGGGGTTGGGGACCCCTGCTCTAACCTCCTCAGATGATCCCAGCCTTTAACTGAAAATCCCTAGCATCCACAATTCCACGCTCTTCCACCAATTAATAACTTTCAAGGTTAAGAAATTCATCCTTATTTCAGGTTTGGATTTCTTTCTGTGAAGCTTCCCACCCACTGGTTTTTGTCCTGCTCATTTTCTCTGAGACAGCTTTCAAGTACTGGAAGACTGCTATGAAGTCTTTCCTTTACCTTCTTTTTTTAGTTAAACATATCCAGTTCTTTAACCATTCTTCCTAGGATTTAGCCTCCCAACCCCTCACCATCTTGGTTACTGTTCTCTGCACTCTTTCCAGTTGCTTGGCATGTGCTACTGTGGTAACAAAACTGGACACTACGTTCTAAATTTGACCAGAGCAGAACTATCAGTTCCTGTCTTCTCAACATTATAATTCTATTGTTGCAACCAGATATTATATTGGCTCCTTTGGCAGCTGCAATATATTGTTGGCTCATGCTTAATCTATGGCCCACCAGGACATCCAGATCCTTCTCATAAGTACTACTGCCAACCAGGTGCCTTTTATATTGGAGTTTTGCATTTAGCTTTTCATAGAGAACATCCAGGATAGTCTCTGCCTCTTCCTGTTTGTTTGTTTGTTTGTTTGGTTGGTTGGTTGGTTGCTTGCTTGCTTGTTTTGGAGAACAGAAGCTACATGTGAGCCATTCAAAAGATATGTTTATAGGTAGGTCTTGACCTATGACTGGTTGCTTGACAACTGTTTGAAATTATGATGGACTCAAAAAAAGGTATTTATAAATGACTGCTCAAGAGTTATAACTGCTGCACTACCTCATGGTCACATGATCACATTTGGGGTATGTGATCACTGGTTCACATTTATATCTAGCTGCAGCATCCCATGGTCACATGATCACATTTTGCAACTTTTTTTTGCCATTTTACAACTAAAAAAGGCCATTTGATAATAGAGGTTTGCACTTATAACCCTGTGGTTCACCTGACAACTACAGTGACTTGCTTAACAATCATCACAAAAACAAAATTGTAAAATCAAGCCTGGTAACATGGGGCCTTGACTTATAACCACAATAACTTACAATCGCAATTCCAGTCCTAATTATGATTGTAATCAGTGCTTTAAGTAGTGGTCCTTTGCTCATGTTAACATGCTTTGAAAAGGGCATTCTTCAATATTTTTCTCTAGCCTTAGGAGGAAAAAAATAAAATTTAGAACTTATAATGCTTCTGCCAATGTTTACCCCCCACTAATATACTTCATATCCAATCTGCAAAAATATGATTTGAATAGACCTACTGAAGCAGAAGGGAAAATAATTAGCTTCTACAACCCTTTCTTTGTGTTAATCTCTTCTCACAATTGGCACAATTGCAATTTGTTGCAAACTCTTGAAGACAGGAGTTTTGTAATTTGCTTTTCTTTGTATTAACTTACAGAGTAAAACAATTAATGAGAGTGGGCAATTACAATTCTCTGAAATATGGCCTTCCATCACCCATATTCTTCAAGCCTTATTGCTTATATTCATGCATATCCAGAACTTACAGGTTCAGTATTAATTATCATTTGAATAATTAATAATTTAATATTTCCTTTTTTCATGTTGACTTTTGAATGAGGCAGCACTGATATTTTCTGCAGAAGGGAGAATCCCAGGAGAAACTATTTAACTTGGAAAGTCTGAAAGGGAGCAAGAAGTTTGACTCATTACCACAATCCAAATCATGAAACCTACAGTATGCTTCAAGAATGCAAGCTTCATTTATATGAAGCAACACAAATTACCCAGTTATGGACCATTACTTCATTCTCTATATGGAATGAGTCATCTGAAAATGCTGAGATTTGTTCATTCCATTCCAAGTTCTATCCATTCCAGTTTGTGCTCCCAAAGAACAAATCAAACTGTGGGTGTTTGTCTTCCCATAGTATTTTTCATTCAGCATTTGCTTCTGACAAGTGATCAAGATCTTGGCTCTAATACTCTGGAGGCATCTTGAGAGCTCCGATTCACATGTTGAAAGAGATGTAATTGTTTTGGTTTGCAAAGAAAGACCAAGCAAAGGTAAAACCTCATAGCAGACCAAGAATGACATGTACAGTATATATAGCAAAAAGACATTTCAACTCTTTATTTTCTTTTTCTTGGGATACTTCAGCTATTTCTTCTCTCCCTCCCATTGCTTTTATTTAGCCCATTTCTTCCTATCTTTTTTCAGTATTTCTGCCTTACAAAACTCTCCACCCAAACTTTCTAATGCTGGTGTCTTCCAGATGTGTTGAAATATATCATCTTCCACCCAATGGAAGTTTTGTTAGATTTAACATTAACATTTGCATGCTGTGGTATTTTGTTTCACCATTGTTTATTAAATAAGCCACAAATTGCTAGATTCATACAACATGCTAAGCTACATAGGGTTTATAAACCATCCATGGCTGGATTGATATAGCATGTGTATACCATAAAACATAATTTATAAACTTTGATGGCTGAGTCCACGAGCAATGTGTTCTCAGTAGTTCAGCTCATGTGTAATTTTAGAACTATAATGTTAGATGAAAAGTAGGAAGTCAGTCTAACCGGCTGCTCATGTAGGATCTGTTATACATATTTTGACATATATCTATTTTCTGTTTTGTATATCTCCTGTAAAAGAAAGTGATTATTCTGAGAAAGCTTATCTTGCTGGTGAAAAATTTGCAGTAAGAATTTTCTTCTAATGTTTCACCAAGAGCTGGTGTTTTGATTTTAGTGCTACTTCATTTTCTGCAAGTTAAACTTCTAGATATTATTTTTCTTTTACTCTTGCAAATGTATAGCCATTCTTTTAACAGTTCATGGTGTTCGAGTCCAATATCAAACATGATGTGATGGTTCTTGATCAAGGCTCAAGGTTGTATTGTCTACTTTGTCTCTTCCTTCAAGTTATCCTGTACTTTCTCTGACATAATTGGTTATCACCAAACTGTCAAAATAAGGTCCCCCTTTGTTCTTCAAAGCAGAATTGCTAATCACAGTTAATTACAGGCTCCACCAACCATTTTAGTTTAAATCAGGCACACATCTCTTTAGCTGAATCTGTCATTCCTTCAAAATAATCCACAAATTTTTCAGTCTGCACTGCATTGGTTGCTAAGGCATACAATGACTAATAAATAATTCCATGTTTGTATTATGTCTTATTTTTATGATTGATAGATTATTCAGGGCTTTGATTGTATGGAAAGACAACCTATTTCTGTGTCCACAGAATATGTTAAGCTAGAATGTAATTTACATGTTTGTAGCTTTGTTAGAAATACAGCCAATATACTTTATAAACCATAAACCATATTTAACAAATTAAGATGTTTATCCAACCATTACTACGTATAGTGTGCAAACAGAGTTTTGTGTTTTTTTAAGTAAATACAAAATATCACCAAATTTAAAAAGCTTCACTTGTATTATTTTGGGGGGTCTTCCTTACTGCTGAATTAACTCTCTTTCTCTGAAGCTAATTACATTGCAAAGCAAGAATACGTAACACAAGGGGATTTGAACTACAGTTCTCCATAAATCCTTGCC
Source organism: Bothrops alternatus (assembly GCA_034064705.1). Lineage (NCBI taxonomy): Eukaryota > Metazoa > Chordata > Lepidosauria > Squamata > Viperidae > Bothrops > Bothrops alternatus. The sequence continues at coordinate 17,221,408 of JARGCV010000016.1, read as the reverse complement.
ATTGGCCAACTAGCTAGAAGTGATTGGAGCTGTATGTCATGCAAACTAAAACAGACAATACCAGATTGTCCGTTTAAAAGCCTTGTTCCTCTCTGGAAAAGGAGGTTTTGCTTCCTTCAGAATATGAAAAATGAAGAACAGATGAAAATACATGTTTATCAATGTGTAAAACCTAATCCCTAACATACATAATGAAATATTCCAAGCCAGGAAAAACTTCTGCATGTGACCTTGTAAAATCTCTGGCAGTCATTAGAGCAACTACTGACACAAATATAAGAAATGCATTATGAGAAAAAAGGACAAATGTTTGCATAAAGCTGATATGTGATAATCTATAGTCAGAGTTCCTTGGCTAGGAAAAATTGATTTTCAGAATAATTCAAAGAAAATTATTGCCATGGGTGAAACGTACAGTGGAATAAAAATTATCAGAAGGGGGAGATAGAGCCATTGCTTCCATGTAGCTCCTGAAGGTATTCATCATTTTTATGGGCAAGTACATACATTTTACGGGCAGGTGCATACTTTGAAACAAGCCACTGGGCTGAAGACACTCACTTTGTTTATTTTCTAAGATGCTAATGGAGCTTATATGAAATTTAAAGGACTGAATGGGAATGAAAATAATTTCATGAAAGGATATTGCATTCTTTGCTACATGCCGCTTCTTTTTTCATTCCGTGTAAATTAATCTTTAAATATGTGAAAATGTAGAAGAGATAATGGGGTTAGGCAAGGCCAAAAGGAGATAGATGGCTATGAGCACCATCTTGGGACTTTCAGGAATAATTACATTTTTAGAAATAAATGCAGCAATTTAAATAAATATGTGTAGAGAGTGGCATGCCCTAGCGGTGAAGACATTTGCCACTTACTCAGAAGGTTGAGAGTTGAATCTTAGGTAGCAGCATAGGTTTCTCTCCTAGGGCGCAAAGAAAAAATGTCTTTTGCGAACTCTGTATAGGTGTCAGGAAGGCATCCAGCCAGCAAACGCTCAGCTTCATCCAGTCGTAAAAAAGGTTTTTTTAAATAAAAATACAGTGTATTATATTGTAGTGGGAAAGACTATCTAGATGACATATGCCTGCCTGCTTTGCTGCTGGTGTCAAAGGTTAAACTACCTGTAGGCAGTTTTAAGATCTCTATCAGCTTCTGAGGTGCTTTATCTTTGAAACAGCCTTGAGTTGGGCAAACAACTTGAAAAACAACTTCAAATAGAGGATTGACTCCTTTAAAGTAGGACAGATTATGAACTAGATTCAGTCTTGCTCTCTAATAGTAGACCCTTGCTCTGACTCATTATAAAAGTCCTCATATATTTTATAAATAGTACAGCTTTACACCTCCCTTTTGACAATACCATAGTTTAGCTCTAGCCATCATCACCTGCAGTTTTTCCTTTATCTTCATTAACAAGCCCTCAAGAGGAGTGATTGTTTTGATATTTTTAGCAACAAATATTCATGGTCCCTCTGCCCCCACTACAATCATCCTTATTAACCAGTTTTACTAGTATAACAAGTCTGAAAACCTACTGTTGGTCAGGAAAACCTATACAATGGCTCTTACAGAATATCTAAAATAAGCTAAGAAATTACATTAGAGTAGGAAAATGTGGAAAAACCCAACTGAAAGCAGGAGTATGTATAATATTGGTCTGAAATTTGACTTCCAGCACCCTAAATGTTTTGTTTTCTGGGGAAAGAAGCTTCTTTTTTTACTATCTCATCTTAGATTGTTTAAACAATTAGGGAAGTGATTTTTTTTTGTATATTTTATTGAGTACAATGCAAACTCCCTGGTTGTCACTGCTTGCTTGGTAATCTGAAAAGGTTGCATGGGAAAAATGCTTTTATTGAGATTAAATTGACTTCTATTAAACGTGAGAAACCATGGAGATAATGGGTAACTAACTGAATATTGTTCAATAAAAGATGAGAACTTTGCATATGATTTGGACTGCTCAGAACTAAATTATTATAAATAGAATCCTCATGTCAGATGTAACAATTTTGCTGAGAGATGTATTAATATATTTTTATCAAATTAACTGAATGATGTTGTTTTTAATGCAGAATGTTGGGGAATGTTCCTTAGTTGGAGAAAGTACATAAAGACTCACCTACCTATCTAAAACTGCAAAATATTCATATATTCCAACAATTAATCACCATCTTTGTTGGGATGATAGGATTTATATCAAATAGATCTCCAGGGCACTGGAAGAGGATAGAGGAGGTTAATTTACAGTTTTATATTTAAAATGTTATGCAACATTTTACAAATAATATCAGAGTAACACAAATTAACAAACCCATATTCTTCCTAGTTTGTGGTGGAATATTCAGTATACTTATCTTACAGAGGAATAACATGAAGTCTAAAAGATAACCCACACAAAGTTATGAATAAACAACATCTGTTTCCTCCAAACCCTGCTTTTGAACTTCCCATTTTCCAGCCACTATGAAAAGCATCATATTGGGCCACATTCTCCTTCTTTAGCATAAAAGTGTTTGGTGCCAAGCTTTCTGGCAACTCATAAAAATTCTTACCTATATTGTTTTGCACTGGACTCACTAACACAATATTAACGTTGAAAACATGTTATATTCTCCAGTTTTGCTAATGTACTGTATGTTCCTGGCATATTAAAAAAAGGTTTCAGGAACTTTGTAACAGACTTGAAATCTCTGTGTAAATATCAGGGTTGATATGGGATAAGACAAGAGCAGACTGAAGTAAGTCAATAGGTATCCAACTACCGTAGCTGCTAAGTTAACAATATTAGAACAGCTGGAAGAAAAGCAAAAGATCCAATACAAGATTTGCTGACAACAGGTGTCTTCAAACTTGGCCCTTTTATGATTTGTGGACTTCAACTCCCAGAATTCCTCGCCAGGCACGCTGGCTGGGAGTTGAAGTCCACAAGTCATAGGAGGGCCAGGTTTGAAGATCTCTGGCTGACAATATAAAAATCACATACAAAAGCTATTTAGATGTCAGAAAAAATAAAATAATATGCCAGTATATTACACTACATTTGTTAGGTTTAATTAATACTTCATTAACAGACAGCAGATTATACCTTGAGTGTCCAGCTGAATAAAAAGCAGGAAGCTATGGTTTGTTATTACAAGAGCCCAGGGGAAATCCTAGGAGATATTAACAAAGGCTAAATATTTATTAAATTTATAATATGTATTTTTAATGTTAACAATAATCCAAACTATTGGATCTTATCTATGAGTAGGTGGATATTAAATATAGCAGCCAAGTGTGATACAATGTTTTTCAGTTTCCATAACTCTACATGTCAGTTGCTGAATATGAAAAGAAATAATATTTTATTATTAATTCTACTAGGCATCTAATTCTAGGCATCTAATTGATGACTGAGAAACAAACACTTAATGCAGTTTTGCTCAATATGAACTATTCACATCTTCTATACACAATAAAAAGAATTATAGCTGCTAATCCATTCTTAGAGTCTTGCACACCTAGATAAAAACTTGAAAAGATCCGTAATGAAACAGGCCAGCAGTCTGTTTTCTCTGAGATGCCCCTGGGAAACTCTCAATCAGATATCAAGATAATTAAGAACATAAGAACATAAGAAGAGCCATGCTGAATCAGGCCAAAGCCCATCGAGTCCAGCATTCTGTGTCACACAGTGGCCCACCAATTGTACATGGGGATCTTGAGCAGAAAGAGAAGGCAAAACCCTCCCTTTCCCTTGACCCCCAACAAATGGTACTCAAGGGAATCCTGCCTGCCTCAACCAACATAGAGGCGGCACATGGACATCCGTTTTAATAACCACCGATACACTTGGCATCCCATTGTTGCTCCTTAGTTACTGGTACTCAGACACTTAACACTTCTGAACTAGATGCACCATATAACATTATGGCTAATAATATTTAGGTAGTCAATCATCACATTTTATGGTACCAAATTTCATGCATATATATTTTGAAGTGTGTAAAGATATACTTTCTTCGTCCTAATCTCTTCTGTTTTTGAAACATCAATTAAGGGGGGGGAGGTTAGAGTATCCAGCCTTACCACAAGCAGTTTATTTTGAATAAAGATTTAAATGAAAGTTAACAAGAGAATTATTCAGCACAGGAAGTCAGCACCAAGCATCCTAGTTCAGTGATTTTGTTGCTCGATCCTCCTTTTTGGCAACGTGTTAGGAATGTGATTCAGAGCATACTTTATCTTCACAAGTCTCAAGATGTTGAGTATGGACTCTGGATCCCTCTTTGTCTGAAATACTACGGATTGTTACAGAATAAACCCAAATTTTGAAATGTTTCTAGAGATAAATCTGGTGATGGGTCCAATCTTAGTAGTTTTCTTGTATTGCCATGTCCTACAAAGTAAGATTTTTGGAGGTCTACCAGGATATTCTGATTCACTGGATACTACCCACACAGAGACAAACAATAGAATCCTCCTTCTCAGAAATCCCATTTTGTTTCAAGGTAGTTCTCCAAGGAAGTGGGAAATACATAAAAAAATGTGGCAATACAATACATTTTGACAAATGAAACACATAGGGCCAACAGTTCAATATATTTTGTTTAGCTATTAAGGTATAAACTTGTACTTAAATGTATCTCCCTAAAATTTGGACAAATTACCTGGTACTGCAGATTTTTCCCCCTGTAATTCTTGTAAGCTTCTGCTATCATAACCAATGTTTGGGGATTTCTAGTTCAAAATCATTGCATAAAGCCTGATTTGTTATATTCTATGTAGGGCCAACAATGGTCTGAGCTTTTCCATACCATCCCTTTCACTGGATGACTCAGAGTTCAATGCCTCTCTCACACACACACATACAGTACAAACACACACTTATATACATTTCTGATATATGAAACTATTATACCCATGGAAACCACAGAAATATTACATCAACCCTACATAGGAAAGGAATAATTAACAGAATTTAAAGTATATGCAGTATATTAAACTCAACTCTTAGAGGAGTATTTGGTAAACTATCTTCCTAACTAAGATCAAAATATTATTTGGCTTTCAATTGTGGAAAGGCAAATATTTCAGATGCAGTTATAAGGATGATATGATTCTTTCAGCAACTCCACAGTTTATTATACAACAGTGGATTTATTTTATTTCTTTTCATATCTAAGTAATAAAGTGGAAATTATAATTTGAAAAGTAGTAAGGAAAATAGAGTTTCATTTCTATATCTAGAATTGTAAGTGTTACTGTTAGTATTTTGGGAATTACTGTATCATTCTTTTTTGGAAAGAGGTTTGCACAAAACCTCTGGAAAATTGTGCAGTTTCTTGTTACTATGCTATTTAACAGTTCATAGAATAATTTCTCCCTCTTCTCTGTATTGATGGTAAAATATTCTTATAACCCCTTTCAATGAGAGATAACTTGATCTTCCATGAAATTATATGTAGAAGTATAATCAAAGTCTCTTGTGACACAAGAATGGCTCTTCAACAATAAATATCAATGTCACTAATGCAAATTATAATGAGAAGAGCACAGCTGACTTTGAGTCACAATGACTGTGGATTACACACAAATTCCATTTTAAGCATTTTCAGATTACTTGGCCCTGAAAAGAGCAATGAAAAACCGTTGCACTCTCTCACTTAAATAATTAAATTCTTATCAATTATGAATTAATCATTCTTGCTCCAGTTTTGGGCTTGATACATTATGCATCGTGGTCCCTACCTAACACCCATTTTCTCTAAACATTCTTGCATTTTAGTCGTTATGCATGAAATTGGCATAGTTGAAACCAATGGATTCCAGACTAGAGAGTATTGTTACATCAGCTAATCTTAACTGCTTTCTAGGACCTAGATGACAATGAAAAATTATGCATTCTCAGAAAGGAGGGAGGAAAAGCCAAGAGTTTAAAACATGGAGTACTGTTATTTATATATATTGTATGCTGTCATATGCTGCAATAGGCAGACTTTTTGTTGCAGTTGGCTTCTTTCTTGCCTGCATCAGCACTCTATCATTCCTGTCTTTCTACAGACTCAGAATGATTCTGAAATATAATAATTTCATGTAGATTTTGCCACCACAGGAAAGTTCACTGGAGTCTCCATTACTTAAGATACTCTTAACCAGATACATATAATTTCCTGTTAGGATTGAGATTACTGACGTCTTTTGGTTAAGTCTCACTGCAGAAGTCACTGAAACTCTCCTACTCACCATCAGCTATCACCAGGGATGTCATTTCACCTTGGACTTCAGACTTATAGCCGTTTACCAGGGTATCACATTTGAATTCAGACTCCTAACTTGAAGAGCCTCAAATTCCCACCACTTACCACCACTCAGGAAGAGAGCCATTCTAGCTCACATGCCAATTATCCACAGAATGCCACTATATTTGTACAATAGGAAACACAGGTTTCATCCTTTTCAGCAGTGAAGCATCCATATGTGCTTAATCATGTCCAAGAGCTCAATAAACCAACTCTAGAATGAGGATATTGAGAATTTGGAGAAACAAGACTTACGGTTGCCCTCAGCTGAAATGTGACATTACAGATAACACAATTACTGCTAAAAAACAATTATGCCATTACATTGGTAGTGCCATAATACCAGGGGTCTTCAAACGCAGCCCTTTTATGACTCATGGACTTCAACTCCCAGAATTCCTCAACCAGTGAGTTTGAAGACCCCTGCATAACACCATTATATCAATCTCCTGGGAGAGATACACCATGCCCTGCTCTGAATCTATGATCGCTCCCAGGTGCTGGAGCCTTCTTGAGGGTGTGAGTTGGCTTTTCTTGTGGTTGACTGAGAATCCGTGCCTCTGGAGTGTGTCTATGGCAATCTGGATGTCCCTTAGCGCTGCCTGGTGTGACACTGAGAGTATCAGGATGTCGTCCAGGTAGCATTGGACCCGCACCGGTCTCATGCGCAGATGCGCTCCCAATGCCGCCAGAACCTTCGTGAACACTCTGGGCGCTGAGGACAGCCCGAATGGAAGTGCCCTGTACTGGTAATGCCGCCCCTTGTGGCAGAACCTTAGGTACCTTCTGTATCCTGGTCTTATTGGAATGTGAAGATAGGCCTCTGTGAGGTCTATCGATGATAGCAGATCCCCCTTTCGGATACTGGCCAGTATGGATCTGAGGGACTGCATCTTGAACTTTCTGTATACTACATAGCGATTTAACCGCTTGAGGTCGAGGATTGCTCTCCAATCCCCTGATGCCTTTGGCACCAGGAAGAGAATGGAGTAGAACCCCTGTCCCTCCTGCCCTGGAGGAACCGGCTCTATGGCCCTTATTTCCTCCAGGTGCCCAATGGCCTGATCTAGGAGACATGCCTTGGTCTTGTTGCGGGATACCGGGCATCTTATGAAGTGATCCGGTGGAGTGGAGTAGAATTCTAATGCTAGGCCTTGGGCCACTGTCTCCCTGACCCAGGCATCCGTCGTGGTCGCCTGCCATGCTTCGCTGAACAGCGCCAGACGACCCCCGATGGGGCTGTTCCAGGCGTCACTTGGAACGTCTGTAGGGTCGTCCTCCCCCCCTTTAAAGGGGCGTTTGGAGGATTGGCCCCTACCAGCGGCTGGACGGTCCTGGCCGCACTCCTGCCTGTATGAGAAGGTACGCGGGGTTCTGGGCCCTTCCCAGGATCGTCCCCCCTGAAAGGGCTGCCTCCATTCTCCAGCCCCGTTCTGACGGGGTGCCTGTCTACGGAACTCCTGGGTACCCCTGTCTGTTCTTTTAGATGGGTGAGCTAGCACCTTCCTTTTGTTTTTATCCTCAATCAGGTAAGGGTCCAGGATCGCTCCGAAAAGCTTTGATCCTGCATACTTAGCTGTGGCGAACCGCCATTTGGACTTAAGGTCCGCCTTCCAGTTTTTGAGCCATATCAACTTCCTGGCTGCCACTGTCCCTGCAATGGACCTGGCCGAGTATCTAGACGCGAACAGCGAGGAGTCTGCCATGAATTCCGCTGCCCTCCGCAGTTTGGTCAGTGTTTGTCTCACACGTACCTGGTCTGGTGGAACACTTGCCTGGATTTCCCGCAGCCACCTGATCGCAGCCCTGGCGACTATTGAGTTAGTGGATGCGGCTCTGATGGCCCAGGCAGATGAATGGTGAACCCTGCGGAGGGAAAGTTCTACCTTCCTATCCTCCGCCTTCATTGACTCTGCTAGGTCTCCTGGGATGGCTGAGGAAGGAAGGAGAGAAATTAGCGGAGCGTCCACCTGTGGCACCTCTATTAATGTTGCTAACGGGTTGCAAACATTAAACATTTTCTTTTCCACGCCATTTGGCGATGGGATGGTGCCTAGATTTGACCACTGGGACCTTACCGTCGACCTGAACACCTTAGTGCATGGTACCTGTATTACCTCAGACACCGGTGAGTGCAGCAGTGGGTCCTTTGCGTCCTCTTCCTCTGAGGACGGCGGTCTGGCCTCCTTGGTCTTGGCAGGCAGATCAAGAACAGAGCATGTCTTAATCATGAGGCAATAAAACAGGTTATGATCAAATAAACCTGACACCGGAGCCGCCTGTGGCTCTGCGTCCTCATTTTCTGACAGCGGGGCGTCCTCATCGTCCCAGTCCTCCTGCTCCTCGTCTGCCGCCTGTGAAGAGTTCTCAGACACATCAGAGTCCCGGAACATTACCCTACCTTCACGGGAAACTGGTGTGCGTGATGTGTGAGCCCTCTTGGGCAAGGAATTACTCCTAGAAGCCCTGAGGTGCTCCAGAGTTTCCTCTAAGAGGGAATGAAGTCGTGATGGCCACTTACCAGACCTCTTTCTTTTCCTACCTCTGTGCCCAGCCTCCTCCTGGCTTGTTGAGGGCTCGGAATGCTCTGGTGATGATGGTACCGATATGGGGGACACCTCCTTTTCTGTCTCCCCCCTGGGAGACCATTCCTGCTCGACCGCTTCTGTAGACTCGAAGGGGGTTGGTGTCTCCCTAAGGGACAAGGCCGGACTTTCCATCCCGCTGTCCCTCAGCCTCTGCGCCTTGGCAAACTCCCTCTCCAAGGCTTGGTGCCTCCTTATGGCCTGGCGCTCGTCCGCCTTTGATGGCTCAGACAGATGCTTTGTTTTGGCCTTCTTCTTGCCCCCCCCGTTTCCTCCATTCTGCGTCTAGGTGACGACGGAGGGGGCGCTGAGCCTTGGGCCGAAGTGCCCTCTGCCATCGCCATGCTCCCAGTAGCACCCTTTCCGGGTATCTAGCGGGCACAGTTGTTACCGGCAGCGTTACAGGGAATGTCCCTAATGTGCCTGGTCGAAGTGATCCTGCGGCCCCGTGGGTCCTTAGCCAGGGAGTTTTGTCCCTATGCCCGTCCCGGCTGCTTTGGCTCCGCTGGGAAAAATCCTCCCGGTTCCAACCCTGCTAGGAGCCAAAAAACACCGAAACACACAGACACACCTCCGACGGAATTCCTTAGGTATCCGGCCTCAGTCCTCCCTGCTCTGGGCAGCCCGGATCTAGGCCTCTGCCTTACCGGCAGCCCCTTCCTTTCCCTGGGCCCACAGACAAACACCAACAGGGAGAAACAAAGGGAAGATGGCCCGCCTCTCTTCAAGGCTTTCGCGCCAGAAACGAGGCACCAATCAGAAGTCTGGGATGCTCAGACCCGCCCAACTTCCAAGATGGCGCTTCGCACCAGTAGCCGAGACCTCCCCTTTTTAAAAATGGCCGCCGCGCCAAATTTTTGGTCGGAGCTCTGTGCTCCCGACTACGCGGTGCCTAAGGGATGCCGGCCTTGGCCTACCCCTTCGGTGACCGACGATCCCCGCCTCTGTCCGCCTCCCGGCGAGCTGGCTGGAGTCCTCCCCGCACCCCCTTGCCCCACTTGCGTTTTTTGCGATGTTCTGCGTCGAGCTCTGGAAGGCTTTCCTTCGACGCCCGTACTCCTGTGGGTCTCTCGGGGTGCAGCCAAAACGATCAGCCGAGTCCCAGGATGCTTTCCCTTGCTCTCCCGCTGTCCCCAGGCCCTAGGCCCGGGGCGGTCTCGCCGTCGCGCTCCCGACGCGTGGGGGGGGGAGGATCGACCGAAGGTCCCCCGAAACACAAGTTAAACACTAAATTTCGTCCTCTATTGACTATTCCAAATTATTCTAATTCCAACAAAACAAACAAAACCTTTTCCTACCAGTCTTTAACCTTAAAGAAAAAAATACTCTTTTTTTCGCGGAGCTAGTGCGAAGAGCTGTTCTTGGGCTTCAGACTAGGTAAAAACTGGGGAAGGAAGGAAGCCGGAGGCGGAGCTAAATTTCGGACCTAGTCTCTCATTGGGCAGAGGACTGACGTAACCCATTGGTGGATTCGGAATCCACCCATGCAGGAGAAGAGAGCCATTCTAGCTCACATGCCAATTATCCACAGAATGCCACTATATTTGTACAATAGGAAACACAGGTTTCATCCTTTTCAGCAGTGAAGCATCCATATGTGCTTAATCATGTCCAAGAGCTCAATAAACCAACTCTAGAATGAGGATATTGAGAATTTGGAGAAACAAGACTTACGGTTGCCCTCAGCTGAAATGTGACATTACAGATAACACAATTACTGCTAAAAAACAATTATGCCATTACATTGGTAGTGCCATAATACCAGGGGTCTTCAAACGCAGCCCTTTTATGACTCATGGACTTCAACTCCCAGAATTCCTCAACCAGTGAGTTTGAAGACCCCTGCATAACACCATTATATCAATCTTCTGCAATTTGGTTCTGTTTAGATATGTTAGGCTTCAGTTTTATGGACTACAAGTCAGACCTTTGTTGGAAATAAAGGCAACTACAATTCCACGCAACAGGAGAATTTGAGGTTGAAAAAAGCAGTATTATATCAAATTTAGATTTCCCCACTAAAACAGTTGGGTGTGCTTGTAGACAATGTTTAAAAGTTTCCAGCAAACTGTAATTGTCTTGACAGAATGAGGAAATGATTAAATGCATGCTGCATTAATTAGCTGCATTAATTTTAATTTAATCAAACTGTTTTTTGCTTTGGTTTTACCCCTGTCTTTGTCCTGGCTTTACACTGATTATGCAGTAGGGCCTCCAGATGCCATTCAAAGCAGCCTTTGATCAAAAAGGTTTGCACATTTATAAGTGCACAGTATATAAAAATGCAAAGCATTATCCATTTGCTATTGTTTTTAGGGTGGCAATTATTAATGTAATCTTATGAAATTATATCCTATACCCGCATGCTACACTTTCTATCAGGAACTCAGATTCCTACATGATAACAGTTAATTCATGCTCTGTGTAAGAAATTTTTATGGGCCAACCATCCTTTGCAAACTGCACCAGCAGATGATTTGCCAAAGTGGGAGAAACAGTTCAGAAGAAAAACCTGAAGCCAGAGGAAAATTGACAATGTAATCCAATGGATACTGAGTATATTTAGTGACCACAGTATACAAGTCTATGTTTGGAGGAGAAAACTAGAAAATGGGAGCTAGAAAAAAATAAAGTTATTTTATTTTTGAAGATAATGGTTCTCTTTAAAATAGTCTTGGGCAACTACAGCTTTCATTTTGTGGCTTTTATAAGAACCCCAAATTACACTCTTGAAATTTGGCATCAAAATGGTCAATTTTTGGTGGCATGTTTTTTTACTAACATAAAGATCTAAATGTTAACTTCTCTAAGAGTCCATTTTGTTTTCTAAAACGTCCTATCCCAATCCTTTAGCCCTCAGAGCCAAAGCATTTTCCTTTTAAAATAAAATCCATGGGCTCAAAAAATTGCCTTTGATTTAAACTATATTCGACTTTGCAATTTCCTACTTTTTTTAAAAAAAAGAGAGAGATGTAAATTTCTGACTACATAATAATATGTAGCATTTTTTTCATACTGAACAAACCACTGATCTGGAGAGAATTTCATACAAAGGATCCAGAGCTGCAGCTGATAATATTCAGGCTATTATTTCAATTTTGTGAAACTAAGTAAATTCTTCTTTTTAAATGACCTATTGTTAAATTTTACTTCCACTTTAGATTCATTTTTAACAGAACATCAAGGAAATGTTTCTTTGATATTCAGCTTTAGGGCTTACAATATGTCAAAGAAAATCTTGAATGAAGCCCAAACTTTGGGCTAGGTAGTAACAACAATATTGGAACTCAATATTTTTTAAAAAATATTTTCCCTTTCAATGGATACATGCAAATTTATTTGTAAAGGGCCCTTAAATGAAACAAATAACTAGAGCTGGCCTGCATTCAATTTCTAATAGCACAAAACTCTGATTTAAACAGATAAGGACTGAATGATAAGGACCCATCTCCATACTCAGGGATAATAACTTGTACAACAATATCACATGTCTTTCCTCCACCTTGTTAAGTTCTGATGCTACCTCATGATATTGTAGCCCTGGGGTTTAGAAGTGCACAACAGATCTGGCAATTATGTGGCTCCACTGGGTAGATTTGGGATTCTAGAAATTAAGAAAGGCTCTTCTTAAGCAGAACAAATATACAACTGAAATTTCCAAAGCTTTGTTAGCCTTTTGGGATTTAGAGAAGTATAGACATAAAAGAGTAGTCTAATTAAGCTTCAGATATTTTGTAAACAGAGCAGTTAGATTTTTAACTGAACTGGTTAAGCATCTTTATGAACATGGTCAGAAAGTGCATCTACCAAAAAAATGATACAGTTCATCACAGCATGATACGGAAATTACAGGAGAAAAAGAGGAAGAGATGTAGCTTACTGAGTATGATCCATCTTCTAATCATGATCAATTATTTTATCAGGACTCTTTAATCATTGTATTTGGAGGCAGAATGCTGAAGTCAGTATTCCTTGTTAATTCTTTTTTTCCCCCCAAGAACGAACTATTGAAAGAATATTATGCAAGCTGAGAGGGGCTAACACTTCATGTTTCTTTGCTTGGAAAATTCCGGATCTTCTGCTTTTGTCAGAAGATGACCCCACTATGATTGTACTTTTTGTGACTGCAATGTTAATGAGTGGAGTACAAAGATATCTTGAGCTATCGATACATGGCCATTTTTATTGATTCCACCAAAAAAGCTTCACAGAAGATTTAAACAAAACAAACATCCCAGAGGCACAGGAAAACAATTTGAAGAATCCCCACTCACAAAAATTTTGAAATGCAGCAAGATCTAGAAGTTATTTTTATAACAATTGTCTACAAAAAAAGCACAGGATAAGTACATCCTCTTTTGAAAATTCCCCCCAAAACAAAGACCATTTTTCTGAAAATAAGTGAATTATTCATATGGGATTTCACAGACTTGATTCCTTCAAATAAACAACCTAATTCCATTAAGAAATGTTGAAACATATGAAATTACTATACTTTTTTTTCCAAAATATCAAGGCAACTAACCAGACAACCAAGCACGTTGTCTGGAACTTCATATATTTCATCTTTCATCTCTCAGATCAAAATTCCTCAATATTTTATTCATTTCAGGTTACAGAAATGTTTTAACCACTTGTGTTTATAAAAGATTTGAATTCCTGAACTGAGATTCAGTTCTGGGCTCTGAGCTCAGCTGTGGAATCTCCAAATTCTCTAAAGCAGAAACATATTGCTCAAATTTGCTAGATGAATTTCCAAATTGAATGTTGTAATTAATGCATATCTATCATTTTTCATAGTACAATTCTATACCCAAGTAGCAAGCAGAATTAATTAAAGAAGAATTGCTTCCAAGTAAATGGGTATAAAAATTCAGCCTTTGTTGTTAGTATAAGCTGTTCAGAAAAAACTTCCATATAATGTGAAACCCTTTTTTAGTAGAACTGTTGTTCAATGGCAATGCAGACAAATCATCCCTCGTCCTTCCTTTGCCATTACTGTGAAGAGTATAGAAGATTTATATCTGAAAGCTGGGGAAAGTTGTACCAGTAAGTATAGACCATGGATGAATGTATTATTCAGAATTGGTATAGAGGAAGCTTTTAGAAGACAATTTAATATGCAAGAAAGAAAGAAAAAAGTTCCAGTTCTATTTTCATCTTTCTACTTTATGACCCATTACCATTTGAAGTATAATAGAATGGATGAGTCAGGACAGGTCTTTTCTATCATGATAGCAAGGCTCTGCAATTCTTTTCCAAAGAAATGCACTCGACTTTTTGAGGATTACTTTCTAATGGCAAAAGGTATTTATTTTAGAAATCTTTGAGGCCTCCTGAGCTATTTTATTCTATACTAGTTGTGATAAAAAAAACTTATGTTTTTTATCACAACTACATACATATCATGCTGCTTTATAATATTTGATTTTTTAAAAATTTATTCCTATGCACTTATGTCCACATAACATTCATGCACAGAGTTACCTTAAACTCCTTGAGAAAAATGACTACTATGAATAGCTTCTCAGTTTCATACGTTTAAAGCATGGGAGATCACCTTTTCTTTGTTTTTCTGTCCTAGTAGCCTTCAGTAAAACTGAAACCTATGCAGTGCTAGCCAACACAGTGCTAAGAAACTTGTAATGAAAATGTTGCTAAATGACATCTTCCAGAAGTTTGCTCTATCTATCTATCCAGTGCTTTTTTTCTAAAAGAAAAAAAAAGGTGCCAGAATTCACACACGTCATACAATCCACCTTGCCTACTCTATAAGGTTCCATCCAAAAAAGGTGCCGGAACTCCGTTCTGGGCATTCTATGAGAAAAAAAGCCCTGTATCTGTCTGTCTGTCTGTCTGTCTGTCTACTTACCTATCTACCTACCTATCATCTATCACAGGGGTCTCCAATTTGGCAACTTTAAGACTTGTGGAGTTCAACTCCCAGAATTCCCCATGCTGGCTGCTCTGTCATCCATCATCCATCAAACTTGAAGGCTGCCCATTTGTCTCATAGAGTGACATTCTGAGAAGAGTACTTTCTTCAAATAATTTTGAAGATCCACCTACCAATTAAAGCAGCCTTTTGGTGGAACTGTAATGTTTTGAAGAAATGGAGGACCACCCTGAATTACTGTATACAAATTCAGCCACAAAAGACAAACAAAAACCATTCATCATCTTCAAATGGCACCTAAAAATGACCAAGTGGCTTGCAAATTTTAACAGCAAGAGCATTCTAGAATTCAAATACTACCATAAGGTGTGTTTAGGAGTAGCACAAACCACTTAGAGCCCAAAACTCTATACAGAGAAATTATAGTAATCTGAGCAAGTTACCACTTAATGAACAACAATATATGGATCTGATCATGTAAGGGATAAGGTTATAAAATATATATTATATTTTTCAGGGATTTACCAGAAAAATATGGGAATCACAAACCAATTCCTGAGGACTTTGCTGTTGAAAACTGGCAGCATGGTGGAGAGAACTCCAATTTGGAAGTCTGGACCTCATGTTGTCCACACTTAAAACTATTAAAATGCTGTGTGTTTATATTCAAAACTTAATTAAGTTAATTAAGTCCTATTAAGTTCCATGAGAGTTAATGGGTAAGTCTCACTGGAGTCAGTCTCAACTCTTAGTGACATTCATATAGTTTGTCAAAAATACAGAATATTTCTATATTATCTTCTGTTAATATTTTTTTGAATTTTCTAGACTACATTACAGGCCTTGTATTTCTTTGTAGTCTGCAAACAAAATATGAATGAACGTTAACACAACTTAGCTTTTGAGATCAGTTATTGCTTATTGGTTTGCCATTCACCTGAGTTCAAGGGCAAGGGTATTATCCCAGTAAATGGTATAGAATTATAGTCTTAGTTTGCTATCTCCTAATCTCAGTTTTAAGGCAAGGTACTGCAACTTCAATAATATCAAGGCATGTCTTTTTTTGTCCAAACCTAATCCCTCCCTTTTTCTTAATTTCTAGATGCATGTAAAGCTGTGGAGAAAGTGACCATTTCCTAGGAAATCTGTAATATTTTTACATTATGTTTTATATTTAGTTTTATTCCCCATTTGCAAATGTCATAAATAGGTATTCGCACACACATATCTTCCATGCCTTTAGCAAGAAGCGTGACTTATACGTACTGTATGGCAATAAATAAAAACTCCAAGAAAGAAATTGTGCTATACTTTTGGGATCAGCAAACAGGAATGATGTTTATCCAGCAGCAGTTGACTCATAAGATTAAGTTGTTGAATTGTTGGTGATCTAGACACATACTTGTTTTCTGAATAAAATAGAAAATCACGGCATTATTTTTGTTTTCTTTCCCTTTTTTGCAGTTGTTGAATGCTAAACCATTTGGCCTTTTGTTAATGTTAAAAAGATAAGATATTTGGATGAAAATGAACAAAAAAGAAAAATTAATGTTCAAACTCCTGCTATTATATGGATTTCACTACATTCAGAAAAGGTCTCAACATATTGGGGCAATGACCTTCATAAATACTGCTTGAAGCATATTAAGATTTCTGTTCAGCCTTGGGATTATATCTCCTATTTACCAAGTCTCATCTAAAAAATCTGCATGGAAATATTTATAACTAACTTGAATCATGGTGAACAGAAATCTATGTCTGTTTTATGATGGCCTAAGTCAGGACTCAATAACCTGTTGGTTATTTTATCTCCTACAGACTTATTTCTGTGAATCAAAGCTCTAACAGATCACTTTGCTGAAATAGCCTTCAGCTAATGACCATTGGGGTCAAGAGGAAGGGACAAATGATGTCATACTGATGATATTGTTCGATTAACATAAACAACATACGATCATCATTTGCAGTATGACATTATGATGCAGCTGATGTAAGGGTCTGGATGGGGAAGAATCGGTTTCAATTCAACCCTAGCAAGATGAGATTTTGGCTCCCCAAGCCCAGAGCATACTTCATCTTTGATTCCGGATAGGGTGGCCCTTTCCATGAGTGAACTGAGGAACAATTTGGGGTCCTCTTAGATTCATGGCTCGTGCTCAAGGAGCAGGTGGCAGCCACTGCTGGAGTTGGAGGTATGCAGATTCATCTCATGCACCAATTGCACACTTTCCTGGACCCAGAGGCTTTGTTCACAGTCATTCATGCCTTGGTCACCTCCTGTTTGGATTACTGCAATGCACTCTACATGGAGCTGTCCTTAAAGAGAACCAGGAATCTTCAACTGGCCCATAATATAGCAGCACGCACAATAATAGAGGCTCATCGGTTTGACCATGTAATATCTTTGTACTGTGCTTGCTGTGCTGACTTCCAGTTTCTTTGTGGATGCAATCCAAGATGCTGGGCATCACTTTTAAAGCCCTATATGGCATAGGGCTAGGTTATCTGCAGGACCCCCTTTCCTTAAGAACATCTACCTGACCTAACAAATCAGATAGGGTAGGCACACTCTTACTCTCTTCCTCCAGATATTGCCATTTAATGACAGTTAGTAAGTGTGCCCAATCTAAAATTTATTGTAATGTGGCAGTCCCTGCCCTATGAAGCACTCTGCCCCTTGAAGTTTGGTAGGCTTGTATCCTTCTGTAAAGCTTTGAAGACCTGACTTTTCCCCAAAGTGCTGTGATAAGGGACTATATGACCTGGCACCAATTTTTGTTGTTTTTAACATTTTTAAAGTGCTTAATGTCAGATCCACCAGCTTTGGCTTCAATGGTGTCCTCTCATCAGTGAGGGAAGGAAGGGGAACAAGGAAGGAACAAATGGTCAGTTTGCTTTATACTTTTATGATGGGAAATTGGGAGGGGGAAATTGGGAAATTGGTTAATTGGTTGAAGAAGAACAGAGCAGTCTAGAATCCAGTTAATGGCACTCTAGCACTCTGGCATCTTCAAGGCCGTTTGCCCTCAGTGTGAAATTTTACCAGCCAAACACCTCAGAGTTTCTCATAACATCATCGCTAATGGGGAGAGGGCTGAGGGAAAACAGGGCTTTAGTTCTGTATTGCCATGCGAGAATTTCAGATTCCACTTGACTCTACTGCAGTCAGTATTCCTTAGTAAAAGTGCTTTTTCACTTCAAATGGAGTCAAGAGTTTTAGTTGCCTAAGGGATCAAACTTGCATTATGGTTTTTATGTTGTTTTATTTTTTATTAGGAGTTGCCCAGAGTTGGTTATAAAATGGGCAGCTATGTAAATGTGTTAAATAAATATGTACATACATATATACATAAATTATTTGTACAATGACATCATAACACATATGATATCAAGTAAATAAATAAATGTGTCTCTCTATACTATTTTTGGACTACAAAAATCACAAATGAAGAAGTCCTAAGTCAAACATTATTTACTTATTTATAATAGATACTAGAACCATGTGAATATTCAGTCCTGAGATTTGATTTTATTTTAAAATAATTCAATCAAATCTCTGAACTGAGATTCCCTGTGAAACAATTATTCTATCCAAACTGGGCTTGTTTCCCACTGGCTAATAGCTGCCCCATAACACAGGTATATAATACAATTATTACTGATTTATTAAAATCAATGTTTTAATCCTGTTTTTGCACCAAAAAGAATGTTCAAAGCCAACATTAAATAAAAAGGCACACCAACATTGACATAAGCAGCCTGTAACTTTGACACATCTATTAGAAATAAAGCAATACCTTCTTACAATCTAATCTATAAAACTTAAATTGACTATTCCGAGGCAGGTGTAATGACCAGATGCACAGGAAATTGAAATGATCACGGTAATAATTGCAGAAGAACAGGATTTCAGCCTGTCATCTGGGGTGAGAAATTCCTTTTTCTACAGAATCAGTTGTTCAGAATCACACAGAAGGTCATTCTGTGCACAGGTGGGCAGCTCAGCTTTCTAGTGAAATCTATTAGATTACAGGCAAGATTCTAAGAGGAAATTGATTGCTCTTCAAATTAATTTGCTAAGTTACCAAAGTTATGGGTAACTTAGGCATAGTTTACAAAAATAACAATTTTGTCAGACTGTACAACAATAAAGTAATCATACAGGTTGGCTCTGCACAAGCTCTAGGCCAAAATTGGCTGATTAATTTGAAGCTTGCATTTAGCTAGATAAAAGACCTATATGAAAAAGACAATAAATATACATCTACCCAAAAAGAAATTTGTCGGCTACGGGACAACAAAGTGAAACAACTTTTTTTTCAACATCTCTGCAGAACGAAACTCTCCAATACATCTTCTATTCAATAAGACAATTGTTTTGACAATCACTGTGTTTCTCTTCTAGTTGTTCTATGAAACCTGCTGTATTTTATCTTATTGTTTGTAACAGTTCTCTCAGGTTTCACAGTAGATTTTACTTTTTTTAACATAATGCTTAGCTGTGTCAAGGCTGGACAAAGTAGTCTTTTCCTATTCTCATTCTTGGGCACTATGCTTTTTTTTTGCTAATTACATGGTTTCTTTCATATTCTGACTCATTGCTGACTCATATTCAATTCGATTACTATCTCCTATGTTTTATTTTTCTGTCTCTTTCCATTAGTTTAAATATTAATCCTCTTTTATATTCTTGTTTATTTTCCTGAACAATGTGTCATGTGTAGTGTTTAATGGTACTGGGTTTTACGTTTTGTAGACTACACAGTCACATAATTACAAGCACCTGAGGAATTTGAAACAGGCAATGTGTTCCCTTCCCATGTGAAAATATTCATGCAACAAGAATGTTTTCCAGTTATGAAGAAATATGTAGAACTACCGTACATCAAAAGTAAATATTTGAAGGGCTGTGGGCAAGGTTTTCCACTTATTGTCTCTAATTGCAAATGTTTCTCAACCATCCTCATCTTTATAGAACAGGGTTGTACTAATATATCTATAAAGGTGAATACCAAGTGAAACACTCTCAAATAGCTTGTCAACAACATCTAACAATAGAATAATTCACCCATATGTTGCTTTACTGGCACTGGATCTTTCGTCTCTGCAAGCTGGAAACAACTAGCTATATTCAATACATGTTAACATCAGCATATTCTAAGCAAGCAACATTTTGTGCAAAGGTTGCTTACAGTATTATGGATTTTGGATGCTGCATTCAAGGAAAAAGAGAATGCTAATAAATGCACATATTCTGTAAGCCCAAGAGCCACAGCAGGCTTTCCACAACATATAGGAAAACCCCAAAGTAAACAGGATTAAGATCTGTCTTTGGAGGCTCCTGGGGCTTTAATGGATGAAATGGCACCCATTATATTCGACAACCTGCCTCACACTAACACATATAGATAAACATGCCTCACTTTGGCATGGAGTTGGGAGACCATGTTTCCCCCAATGTCACAGTTTATACCCTTTCCTGCCTGAGTAAGGGGTTGGACTAGATGACCTCCAAGGTCCCTTCCAACTTTATTATTATTATTGTTGTTGTTGTTGTTATTACCTCACCACAGAAGGCTTGGTTTCCAGTATCTATATCTAGACATGTGTATTCCAAGGTCTCATATTGCTTCCCAATCTTTGGGATTGGTATCACATATTCCTATTCCACTCTGGGTCTGAGAAGATCTTTGGGAGCTAAATATAATCCTGATTAGCTTAGCTGGTTAGATCTCAGGAGCTAATTCACACAACTACCTTGGAATCTTGTTTCTCAGTTAATATGCGGTATGAATGCATCTCTCCTCCATAATGGTTGCTTTAGACATGAATTGAAATATTAATTTGTCCCTGCACCTTGTTCTGCCTCTTAGTCTTCTTCTCTTCTTTTAATAGCCTACACTGGAGATATGGAACTAATATCTCCTCAAGAACCTGTTGTCTGAAGCAGCTGCTTCTTGTTACTTCATGATAAGATCACCCATGATCACTTAATTCTTTTCGGGTATGCCAATGGTTTGTGCCAAGCTAATACGTTTATCCAAAAATCTCTAGATTGCTTTATAACCAGGCTATAAGAGAATCAGTTTAAGATACAGGTGGCCATTTTCATAATGAGCAATGTCTGCAAGATAGTTTTTCTCATGAAAAGCAACTTGTTTAAAATTTCATTACTTTCATTTATCTCTCCCCACCTACTTCTCATAACCAATAGAGTGAAGAGGGAAAAAGTGGGAAGAACTAATACAACTCATGTAAAAAAAAATTAAGTTTATGATTGCCACTATGATTTGGTTATTGATCAGATATGCTTACTTTAAATGAAAAAATGAAATTTTAAATGAAAAATATGTGAATAAACAAGAAATTGCATATAGATAAGCATAGATATGTCCCTGACCTGGAAAGGAAAAGTTGAGTTCCTACAATTATGAGATTTTTATGCTGTCACCAAGCGCTTATAATGTCTGGCTTTGAAACAGAGAAAAAGCATACTTAGTGCAAGAAACGTGAATTAGTAAAGTCAAAACATCTTATTAATTGGGTCATTTGATGAATATAAACATGCAATTTATTTTTCCTTTTATTTTATTATTTTAGAAATTGTTATAGGAAAGCAATGCAGAGCCCTTTCTTTGTCAAGTTTCAAATAATATAAATGAAATCTTGGTATGATACTTAAAGAAAAATAAAATGTTGCTTTTGTTGCTCTTTATGAGAAAGATGCAGAAGTCCCTAGAGAAAGAACCTAGCATGTATTTTATGGTGTATAAACATACATTGACAATTCTCCATAGCATGCTACTAAGTACTGTAATAGTACCAGCAAATCATATCATTATATAAGTATTATACAGGAAAACAGAAAAGAAAAACATAAAATTTCTAAGCCACAAATGCTTCTTTTTAAATTATTCTTACAGAGCATTTTTTTTTTAAAAATTAAAGTATGCAACTTGCCCAAAGTGCTCATTCTTAATTTTTTTTGTGATATTACATATTTAAAAAGAGGATGTGTAGAGGTTTTTTTAGAGGAAGCATCATTCATATTCTGGTGCATTTTCTAGCAAAGAGGGGGTGGGGCAGGAAGAAAGGGGGAAGGGAGGAAAAGGCATACATCCAGTTGCTTATGAGCTAAGCAGCCCTTTCAGTGTAATAACTCTATAGGGAGAGATTCAAATGGAAAAACACTAAAAAGTTATATACATGTATAGATAAAACGTACCAAATTCAGGCAGAATGACATCATATGTTTATATAAAACTTGATTATATCACATGCATTTTTGTTCCATCTGGTTTACCATTCCAAACTGATTCATCTTTATCCAAGGTGCTAAATAATCAATTGCCATATTGTTTAGCTAATAAATCAGGGACTTCCTCCCATGTTTGTTAGACTCTTACAGTCCCAAATCAATAGGGCCAAATCTGACAGAGGGTTATATCACAGACATAGTCATAGTCATAGTCAAGATCTTGTTTAGTGGGATGTGGATGGGAAAAGATGGCTCTTTGCTGAAGCATGCAGCAATTACTCACCATATCCATGAATGCCTCCTGAATGGGAAATTGTTTACATGCATCACATTCATAGTTCTGTCAGCATCAGTCTTTATCAATCCAAAACTTTTATCTCTTGCGGTATTCATAGGTACATTCCACAGCGCACAACAGCATCAGTTGGTGTAATGGACTATTGCAATTGTTTTCAATATATATCCTTATATATACATATATATATATTATATTCCATGTGCTTCAGGAGCTCCAGCATAGAGAACAGAATTTTCCTAAAAATTTTCTAGCACCTGCAGACCAAATCTGGACTCAGAAGCTAAGCAGTGTTGGGCCTGGTTGGTACATACATGAGAGACCTTCTGTATGCAAGATTGGGAAGTAGAAAAAAAAATCATGGAAAAATGCAGTTGCAAATGACTTCTGTATTGTCCCCGAGAAAACTGCAGGGATGTGTCCGAGTAGTCACTGGGAGTTGAGCTGAATTTGAAGAATTTATTTTTTTCTAACTCTAGGTCCGTCCATTAATGTCATTTGCTTGCGTAAGAAAAGATATCATAAAAGAAATAGACCTTTATGTAGCTGATCCTAAATAAAGGCAGTAATTCCCCTTGATAAATCCCAAGTATAAATTAAAGTGTCTTCATATGCAGCATTTTAGACAATAGGAAAATGTGAGTCAAAAGTGAGTTTCTTGCCATCTGTGTGAGATCAGTTTTTAAGAGGAAAAGCAAAACTTCATACTGTTTTGCCATGCTGTTCTTTAGAAACAGATATTGCTTTTTCTTCCTTCTTAAATACATATTCAGCATTCCTTATTTTTTTTTGGCAAGAAAGAAGAGACAAAACATGAAGAATAACTGCACAGAAAGCAAACTTTTCATCTAGAAATAAAGCCCCTTGACTCACTTCAGAGAAGAGGGTCCTATGCAATGCTATTTTCTTGCTCCAAGGTCGACACACCATTATGAACCAAAGGTGCCCCCAGGATGCCATTTAACGCCATTACAAAGCCCTTTCAATTGTAAGGAAGATGACAATTCCACGACACTTAAGTGTAAGCAGGGGGTAAGTCTCACCAAAATCACAGGACTTCCTTCAGAGAAAACACACTTAGAATCCTGCTGTTAAAATATAGATTTCTTTGCTGCAGTGTCCATCTTTAGGATTGTGGTTTTTAAGCCAATACTATATTCTATAGAACTAAAAACCATGTGTGGACCCCTTTGCCCTGCCCAAAGACTACAACTGAAAGTCCTGCATCCTCTAAACATTCTTCTCTGTGAACTCTCCTTTCCCTCAAGGAATTGGGTCCGAGATGCTGTTTACTGTTACTCCGGAATGTCTGGTAACATCCTTGGATAGAGAGGTGATACTCGCGGGAGAAAAACCCACCCGATCCAAAGTCCGCTCTGCAGGTGGAAGATCCTGCATTCCTTCCTTCCGCCTATAAATATGATTTGCAACACTGACCTTCGAAAACCATTTATCTTCCTTTCTTCCTGGGAGCTTGGGACACTATCATTGTGCAGCAGAATTAGCCCCCGGGCTGCAGTGAAGATGTGCTAGCGTCAAGGGGGCCCCTCTAGGTGGGTTCTCCATCCTGCCACGGCGTGTCCTCCGCTGCTTCTCCAGCAGACACCCTACCCAGGAAGGGAAGCGGCTGTTCGACAGGGAAAAAAAAAAAAAAAGAGGGAGCCCAAGGCTTCGATTTCGAAGAAAGAAATCCCGCTTTGGGAATTTTCTTTCACTATGAAACGGAGGGCTTAAAGCCGCCTCCAGTAAAATCAATGAAAACGCATATATTACTGATGGGGAGGAGGGAAGGAGAAAGCCTCGCAAGCAAAAATGACAGGCTATCCTCAGTTAAAAAAAGAAAAAAGAAAAGGAAGAACCGTCACGTCTGTTCAACTTTCCTATACATATATATATATATATATATACTTAATACCCGGCGGGGAGAGCCGGAGGGAAAACATTGGTTGGCGCCGGGATCAGATTCCAAACGAATAGTGAACCCTCCGGGCAGGAAATCCTGTACCTGAAAGAGAGAGTTTCACAAGAAACAGCGATGTCATAAACCCCCGCGCCAGATTAGAGGCTTGCTGAAGGAGCGCTCCCGAGCCGGACGATTGCCCACCCCGAGCACGTTGCGTTATTACTTCTCGGCACTTCCTGTTTCCTTTAAGGACGGCCCTCCCGGCCGCTGCCTTCTACAAATCCTCCGCTGAGCCCGAACGTTGTTGTTGTCATTCTGGAACAAGGAATCCGGGAGTCAACTCGCTGAGACTAATAGGATATTGGGGACCGAAGCCGCCTTTTGTTAGAAGCTCCAAAAGAAAGAATCCGCTTCTCCTTGGCATGCAGACCGGGTGAACGGGCTGCGAAATTCACCTGCTTTACATTTCTCCACCTCTCTCTCTCTCTCTCTCTCTCTCTCACACACACACACACACACACACACACACACAAACAGATAGACACAAACATACACACACACACACACACACACACACACTCGTTGAGACCAGGATGCCGCAAAGGAAAAGGGGTGTGGCAACACGGTTACTGCCTTATAAACCCCGCTGGTTGAAGTTTCTCTTTCTCCACCATGCCACATCAAATATATCACAGAGAAAACGGTACGTCCCGTTGGACCATTTCGAAAGGCTTTAAAATGTAGGAAAGCCCCCGTTATTCGGGCACATTATGACACGCCAAAGATTCGCGGCTAGTGCACTTCAGGACTGGCAAAGCCTCTCTTCATCGAAGACTCCCAAGTTCCCAGAAAGAAAACAAGAATGGAATAAAGACATAACCGAAAAAGCACGTAGCACTCCAGGCTGCCTTTGCCTCTTTCCATTTCCATTCACTACCCGCATTACCTCTCAATGTTGTTGGTAAAGGCTATGACTCATCTTGCTGTAGTGGAGAGGACCTTGTAAGCTATGGATGCGACAAAGCCTCATTTTCTCCCCAAACGCTGAGAAATCATTTGTGTGCTAAGCTCTGGACAAGAACTTTGCCCCCACCCATGTAATAATGTGCAACATATATAACTTACAATGAGGCCAAAACTGGGCTCAGTAATGGTGCTAATCATGGTTTCTGAAATCAGTCACAAGCAGGTGGGTGAATACCGCAGACTGATCCATAAAATGGTTTTACAACGCCTGGGTTAAGCCAACACAAAACAAATTATGGTTCGGCACAAGCTATAAATCAAGTGACACTCCTGGTTTTTGGACCCCATCTTCTTCCATCTAAACCAGCGGTTCTCAACCTGTGGGTCGCGACCCCATTTGGGGTCGAACGACCATTTCACGGGGGTCACCAAATAACGCAGTCTGCCATTTTTCCCCCTTTTCCTTAGCTGTGCTACTCCCTCTTATTCTATTGGCTTTTGAAAGACAATAGAATAGACTCTCTTGAATAGAGTCTAATTCTATTGGCTTTCAAAAGCCAATAGGAATTGTCCAGGCTGTCTCCGCCCTGCTGAGCCCGCCAAAAGTCCCAGTCTGCAAACAGTGCTGCAAGTTGTCTGCAGCGAAGGCGAGCTATCCAGAAGTTTCCACCCCTTCCTGCTGAGAACTACTAAAACTGTAAGTAAAAGAGGGCCAGGGGTGGGAGGTGGGAGGCTGGCGGGCGCAGGTAGGGTTTTTGGCGCGCATGGGGCCCGGCGGGTGGCTTACCTCCCTTGGGCTGGGCCAGCTGGTGGTCCAGCACGTGGTCGACCTGTGCTGTCGCTGCCGCGGCCACCCAGGAGCACCTGGGCCTGCCTGCCGCCACACCAAACGGGCGGCAGCGAAGGCAAGGCTAGCGGAGCAGCGGCGGGCGCAGGGAAGGTTTTTGGCGTGCGTGGGGCCCGGCGGGTGGCTTACCTCCCTTGGACTGGGCCAGCTGGTGGCCCAGCCCGTGGTCGCCCTGCACCGTCGCTGCCGCGGCCATCCAGGAGCACCTGGGCCTGCCTGCCGCCACCCCAAACGGGCGGCAGCGAAGGCAAGGCTAGTGGGGCAGCGGCGGGCGCAGGGGGGGTTGGCGCACGTGAGGCCCGGCAGGTGGCTTACCTCTCTTGGGCTGGGCCAGCTGGTGGCCCAGCCCATGGTCACCCTGCACCATCGCCGCCGCGGCCGCCCAGGAGCACCTGAGCACCTAGGCCTGCCTGCCGCTGCCCCAAACAGGCGGCGGCCTACGCCTTGGCCGGCGCAGGGAGCACCACCGCGCATGCACTCTGCAGCACTGCACATGCGCAGGGTAGCACCGCGCATGCACGATGCAGGTCATCGCGCCGCACATGCGCGATGCAGGTTGTCGCACCGTGCATGCGTGGTGCAGGTCGTCGCACCACGCATGCACGATGCAGGTCGTCACGCCGCGCATGCACGGCGCAGGTCAGGGTTGCGGCCTGAAAAAGGTTGAGAACCGCTGATCTAAACACCTTTTTCCCATTCAGCTGAGAAAATATGCTATAGCTCTGTTTTACTACAACTCCCATCTTGCCAAGCCAGCATAGCCACTGCACTCACCAACTGTGTAAGCCTCCAGTTGTCAAAACTAGCAGCCAATACAGCTACGGTATATAGAGACCCAATAAGCACTTCCAATACAAAATTTCACATTTTCAGCTAAAATTTTGAAATTGACATCCACATCTTATTACAAGCATCTCTTACCATATGTGAGAACAAATAGATAACTTTGTGTGACATAAAGAGCCTTTGTACGCTTGCATCTGACTATGGAGCAAACCATAGAAATATTTATTTGCTTGTTTATTTGTTTGTTTATTAAATGTCTATCCTGCCATCTCACTAATACTGTGACTCTGGGCAAGTAACAATAAACAGTTTAAAAGTGCTAAAAACAATTAAAATTAGAAAAAATGAGTAGAAAACTTAAAAATCAAGATCTTCTCTGCTCCATCAGCCACCCCCAACATAGCAGGCTCCTATCAGATCTCCTGGCCAAATGTTTAGGCTCTTCTAGAAGGCCAGGAATGTGGGGTGGACTTCACCTCGGATGGGGCAATATTCCAGATGGCAGAGGCCACTTCTGGACTCTACCAGCTAAAATTCTTTCTCCCATGGGATCCAAAGTAAACCCTTTCTGCTGGAACAAGTGGGGTAGGTTAGACTGATTGGGGTGAGATGGTTCTTCAGATACATTTTTTCCAGTGTTCTCATGGCATTATCTTCATCTCATTCCAGACCACTAGTGAGATGGGCTAGTTGTAGTGGTGTTAAAGCAGAATTTTCGTACTTAATCCAACATATTTCAAGGATAGCCTCATGATGTATCCAATTGGTTAAGGCTTTGCAGAGGGAAGCCTGGGGACAGGAACAAATTAAATAGAGGCAGGAAAGAAAAAGAGAATGGATACAGCAAATTTCATGCCAGTAGTAGCTTTCTACAAGCTGAAGGCATTCCAGCACAGTAATGGGGAAAAGCCCATTTAGAGAAGTTATTCATTATCAGTTTGCAAGCTTAAAATGTGCCCTTTAAAGTTTCTCAAGTGGTATTCATTTACGCAGCAGAAATAACAAAAGGAGCATGGCACCTTAACAGCTACACTTTTATGTGCTAACTTCCTTCAGGGACAACATTACTTTATCAGGTACATTTACGCCCATAAACATTTATGATTTAGTGAATTTGTTAGTGTTTAAGGTGGTACTCTTAGTTGTTTTCACTTCAAGTAAATTGGCCTGATGAGATGACAGTACTGACAGTACTTGCCTACTAGAGTACTTGCCTACTCCTACTCCAGATGGGGTTGAGTTGTCAAGGCCAAATCATGATAAAGAGAAAAATCTCAGGCCAATTTATAAAGAATTCAAGATAGTCCCATACAAAAACCTAATTTATATTAGGTCAGATTATCAATCTAACTCAGAATTATTATGTGTGATTTACTTCCAGTCTTTTCTAATCAGGTGCACTCCAGCTATATTGAACAATAATTATCAGAATTCTAAGTTGGGACTTGTAACCCAACATTTCTTGAGGCCATCAGCAATTTGAGAAGACTAATCTGACTTCTGATCAGAAGTAATGAACCTGAAAGCAATTAGCACTATAATGATATACAAATCAACAAGCAAATACACTTTGATGTACATCAATAATATATTTTAATACAATAATTTTCATTATAATATTAATTCTAATGAAAACAAGCTCTTACACTTTTTATTATAAGTCAGGGAACTCTTGATTGTGGAGCAACAGAATACAAATGTTTCTGATAAATAAATAAATACATCTACCATCTCAGTTGCACAGTTTTAATACAGATTTATTATCTCCATGTGAACTAAACCCCTGAGCACATTGGCAAGTCACACATTTGAATGACAAATAATAAACCCAAGCAGGATAAAACTCCTGCTTGTGCTTATGACCATATGTGTAAAGATAACTGAGTAAGAGACACAGTTTACTTAATTATATATAGAAATATTTAGAGGAGTAAACTTTTCAAGGGATAATTCAGGATATTTATTTAATTTCTAGAATTCTGCAATCTTCTGTACAACAATTTTTGATGTACATTCCTGTGGCTTTCTCTCTATTAACTTAAGAAAGCAAAGAAGGAAGTTTTTTGCTTGCTGCAGAAGGTCAAATCAAACTGGCCTCAATCCCTAATTTCATGACAGTGAGGAACTCCAAGCAAATGTTCTCAGGATGTTGTTACTGGGTGGGCTGATTCTAATGGAAGGAGGAAAACTGCATTTTAAATCATTTATAGATTTCAGGTGGTCTTTAAAGATGATCCCATAAAGAGTGAATTGCAGAAATCTAGCATGGTGGAAAGTAATGGACAGTAAGCATAACTGTAAGGTACAGGAGAAATGCAATCAAGAGGTATCAGATAATAGAAAGCTGAGTCTAGGACAGAACTATGTCTCAGACATTATCCTCTCTAGTTCTTATGTAGATAAAGAGACGGAAGGAGGAATTGCATTCAGACTTGCAAGATTCTGCTTCTGTAATCTTATAATAAAAGTAAAATTAGCATTCATAATTCTTGTTTCCTAGTCTAGTCGACGTTGAAGATCTGGGATGGGTGATGTAAGTATGGTATGAGTCACTATCACAATGTTTCCCTACTTCCAAAGCAATCAGAACTCTAGCTAAAGTTGGGGAATATTCCTTTAGACCACAACTTCATCTGCCCATCCAGCAGCAGCAGTGAGCCCAACTTACAGACTGAGTCCCTCTGGAATAATGCTAACGTTCTCAAGAAACAATACCAGAAGCAGCAAAGAACTTCATTGAATTAATAGCTGCTCCATTCTGCTTGGATTCAGTTGCTGCGTGTTTCTTCCCATCTCAACCCTAATAGCCTCTAGGCATCAGGATAAGTATTGGACTTCATTGCTGGAGCAGCCCAGAGTGACAACATATTGATGATACCCAGTGCTTTTTTTCTAAAAAAAAAAAAAAAAAAGGTGCCGGAACTCACATATGTCATACAACCCGCCTTGCCTACCCTACAAGGTTCCATCCAAAAAAGGTGCCGGAACTCCATTCTGGGCGTTCTATGAGGAAAAAAGCCCTGATGATACCACATTCTGAACAAATGAAAGCATCTCTCAGTGGCTTCCTGTAGATATTAAGGAGTAGGAGAAAATTGAACCTTATTGCATTTTACTGGAAAGTCCCCATTTGCAACATTGACTTGAACCATCCATTAAGGAAGAAATGGAACCACTAGAGGATACTTCTCACAATTCCTAACCCAGTGATGGCGAACCTTTTAGAGACCGAGTGCCCAAACTGCAACCCAAAACTCACTTATGTATCGCCAAGTGCCGGGTGGGTGTGGCCCACTTGGCGGGCGCAGCTACAGTGGCCGTGGCAGACTGGGTGGGTGTGGCCACTGGACGGGTGTGGCTGCAGTAGTCATGGCAGACTGGGTGGGCAGGGCCGGGGTGGGCGTGGCCACCTCAATGTTGCTTATGGGGAGGACACCTGTGGGAGCTGGACAGAGCAGGGTTGGGGGAGATCCAGAGAGTCTCTGGCAGGTGGGATGGTGGGCTGCCCAATGGCGGCTCCAGGCTGGCTGGCCTTAGGCCAGTGATGGCGAACTTTTAGAGACCACATGTGCTGGGATGATGGTGCGTGTCCACAGAGAGGGTTCCGCGTGCCGCCTCTGGCACGCATGCCATAGGTTCGCCATCACTGTCCTAACCCCTAAAAATGGTCCAGAAGGATACAATTGTCAATGGTATGGAAGGGAGACTAAAAGTTAGTAGGACCAGAAAAGTCAAATACCCCACAATTAGAAACAGATAAAAAAAATCAACAACCATCATGACCAATACAGTTTTGTCTTATGCCCAACTGGATTGAAACATCCAGCATGATCTAAAGTTTTAATCCCCACCAAGAACTTAACCTTAACCCTCTTCCTAGGGAAAGCTAGACATAGTACTATAGCTCTCCAATACAGTCAGATCAAGAAAGGACTTTTCAAGAAGGGGGAGCAGCAGTGATTCTGTCAAGGCTGCAGGAGATGACCCTTCCCAAAGTAGGACACCCCTATCTTCTGTAAAACCCAGGAGAAGTACTAATCAAACTACCAGGTGGCAGGAGACACACTAGCAAGCATCCTGTCCATTTCACTGGAATCCACAGAGCAAAAAAAAAAAAAAAAACCCAGTTAAACTAGCCAGATAAGATTTAAATGCTGAACTATTTTCTCCTGCTCTTTTCCGATAGATTACTTGCAAAACTTTTCTCACACCTGCTTTTGTTTACAAAATGGCTCATTCCATTCCCAAGCCTCTGGTTTCATGCCTCTTCGACTCCAATTCTCAAATGCAACAAAGATTCACTTTTTTCTATAATCAAGAATGAGAAATCAAGAATGAGAAATCAGCAGCTGTTTCTGGGCTTCAGCTTCCAGTAACCCCAGACAGAATGGCCAGGGGTTAAGAATGATTGGAATGGTTACATTTGCTTATATCTGGAAAACATGTTCTTGGCCCCTGCTGTGGAGAACTGAGTAGATAGGACTCTCCCATAGAACTGGGTAACCCAAACACTAGTCTTGAGCACCAAGTTGAAGAATCATTATATAAATTCACTCTAAACTATTTTTTAAAATTTCTATATTGATAGCATGCCATAAATCATAATGTGCCTTTACTAAATACTATAAATTACAAATTACAAAGCCAAACATTGTTGGTTGTTAAAGAATGTCTATAATTGACAGGAAAAATGGAGTGATGAGCTTGTTCGTTTTTAGACAGGCCTGCTGTCACAGGAGAATAGGTAGCACACATTATTCTGCCTGGAGTGAAGGCCAAAGTGCAGTTGCATTGACTGAATTCACATATATTTTATCTTCTTTTTCCTCTCTCCTGTAGGACCAAAGAGTTGGGAGAAAGTGTAGAAAGGGTTGTACTGTACACTGAGAAAGGCCACAGAAAGAAAGGACCTGCACTGTTACACCTCTCAAGGATTTGTCTCTATCATAGAAGAAAGGGGTCATCTCCCTCTCCTCTGAATCTGCCATTTGGATACTGTGGTGGTCCAGGTAAAGCCATGTTTGCCTCATACAACCCAAGAAATTTGAGGATGAAAAGAAATCCACTGAACGCTACTTCACAAGCACCACAAGTATGACCAAGGTAAGCAGAGACAGAGAGTTAAGCATTATTTAAAATAACGATGGGACAGAAGGAAACAGGTTAACTCAGGGTTAGGTCCTGCTTTGTGGCAGAAACTGAATGAACTGTTCTTCCCCCCTCAGCTTCTGTCACCCAAGAATTTAGAACACAAAGTAAGAAATGCAGATATAAAACATAATGGCCAGTGTTAATAAGTAAAAACCCAGGTCTAAATCTACTAAGAGCATAATTCATGGCGTAAAAGTCATATGTTCTCTTTTTAACATACCACCCAAGATCACTGTGTGAATTCTATGTGGGTGGAGAATAGTGTCCCTTGTATTCCATGGAGGAAAATATATCAATTTAACAAATAAATATTATTATTAGTAAGCAGGATCATAGCTAATGATGTTAAGTGAACTCCCCCCTCCAAAAAAAACTATGACTATATATCTCAACTTTTGCTAGAGAATCCGGCTTGATTCAGCTATTTCAGCTGATTTATTAGGAAAGCACACACTAAGAATGTCTTTTAATCTACTTAACTTTTCCGGTTCAAGAACTCTAATATCATTGTCAAATTTCAGTTTGTTTTGTTCATTATTTCCAACCAAAAGAGTAGAATTGGCACAAGTGACCTATTACTGGATTTTCCAAGACCCTGTTTACCTTAAGGCAGGAGTGTAGAATTAAAATATTTTGTCTGAAAGATTCCTGGCAACCAAGGTAATGTATTGCATTATATATGCCTCAGAGCAGTGCCAAATCCCAGATATGGGGCCACCTCTTTTCAGCCCTTATACTTCCCAACACTCCTAACATTCATAAAAGTTGGGGGAGGGGAGGCATCTGAAGCCCTGGAGTCCTCCTTCAGCCACAGCTGCTGAAAACTGGTAGGGTTACCCTCCTATGCTTTGAGAAACAAAGCTTTTTAAAAATGTAAAGAATTTTTTTTTAAGAAACCCCAAAACAAATAAGTAGAAAATCCCAGGCCTGTCAAGTGTATCATATGGCTAGACCCACTTTGTGGGAGTGTTCCACACAATGTGCCCCCCCTCTTATGACCCCAAATGTGGGCCCCAGCAGGTATAGAAAATGGCAATTTTGATAGTAGTGGATATTTTTAAACATGTTCTCCTGTGCTATTTTTTCCTAAAGAAAATATATTTTATGCATAGAGTATACTGAATATGCTGCAAACTCTTTCTCTCTCTGGCAAACTGTAACTAGAAGAATCTGCTGCTTGGGTTCTGAAACTAATACAAAGCTTTTCATTTACATAATGCATCCAAAACAAAGCTTAGAGAGACAAAATGCTATTTCCATATCCTATAATGCCATTTTCCATTTTGAATTACCACAATCTCAGTCTTCTATTAATGAAAAAAGAACGAACGGTAACATTTGCAGTATTTCTTCCTTTTTTTCACTGTGGAACTTTTAGGAGCTTTGCATGTTGCAAGGAATATTCTTGGGCAACAGGTATGAAAGAGCCAAGATCTCCAGCACAGAGTGAGCCAGTTCAACCTCTCTCACATCATCTCTCTTTCATGCCCTCATCTCAGAAGCATAAAAGCAACTCCTTTCTCTAACACACAAAAGATTTTGGTGCATCAATTGTCAACCTTTAAGGCTCAGAAGCACAAAGAGAGAATGAAAAAAAGGGCAGAAACAGGAAAGTGGCAGCTTCTGTAATGAACTACATCTAGAAAGATTTTTCATTAAAGCATCATAGCCTGAAATTATGCCGGCATCTTTTGTCTGTTTCATTGTGAGCCAGTTTCATTTCTCTTCAAAGATTGACTTCCCATATATGTGTTTATTAATTGTTAATGCTATCTGTATTTTCAACTAAATGCAAAAGTTTAGGCATCCCTGGACAATGCTGTTTCAATGTAACTCCAAATGAGCTGTATAGCTGACAGCATCCCTGCAGGGATGAAGTTAAAAACGTTATTTTTGCAGATTTGAACATTTACTTTTATGTATAGTTTACAAGTTCAAAATAAGAAATGTCGTTTATGGCAAGTGCAAAAGATCCTTTCAGTCAGTACTATATTAGTACCTTCTTTGGTAGAAATAAGAGCTTCTGAATATTTCTCATAGAAAGCTAAGGATAATTGATTTTGGAGAATTTTCCCACTCATCCCTAGAGAAGATTTTTTTAGCTCAGAAACACTTTTAGGTGTTGCTTGAGATCTCCCTTCAGATTTTCTATAATATTCAAGACTGGGTATTCAATAATTTACTTTTTCATTCTTCATTTGGAAGATTGTTTGGGATTTTTCTTTCTGACAGCTCTCCCATGCAGATCACTGTTGTATAAGTAATTTTGTACTGTGAACCTACTCCAGTATTAGGTTATTTGCAATGATCAGTGGGTTCTTTGTGACCCAAAGTAAAAGAAGTAAACAGCTCTGGGATTTTGACAGAATTTTACTGTTTGCTTTATTTAGATTTTATCCAAAGAATGTTTCCTAAATCTGACATGGAATGAAATGTTGATACCATATAGAATATAATATATGATATAACGTTCTTAATTCATGCTTCAGCTTATCCTTTTGGTTGATTATTTAACAACTCCAATTTTCTGTAATATTAGAAATTAATCTCAAAGAAATCAAAGTTCTCTCACATCCTAATTTTTAGAAATAGACTCTGTATTCTCAATAATACCTTCACATTAGTTGGCACAATAACTAGTTAATAAGGGAGACATCCTTAGCTGGTGGAGATTCTCAGGGATTCAGAATATATTTTGTCAAATTAAAATTTGAAACTAACATAACCTTCAGGGTCCTGAGCTGCTAAAGTTTCAGAATTTAGTAAGGGTCAGTATAGGCCGATAAGGAAAAAGCAGAACAAAATCAAAAGCCTGTGGTATAATGCAGTATTATGCAATATAAATGAATGCTGGCTCCAGTTTTAAAGGTTGGACTTGGCTAAATGTCTGCAACAGGCTTTAACAAGATGCAATCATATTCCAAGGCTCCAAATTCTGCACCTGCAGCCACTAGTATTGATCTGTCCAGTCTAAGAGAACATCACAGCTGTGGCAGTGAAAGCCAAAGAGTAGTCAGAAGGCAGTGTGGCAGGTTTTCTGGAGAGGCATCTTGGCAATGATAGTCACAAGAAGAAATATTATATGTGAACAGTTCTAATAGTGAGCAAAACTCAAGTGAAAGCTGGCAACCTGTAGCATAATAGCTTATATTAGAAGTTAGACAGGCCTAAACCTTGTATACCTCTGAGCCTTATTGAAAGCTGTGCCTGACTCGAGAAATCTCAAAGTGAAATTGCATACTGTTCTGCTTATTGAATTCAACTATTTTTAATTGTTCACTTAGAATCTTGAATTAGATTGGACCTAAGACTTGCCTATCAATTTCACTGTTAGTGCCTTTATTGATCTGAATTCTAAATCTAGCTTCCTTTATTGGAGTTTTTTTAAATAGGAAATAGTGAGATGTATGTTTGTCAACATGCTGACAGCTGGGACATGCACAACACCACTTGTTGTGAATAAAGGTGCATGCAATATTTTTTCTGTCCAATGGCTACATTTAAGACTTATCAGGTATTTCAGAATCTATATTCCAAAAAATATGGATAAGGGAGAGTAAAGAAAAAGATGACACCCTGAGTGAAACTAAATGTGATTTCATTTAGATATACATTTAATTAAAGTCATGTTGTATCAATTAAATACAATGAATATGGTTATTCACAATATATTTCATAATTTCCCACTTCTGTCCTATCAAAAACTGAAAATTAGTGGTAAATTTTTGAGAGGATTTGTGGCCTTACTCAAAGCTTTGGGACACCAGCTATCACTACTACTCTAAATAATCACCAGGATTCTTTCATCTGTTCCACAAGTGATAAACATTTTTAGATTGTTTTATATTTTTATTTGCTTTTCAATTTGAATTTCAAGTTAATTAATAGTTCTGATATTACAAGAAGCAAATAAAAAATAGTTTATTTCTAATAATGGTGTGAGTACAATTATATATTATTCCTCTTGCTAATGAAAAAAATGTTTTAAAAGTGATTCATTAAATATATAAGCTACTGATCACACGTTCTTTTCATTCAGAAGAGA
The DNA here is from genome assembly GCA_034064705.1 of Bothrops alternatus. NCBI lineage: Eukaryota > Metazoa > Chordata > Lepidosauria > Squamata > Viperidae > Bothrops > Bothrops alternatus. Next base: position 17,185,389 of record JARGCV010000016.1, on the reverse strand, counting down.
AATCCATATCTTAAAAAATGTGCTGAAAGGTATTATTTAAAAAATAAATACTTTTTTCTTTCCATTACAATTTTATAGAACTATATCATGAGTGTTTTCTTGTAACTTTTAAACAGAATTACATATTTTATTATTCCAGCAAAATTGCAATTGGTAAATGCTTACTAAATACAAAGGAATAATCATGATATGCTATCATAAATTTAGATAAGATCCAATATATATAACCTTATAATTTGGCTTAGTTTGCCAAATTAAGTCCACTTCCTAATAGCCTGAATAAAAAAATAACAATAAGGTGAGCCTCCCTTAATAAACCATTATTAACTAACTAACAATAGGTAGTATAGGAGTCAATTCATAGGGTGGTAAGGCTAAGAATGTTGTCTGAAACTGGACTATAATCAAGATTTACAACTATCTTAAGATGAAACCATGGCTTTCTCAGATATACATACCTAAAACAAATATTTCATGCAAACTCATTTCATTCAAATCAAATTCTCTTTTCCAGCTGTCAGAGCAAAGTTGTCCACAAGTTATACACATTGCTAATCAAGTAAAGATCTTTCAGCTTCATTTTATACAATATGCCAATTTTGCTTGTTTTAACATTGATTGGTGTGCTGTGTCCCTTAAGCTGTTGCAGATTCAGCTGCATGGTACATTTAATAACCAGGATGTATAAACATAATTATAGGATTTGTCTTGTATCACATGTAACTGGGTCAGTAGAAGAGTTAACATGTAGTGGGAACTTCAAGAAAGAACTTTCATTAAATATGTAACCCTAAGGATTTAGCCCCAAACAAGTTAAGCATAGAGGAAAGATGCAAAAGTAACTGCTCACCATGGAGTTCACTACTTTTACTTCTCCTGAAACTGAGAAGAATACTCTACACAGAGTTGTACTGAAAATCAGAATCTCTCCAGCATTAATTTCTCTAGGAATCTGATCTCTGTAACCTTCACTCCTCCCAGAATTAACAGCCTTTCAATTTCCTTTCCATTGGCTGGTGGACTACAATAATGAACATTTCAAGATAGTCCTCGTGATGAGCTATTAGCATATGATGCCATATTTACTGGGAGAAAGGAAGTTATTTGTGTTATAAAAACAGGCCCATAGAATCTGATGAGAGCAATAGTTGTGAACTTGCTGCAGTTTACTGGTACTAGTTGTTTAAATCTCTGTTGGTTTGTTGAGGTCTTTTTCTAATATGAAAGGGATATGATAAGAAGTTAGTCCTTCCCCATCTGCAACCTGTGATTCTTATAACAACTGCATCATCATGTCCTGTTTTTGTTTCTCCTTTTTCCAAGCAAACAGAAATAATGCCTATCCCAATCCTACGAAACTGACTGAAATACAGGCAGGGAAGATAGGAAATAGCAACCCATTGATTTTTTGTTTTGTCTGGCCATCTACGGTGGATAAAACTTTTAGTTTTAACACTTGAAGGATATGTGCCAAGCATTTCCATTTCAAACAATGATTTATAGTCTGGCTGCAGGCAGTCCTTAACAGTCATAATAAAAACAGTTCCTGGTTACATATTAAGCCTGCATAAAGCAATATTTACTGCAAACATCAAGCACCTTGCATGCTATTGTTTTTTATTTTTGAAATTTAAAAATGAAGTAAAATATGCAGGGATGCAACACATGTAAAAAGAGGCTTTGATCATACAGTTGCAGCTGTCATCTTAGTTTTTTTTTTAGTTCTGATTCCCATGAAACTATGTGTAAAGATAATCAATGCTTATAAGAGAATCATAAATTATATTTTTACTTGGACTATTGTGTTCAGAATAGTTCGTAATTGTCTGAAATTCTTACTTGGCCAATTAGCCAATAATCTCTTGTTCCCATACTGTTTAATCAAGTAAATAACTAATAAGAGTAATATATTTGAAATCTTTCATACTGCTGAAACTTTTTTCATACCTATATAGTTAGACTCATCTTACTGGATTCCAATTTGTTCCAACTACACTAAAAAATATTTCCCATTTGAAAGATAACAGATATGTTTTACTGAATTCTTTGATTAGTTCTGAAATTCTACCATTTCTTTCCTTGTGTTACATATCCTGAAATAAATCCTATTAAACTCAGTGAGGGAGTTACTTCTTGAAAAAAAATGTTTAAGATGTTAGCTTAATCCTACATCTGCTTTTCTGGGTGTAAGCTCTACTGAATAGAGTGGGAGTTAATTCTGAATAAAAAGCATGAAATTGGGCAGTACTTTTTCATCTTCTTTAAATACTAATGAGCGCTTTGTAAATGTTGTCAATAATGTTTTTAATTGCTGCATCGTAAAACATTAGACATCAGATTAGGCATGGTTATACAATTAGGTTCTTCCAGAAATTCAACCTGGCAATCAAGATCTAGATAATAACTGGAACTCCAAGGATTCAATACTCTTAGATAAGTTGCTTTATTGCAGACAAGAAAAGAATCATATGTGTATATGGACATGATTTATCTATTGCAGAACACAGAAATCAAGCTGTAGCTATCAGAGTTTCAATGTTAAGCCTTTTCCTCCAGTTCGTTTAAGCCAGTAGACTTTTGGCTGTTCTGCTCCCAGCTTTGAGATTGAAATGCACCTACTCCATGTTTACACAATGCCTCTATCAACAATATTGATTCTGGTCTTAAAACTTCAGAACTTACATAAAGGGAAAAATAGACACATTGCAATTATCAAGTTTTCTCACCTTTTAATACAGAATAGTCTGGATAAAGTCATATTTCTTTATAAGATATGATAAATAAGTTGAATTTTTAGAAGGAAAAAAATCCACATTAGAATGCGTATTTTATCAATTTTTTTTTTAACTGAAGTTCCTGAATTGATTGATAGAATTTGTTGCCGACTCTAAAAATCTAGGTGTTATTTTGAACGGAATCCTTGCATGAAATAAAATAAGAGGGGTTGTTTTTTTTTTTTTCATGTGGTGCCCTTTAGAGTTAGCAATGCCCTTATTACTCAGAAAACTATTGAAGATCTGGCTGTTTTCTCAGGCCATGAAGACATGGTAATTGTAGAACTCCCTTTTATCCTTTTCCTGATTTTATTTTCATTTCATCATTTGTTTTGGTCTTAGTTTTGAATGGTTTGCTGTTCTAGTCAGCTATACCTTTCATGTGCTTTTAACATTCACATATACACATACACTATAAACCCATGCATGGATAAACCAACCCTTGAATTTTTAACCAAATTCCATGAAAAATGTGCCTTCCACAGATAAGCCAAACCATTTTTTGGGAGGGTGTTGTTGTTGTATTTTGGTGTCTAAAATTCTCAGCTTATCTACAAGGATATACAATAATAATAATAATAATAATAATAATAATAATAATAATAATAATAATAATAATAATAATAATAATAGTCGTCGTAAGCCAATCATTTGGGAATTGGTTGACCTATTAAATAAACACAATACAGTAACATTGGAAGGAGTACAGTAGAAACAAAACAATTTTCTTACTGAACAGAAATCTGTTAAAAATACTATCATTTACTTTATAGATTGTAAAAGGAATGAAGATTGTGATAGCAACTGTTTTCACTTCTGATAACAGTATTATTGTGATAGAATGTGTTACAGAGTCGCAGGAAAGAAGGTATTCTTTTTTTTCCTTGAAGGAGCTAAGAGGCAGATTAGGGTGGAATGCAAGAAGAGAGACAGGATAGATCCTTCCTAACCATTCACAGGATATTTCTAATAGATATGCAGATTTGTGCTTCAATCCGGTAAGATTCCTGCCTATAGGTGAGCAACAATAAAGGAACTACTCTGTGAAACTCCTCTTGTCATTCTTGCTTCTTGCACCTGATAATTACGAAAGAACTATTTGGGTCAAATAATACTATAAAGGCAAACACTAATTGTTCCAATTTGGATTTTGCTATAATGTCTTTGGGTTGGAAGGATTATAATGCTTCATTTTCTTGATGGGAAAAATGTCAAACATGTTCCTGCTTGGTTGTAATGCGGTTGCACTCTTAATTATAATTAAAACCCACTTCAGTTTTTTCAGTTACAAAATCTGTAATTATATCTTTATATGCAGTTATGTGAACAGTATGGAGAAGGAAGTTGAAAAAGATGAACTATCAAATGTATGGACATGGTTTAAAGAGTTAACTAACACACAATTTGCAAAAAAAAAGTTTTAATTATTGACATAAAAAAACTCACATGAAAAGGGTCATTCACGTATCATGGCTTGCAAAACAATTTTGGTTGAACATAAAACAAAAGCCGTTTTTTGAAAAAACTCCATAATCTAAAATTGCTAGAGGGAAAAAAAATTGTCAAAACCAGTTGACAGATTTTCTTTCCCTTTTAAAGTGTTTTGCAACCAGGTTTAAATATTTCAACTTTATCATAAGCATTGGGCAATCAAATTATTTTGTAAATACCCCTATGCCAAAGGTGTTAGATCTTATGTCCAAACCTTTTGCAATTATGACAGACTAATATGTAACTTACATTTATAGACTGCATAAATTTCCACTGGGCTAGCTACTGTAATTTAAATTAACATCCCAAAACATATGTAATTGTTATTATGGCCACAAATGTTCATCAGAATATTTATTTGGTGTAAGAGGCAGCTTTTGAATGTTTTTGCAGATCTATAGATTTTTGTGGCCCTCAGCATTCTGGCTGAGGAATTCCGGGAGTTGAAGTCCACATATCTTAAAGTTGCCAAGTTTGAAAAACACGGTTAAAGTATGGAGAATGTAATGAGTTTGGCTCAAACCATCGTCACTGTTACAATCCTGAAACATCAGTAGGTATTTAATGAGTGCTCCAAGAATTTGAGCTGCATGGGGCAAAAGCATTTCCCATAAGCATGACTAAAATAAAATAACTTTGTACTGCTTCTGTAATTCTGGACCTGTATAAATGGTTTCAGCTGCTTAAACTATTTTCTTTCTGGCTCAGCTGTAATGGATTCAGAATTGCATGAAACAGCCTTTGCATTTCTAATGTTGAAGCTCTGCAACAGTACCTCTAACCAGGCTAGCATAGGAATTCTTATAATTTCAAGGCTATGAAAATCTTATTGGTTTAGTATAGAGGTGAAGGTTGTATTAATATGATATACTTTTAATAAAGTACAGTATATGTAAACTATAACAATAATTTCTTTCCTACTGACCATATTCATCCACTACTGCTCCCATCGACATTTTCAATTATTTTTTACTCCATTTACATGTACATTTCTAATCTCAAGATAGCTTTCCATACAATGTTTGAAATCTGCAGAGTGAGTTAGAGTTTAGGGCTCCTTGAAAATAATTGCTGCTGAAATTATTATGGGGGCATTTGGATGCTAAAACTCCCACCAAGATCATGTGTACAGTTTTCCCCATGTGTAATTATGCTCATTCATGTTGAATGCCTGCAGGGAAACCACCCTCGCTATTAAACTGTGGAATATCAGTAGGGTATTATCTACATTCACAGTACACAAATAGGACTTCTATACTGACATACCAAGCTATTTAGGGAATGTGGTGTACAGCATAATGATATGAAAAGAAAAACAAGCATATTTAGAAAGTTTCTATAACTAAGAACTGTAGAATTCTCTAATATAGATTAGTTTGAAAATTTTATTACCTCATTGAATTAGGTTACTTTTTGCATTGCAGGGGAATATCTGCAGAGTTCTCTAAAATCAGCAACAAGGAAATGCCATGGGTTTTGGTATGACATCAGCCACGATACCAATCACTACAGTCAACATATTCCCTTATTTGAATGTTTCGGAGTTCTAGACTCACATTGGCAAATAATGGGAATGAATAAAAGGACATGACAAAGGCAAGGAATGCAAAAGAAAAGAAAAGATGAAACTAGACAACTGTCCCCACAGCTCATATGCAGACCATCTTTAGACAGCTATGCCCACCTTGCAACTTAAGCAAAAGTTTCAGTGAGCTGTTTCATATTTTTTGGAAGCAAACACTGATTCAGAAGCATTTATAAATAAAATTATAAGCACATATTTTCATAGAAGCAAAATTTGAGATTTGGGGGATCATAGACTTGGAAGGGACCTTAGAGATCTTTTAGGCCAGGGATGTCAAACTCGCAACATCATGTGACGTGTCGTGACATATCACGACTTTTTTGCCATTACTGGCAATGGGGTGGGCGTGGTTTCGGGCCGGCAGTTTGACACCCCTGTTTTAGCCCATCCCTCTGCCCAGTGCAGGAATTCTTATCTCCTTTTTTTTTTAGCAGTCAAAGTTTTCCACTGTTTTCAAGTTACCATTTTTTATGATTTAGCATATGAGAAACCAAACCAATTTATCAAACAAACAAGCCATCAACACAGTTGATAGTCTTCCCTAGCTTTCTAGGAATGCAGCCAAATGTACCACTGGAAACTAAACTACCTTTTCTTCTTCTTCTTCTTTCTTATATACTAGGTAACATGTATTGATGAATACAAAGATGCTGCTCAGTGGTCGTGCTTCACACAGATAGAAATAAATGAGGCAGAGATCAGAGATAATTTAAGATTGTATTCTATTTTCTAGGACATCCTAGTCCCTGATATTTTCTTTTTATGGAGCAAATTAAATAGATTTAGACAACAGCTAGAAAGATAGGCTAATCCACCATCCCTTTGTAGAGATAAGCAGAGAATATCTTGTCCTCATCATGTCAATCTGTTCCAGTTCCACAACCACACATAGACACACACGTACCCTTTTGACAGCTTTGTATAACTATGTAATGTGCACATTTATTACAATAAAGTATAATATATAAATATGCAATTATTACATGCACTATATTAACAGGAGATGCAGGCAGAGATGAATGGTAAAGGTAGAATGAAAATGACAGCATCCTTGGCCTAAGGGTTTTAGATTCCTGCAAAATCTAAAACAGGAAGGAGGAAGAAATACCAGTGCTGCTCATGTGGGAAAGTTGACTAATATCCTTTCAACACACTTAGAATTGCAAACGAATAATAGGTTTATTGTTAAATCCTTAATGAGATTTATTAAATGAATATGAGTTAAATATTCCCCAATCTACAAAGCACTTATTGCTTTCCATTTAATATACATCACTCTGACCTGAATGAGCATGTGACTATATAAAGCATGATAATATGTTGCTATTTTGCAATGAAACAGCAAGCTAATTTAATGATTGTCTCAAATGTGCTTCTTCAAGAGCCAACTTGACTTTTTTGGTTTTTTTTGAAGACATTTTGCTTCTCATCCAAGAAGCTTCTTCAGCTCTAACTAGATCAGTGGTGGCGAACCTTTTAGAGACCGAGTGCCCAAACTGCAACCCAAAACCCATTTATTTATCGTTGGGTGCCAGGTGGGCATGGTCCATTGGGTGGGCATGGCTGTGTTGGTCATGGCAGATTGGGTGGGTGTAGCCAAGGTGGGCGTGATCACCTCGATGTTGTTCATGGGGAGGGATGCCTGTGGGGGCCGGGCAGGGTTGGGGGAGATCCAGGGGGTCTCTGGCAGGTGGGGCAGTGGGCAGGAGGCTCATCCTGCGGGGTGAGGTGAGGCAGGGTGGGGGTGCTATTGTCACAGGGCAAGGTGAGGCACACGGGCCGGGGCGGCTGCTGCCTGACATCATTGGCCCCTGCACACAGAGGCCAGCGAGCGCATGGGTGCTGGGATGCATCCAGTCATGTGGGACCTCGGCAAGTTAGCAGGCAGTTGGTTGAAGAGGGACAGTTGCCATCTCCAGGGCATGGCACACATGCCCTCAGAGAGGGCTCTGAGTGCCACCTCTGGCATGCGTGCCATAGGTTCGCCACCACTGAACTAGATAGTGGGGAATGGATGGATTTATATTCCTTGAAGACAGTTGGTCATTTGCATTCTTTTAGACAGTTGTTGAGGCCCCTTGGAGGTTTATCTGTGTCCTCAAGGTCATCTGAGTAGTGCAAATGGATGTGGAGCTTTCTTGGAACTGTTGAAAGGACTGTGTTGTAGATTGGAAATAGATGATGTTGTATCCCCCCACCACCACAGTTGAGAGAGGACTGTTCAATTTTGACACAGATGGCCACTTTGAGCCCTCTTTCAAACCAGCGGTCCTCTCTATCCAAAATGTGGACTTTGCTGCCTTCAAAAGAGTGGCCTTTGTCTTTTAAATGCAGATGGACTCCATCTTGTCCTGATGGATTTGTTGTCCTATGTTGTGTCATGCATTTATGAAATGGTTGTCTTGTTTCCCCAATGTACAGATCTGCAAGCACCTTTGGGACAACCATGGCATGGATGACTGAGAATCTCCATAGACATCTAATTTAATGAACTTTCATATAAAAGATTTGTTTAAAAGATCAGGAAAAAATGCCACATTAAGTGGCATTCCCTGAAAATGTTGCTATGTTTGTGGACATTTGAGGAAGTATGGCTGTGCTCATATTTGACCCAAATGTATTTTGTATGTTTTGAGTTAGCACAATGAATGAGCCAAGCTATGGTTTATGGCTTTATGATTCCTTCATGAATCAAACTATTGTGGCTTAATTGTTCATAACATTGTGGAAAAAATGAAGCATAGCTTTCCATGGGGTGAGTTTTTCATGACTGCTTGAGTATGAGCAAAATATCTCATATGAAGATGGAAGCACTTCCTCAAAGATATTTGCATGAGCTGTGAAATGTGCTACATGTTCCCAGTCTACTTATTTTAGAAACTTTGTGATTTTATTGATCTGTATCAAGGTGAGCCATTTTATTCCTGGGAACCTCATAAAAATGGAATAGCTTGCATTTATCTCCACATCTAATTTATTGAATTCTCTTTACAGCCCTTTTCAAAGTAAGATCAGGTACAAATTACTGGTTTTTCTTTTGATTATTTCTCATAAATTGCTCCGTAAAGCCCCTTGTTCCATAAAACTCCTTGAATCAAAACCGTGGGGAATAACTGTTTTAATATTGTTCCTATCCAGTAAAGTGGCTTCATTTCTTATCTAGTTACCCATACTTTGTACAGGAGAGCTAAAGAATCCATACAGGAAAAAAATCCACATTGTTCTAAGCTGCTGAGTATCTGTCTCATTCTGCCTGTGTGATTATGTATTAGCTAGAGGCTATGTTGGGCCCAAGACACCACTCTACTCCAGCTATCCAGTTATGTGATTGAAGTGGCAAAAAAAGCATTCATAATTAATAAATGAATATCAAGTAAAGACAATGACTCCCTCAAGCTTCTGTAGGCTTTATAAACACACCCATGTTCTTCTAGGAAACAATATGAAAGGCTATGTTGCTGTTTTCCAAGATTTTTTAAAAATTGGCATAGAGCAGAATATTTTGGTGGTTTATCAGCCAAGTATAGCCCCATCCAGTCTTGTCTTTATCAGTATCTCCTGTAAACATTATATTATGTAGGGATTTTCTAAACTTTTAAAAATCACTTTTGTTATAATCTTTTTTATTTTATCTATTTGTTGTTAGCATTCTAGGAATCTCTTAAAGAAAGAGAGTCTAAAGAATTTTAAAAATCAAATGAATAAGAATATATTAGTTGCAGGCATTGAATGGAAACATCTTCCCACTGAACAGTTGGTAGTAGACCTGGGGTTGGGAAAATAGGAGAAAACAGTGCAGGAAGAAACAGCATTAGGATCTCTGAATTAGGCCTGCCAAGCATTGCAACTTTTATATTCATTGCACAAAACAAAACAAAAAAAGGTTTACTGAATAATAAACTAAATGCATTAATAAATCAAACACTTTTTAATCCATAATCTGACAAAAACCAAGTGGCATTTGTGCATTATTAATTGCTTGATGAATTGAATAGCACAAGGGGATTTTTTTAAATGCTGAAATGAAAAAAGAAGAATTTGGAAAAGCCCTGCACAGAGATTGGCATTACCTGATTTAAAAAGATGGGAATACATTCACGATTTTGATACGATCGACCATTGTACCCTTCTGGAGCAGCTTCAGGGGTTGGGAGTAGGAGGCTTTATGCTATCCTGGTACACTTCCTTCCTCTGTGGCTGCTCTAAGTCAGTGTTAACAGGAAGCAAGAGGTCCAGCCCTTGTCCACTCCTTTGAACGGTCCTGCATGGCTCCGTACTCTTTCCGTTTCTATTTAACATCTACATGAAGCCGTTGGTGAGATCATCCATCACCATGGACTGAAATATCATCAATATGCTGATGATACTCAGTTGTTAAGTGAGTTAAGTGATGCTGTGACCTCCCTCTTGCAGTGCTGGAGGCTGTTAGGGGCTGGATGGGGAGCAACGGGTTGAAACTGAACCCTGACAAGACCAAGTGGCTCTGGGTTTGGGGTTCTTTGGTCCATGGAGAATTGCTATCTTTGGTCTTGGATTGGGTGGCACTGCCTCAAATAGACCCAGTACGTAATCTGGGGGTTCTCCTGGGCTCACGACTCCTGCTCAAAGAGCAGATGGCAGTCATGGCTAGGAGGGCCTTTGCACAACTGTGGGTTGTGCTCCAGTTACACCTATTCCTGGACCAACAATTCCTACTCATGGTCACGCATGCCCTAGTTACCTCCCATCTTGACTATTATAATGTGCCTTTGAAAATCATCTAGAAGCTCCAGTTGGTTCAAAATGCAGTAGCCCACATGGTTTTGTCAAATCTCAGTTTGCACATGTGACATTTCTCCTGCAGGAGCTGCATTGGTTTGCTTCTGGGTACAATTCAAGGAGTTGGTTGTCACCTTTAAAACCCTTCAGGGCTTGGGAGCAGTTTATCTAAAAGACTATCTCTTGTTGGTTACATCCACCCAACCGACTAGAATGGGGAGGTAAGGAATGTTGTGGGTCCTGTCCCCTAAGGAGACACATCTGGCGGGACCAGAAGAAGGTCCTTGTAGTGGCTCCTTTCCTCTGGAACATTATCCCTCCAGAAATTAGACTGGTCCTCACTCTGACACTCTTTTGTAAGGCCTTGAACACATGGTTTTGCCAGCAGGTCTGGGGAACCCAGAGTGGGATGGAGGCCATTAAATGACTGATTTGAGTGTGTATTGTTGCTGAGGGGAGGTAGGTGGGAGGTTATTATTTTATTATTATTTATTATTATTATTCTACATCAGTGGTTCTCAACCTTTTTCAGGTTGAGACCCCACTTGCCCCACCCATGCGCGCCGCGACCCTGACCCAGGTGTGCGAGCATGCGCGCGCGCGCGACGGGCCGATCCACGCATGCGCGGGGCGCACGTGCCCCCCAAAAAACAAAAAACAAAAAAAATGGCGGACCGCAACGGGCTGATCCGCGCATGCGCGGCGTGCGCGCCAAAAAAAAAATAAAAAAATAAAACAAAATCAAAAACAAAAAACAAAATGGCGGACCGCGATGAGTGGATCCGCGCATGCGTGGTGCATGCGACGGGCAGATCTGCGCATGCGTGGCACACGCACGCCGAAAAAAAATAATAAAAAAAACAAAAAAAATTTCAAAAAAAAAACCAAAATGGCGGACCGCGATGGGCGGATCTGCGCATGTGTGGCGCACGCGTGATGGGCTGATCCGCGTATGCATGGCGCGTGCGCGCCCCAAAAAAAATAATAAAATTTTTTTTAAAAAATTCAAAAAAACCACAAAATGGCAGACCGCGATGGGCGGATCCACGCATGCGTGGTGCGCGCACGACAGGCTGATCCACGCATGCGCGGCACGCGTATGCCGAAAAAAAAAATAAAAAAAATATAAAAAATTTAAAAAAATTCAAAAAAACAAAAATAAAATGGCGGACCGCGGTGTCCGGTGACCCCCGCGAAACGGTCGTTCGACCCCAAATGGGGTCGTGACCCATAGGTTGAGAACCACTGTTCTACATTGTGTTTTTATTGTCTGTTATCCACCTAGAGTCTCTGTGAGTGAGTAGGCAGCTATATAAATTCTCTAAAATACATAAAATAAATAAATAAAATTCTTATCTTCTGAAGTCAATAATAAAACAATGCTGTAGTTAAATGAAGTTCAAAATATTTGCCATGGAATTCAGTGATGAGCTCTAGCTATGTAATCTTACATATAACACATTAAACCTATACTGTATGAGCAAATAATAGTATATCTGCTACACATCAATCCATTCAGGCTCTATGTAAAATTGGATGGTAAAATCAAGATTTCTTACTCTGTACCAGTCTATGAGTGTTGTACATGGATGTTTAGTCCACAAGATAGCAACATTAAGTATCCGCCCCAAAAGAGAAAACATGTAGCTAGCGAAGTAGTCCAACCAAGTGAGGATCAAGGCATGAATAGTTATTGTCACATACAGCTTCAAGTGGTGAGTATGGCTTCTACTAGCTGTTCTAGTGTTTCATGCAAATGCATTTTGAGAGTAACTACTGGAACCAATGATATGGGATTGCCACTCTGTTTACTGATGAACCGTAGCTCTTCCTAGGAGACCTTGTTTTGTGCTGAACACTATTTTTACTTTAGGATTTCTATAGCATTTCTGGACCAGCCCAGGGGGGAACATATAGCCAACTCAGTGGTGGGATTCAGATATGTGAACAACTGGTTCTCTATATGGATGCTGCTTCCGGAAGTCCATTCTGGGCCTGGGCAACAAAAAATTAGGTACCGCTTCTGCCGAACTGGTGCAAACTGGCTGAATCCCACCACTGAGCCAATTGATAATTTCTTCCATGGTTTTCATGTATACGCTATTTAGAAATAATGGCTATAACTTAAAATGAAATAGAGTTCTGCTTACCATAATGAGGATGGCTTTGGTCAGATTGCCTGCATGCCTATTTAGATATGGTTTAAACTAGGGGTCCTCAACCTGGGCAACTTTAAGACTTGTAGACTTCAATTTCTAGAATTCTTCAGCCAGCTTTGCTGGCTGAGGAATTCTGGGAGTTGAAGTCCACATGTCTTAAAGTTGCTAAGGTTGAGGACCCCTGATTTAAACCACCCAGTAATAATTTGATCCTGTTGGTCCCAGTTCTTATAACTATTTAGTCAATGAGTAAGATCCATGTTCCTCCTAATTGTTCAAGTCTCCCAGACATATGGAACCCTGGTAGTAGTAAGAGAGAGGGGGGAGGGAGGGGGGAGGGAGATGGATGTCCTATCATTGCCTAAAGAAGAATTGGACCTTTCTGTACTCGGCAACTTCTATTGCATTACTAATCTTCCCTGATGAGGAAGGTTGTGGAGAAGGTGGTTGTGTTGCAGTTCCAGAGAACTGTTGGAGAAATTGATTATTTGGACTCTTTTCAGTCAGATTTCAGGCGTGGGCATGGGGCCAAAACAGCATTGATCCCATTTGTCAATGACCTCTTTCTCTTCTTGACTTCATGGTGGCTTTCAATCTCATTGATCATGGGATCCTTCTAGGTTGGTTCTGGTGATTCAAAGAAGGCAATGCTGTTCTTGTTCTCTTTTTTTTCTTAGTGTAATGCTATTTTGCTACTTTTCTGTGTTCCACTTGATTGGGGGCAAAGGCCTTGGCTCTTGTTCTGTGGAGTTTCTTGGCTCCTGATCTTCAGATATATGCAGGGCTTGATTCTCTTTCTGCTTTCATTCAACATCTATATGAAGTTGCTGGATCAGGTCAGTTGATAGCATGGTATGAGGTATTATCAGTAAGATGATGATACCAGCTTTATATTTCCACCATTGGCTTCCTGTGTGATGCTATGCTATCATAGCATCTGGAGACTATGGAAGCTTGGATGAGGAATAACAGGTTTCAGCTGACTCCCAACAAGACTGACTGGCTTTGGGTATAATAAGAGTCCTCTGGTTTAGGAATTTTCCATCTTTAGTTCTCAGTGGGGCTGCTCTATCCGAAACAGAACATATCCACAATTTAGGGGTTCTCCTGGAGTCATAGCTATTGTTTGAAAAACAGGTGGTAGTTATGGTAAGGAGGGCCTTTGCCCAGTTTCATATTGTGTACCATTTGTGCCCTTTCCTGGACCATGAGGCCCTGTTCATGCCCACTCATCCTTTAGTCTCCTCTCAAATGGGCTACTGCAATGCATTTTACATGGGACTGTCCTTGAAACTACAGCTGGTATAAAACATAGCAGCAGGACTAATTTTGTGCACTTCTTGATCAGCACATGTTATACCTCTGCTCCAAAGCTGCCAGAATGCTTCCAGGTACAAATGTAGGTGCTGGCTGTAATCTATAAAGTGGAAGGAAGGAAGGAAGGAAGGAAGGAAGGAAGGAAGGAAGGAAGGAAGGAAGGAAGGAAGGAAGGAAGGAAGGAAGGAAGGAAGGAAGGACCTATCCCTAATTATTTCTACCCATTCCTTTAGATCTGGCAATAGAGACATACTCTGGATCCTGCTTATTAGGGAGTCCAATTTGGTGAAGCCCAGAAAGACAGTCTTGTCTGTCATGATGACTGTCCTTTGGAATATTATTCCCCCAGAGATCTGACTTGAACTGATCCTGTTAGTTTTTTGTAAGGCCTTCAAAATGGGTGGATATATAAAATAAATGAATGAAAGAATAAATGAGATGCTAAATATTTCTGTGAACTCCTAGTGACTTTAAGTAATAACCTTAACAGTTTGTGTTCCCAATTATGTGGTCTTTATTCCACCATTTCATAGCACTCAATAAAAATCTGCTGGAGCACTTAATGAATTGACTTGTTAATGACCCAGCTTTTTTGGGAAAATACCCTGATGGCCTTTATTACTCAGCAGTTCTATTGCCAGCCACTATTCTTAAAACCATTGTAATGTATGTTAATAGAAGGTTTTCTATGCTACATCCTTATTAAGCTTCAGAAACAGATATGTTGGGAAGAAAGCTGGAGCAGAAATTTCATGCAGAATATTACCATCCATGATTTTTAGGAGAATAAGAATAGCCAATAACTATTCATTCCATCTGAACTGTGGATCTATATTTGGTTTAATGTCAACATATTTGATAATTCCTTGGATCACCAAGTACCAAGCTTACTTTTCAAAAACTTTAGCAATAATTTAATTTTCACTATGACTTTCACATACAGAATCTTTACATCTAACATCTTCCTTCCTTCCTTCCTTCCTTCCTTCCTTCCTTCCTTCCTTCCTTCCTTCCTTCCTTCCTTCCTTCCTTCCTTCCTTCCATACCCTCACAACTTTCTCTTTCTCCCTTACATATTTCATTTATTTATTTACAATATTTAATAGCTCACCCAAATCAACAAGGAATCTGGGCAAGATACAATAAAATCATAAATATAAAAAGGGGAAAACATATTTATTAAAATCCCCAATAAACTTAAAATGCTTCATAGGCAACCCACAGTTTATTATACCTAAGACCAAATAACATTAAAACTGGAAAATACCATTTCAACTGGTTTAGAAAATGCCAATAGATTAGCATTTTTACCTCCAAGCAGGGGAGAGGGAGAGTGTTCCAAGAATAGTAGCCATAACTGAGAAACTGTCACCTAATCCACAATCTGGTGTCAGTCCACGAACAATTTAATATCATTAGGTATTATGGAATGTAGGATGCATTCTGCAAGAGCTGTAACATTTGTATGGTTTATATGACATAATGCTTGTATGATTTGAGATACAAAATGTTGCATCTATTGTGAAGGTATGCAACTCGATACCATTCAGTTATCATAGATAATTTTCACATTGGCCATATTCTATGGGTTATTTTTTTAATTTTCTTGTTAGCTATGTCTTAAATTGAGTTTATGGTCAATCAGCAGGATGCATCAGTACTCACATGCAAAGACAATCTGAAAAAATCATACTACCATTATTCTACAAAACAAAATACATTGATCAGGCCTTCTCCAAAGACAGGATGCATCAATTAAGTGGAACTTTAACTTTTAAACAGCTTTGCTACTATATGTGCAATATGGTTTTTACATTTCAAAGATAAATGTACAGACACAGTCCTTATGCCACAATTTCTACAACTTTTTACAGCCCTAATTTAAAGCAGAAGTGAAATTACTGATACGAAAGCAGAAGTTAAATCAGAGCTTTCAGGCACCAAATACAATTGAAGCAATGGAGAAATGGCAGAATATTAGCTATATATTAACCAAATTTCTTAAATAATAAGCCACTAAATTGTGATGTTACAGCACACATCTTAGAATATCCTTACAAGGTTCATTGATTTTACATGCTATGAACAACCTACAATAAAAGTGGTTTGAAAATATGTTTTGAAGATTTAAAAAAATAAAATTGCCTTTAAGACATGTTTGACACTTATATGGACATATCTATCCAATTATCTTAACATGATACTAAAGTGTTTTTTTCTGGTTTATACTTTAGTCTGCAGCTTTGGGCATCCCAGATGACTGAAAACTGAATGAACTATAGAGTAAATATATTTAGACAAGTTAATTGCTAAATAGAAAAGATGACAATGAAGTACTGATTAAATTATTGGTTAAATAATTCCTATTTTGTCATTTGCTTTGCAAATTCACAATGGTCCAAGAATCCATGCCATACTAATACTGCTTAAATATCTTTTCTTGCAAAAGTTCTGGCTTGCAAATACCTCTGCAATGTTGAAATCTTTCTTCTTTTTCTTTAACAGATATTGGCGTCTATTGCCACACAGTCAATTAAACATTTTTAAAAATTAAAGCCAATTCAGCTCCATTAAGTCTACTAGATTCAATAGAATTAAATCCAACTTAAATGACCTATGTAAATAAACCACATAATTTAACTACAGTGGAATGCTAACTGCACAGCAGAGCAAGGCAGAAGTGGTACTTGCAATTTGTTTCAGTAAGAAATGTCTGATATAAAATGCTGGCAACCTCTATCTCTTTCATTACAAAGCAATACATTTTACCCACACCATCTGCTCCTTTAAACAGAATGAGTGCAAGTTAGTTAGGGTTACCGGATCTGAACTGCAAAAATCCAGACAACTAATAGATGGTAGCAAAGAGATATAGAAAACTATCTGGTCATTTGGATTTCTGCAGTTCAAAATGGCATATCTAGCATTTCATTTTTCCTCTTCTTAAAGATAGAACTATTTTTACCCCCTCCAGTCCCCTGGCATTTCATGAGTTCTCAGGATTTCTCAAAGATAATACATAAGGGGTCAGGCAAACCATTAGCAAGTGCATTCAATAGGACTCATCAGGACTTCAACATTTAATCTGAAAATAATTAGTATTCTCTGATCATGAATGTGTTTGTCTTAAGATATCTATCATCCTGTCCCTTCATTATATTTTTCACAATTACCTGGTGAAACAGATTGAGCCAAAATAAGAATTAGGTAGCCTTCTCTGGTTGGAAAGCATGCATTTGACTTCATTTACCTTTAGCTTGCCTTAATCTCAAGAATTCCAACTTTCCCAAATCCCATTACTTCTACCTTGTCTATTAATTTTTTTCTACTTCCTAGGATTAAATGAAATATAGTTCATCTCACTGGATCTTCTACCACAAAGAAGAAATTTATCAGCAGGAGAAAAATAACCATTTGTTTTTGAGCAGATGTTGGGAAAACTATATATTTCCTTTACATTAAACTTCTTGCCTCTATGGAATTGCAAATAGCTTTTGAAAAGTAACAAAACTACCTATTGGGAGGAGGAGGGGGCTGGTAATGTAGACCTCATAGTCTCTATGGTCTTTCCAAGTTGGGGTTTCTGAGCTGGAGGATATTTTTAGCATATAGTACAACTCTTCCTCTCTTTTTATTGCTACTATTCCCTTTGAACCTTCTATGTCCTTCAGCTATATTCCAAATACAGGATCTTTCACCTGCTTTCCATTAAAAGCTCTATTGAATCCTATTATTCTATTGAAAATTCAAGTTCCTCTTGTTTGCCTTAATAATAGACGTTCATAAATAGCAACAAAAATACAAATGTTATGAGCTTTATTTTTTAAGTTTAAGCCCCAATACTACCTCCTTCTACATGGCACACATTGTTTTCTGAAGTCTACATCTTCTATTATCATTCAGACAATTTTAGGTATTAAATAGATTCTTTGGATACCGTTTATAAATGTTTGCTTTGCAAGCTCCTGACCCGGTCAGGTACTAGACACCAAAGACATACTACAACTTAATTCACATATGGTATAATAATGGATTTTTGAAATCCTGATAGACTTTCTATTTCATCTACCGTCCCTTATACCCAAGAGAATCAAGATCGACCAAACATTAATTTCTTCTTACTCCTTCCTGTCTTTTTGGGCTACGCTGTAACAGCTGCCACATATTTCCTCAAGGCTAACTTAATAGTCTCCTGCACACCTTCATACCTTTTACCCTTTCCCATCCTCTTCCTTGGCTTAGAGAGCTAATACCACCTGTGCTTTCAGATTTGTTTGTTTCTCTTCTAAATATTCATTCTATTCCACAAGAAATTTTTATTAGATCTCATTATTCACTGAGTAAGCTTGCTCCCTTAAAACTGATTGCTTTGTCTTCTTCATTACAGGTTTCCACCACTCTCAACCTGCTCAGCAAGAAATAAGTCACCCAGTCAATAGGTAAAGGCAAAGGTTCCCTGCCCATTCGTGTCTGACTCTAGAGTGCAGTGCTGTTTTTAGGCCAAAGGAGCCAGCATTGTCTGAAGGCATTTTCCGTGGTCATGTGGCCAGCATGGCTATATGCCAAAGGCACACGGAACTCGGTTACCTTCCTACTAATGTAATACCTATTTATCTGCTCACATTTGCATGCTTTCGAACTGCTAAGTGGGCAGGAGCTAAAGCAGGAACAGGAACTCACCCTGTTATGCAGCACTTTGGTCTCAAACCCAGGCTGTCAGTTATCCAGTTCACAAGCTCAGCTTCTTTAGCTGCTGAGCCATCACAGCCTCTCAGACAATCAGTAGCTTTTATTATGCCACCCTAGCAATAAGAAATTACTTAACAAATGACTTCACAACTCAGAACAGACCCTCAATACACGCTTTAATGGAGATTCTTCATTCAGTTGAACTCTACTAATAAACTCCTCTTAATCCTAGAGATACTTTGGACTACAAGTTTCACTCTGATCATGATAGCTGGATTTATAGATTTTATAAATCCAATCATTTGATAGGTACCAGATTGCTTTCCTTAGCTGAAAAATATGTGTGCTTTTAGTCTTTTAATAATTCTTTTCTAAGAGCCACTGCTGCTTTAATTCCCCCGGCAAAAAATTCTAACTGCTGATATAAATAATACTTGCATTAGAAATGTCAGAGAAACCTCTTTGTTATATTATGCTAGAACAGATTACAAACAGGCTGAAAGTTAAGTAATTAGGCATTCATACCTTTATCCTTTCCTAGCTCTCCTCTCTCCCCAGAAAGGCACCCTGACATAGGCTAATAATGGCTTCAGGAATACAATGTCTGAAACCACATATTAAGTAAATCTGAGCTCTTAAGCACAGATCAACACTGTGCAAAAATCTATATCTTGGGCAGAACTTCCGGTTGGGCTTATAAAAAGGCCATGCTTTTTCTGCTGCAAGTCAATGTTTAAAATATTTATTACTTGCTTTCCTGTACTTTTGATCCTTTGTTGCTTCTTATCTGGAACTGTAACAGCAAAAGAATAAAAAATAAAGTGCAGTGGAAAGTATATCATTAAAAATGAAATACAGGGGTATTTAAGGTTCTGCTTTGAAAAAAGAGAACTAAGTTGTCTTTGCTGAGTTTTCTAAATTATATGTATAAAGTGAGAACAGTTTAATATAGCAGTTAAAGGCACCAAGCTAAAAACTGGGAGAGCATGAGTTTTAGTGTTGCCTTACGCGCAAAGCTAGCTGGGCGATATTGGGTCAGTCACTCTCTCTCAGCCTTAGGAAGTAGGCAAAGGCAAGCCACTTCTGAAGATGTTGGCAAATAAACTGCAGCGACTTGTCCAGGCACTTCCCAGAAGTGAATAATAACTGGAAAGCACAAATAGTAAAACAAGGCTCCTAAACCAGTTGAATTGTTAAATTTTTGTAGATAAAGAATCAAGGTTTCATAACATGTTATCACTTAATTGGGATACTCTTGGCATTGTTACCTTTCAAAAATACTTATTTGGAACAACATAGCATTTATTGAATGTGGCTTAACGTCAGTAGTGGGATTCAGCCAGTTCACGCCACTTCAGCAGAAACGGTAGCTAATTTTTTGTTGCCCAGGCCCAGAATGGACTTCTGGAAGCAGCATCCACACAGCGAACTGGTTGTTCGCATATTTGAACCCCATCACTGCTTAACATGTTATGTAAACCTGGCTGATTGAACCTGGTTCAATGTATTGTGCAAACTCCAAATGAGTTAATTCTGGCACCAGGTAAAGGTTTGGGAAGGCAGCTTTAACTAATGTACAATAGCCATTTTAGATCTCACTTAGGCTACCTTTATTATTTTTTTATAAATAACTCAAGGTGGTGAGCATACCCCTTCCTCCTACTATTTTTCCCAGAACAACAACACTGTAAAGTGAATTGGCCTGTAAAGTGAATTGGCCTAAGGCAGGACTAGAACTCAGTCTCCTGGATTTTAGACCAGTGCCTTATGATAAAAATACAATCATTTATTATATTATAATAATTTCATAATTGCATCTAATTGTTTTTGTTTTCCTTTTCCCTCCCCACTCTTTTTCCCTTTTTAAAAAAATAAATTTTATTGTTTTTTTTAATTTTTACAGAAGAAAATGCTCAAGGCACACCGTGGTGTTAGGGCAAACAAACATCCAAAACCAAAACATTTATACATATTTCAATCAATACATCTAGTATTCCCTCTCTTATTCCCTTAGATAGCATAACTTATTAAAACTAGTTCAGTCTAGCTTAAATTTAATCAACCTATACCTGTTTTTAAAACTTTTAGAAATTTATACTACCATAGTCAAATTAACTTTAAATGTAAACCTTATCAATTTGGGTATCCCTTCCAAATATATTCTAGTTCCTTGATTTTTTCATAAATTTCATTTAATTCTTCCACTAATATCCATTAAAATAAAGTATTAGTCTATCCTATACGTATCTAGTCTATCAATTAATCAATTTCTTTTTACTAACAAGAGAAAATCAAACCTTAAGTCCTTTTGATCCATTAAACAGAATTCAAATTACATCCAATTAATTATCATAACTAATAACATCCATCTTATCAAACAAACAAATCATCTTATTTGATTAACTCAAATTTACATAATAAATTTCTTGCAAGTAACCCTATTGTCCTAAAGGAAAAAAAAACATATTCTTAATCCATTTAATGTATATTTCATTGATCGCCCCTTTTTCTCTTACTTCTAACTCACCATCTTAATCCTAAAATCAATCCATAATTTTAAATTACCTTTAATCCATTACCTAAAAAGATCTCCTTTTTAAGTTGAAATGATAATCTATCATAACTAATAACATCCATATTATCAAACAAACAAATCATCTTATTAGATTAACTCAAAATGAAATAAAAAATTTCTTGCAAGTAACCCTATTGTCCTAAAGAAAAAAAACATAATTTTAATCCATTTAATATATATTTCATTAATCACCCCTTTTTCTCTTACTTCTAACTCACCATCTTAATCTTAAAATCAATCCATAATTTTAAATTACCTTTAATCCATTACCAAAAAATCTCCTTTTTAAGTTAAAATAATAATCTATTCTAAAGCTGTCTAATCCATCAATCAATCTCTTTAAACTGACCACATAGCATCAAACGTTAGATTATTTCAATTCATTAGTCATCAAACAAATAAATCATCAGTAATTTTCATATAGGTAAGTGTTATGTATCTTCCATTAATGGCATGTCTGACTCGTAATCTTAGTCCTTAAATCAGTCCATAATTCTAGATTGCCTTTAGTCCATTACATAACACTTTAATTTTCACTCTTTTTTTAGTCTTATTCTAGGTTTTTTCAAATGCCAAGTTGGTTTCCATAGCAAAGCTTCCCTTCCAGCTGATAAGTCTTTTTTTATTGCATGTAGTAGTATTTGGATCAGTAAGAGCCATCTTGATCTTTGCATTGGCCCTCTGATTTTCTTAACCATGAAAACTTGTTGTTTTAAGATTTGAAATCCCAGTCTTTGCTTTTTCTGATTCTCAGCATCATAAGTAAATTGTTTATAAGGCAAAATCAAGTTCTCTTTATTTTCAGTTAAGTCCTCTCCTTGTGTAATCTGTTTTATAGAAGAATTAGGTATATTCTGAAAGTCAATTTTGGAGTTTGAAGAAGAAATTCTAGTTCTTAATTCTGTAGTAAGTTCTTTCATTGTAACACATATTTCCACTTTGGTCTCATAGATCTTTTCCAAAATAAGTTTGCAGTTTAAATGTGAGTGTAGCTCCATTTTATAAAAATTGTTCAACTTCATCAAATTAACTTTCTCATAAAGAAAGGGAAATAGTTCCAACAGGGCTCTTACAGGCAAAAAAGATAGAAAGCAAAAAGAGAGGGAAAAAAAAGAAAGATCTCACCCGGATTCACCACGGTGGGTTCAAAGCTTAGCTGTTCTGTGACTTGCGGTTTCTTGTGGCTAGGTGATCGGCCATTTTACTGGCCGATCTTCTTCTCCGTCGGCCCTCAGAGTTTGGCCCGGACAGCTGGAGGAGCCGCCGCTCCTCCGTGGCTGAGCAAAGCCTCCTCGACAGAAGTCGCACCCTCCAGGGCAACTTCAGACCCGCATAAGGGAGGGAGGCTAGCCGACGAGGAGACGAGTCTCCTTGTGCGACTAGAGACGCCACAACCCGGAACCAGAAGTGTGCCCACTCTTTTTCCTTTTATGCCACTATTTTTAAATTATAAACCTGGGGGCAGGTTTATTTTTACTGGTCTACTCTGGAAACCTCTCTGATTGGGTAGTAAAAACAAAATGCTTCAAATAAATAGAGCTGATTTGCAATCTGATATAATTTCCATTGTATAGAACAAAGGATATCTGGAATTCACAATATGACTGAGATTAGAAAACCATGCTTTCATTATAAACACATTACCTTATTTGCTATTGGGGACGTGTTACAATTAACATTAATCTTATTATCAAATTATGGACATAATCTACAAATAATTCATGATTGTTATTTTCAAAAGATTTATAAAAAGCAAATTCCTGGAATTAGGTATCATGGGAACACGGGAATAAAGAGAAATTTGAGACACCTTTGCTTAATAAACTCTTAATACATGGATTAATAAGTCATATATCTATTTCTTCTCCCAAAATTTCTTATGTTGTCAGATCTCTCCAGGATTGGAGAAGAATAGCAAAGAAACAATTCTCTTTATGTTCAGATTAGTAATATTTATTGGGAAAGCGGTATTTGTTTATAAAATTTATGTAACTAGCTATGTCAGTCTCACCACAGGTATCAATGCAAAACATTAAACAAGCAATAATAAGGTAGCATTATAAGAAAGCTGAGGATAAAATCCAATTAAACCATATATGTTGGATCTACTAATAACCTGATCCCAGTGCCTCTAAGGAAAAAGTCATGTCTTCAAGATTTTTCAGAAAGCTAAAAAGGAGCATGGCTGCCAGGGTCTGGAGAGCATTTGTGGTATGTCCGTGACTGTGTCTGAGTCTCTCTCTGTGTGAATGCTGTTCCATAAGACAGATGCTGTAATGCAGGCATGTCAAACTCACGACGTCACATGATGTCATGTGACATATCGGGACTTTTTCCCCATTGTTCTGTCAGGAAGTTTCTCCTTAGTTCTAGGTTGCTTCTCTCTTTGGTTAGTTTCCATTCATTGCTTTTTGTCCTGTCTTCAGGTGCTTTGGAGAATAGCTTGACTCCCTCTTCTATGTGGCAGCCCCTGAGATATTGGAACACTGCTATCATGTAACTCCTCATCTTTCTCTTCATTAAACTAGACATATCCAATTCCAGACACCGTTCCTTATATGTTTTAGCCTCCAGTCCCCTGATCATCTTTGTTGCTCTTCTCTGTACTCTTTCTAGAGTCTCAACATCTTTTTTAAATCATGGTGACCAAAACTGGATGCAGTATTCCACGTGTGGCCTTACCAAGGCATTGTAAAGTGGTATTAACACTTCATGTGATCTTGATTCTATCCCTCTGTTAATGCAGCCTAGCACAGACTTGAGCATTGGGCCCTAGTTAACAAGATGCAGTTCCGTGATGAGAAAAGTAAGGCCTTGAGCAGCCCTGAGATCAGAAGGCATTTAGCACATGGAAGAACTATAATGTCCAGCATGAATAATTTCTGGAAGAGTAACGATATTAGCCTCCCAACTAAATGCAGATTAGTTAACACAGTAATTTTTCCAATTGCTACTTATGGCTAGGAAACTTGGGCACCTAGGAGAAAGCCCATGGACTGCAAAATCACAAAGAGGTCCTTGACAGAGCTTCAACAAACATATCACTCGAAGCCAGGTTCAACAAACAAAGGTTATCATACTTTGGCCATGTCGTGTGAGCTGACCCATTCAAAAAGTCAATCATGCTGGGAATGACCAGCGAGAAAAGGAGAAGGGGCCACGCTAGTATCCGGGATGACTGTGGCAGATCTGAAGGAGGGGATACAAGACAGTCATAGAGAATGCTGATCTATAGAGTGGCTGATTGCTGGACATGACTGAATAGTTGACAATCATGGCAGAGATAAATTAATTATATCAGAAGGGGACAAAGAATTGTACCTTTCTAAATGACCAAATTACTTTAATTTTTTACAATATATCCATTCATCCTGTCTGGAAGTTGAAAGCAACTGGACTTCTTTTTTCTCTTTGGTATGAAATAGTTCGCTGCTTATCCAAGTAGCTTTTTCAGTCCAGAAGGTAAACAGTGAAACATTTCAAACCAAAAAGAAAAAAAAGTCCAGTTTCCATGATTCAACTTCCAGAAAACTCTACATGGATGACTGAGAATCTTCATCAATCCGAGTAGAATTCATCAGTTCTAAAGAACTCTAAGTAGTATTGCAATGTTCCAACAAATTTATGAGATGGTTAAGCTGAGTGATGATTTGTCAAGGACTTCTGGAAGGACAGTCTGCAGCTTGATGGATGCTGAAGCAGAGTTTACCCTTTACAAACCTCTCACAGGTAGTTCTGTTCTACATAATTACTGCAGCTTTTGCCTAAAGACACATTCTTTCCAATGGGTCGAAAGTTATATTGTGGAGAAGTTGACATCTAGTGTCCAGAGAAGAAATCACACTTGTGTATTTGGGGAGAATTTAATAGGGAGAATAGGATTGCATCTTATGCTTCCTTATCTACCATGAAATTATGGGAATAAAAATGGAAAATTATGAATGGTTCTGGAACCCTCCATTTTAGCCCAATCATGTCACCTTTACTAAAATAAAATGGCTAGGCTTTCCTTCCCCTGCTGTAATGCAAAGAAAAGATGAATATACAAGAATACAGATACAAGAATATAAAATGCAAATTTCAATGATTCACTTATCTTAATTATTAGTTGAATAAACCATAATAGCCTGTTCTAAGTCATTAACCATGTGTTTCAAACTATAGTAGCTATATACATTCATTGTGGTAAGCTATAACTAAACAACATATATGCATTAAGTATGAACCCAACTTCTAGAATTAACAAGCTAGATTATCCAGTGTAAGATTATTATGGAAAAGAACTAAACTAGGAGCTTATTTTTATATCTTGGTATATCTATGAAGACAACATGTGATTTTAAAACAGATTTAATAATAATAATAATAATACTTAGAAAATATGTACATTGACAAAATTTCCATCTGTCAATTACAAAAGGCCATATATAGCACAACCAACATAGAAATCATTTTTAATTATAGGTAATGCAATATTATAAGTGATAAATAAGGTGACATCCTGCAGGAATCATAGCAAAATTCTGAAATATTATCAATATGGGTAAGGATGTACTTATTATCAGAGTTAATAAGCACTAAATCTTTTGTGGGGAAGAGCTTGCATTAGAAAATGAATTTCAAAACTAAGAATTCTTCAAAGAGAATGAAGTTACTAACTATAGCTTAATCGGGTATGTATAATTAGAGATCAGCTTATCCACAGTTGCAAATTTCAGTCCTTTCTGAAGCCTGGCTATTCATACAGCATAATGTTACATCACTCAGATAAACAGCAATCATGCAGATGGTTCTCTAAAAAATCCTAATTATACAAAGAAATTTCAAGCTCTTTCAATAAGAGCACATAAAGGGACCGAAGGAAAAAGAAAAACCAAATTCTATCATTCAAGCATTCTCAAAGCAGAAGACAGTGTCAAAATGAAAAACATTTATTTTACATGATAACTATAAAACATATTCTAAGCTAAATCTTCATACATTTCCTTTGTTATATTTACCCGTGTTATTGAACATGTCTCATTTTAAAGTCACTTTTAGACTAATCATTACCAGTAATTTTCACAGGCAGAATTAATTAGAATATTCAGTTTGCAGAATGGTTGCCCACCAGAAATATCTACTCAGTTCAATACACTTACCCCCGAATCTTTTGTTCAGAATGGTACTTACCTGAAAAAGAAAAAGAAAACAAAGTATGTAAGAAAGGACAATAAATAAAATATCTTTAATCGGCCAGTTTGTCCCTTAGATGAAACTGTGATAATTATGAAGATGTTTGTTTACTTTTTTCAAATGTACAGTCTGACATATTGGATAAGCACTAATCTAGTTAGGCATACATTCCACTGAATTCAATGGAGTTTACTCCCAATAAATGTATATATAATTGCAGTAAAAACTGTGGTAGTTAAATTTCAAAGTAATGTTTTATTTTATATACCAGGCAACACAGCAAAGTTTTCACTATGCTTAAAATTCATCCATTGATCCTTCATCTACAGATACATCCATTATAACTGTAATTCAGATTCAACTTTAATTGGAAAAATCTATTATTTTCATTGGCAGGAGAACTCCAATTGGAGCAACTTAATATCTATTGCAAAGAACAAGCACAGAACATTCAGTCTGGATAAAGTCTGCAAAGGATTAAAGTCATTCTACTGCCAACATCCCTACCACCATTACACAGGTAAAGCAAAGCAGTGATCTATTGCCAAACTTAATAATAAAGAGTTGGTTGTAGAATGCAAAACAAATCCAATATTTTATTTATTACAGCCCATTTTTTTATCTGGGAATTTGAGCAGCATATAAGGGACTCTCTTATATAGTTCTCATAAGAACGATCCTACAAAATTCATGGACTTAGCCATGAAAGCCAGCTGTGTGAATTTGGAACAGTCAATCTCTCTCAGCCAAACTCACCTCATAAAATTGTTGTGGGGAAAAGAGGAGGAGGAAGATGTGTTGGATATGTTTGCCACCTTGAGTTATTGGTAAAAATAATAAAGGTGTGGTATAAATAAATGAAAATAAAATAGATTATATTGAATGTAAGTGACAGGCTTAAGTGACAGCACTCAATTGGGAAGTCTAAAACTTCCTGGCATAAATCTAATACTATATTACATCAGTTCAATAACTAAATAAAAAGAACTTCTGCAAACTCTTTGTCTCCAAACAAATTAATATACTGTGCTGAAAATTCTAAGACATAAGAAAATGAACATACAAAAAAATCCTCTATCTGGTTCCAGAAGCAAAAAGCTGGGCTACAAAGTTCAGTAAAGCTAGTTCATTCTACAGTTCATATTAGCATACTAATGTTCTAGTCTAAAAAGGTATTCTGCTTTCATTCTTAAACAGGTATATGTATAATTTTTAGTAGGCATTTTTGTGATCTAAATACTATTATGAAATGAGTCTACTGCTGTTTTCTTTTCAGGTGAGGGGTTTTTTAAAAATAATTTTTGCAGATGGAGAGTCTTAAATAAGTAGCCCCATGTAATTTCCCCCCTCCTTTTATTAGAGTCCTTTCAGAACTGTAGATGACAAAGGCTCAGAAGATGATGAGTGGGATAAGAATTAAAGGTCCATTCTGACTGGGAAGGCATTGACACACACCTGGCATTTGAAAATCCATTCTTCTTTTCATACCTTCTGTTGCTATCATGGCTGCTATTGTCAATAGCCAAGAATTATTGCTGTTTCCCCCCCCCTTCTGTTTACCGTATTGCCTTCCCCTGTTTACTGTCCCTTGAAAACAAAGGATGAGAGGTTCAATTATATACACAAAAGTCTTTTTATTCCCCATGCATCTGGCTCATATAACTTCAATTTACTCTCAGGGAACTGGCAGATATTAAGCCAAGCTGACAACAAGCTCTAAACTGCCAATGTGCATTTCTGCTGTATAAAGGTGCCAAAAGTCCTTTGTTAGATACAACAATGTGTTTATATTCTGTGATTACAGCATAAGCTGACACCAACATATTCATTCCTAGTTCTCAATGGACCACCCGTTTCTCCTCCTCTATAGATATTCCTTTCAAGGGCGCCTTTTTAGGTTCAGACATTGTACTCATTGTGTCTCTGCTGTTAGGTCAAAGAGGACCCTATCATTTTCTACCTATTTCATATAAATAAAGATCAAACTGAAGGATTTAATATCCTGTATGTAAGTATACTGCTTTTTATAGAGAGAATACTAATTTAGCTCAGGACCGCAGTTAACTCATTGATTTTAAAAATGAAATACTGTATGCATCACCCTAAAATGGGAATATTATATTTGTTCTAGATAATGTGCATAAATTTAAAAATGGTGTGCCAAACCTTACTTCTACCTTTCAGTACCTTACTTCTACCTCAGCTAGTTGCACTAAAGTCTGATGATTAAGAACTCACCTATTTTTTCAACTGTACTATATATTAATTTTGGCAATACTTTTATGGATGGGATTTACAATTTTTACCCTGTTGTAGTTATAAGGGGACTGGGAGGTAGGTCATCTCTTCAAAAATTTCCAGTCTTCCTGGCTTCTCAAACTTCAGTTCAGTCCCAAGGGAAAGTAGGACATGGGAATTCTTTTCAGAAAGCTTTTTTGTATTAAGAAATGCAGGCAATCACAGATGGGAGCACAGAATAATGGAGGCATGTATAGCTAGAAATAAAGAATAACAAAATCTTTATCAAAAGAAATAAAGACTTCTAAAGAGAAAGGGATAGGAGAACCAACAAACTTTCTGAAAATAAAGAAAAATTGAGAAAAATCAGAGATTCAAAATTTATTTATTTATTTAAGAAAATGTATATGGCCACCCAACTAACTTTCAGTGATACTGGGTGACTTACAAAGATTAAAAAAACATATAAAGACAATAAAAAGCCCCCCACCCATCCTCCTGGTGACAACAATCAAATAAACCACTTGATGGGCTCCATCCCACTCTGAGATCTCCAGGCCCATTGGCAAAACCGGGTTTTCAGGTCCTTGGGAAAGATGTCAAAGTGGGGGCCAATCTTATCTCTGCAGGGATGATGTTCTATAGGGAGAGAGCCACATCAGAGAAGGCCCTTCTTCTGGACCCACTGGATGGCTGACCTTAAGAGAGGGGACTTGCAGCATCCCCTACCTTCACACTATGGTGAGTCAAGTAGATGTGACCAGGAAAAGACAGTCCTTCAAATAGCCTAGTTCCAAACTATATAGGGCTGTGAAAGTGACAACCAACATCTTGATTTGGACCTGGAAGAAATTGGCAACCAATGCAGCTGCTGCAGAACAGATGGCACATGTGCACGAGTTTAGGATAACTCACCAAGGCCAGCTCACTGTGGCCAACTCACCATGGCCAACTTGCCACGGCCAACTTGCCACAGCGAACTCGCCACAGTGAACACACTGTGTGACAACTCACCATGGCTAACTCACCACAGGATAACCTGCTGCAAGTCAAGAATTACACTAATATGTTTTAAATTATTTTAAATATTTTAAAAAATTAAATTGAATTATCCTGCAGTGAGTTGTCCTCCAGTGAGCTGGCCATAGCAAGTTGGCCACAGTAAACTGGCTGTGGCAATTTGGCTGCTGTGAATTGGCTGTGGCAATTTGGCTATTCCACATGTGCACATCTAGGTCTGCACAAAACCATGTGGGCCACTGCATTTTGAACTAATTGAAGGTTCCCAATACTTTTCAAGGGCAGCCCCATGTGGAGTGTATTACAACAGTAATAGTCAAGATAGGAGGTGACTAGTGTGTGAGTGATTCTGAGCAGGAAGTTTTGGTCCAGGAAAGATCATAACTGGTGCACAACCCACAGCTCTGCAAAAACCCTCCTGGCCACAACTGCTACGTGCTGAAGCAGGAGTCACGAATCCAGAAGAACCCTCAGATTATGCACTGAGTCTGTCCAGGGCAGTGTCACACTATCTAAGACCAGAAATGGCAATGTGATACAGGCATAGATGGAGAAAAAGTTATGCATCTCATCATAATGGGAAACAGGTCAACCAAATAACAATTTGGCCTACTCAGATCTTCCAATTTTTGCAAGGGATATGGATTGGATAATCCTTAAAACAGAGGAAAATTCCAAAATAATGAGTCCACATTTACTCCAAAAGAAGGTAAATCTGTATTTAAGATGTTTCCCATAAAAATGAAATAGAGAGAATAGAAAAAATAAAACCCTAGTAAGACCACACCTGGAATACTAGAGCCAATTTTGGTCACCATATCACAAAAAAGAGGTTGAGAGTTTGGAAAAAATCCAGAGAAGAGCAACCAAAGTCAAAGACCTGGAGACTAAAACATACGAAGAACAGCTACGGGACTTGGGTTTGGCTAGTCTAAAGAAAAGAAGAAATAGGGGAGACATGATAACAGAGTTCAGTATCTGAGGGGCTGCCACAGGGCAGAGAGGGCCAGATTGTTCACCAAAGCACCAGAGGGAAGGACAAGAAACAACGATTGGAAACTGATCAAAGAGAGAAGCAACCTGGAACTAAGGAGAAATTTCCTGACAGTGAGGACAATCAACCAGTGGACAGCCTACCCCCAGAAGTTGTGGGCACTCCATCAATGGAGATTTTTAAGAAGAGCCTAGATATTCACCTGTCTGAAACGGTCTAGGTTCTCCTGCTTGACTAGGGGGCTGGACCTCCAAGGTTCCTTCCAGCTCTGTTCTGTTCTGTTCTGTTCTATTCTAAAAGCTCATGAAATAAAAAAAAATTGATGGGTTCTTGAATCCGCTCTTTTCCATTTGTAAACCAGATATTATAATCTTTCTGCTATTAATAGCATTTGGTAAAGTGACTTAACTGAAGCAGTGTAAAGTGTACTTTGGAAATGGAGCAGAAAGACATATCTTGAGGTCCCTTGATGATGATTGGGGAACTAATAAAGGGCTACATTATCCTTTTTTGTTGTAGCCAAATGGCTGTTAATGTGTTTTGGCAAGAGTCTAACTATGGAGTATAGATAAGCCCACAGTTTAACCAACCTCTTCCTTGTCTTTCTATAAAAAAATAAATAATTTAAACTCTTTTAGATCAGTCAACTTTTTACAACCCTGCAGCCTTTTGAGAACTGTACCGAACAAGCGGCAGGCAAGCACGTGTGCATGAAGCTGCATTTGTGCAAGCGGTGCCTGCACATGAGAAACCACCCCTTTCCCACCAGAGCCGCCACCGGTCCACAGAGCTGGAAAGGTTGGGGACTGCTGTTTTATAATCATGAGTATTTTTGTTTATGCATTTTTTTACACTGTTCTAGACAAAATAATTAAAACCCAGAAAAAAAGAGAGATGGCACAACTGAATCCATTTTTGTAGCCATGTCTGTATCAATTACATTTGTCAGTGAACATGAGGAGAGGACTTTCAAGACAGATAAACTGAATGTTACTTTATCTCTTTCCTTGGTTGTAAGCAATGTTAAATTCACATTCAAGTTCAAAATGTATAATTGTATTTTTTAAGCCTCCTATTTTTATGAATGCTAATTCCAACAGCCAATGTCCTGTTTCCATTTCTATCCTAAGCAAGATACACAAATCCATCATGTACTGGAAAATACAGCAGAACTAAACAGCCTTTATATTTATAAAACATGAGATAATTTAAAGTTTTAGGTGGTTATCAGTTCATCAGAACTAAACTAAATTAAGTTAATGTATTTACCCCCAAATAGCCATCATAGCAAAGTTGATATAAGGAGCTTTTTCAGTCTTGTTGAACTGCAAAATCTGGCAGTGTCCAAATTACAAAACTCAATGCCTGCCATATTGGCCACGGAAACTATTTGCCAAATAAACAATATTAGCTATTTGAGTCGACAAACAGCTTTAAAAAAAAACTTGCAACTACTGAAATATTTATATTAACCTAATTCTTCTCTAAAGAGCCTTGCATTGTTAATTTGTTTTTAATGTGGTCAACTTGGCAGGCCATGTTTCTTTACATTATATTTGACATTGCAATCCTATGCATTCCAGTAAAAAAACATTTTATGTTCAAGAGCTTTTACTCCCAAGTTTATAGTAGAAGTTTATGGTAACAAAAAAACCCCATAAAAATAGTTAATTGTCCACAGAGAATGGCAGATTCAATTCACTGAATGGTAATCTCTACCAAACTTCCAGAGGCACTTTTTCTGCCTCTGTGAATGTACTCCAATGTGCTCTTTCACTGGCAGATCAGTTCATTCGAACAATTCAGTTGACAGCCTGCCAGCATTTTTCCATTTTACTAGCCAAAAAAACATTATGGTTCTTCATAGCAACCAGAGGACTAAGATGTTTCCCAAGAGCTTTAGTAGCAGCTGCTCAACTGTGCCTAATGTTGTCTGCTATTATGAGAGAGAGAGAGAGAGAGAGAGAGAGAGAGAGAGAGAGAGAGAGAGAGAGAGAGAGAGAGAGAGAGAGAGAGAGAGAGAGAGAGAGAGAGAGAGATTGGATCTTTCATTATATCCATGCAATAACTGTAAAATACAATTGTTTTGAATGTTCTGTAGTCCAGAATCATTGCTATGCTGCTCTCATATTATTTAAAGGTAGGGGAAAAAGTAGAAAATTTCAGTAGGGGTTCTGTCTAGTAGCTAAAAAATAATGCACAGCTAGGTACATTGAATCATAAAGAAGAGGGTGAGCAATTCCTGAGAAAGTACACATGTTCAGGGTATAAGTAAAACATTTAGATTTTTGCAACATATTTTATAATATATTATGTTGCATGAATATTTTGTACAAGTAATATTTTACCTCTCTCCAGGCCTCTCCTATTCAGAAGTTCTATTAAATTCAACAGCTATAAATAGATATATCATACATGAAACTACATAAAATGTTACTGAAATTCTCTATATGCATGCATTTTGCAGAATGATCGCAGTTGCATATATAGGAAAAAAGAAGTTTACAGCAATTTCCAGCGCTCAAATTAGCTCATACAAATATATCTAATTAACTATTCTGGTACCTATGAAATACTTAGCAACCACCGTGCGTCATTTCACTTACCCCTGACCTAACAACATATTTTAATAGCGTCAAAGTGGAATATGAGAAGGAAAAGCAGGCACTTCTGAAGCTTTGCTACTTCCATTAAATGATGATGATGATGATAATAATTTGAGCAGGTCTGATAGAGCTCAGTTTAATTTAGCTTTTTTCAACCTTTTCTTTTTCAATTAATAGCAAAAAAGTAATATGACAGTTTCTCTGATTGTTGATTTACACATTTAATTAGGTGTTCTAATCTGTCTCCCTTGCCAGGATGTAGTTCTATATTTTTTTTTCTTTCACATTTGTTTATATGCTGTATATCAACAATACGATTCCAATTAACTAGTTTCTTTTCAAAAAGCCTATTTAACACTTGAATAATAATTCTAAAGAAATTAGGACATATTCCTATAATGTTTTAAATTATACTAGATATAAGTTTTGAGAAGTGTAATTGCCCACTTCACCGCCTATACAATTGTTTAAATGTATATTGTAATTCTGATGGAACAAAGCTGCTAAGTTCTACCATTATGTTTCCAGACAAAATCTTTTCTTTGATAAGATTAAATGTGGTGAGAAACTGTCTGTAATGAAAATATTAAGTATGAGCAAGACTGATTAATACTTAATATTTTAACTGATGTTAAATGATAACGCCAAGATAGGAAACTAACTGCATTTGTCTAGCCATTCAAAGGCAATGATTGTCTAAACCTTTTCAAACATTGCCCAATATATAATTAATTACTAAATATTAAATTTATTTATTTGAAAGAACTGTTACACTGAATTTCTATAATAATTATTTGTAGCAGTTAAAATTCTTTGCAGCTCAAAGTATGAATGATATCCTGAGCTTTCAATATTTTTAATTAAGAAAATTTATCAAATTACGACTTTCCATACTCCTCACTTTAATACATATTTGACTTAGAATAAATCTGGATTACAGATCTCAATGCAAATTCAGCCAACCCAAATATTAGATAGTACAAATGTAGTGGCAGGCACTATAGAGATTTGAGGGACTGAGTTGTGTCACAGAGCCTATCTCACTTCTTAAATGAGTTTGTTTTCATTAAATGACAGTGGAAAATGAGAGAATGGCAAACCACTTCTGAAAAAAAAAACTTGCCAAGAAAACTGCAGGAATTTGTCCAAGCAATCTCTGTGAATTGGACACAATTGAATGGGGGGGGGAAGGGGACAATGGAGGAAACAATTCCATTGTAAGCATTGAGAAGGATTTGAGGATCTTCCAATTGACTTTTGCATATGAACAGAAAAGAACACAACCTTGATTTTTAGTACAGGGAGTAAACTGGCTTGGGCTGAATTCAATAGTTAAATTAGTTCTGAGAGAAAATTATCCTTGGAATAAAAGGGGCTTAATGAAAGTATCCAGTTTATGGTTTTGGCCATTGGTCTATCCCACGGGTCAGCAACCTGCGGCTCTGGAGCCACATGCAGCTCTTTGAGCCATCTCCTGCGGCTCTGGAGCCTCCTCTACCATTTGCAGAGAGAGAGAGAGAGAGAGAGAGAGGCACTTGCACTTCTCTCTCTCTCTCTCTCTCTCTCTCTCTCTCTCTCTCTCTCTCTCTCTCTCTCTCTCTCTTGCACTTGCCCCCTCACAGGGCTCTTGATTGGCCCTGCGCTGGGTGCCTCACCCCCTGGGAGAAGGGCAGCCAAGAAGCCCTTTCTGGGGCTGGCCCCGTCTGAGACGCACGTGGCCGGGGAGCTGAGCGGGGAAGCCCTGGGATCCCCGCTGGGAGAAGCCTGCCAGAGCCTCCACTGAGCGGGCCAGCCCTCCTGCAAGCTGCTGCCCCAAGTGAGAGCAGCCCCTACAATCCTCAGCCGGCGTG
Source organism: Bothrops alternatus (assembly GCA_034064705.1). Classification (NCBI taxonomy): domain Eukaryota; kingdom Metazoa; phylum Chordata; class Lepidosauria; order Squamata; family Viperidae; genus Bothrops; species Bothrops alternatus. Next base: position 17,150,158 of record JARGCV010000016.1, on the reverse strand, counting down.
ACCATTGGCCAAGCAGCAGCAGAGCCAGAGATGGAGGGTCAGTGGCAGGGGGGAGGGAGAGGGCTCCAAGTCTGCAGAGCACCACCATGAAGCAGCTGCGGGGCAGGTGGCGCATCACCCGGGCACACCTATACCAGTCAGAGGGGCTGGCAGGGGCTGGTCAGGCAGAGCAGCCACAGCATTGCAGCCAGGGCCAGCAAGCCGCGCAGCAGTGGCCTGCCACAGCTATATCTCATGAGCGGAGGGAGAGCCTGGGCAGCGCGGAATCATGGCTGGGGCGGCGGCAGCTTTCTCGCCCTCCTCCTCCTCCCCTTCTTCCTCCTGCTGTCCCCCCAGGCAGCAGTCTTGGCTGGGGCAGCGGCGGCAGGGACATCACTCCCGAGCCAGCCACGCCTCTCCCCGGGTCAGGTGGCAAACCTGGCTGGGGTGGCAGCCACTAGGGGCATCGCTTCCTGGCCCATCCCCAGGCTGCTCCATGAGCAGCTGAGCTGGCCACACATCTCCCGGGTGCCCCAAGCGCCTTTCAGCGCCTTCTGCTGCCTCCTGCTCCCCCTCCCCTCCCCTTCAGTGTCATCTGCCTTTCATTCTCTTTCTCTCTCTCCTCACCTGGAGAGAGAGAGAGAGGGAGAGGAAAGAGAGAAAGAGAGAGAGGGACAAGAAAGAGAGCATGAAGAGAGAGGAAAGAAAGAGAGGAAAGAGAAAAAGAGAGCGAGAAGAGAGAGTGAGAGAGAGAGGAAAGAGAAAGAGTGTGAGAGAGAGGAGAGAGGGGGGAGAGGAAAGAGAGAGGAAAGAGAGAGAGAGAGGAAAGAGAGAAAAGAGAAAGAGAGAGGGGAGAGAGGAAACAGAAAGGAGAGAGAGAGAGGAAGAGAGGAAGAGGAAAGACAGAGAGGAAAGAGAGAGAGAGATGGAAAGGAAAGAGAGAGAAAGAGAGTGAGAGAGAGTGAGAGAGAAAAGAGAGAAAAAGAGAGGGAGAGGAAAGAGAGAGAGGAGAGAGGAAAGAGAAAGAGAGGAAAGAGATAGAGGGAAAGGAAAGAGAGTGAGAGAGAGGAAAGAGAGGGAGAGAGGAAAGAGAGAGGGGGAGGAAAGAGAGAAAGAGAGAGGGGGAGAGGAAAGAGAGAGGGAGGGAGAAAGAGAGGGAGAGGAAAGAAAGATAGGGAAAGGAAAGAGAGGTAGAGAGAGGAGAGAGAGAGGGAGAGAGGAAAGAGAGAGAGGGAGAGGAAAGGGAAAGAGAGAGAGGAAAGAAAGAGAGAGGGAGAGGAAAGAAAGAGAGAGGGGGAGGAAAGAGAGAAAGAGAGAGGAAAGAGAGAGAGAGAGGGAGAGGAGAAAAAGAGAAAGAGGAAAGAGAGAAAGAGAGGAGAGAGAGAGGAAAGAGAAAGAGAGAGAGGGAGAGGAAAGAGAAAAAGAGAGAGGAAAGAGAGAGAAAGAGAGAGATAAAGAGAGAGGGGGAAAGAGAAAGAGAGAGAGGGAGAGGAAAGAGAGAGAGGGAGAGGAGAAAAATTTAGTTCTGAGCATGCGCAAGATGGACGTTTATGCCTGAGTGCCCAATGCTTGGGTCTAGAAGATGAGGTTTGGGGAGCCCACCCAGGGGGTATATTTCCATCAAACACCCCTGGATGGTTACCGGAAAACGCTGCCAACCACCAGGCACTGTAACGGGGCTTCAGGAGTCCGGACTAAGCTGGGGCGAGCAGAGGCGTCGGCAGCTATGCGCGGCGTCTTTGGAAATGCCGAGGCCTCGGAGGATGATGTGGATTGGAGCCGGGAGCCGGCGTAGCTGTAAAAGATCTGGAGTAGGACCTGCGGTGGGTTAAGAGCTCCCTGGGGGGAGAGCCGGCTGGTTTTACTGATAGCTGAGGAGCCCCGCAGGGAGAGAGCTGACCCCTCCCCTCCCTCAATGATAGCTGAGGATGCAGTGAGGTGAGGTCATGCTGGACATGCTGGAGCCTCGCAACTGGCCTCTTTCCTCCCCCTTTCCTCCCCCTTCTGAGAGGCGGAGAGCCTGGAGTAGTGGAGTGACGAGGGTGAGAGCTTCGTGGGAGAGAGCCAGCTGGCCTCCCCCTTCCCTCAATGATAGCTGAGGAGCCTCCCCTGTATTGCTCAATGACAGTGTTGCAAATTGCTAATCGTGAGAAATCCAGCAAGAACTATTATGCTTCCAGCTTGCCAGGCCAGCACAAGAGGCATCACACATGGAAATTGATCGATACCCCAGGATCCGGAGAGACGAGGGGAACCCCCTATGATGATGAGCTTCCTCCTTCCTCCTTCCCCCCTCAATGACAGCTGAGGGCATGGTGAGGTGAGGATATGCTGGTGCCTCGCGGCCCCACCCCACCCCAAGACCATATGGAATTTATGGACAAACCCTCATCTCTGCGTTTTTTACCCAAGCTATGATTATTGGATGCAGGATAAGACGAGCCTTCTTGCACTGCGAGATGCCTCCCTCTCGCAGAAATGGCCTGTATGTCTTTCGAATGCCTACCTTGATGACGGATTTTGGAATCCTGAGAGGTGGCATGCTCAAAAAAAGGGGTTATGGAGGTTTTTAAGTAGGGGTTTTAAATGTTTTTTAAGGGGTTCTGGGGTGGGGGGTGGGAAGATTAATAATAGTAATGGTGTAGGCCTGGGGGGAGGTCTACGAGGTAAGGGAGGGTTAGGGGTGGGAATAAGGAGGAGGAGAAACATGGGCAAGGCAACGGGTGGGACCGGAACCACGAGGGTGCAGATCAGTGAGGGGCAGAGGTGATTTAGTTCCCATCGGTTTTGTAAGTGGGAGGGGCAGATATGGCGGGAGTAGGGGGCCACATCAATTTATGGGAGCACGCCCCCGCTATCTTCGAGCGCTGCCGCGCTCTGACCCCCGTGGCTCTACTTGTGATCTGGGTTGTTTAGAGCCAAAGGGCCCGGGTTGTAGGCTGATGCTGTGCAACGCCAGGTCTGTGGTTAATAAGGCCCCCTGATACAAGATTTAATTACAGAGGGGGCTGTAGACCTGGCGGGTATTACGGAGACCTGGTTGGGACCAGAGGGTGGTGTCCCTCTGGTGGAAATGTGCCCTCCAGGCTTCCTTGCATTTCACCAGCCGAGAACTCAGGGCAGGGGTGGGCGAGTGGCGGTTGTGATTAGGGAAGGTCTCAGGCCAAGGGAAGTCACTGTTCCTCAGATGGCAGGCTGTGAATCCCTCCTTGTGAGGTGGGACCTCGGGGGTCCGAGGGCTGTGTTGCTCACGTACCTGGCTCCCTGCCACGTGTCAACCACCCTGCCCGAACTCTTGGGCGTCATCGCTGCGGTGGCGGTTGAGGTCCCCAGGCTAGTAGTCATGGGCGACTTCAATCTGCCATCTGCGGGCAAGGCATCTGGGGAGGTTCGGGAGTTCATGGCTTCCATGACAGCCATGGACCTGACCCAGGTAATTCAAGGTCCCACACACACGGGGGGGAAACACGCTTGACCTAGTTTTTGTCTCTGGTCAGTGTCTGAGTGATCTGGATACGAGAAATATAGTTATTACACCTTTGTCATGGTCAGATCACTCTCTCCTAGGCTTGGACTTTCGGACCGCTACACCCCACTGCAGGGAGGCGGAACCAATTGTTTGGTACCGCCCCAGGCGACTGATGGAACCCGAGAGGTTCCAGACGGAGCTTGGGCCAGTACCAAAGGCTCTGACACATATAACACACAACTCGGTCAGGGTGCTGGTAGCTGCCTGGGATAGGGCAGCTGCTGATGCCTTGGATAGGGTTGTGCCTTTGCGGCCTCTGAACCGGCATGGTTCTTGATCGGCTCCCTGGTTTAACAGGGAGCTGAGGGAGATGAAGCGCCGGAAAAGACGCCTAGAGAGCAGTTGGAGGGCGAGTCGCTCTGAGTCTGACCGAACACGAGTAAGAGACCATATTAGGACTTACTTAGTGGCAATAAGGGCAGAGAAGTGTTCTTATGTCACTGCCCTTATTGCATCATCAGATAACCACCCAGCCTCCCTGTTTAGGGTAACCCGCTCCCTCCTTCATCGGGAGGTGAGGGGAGACCCCTTGGAGGGAAGAGCTGAGGATTTTGTGCAATACCTGCATGACAAAATCGCTCAGATTCGGGAAGGCTTTAACTTCAACGAAGGCGGTCCAGCAGAAGTGGCTGAGGCCGGTCTTGAGACTGCTATCTGGGTTGAGTTTGACTGCGTGACACCTGATGACGTGGACAGGTTGCTGGGAGGTCTTAGAGCAACCACATGTTTATTGGACCCGTGTCCCTCCTGGTTGGTACTGGCCTCCAGTGAGGTGACGCGAGGCTGGCGCCAGGCAATTATCAACGCCTCGTTGAGTGAGGGTGTCTTCCCCGCCGCCCTGAAAGAGGCGGTGGTGCGACCCCTCCTCAAGAAGCCCACCTTGGACCCGGCTGTTCTATCTAATTACCGTCCTGTCTCCAACCTTCGCTTTGTTGCGAAGGTTGTTGAGAGTGTGGTTGCTCAACAGTTCCCTCAGCACCTGGAGGAATCGTCGTACCTGGACCCGTTCCAGTCGGGCTTCAGGCCAGGTTACAGCACGGAAACAGCTTTGGTCGCATTGGTGGATGATCTCTGGTGGGCCCGGGACAGGGGTTGCTCCTCTATCCTGGTGCTATTGGACCTCTCAGCGGCTTTTGATACCATCGACCATGGTATCATGCTGCGCCGGCTGGTGGGGCTGGGTATAGGGGGCACCGTGTTTCGGTGGTTTTCTTCCTTCCTCTCTGGCCGGACGCAGTTTGTGTTGACAGGGTGTCAGAGGTCGACCCCGAGGCCCCTTGATTGTGGGGTACCTCAGGGGTCCGTCCTCTCGCCCTTGTTGTTCAACATTTATGTGAAGCCGCTGGGTGAGATCATCCGAGGTTTTGGGGTGGAATTCCATCAGTACGCTGATGATACTCAGCTGTACATTTCCACCCCGAACCACCCAAATGAAGCTCTTGACGTGCTGACCCAGTGCCTGGAGGCCGTGTGGATCTGGATGGGGAAGAATGGTCTCAAGCTCAACCCCTTCAAGACCGAGTGGCTGTGGTTACCGTCGTCCCGGTACAACCAGCTGACCCCATCGCTGTCTATCGGGGGCGAGTCAGTGGCCCCCACGGGAAGGGCTCACAACTTGGGAGTCCTCCTAGATTCACGGCTGTCCCTTGAGGACCATCTGACGGCCATGGCCGGGAGGATGTTTTACCAGATTCATCTGGTACGCCAGTTGCGCCCCTTCCTAGATAAGGACTCGCTACGCACGGTCACCCATGCCTTCGTCACTTCCAGACTGGACTATTGTAATGCTCTCTACATGGGGCTGCCCTTGAAGTGCACGCGGAGGCTTCAACTGGCACAGAATGTGGCCGCGCGGGTGGTAGTGGGGGCACCCTGGCGGGCACGAATGGCCCCCATCCTGCGCGAGCTGCACTGGTTGCCAGTGGCTTTCCGGGTGCGCTTCAAGGTACTGGTTACCACTTTTAAAGCGCTCCATGGCATAGGACCCAGTTATTTACAAGACCGCCTTCTGCCAGTAAATACCTCCCATCGACCAGTTCGCTCCCACAGAGAGGGCCTCCTCAGGGTGCCATCGGCTAAACAGTGTCAGCTGGTGGCACCCAGGGGGAGAGCCTTTTCTGTGGGGGCACCGACGATGTGGAATGAGCTCCCCCCTGAACTCTGGACGTGTCATGATCTCCGCACCTTCAGAAGAGAGTTGAAGACTCATCTCTTCAATCAAGCCGGCCTGGCCTAGATCTCCTCGGGTTTTAAATTTTTAAACAAGGCTGTTCGGGTTTTAGAATTGGGTTTTTTAACAGGTTTTTAGTAACAGCCTTGTATTTATTTAATTTAATTTTAAATATTTATTGTTTTATATGTTTTTATTGGGTTGTAAACTGCCCCGAGTCCTACGGGAGAGGGGCGGTATAGAAATTTAATAAATATAATATAATATATAATATAATATAAAAAGAGAAAGAGAAAAGAGAGAAAGAGACAGGAGAGAGAGGAAAGAGAAAGAGAGAGGGGGAGAGGAAAGAGAAAAAGAGAGAGGAAAGAGAGAAAGAGAGAAAAAAGAGAGATAGAGAGAGGGGAAAGAGAAAGAGTGAGATAGAGAGGAAAGAGAGAGAGAGGGAAAGGAAAGAGAGAGAAAGAGAGTGAGAGAGAGAAGAAAGAGAGAGAGAAGGAGACAGGAAAGAGGAAAGAGGAAAGAGAGAGAGGAAAGAGAGGGGAGAGGGAGAGGGAGAGGAAAGAGAGAGGGAGAGAGGAAAGAGAGAGAGAAAGGGAGAGGGAGAGAGAGGAAGCGCAAGTGCCTCTCCCTCCCTCCCTCCCTCTCTCTCTCTCTCTCTCTCTCTCTCTCTTTCACACACACACAAACTGAGTGGGGGAAGAGGACTCGCAGACCAAGGGCAGAAAGAGGGAGAGAGAAGGAGGGAGGGGGAGAGAGAGAGAGACCCTTTTGACATCTAAAATGAAGATAACACTGCATATTTCCTTTTTTATCTTTACCTTCATTTTAGATGTCAAAAAGGTTTTGCGGCTCCCAGTGTTTTGTTTTCGGTAGGAAACGGGTCCAAGTGGCTCTTTGAGTATTTTGGGTTGCCTACCCCTGGTCTATCTAAAGAAGTTTCTTGTTTGGATTAGATTTCCCATCAAAGCCTCAACAGGCCTTAGATTGACCCTCAACAGTTGTCTAGTAGGTGTGAGGACTTTACAGACAGGCATTTCTGCTATGGCAACTCCTTTAAACAATAATTGGAAGACTCACGTATATAAATAATTAGGCTTTCTTTCTCAGCAGCCTATTAAAAATCACCTTGTTCTTGGCAGTCTTTCAACCTGCTGCTCGCAAAGAGTTTTTTAGAACTAAAATGTAACTTTAGAACATGTATGAGGCTAATCCTTAAAAGAACAAAAGACCTTTAATTCATGTGTTGATTAAGCTACCTTGGCTTACTTTCTTGTAACATGTAATGCTTTCATTTCACTGAAACATGAATCAAAACATGCTTTTCAGAGTATGAGCTCTGAAAAGAAGAATATATAATCCTCATGATCAATACTTTTTTGGCAAAATAATGCCTCCACAAACAATTTAACGTTAATAAATGGATTAATTTGTGTCCAAAATTATTTTCACAATTCTTGCTAGACCAGGAACTGCTGAGTACATAAATTATCAAATGCTATTGAGGGACTACTTATTTTGTAAAGATTTTAGACAAGATAGAGAACAGGTATGTAAGCTTAGGTAATATCATTTTTTAAAAGAAGGACAAGGACATTTATACTATTTGCAGTCTCTAACATCCAAAATATTGAAAAGACTTGAAAAATCATACAGCTACTTGTTACAGATTGGACCCACCTAATTCAAAACAGATTAAATCAGCAAACTTTTCATGCATGAAACAAGTGGCAGATAAAAATGTGGAGTACAGTAGAAGCAAATGCATTTGGGAATCATAATTAATATTAATGTCTTCATGAAACATCAATAATGATCCATAATATAGCAATATATGTGCACCATTACAGAATAATTTGGGGCATAGTCTAAAGGAAAACAAATTAATATATAGGCATTATTTTGCCATTATTTATCAATACTGTACATGTATCTGAGGAGACATAATGGTTCACAATGAAAATTTTCCACAGACCTTTTCTGATAGCCTTCGCTTCAAAAGAGATTATTCATTAAAATTTGAAGAACAGTCTATTGAATCATAAAAGATAAAGTCTCGTTATACTCAACTCTTCGTGGACAGGATGTGCCTAGGTTCTTGGGCAACCAAAAAAAAAAGATGTTCACTGTCTCCTTTCGAGATATGCTTTAATTTCTGAGCTTAAAATAGTTAGCAAGAGACTTCTCTTTTGTTTGTACATTTCTGTTGAGGTTCTTGGAAACTTTAAAGGAAAGAGAAGGGAAACTTTGTGCAATATGCAACAATTAGAACTAAATAAAGAAACAATTCTGGAAGGCAAACAAAATCCTAACTGTATAAATGTTGGCCATATAATTATAGAACTTGGAGGGCAAGTTAAGATTTAGAAAACATTTTCACAGCTCATGTTTGCAAATGTATTGGATCTCTTAGGATGATTCTCTATATTAGAAACTGGTCTCATGTACAGTATCTTAAAATAGAGGAGTCAGATGTGTTCTTATATGTGACATAGCCCAATTCTCTGCTTAAAGCAGGAATATGCTAAATCATTTCTAAAAGTGGTCATCTAGCTTCCTTTTGAAAACTTCCAGTGAGAGGAAATCCACCCCTGCTCTAGGTGAACAGCAAGGAGGAGCCCAACATTACTCTAGGTGGCTATTCCACAACTTTAACAACTGTTATGATTAGTTACTTCCACATAATATTCAGTCTGAATACTCTTACTTTTAATCCATTGGTTTTTGTTATTATCTGTTTGCAACAATGTGAAGTCACAGCTGACAGTTCTTTACCTGATGTTGATCTTCACATGCATCAACTTCTTCCCAACAACCTAGGATATCACATTATTATTTAAATGTATATGCCACCCAATTCTTAACAATCATCACAAAAATTACAATAAAATTAATAAAAATCTTTTAGCAGATTTTAGCAGAGAATAGGTCCAGAAACTTGCATATTTCTAAACTGCTTAGGTTGCTTGATTGATCTTCCTTTTACCACTCTGGTAGCTCTTCTTGAAAACTGCTGAAGCTTCTCCACAATTCTATTAATGTGAGGATCGTTGTTGGAAGGATGGAGAAATGAGGAGCTTGAGAAATGACCATTTTATAAAGAATAATTGCAGTGGACCTGGAGCAGCCCTTGACAATTAAAATGCAAAGTAGTCCAAGCATAATCTGATCAGTGCAGAATACAATGGAAATATTACTTTCTGTGAATTTGAATGTAATCTTTCAGAGTTGTGACTACACTGGTCTTTTAAGTGCCACCATATTTAACCCAATATTTAAGGCTTGTTTGTGTACTCTGTTAACTATTAATTTTCCCAGTGAAAATCTGCAAGTAATGGCATATGGTCATCATAGAATCCCAGTGGAAGTCTATAAGAGATAGTGTCAGATTTAAAAATGGGAAAGATGGTTGTTCCCGCAGATTGAGGCTGCTGGAGTTGAATATCTAGATGGCTGCTCTTCTGGTTTGAAGAGTCCTTTCTCAGCTTTTCTGGTTTTTTGAGATCTATCAAATGAGCTTTTCCTGAAGTGGTATTCCAGTGGTAGAATATATTTTATATTTCCATATATGACAAACCTGCAGTCTTATTTTTTCAGTGCTAGACTAATACATTTTTATTCTTGCATCATCTAGTTGCGTACTATAAGACATTTTATTGGTGCTATGTTGCTAGTTATTTTTTTAATATGTTATTGTGATTCTTCCTTTATCGCTCAGTTCTTCTTTTAAGTTGATTTATTGCATTGGTGTTTACGTTATTTCCTTTCACTTCCAGGAGAATGAAGAGAAATATTTGTCTTCATAAAGAAAAAAGCAAAAGGCCTCTTATTCAGCAAAAATCTTTTTTTCCACACAGCATTGAGAATTTTATTTTTGTAAGTAGCATAAAACATGCAGCAGGATTTAAAAGGCATATAAACACTCAAAATGATAATGATATAAAAATGATTAGGAAAAATTGCAGTGAAAGATGAGCAAAAGAAGAAGGTTGTGAAAATAAGTATAAGGAAGAAAAAGAAAAATAGGAGAAGCTGAACCTTTAGCATATAGTCTTCTGAACAAACTCCTAATTAAATTACAACCCTCCTCCAGTGACTAATGTGATGTTTACATCATGTTTGCATTGTATAATTGAATGAGTAATGCCTGGTGTAAGTCTAGTACCAGTAACAGGATACTGCAGTATAACCTCCTACCCATGATGAAGTCTATTATCCCCAACATATGCAAGAATTTGAATGGGGGGGGAACAATTGTTTGCTCAGCTGTGAAAATGAGAATTTGTTCAACACAAATTAATGTTATTATCAGGCTAAACCTATTGGAACAGAACATAGTGATGGGACACTAATCTAGAATGGTTCAATTCATAATTGGGTGTGAAATTATCAAATTCACACATTGTGAATATATATCAGAACAGCAAGAAAACTAATTGTATATTCTTTGTAATACATTTTAGAACAAAGAAACACAAACTCCCTTCTATGAAAAAAGAACATACTAAACAAAATTGAGCAAAATACTACATATTATATTAATGATTAAAGAAATATATAAATCTGGAATTCTATTTATCATTTTATAGTTCAAATCTGATAATTCAAGATTTTAAGCACTCAAGCCACTGAGACAAAATTAAGAAATGTAGAGCTGTTACTTCTGAATTATCATATAATTTTTTTTCTCTACTTCTAGAGAAATACCGGTACTTAACACAATTTGATCTTGATCTAGAGGAATTTTAAAATAAATAAACCTGAAAGATTTATTTCTAGAAGAAGAGAAGGTAAAGATAAAATCAAATCTAAATACTCATGTATTTGCTAAGTATGAAATTAATCTTTTATCGTTTTTACAAGGCATTAATAATCTACATTTGAAAAGGGATCTCAGTCAACAATTCTCTTTTTCTCTCCCATATCTTTCTATCTGTATTTCAGAAAGAAAAGGCTCAGTTCTGGCTCAAATTTAAAGAGAGTTTGGACAACCAAAGACTAATCTTCTAGGTTGAGAGGGAAGACTCCTCTGATTGTCCAAGCAGCTGGGCTGCAGGTTAGGGTGTGTACAAAATAGGAAAGACATTTTGTTTTAGTCTTAGGGATTGAACTGTTGCATTTCAAGTTTGAACTGTTGAATTTCAAGGTTGTTTTATATGAACACAGTATCTCTTGGAAGGCCTTGAAAGAGAGGAACTGGTGAACAGACTATTTTCAGCACCTTTGGAAAAATCATTCCATATGATACTGAAATTCAAAGAAATGAGGAGAAAAAAACCCTGAAATGTCATATATTTTGGACTTCAGGAAAACAGATTTTATTGAACTCAGATGAACAGTGGACATCATAACCTGAAATTCTAAGAAAGATTGAAGTCAATGGTGTTGTAAAAATCCTAAAAGTGCAACCACCAGCAATTCATGTGAGAAAGAAAAAAAGAAAAGCCAAATAGTTATATAGCCAAATAGTGATTAATAAACAAAGAAGCAAAAGGAAGTTGTATCAGAAATGCGAACAGAAGCGGATAACTAAGAAGGAGTTATGCTGGTAACTCAAACCTGTAGGAATGGAAAGAGGAAGGATAAAGCTCAGCTAGCAAAATACAGTGAGAAGCATTTTTAGAGCATTTCAAAATAAAAAGAAGTGTGAAGGAAGCTGTTGCATGGAGGAAGTGAAGAGGTAATTATAAGAAATAGCAAAAATAAATAAAAATAAACATTATCATCTTTTGGAGGAAAAAGAGAGCCTTTCATAGCATGACTAAGAAAAGGGAGAGATGCAGATTAGGACTGACAAAGGTATAATAATAATCTTCCTTTCTATTTTTAATAAATTCATATAATTACATCTCAAAGTATTCAAGATGTTGGAAAACTGATCTCAGAACTACTGACTATAATCTTTGAAATCTCTCAGAGAGCTTTTAAGATGCCAGGAAACAATTAAACATAGTCCTAAGGTTCAAACATAGGAAAGAAGAAGACACGTGAAACTATAAATAAGTTAAACATCTATACTGGGTAACATAGCGTAGCAGTTTGGTAACTACCAAACATCATATCTGTAAGCACTTAGAAAACAATGTTATGGCACCATTTGTGGAATTCAGTTTGTCAAAAAGATAATCTATTTTTATAATAAAATGGGGTATACTCAGGGAATATTGCAGATACAGTCTATTTAAAAACTGAAGAAAAGATTTGGCAATTATATCCTTGTGGGCAAGATGAATAATTGCAAATATAAAGTACTGTAGTCTAATAGGCTCTTCACTGGTTGTACAAGCACACCCAAAGAGTTCTCCTAAAAGGTTGTGCATTAACCTGGAGGGTTTATAAATGTTCTAAAGCACTAGTATCAAGATAGGGTCAGTGTTAAAATCATCAAGTTGATGGACTGAATGCCACAATGCAAACCCTGTTCATTTTGACCATGCATGTAATGTCAATGCACATGCAATGTTCCAACTAGCAGCTTATTGATTTTGGCTCACCTTCTAGAAATGCGGCTTCTCTAGGTGATGGATTGAAAGAATGCTGATCAGATTCACAGATAACTGCAAGTAGGTAATTGGCTAAAGCTTCAGGAGGAAAAAAAATCAAAATTCAAAATAACCTCCACAGGACTGCTAATTGGTCAAATCATACAGGATAACGTTTAGAACATTTCCTACAACTGGGTAGGAAATGGCAAATCCATAGCTACAAGACTGAGGAGACTTAGCTTAGCAGCAGTGCCTGTGGGCAAATTTCCTACTAGCGTATTGGCTGAGCATGAACAAGCAATGTGATGCAGAAGCTAGAAAGGCCAATACAATGTTGACCTGCAGAAGCATTGTGTCCAGATCATGGAAAAACATAATTCCATTGTATCTTGCACTGGTTAGATCACACTTGCAGCATAGGACACAACATGTTTAAAGAGGCTACTATAGGTTGGAATGGGTTCGCAGAATAGCTAGCAGGATTTAGAAATGAATGGCTAGTAGAATTTAGAAATGAAGCCTCATAAAGATCATCTAGTTTAGCTGGCAAAAATGAAGATTAAGAGGAGCTAAGATTGTGGTCTACAAATGCCCGAACAGAGGGTGGGGCATTTTTTTTTAAAAGGACAGCATGCTAAGGACCAACATATTTAAATTAAAGAAAGAAAATTCAGATTGAATATTCAGACAATTCTCCTGATAGTAATATTAAGTTGTGTAACAGTCTGCCTAGTAGTGTTGGAGAATTTCATAGAAGTGGCAGAGATTGTTTAGTGTATTCCTGTGCCAGGAGGTTGGACTAGATGAGCTGTAAATCCCTTCCTCTTTGTGTCTCCTATAATTCTATAATCAAACTCTGCTAATGCTGTTGCTTGATGTGGACAAGTCATATTCATTTGCTTTGCTTCAACTTCAAAGCAAGTGTTGATTGTCCATGAGTATACCCTATACTCACCCTTGAGAATTTCACCAAAATACTCTCTTTTGAAAAAGCAAATACAAAATCAAATTATTTTTTATCACAGAGAATAAGAAATGTTAGAAAAACATTTTTTGGCACAAAAGAATTTTTAAAATGCCACAGAGCCTTGATCTGTTTGGAGCCTCAACTGAAACCCAATGATACCATATGTTCCCTTTGCATATGCTCCATTAAGCACTCTGTTGTTTAGTGCTCTTGTGCATAGCTGCATCTATACAAGAATATTTCTGACCTTATGTTGTTCAACAATAACTATAGATTTAAATATATAGTCTGAATGCTGCTATGTTATTATATAAGCTATATATTTATTCTAATATAGAATTCAAGATTCAAAGCAGAGATTAATTCTGAAATATTTCTTGAACAGAAATCAGATGTATTGAGAAGCAATATCCAACTATATATTTTTTTAATCTGGTGATCAACAGCAGTTTCTGTACCTGTATTTACAATTGAAAACAAAGCATGTGCACAAACCATGTTGTGCAATCATCAAAAGCATATACATTAACAGCTATAAAAGTTATCAAGACAGCTACATTCCTTCGTATGAAAGGAACACCCACCCAGCAGCATTTTCTCTGTTAGCAGATACTTATCACCTTGAGTAAAGACAAGAATATTTACAATGGGTGGGTATGTGGACTAGTACTAGAATGTAAAAAGTAATAACATATTGAAGCTGAATACCTCTTTCCTGAGCACATTCTTCCAAATTATTATTTGCAATTTTGTTTTGTACCTTTCCCCCCAAAGTACAAAAATGTAGATTTCCTTTCTATATGCATGGGTGTGACACTCCATATATTATTGAATTACAATATACCAATTGCACTAGCCAGTATGACAGATGTTGGAAACTATAGTTCAGTAATATTTGGAGGGTTATTGGTTCCCATTTATGGTAATTAGAATAGGAATCCATTGTGGTACATTCAAAAATTTTACTTAGATTAACTATATGCCTTTGGATAAATAGAATACTGCAATATTCACCTTAAAATAACCTGTAAATATGGGATTGTGGTACAGTGACTCACTGTAGTGCCTTGTTGGTTGTAGCACCAAGTCTTTTTCACTCTCTCCTTGCTCATTTGGACTTTACTATAAACTTCTGGTGTCACTTGAAGATTTATGTTTATCCAGCCATTGACTGAATCTGGGCTGATGTACTGTATGTGTTTACTGCTCTACTCCTAGTATTTCAGGTTGCTTGGTTTTATCCCCACCTTACACTTATTTTAATGATGAAAAACTGGTGACAATTTTTAAAATCAAAATCTAATAGTATGCTTTTGGGCACTTTTAAGAAGTCGGAGGACATACAGCTATAACACTTCTGCTAAAGAATCACAATGTTTGGGGAATTCTCTTTGTCCTTGAAAGGAAGATAAATGGGAATTTAATATGACTTTTTGCCATAAACACAGAATAGATAGTGAGAAGCAGAGACAAAAATCCTTCCACTTATCAGCTCTGGCTGATAAGAGCCCTGGAGATTCCCCACAGATGCACATGCACATGCACACACAAACCACTTTTATCCCTAATGATCATGTAAGTCATACATTACAGCATACATATCTGTCAGAAATCTTTCTTCACAAAAGGGCAGAGCCAGAAGAAAATAAGTAGCTAATGAACTGATCATTTCTGATTAAAGTTAACTGTGTACAAAATGGGGAAATTTCATTTATACAAACAACCAATCTTCAATTTGTATGCACTAAGTATTAACTTTCAAATAAACATCATTCTCACACACAGATATACACACATCCCACATCCCACTTTCCAGCAAAAACAGCAAAATATGTTTTTGGCCAGAAAACACATGAAAAGCCATTGCCCAGAAATCACATGAAAAGTAACCTAAGACTCAAAATAATCTTCACTAAAGTTTTGAACAGAAGAAATGTATTTTCTGAAACTGGGAATGCAGGCAATCCGGATTCTGCCCATTCTTCATCATTGCCCCACTTACTTTGATCTTTGTGTCCCATGATAAGTATGATGCATGCCCCCTCAAAAAAGATTGATCTCCTCCATCTTACAAGAAAGGAAAGTTATCACTTTATAAACTCTAGTAGAAGCTTCCTCTGTCTTTTCTACTCTTCATGGAAGCTGCAGCCATATCTCTTTATTTTGATCGTGTCTAATTTCATTTGAATGCTGGCAATTTTTCTCTTTTTGTTCTGCCATCCATTTTAATTATAAAAGCAGGCAATGGCACAGGAGAACAAACTCAGTACCACGTAAGAAAAAAAAATCTTGCGATTTCCCCCTCTGACTTTATATTCAAGTGAATGGAAAAGAACATGCTCTTAAAATGTCTTTGAAAGAAAAGAATGTTGTATAACTATGTAGGAATAGAGTACTGTGATTTATTGCATTCAGTCAGATTAAAAATGTTAATTAGAAGGTGGCTAAGAAATGTGTGAGAAGGTGGTCACCTCTACTGCCCAATCAGCTTTTTGATGTTTTGTGTTAAATGATTTTTAATGGGGAAGCCATGGGTTTTTTTTTCCAAAATACATCACACAAGGAGTAGGTAAAATGAGTGACCAAAATTAAATGAGCACTTACAGAACCATTATTACCTCACAAGAATAAATCTATCTATCTAATCTCAAACTATGGAAAGAAAGAGAAAGGAAGCTCCTGATAAAGGAGGTTTCAGAAATGACATGTATACAGAATGAATGAATGATTGCAGCACATTATGATTTTAAAAACATCAACTGTTAAGTAATTTGAAATTGCCCCTTCTTAGTTGCTGCTCCCAGCTCTAGGATGCCCGCTGCTGTCAGACATACCGGCCATCAATGTTGTTATTTTTCAGGCTTGATTCTGTATTTTTAGGGAATGTCAATGACTTTTATGTTTCAAGGGAATATAAATATATTTCTCCTGAACATATTCTTTTCCTATTCTTTTTCTTGTTATGCATTTTCCCCTACCTCTTTCACTTCAATTTTAATTGTGTTTATAAGAATATTTGTGAAGTGCCAAGTAAACAAAATTTCCCTTTCTCATACTTTCTAGAACAGGAGAGGGGGGGAAAGCTTAAAGTTGTGCATCAAATAAAAGCATGGAAGTTCTTAGAAGAAAACTCACTATTTTTTTTTCTAGGAGGTTATTAAGTCCTATGATCATAGATTTGTACTGATACTGTTTTGTTGCTTTTATGCAATATTGATTTTGTTAGCTATTACAGAAATGCCATCAGAAAATGCATGCCATAAATTTGAGATAGAAAGAAGAGAGGTAATATCTGATCATTGGAACACTCAAAAAACAAATCTGAAGAAAAATAGTCCTAGGGCTGCTCCTCCAGTTCCTCTAACAAATATGCAAACACACTCTGGTTTCTGATTTGGTATGACAAATCCTCATGATGTTGGTTTTATCCTGACATCAGCCTATAGTTGAGGCATCTTAAAGTTGCCTTTAGTTGCTTCAGTTTTAAAAGAGTGTTTTCCTTCTTTTCCTAACACAGTTTTTGTTGTTGGCATGAATTAGTGGCTGATGATGTGAACAAGGGCTTGAGCATGCCCAGCTCCCATTGACTTCTTAGGCTGCTGTGATTATGTCCCTCTAGTCACAGAGCCAGTTTGGTTTAGGCTGGAGATTGAATACCTGGCTTCTACAGAGGCATCTGCCTATGTAATACTTGACCAACATATTACCTGGGCAGATGCCAGATCTGGCTTTACAAACATGACTCTCTGGAAGAGCATCAATCCAATGCTGTACAGAAAGTTGTTTTAAGCCAAGAAAAGTTCCAGACATTTTTATATTGTTGATTCTATTTCCAATGAATGCATTATAGGTTTACCACTGTTTCTGCCAACAAGGGCTTATACAACAAGTGAGGCAACACTCTTTTGCCTTCTTGTGTACCATTTTATTTACCCCACGATTTACTTCCAGGTGCTGCTGACCATGGCTGATTACTGGCAGCATTACCATTTCTTGAGGTACTAATTGAGAACAGAGGAACTCATTATCACTTACTCTTGCAAGTCTCATTTATGTACTTCCATTATATCTAATTAACTCCATATTGCTTTTATCTTTTGTTCTAAAATTAGGGTGCATTTATGCCTGGATTCTAATTGTTTTAGATCCCTCAGTAATATGTTCTTCTTTTCTTCTTAGCTTTCTTTCTATCTGATGCCAGAGAAATAAACAAACTGTCATGAAGGCTCTGCTAGCAACCTATACTGTAAATAAAGAGATATCAAAAGTTAAAATGATTTGGAATTAACAATAGTGGTAAGTTCAGTGGAAGAAGATAATCAAATTTAGTCCTAGTTAGATTTAGAGAAAATTATGACATGCCAGACAAGAACTGGGAAGATTTGGAGGAGGATGGACCTGTAGTAGTAGATGATGCATGCTTCTCTCTCATTGGCTCATATAAAAAGATGCTATTTCTGTTTAGTAACAGGTCTTCTGTGTCACCTGTCTCTTTAAGATATATGTAAATGTCTGCAGCTGTTGCTCAAATCATTTTTGTCATGTCATTTTTGGACTACATTGTCAACCAAGGCATTAGATCAGATCCACAGGTAAACTTCCTAGAATCAGAGTCTGCTGAGCTTGTCAGCTGGAAAGCTGACAGCCCGAGTTCAAGACTTGAGTGTGACAGAGTGAGCTCCTGTTACTTGCCCCACTCCTGCCCAACTAGCAGTTTGAAAGCATGCAAATGCGAGTAGATAAATAGGTATAGTTAAGCTGGCCACATAACTACAGAAATATCTTCAGACTACGTTGGCTCCCTTGGCTAAGAAAAGGAGATGAGCACTGCCCTCCAGAGTCAGACACAACTGGATAGGGAAAACCTTTACTAGTCTATTACCCTTAGTAAGAGGCCATGGCAGCAGGAGGATTCATAGCCTTGCCCAATAGAGAGAATTCTACAGCCAGTTTGCACATGGGAGATGAATAAGAGAGCAACTACTGCTATGTACTCACAAAACTTCAATTCATAGCTGGATGACTGGAAATGTTACATAGCTATCCAGAAGATTCAACTCTACAGAGATCAAAATTATGCATTAATTTTAATCAGTGAAATGGAAACTAAATATTTTTCTTGCCTCTGAAACAAATGGTTAAAACATTTGTACTCCAATTTCCCCTTCTTTACTCATTGTATTTATATATGTTGTAGAAAAGGGAGTTAAGAAAAAGAAATATAAAGCCACATAATGTATGGAAAGTGTAGGTGGGAAGGTTTTTCTCCTTCTGTCATAATGTGTAAATTTTAGGCTTTTTATTGAAAATAATTGTAGGAAGATTAGAAATTTGCTTCTATCAGATGGGATGATACCCAGCCATTTAGATGGTTTTAAAAGAACAATACACATATTCATGAAGGATCATGCTATTAGCAGCTACTAGTCTTAAACTCTGTGTTATCTTCTGAATCATGTGCTCCTGATTTAAGTTGCAACTGTTAGAACCCAACTGCATTGTGCAATAGGCTAAGTGTATCAATTGTCTAAGAAATTACATTTGTAGTTAGTCAGTATTACAAGATCTGAAACATCTTTACTGAAGTGTATAGTTTATTTCAGTAGGGTAATAAAATAGCATAACTTGCAATATGGATAATCCATCAATGAGTTATGTACAGCTACCATCACAACAAGCAATGCTGGAGACACAGCCATTAACTGAGGGTGGGGGCAAGAAGTGATGAAATGCGTGTTATAGCACAGTGAAATGCACCCTTTCATTTACGTACATCGATCTGATGTCAGGATGCATATATAAAGATAAAGTTTAAGGATTATGCCACCATGCATATCCAAAGCATGCATAGTGTAGCATCGCCACTTAGATCTCTCTCTTTGTGTGCAGCCCAAACCAGTTCAGAGAGGTTGAAATGGCTTCTGGTGCAGATGTGGGATTGCAAGGGGAATAGCAATAGCACTTAGACTCATATACCTCCCCATAGTGCTTTACAGCACTCTCTGGATAGTTACAATGTGTTGCTCCCAATAATCTGGGTTTTCATTTACCTACCTCAGAAGGGTGGGAGGATGAGGCTGAGTCAACTTTGCGCCCCACCAGGATTAAACTCCAGGTTGTGGGCAGAATTAGCCTGTAATATTGCATTCTAACTACTACCAAGGCTCCTTATGTAGATAGATAGATAGATAGATAGATAGATAGATAGATAGATAGATAGATAGATAGATAGATAGATAGATAGACAGACAGACAGACAGACAGACAGACAGACAGACAGACAGACAGACAGACAGACAGACAGACAGACCGAACTTTATTGTCATTTTACTTTGGGCACAATGGCACACATTAAAAATGAAATTTAGTTGTTTGCTTTCAATGTGTATACATACATAACACACATTTAAACATACTATATACAATATATGTATAGACCTACACTCTTACATATGTAACATATAAATATTAATCACCATCCATCTTGAATACATAACAGAAGGAGGAAGCTTTAGAGTTCACAAGGTTAAAGAGAGTAGGAAACTCTGGGCAACTGAGTGGGATTCTATTGATGCAACTTTGAATGTAAGCAGATATTATGTGTTCAGATGTCCTGAAAGCTTTCACAAAACATTTAATAGAGAAAACACTGAGATGATGATACAGTTATTTTTGCAATACTGATAATCTAGAAGATCAAGTGGGCTTCTCCATAGAGGGAAAATTTGAAAAATACTTAGTTTGCCATATGTTAACTCTCTTGCAAATTTGTCATTTAAATAATCTATTGATTATTTTGACTTTGTTTAAAGTTATGACATAGATTTAAAAAAATTAAGGGAAAATGAAATAAAAGTAAGTGCTGGATTTAACATAAAACGTTTCAAAATAATATTTTGTGGGGTGGCTTAGAAATGCTGTACAACCAATCAATTGATCAATCAGTTATATATTCAAATTATTATGAGTATTCCAATCTATGATAATTCAGTTTTCAGTGAGCACAATCACAATATAAAGTGAACCTATCTATGTGTTCTGCAGATAGTATTATTGTGTATAACTTGTATATTATTTTGTATTATTGTGTATTATTGTGTATAACTTTTTCATTCTGAGTTTTAGATACGGTCCTTGGTGTCATGTTTTAAGAATAGTTTTGTTAGTAAGGACCTCTCATTTGCCTTACTGTAGTCAACAACAAAAATAAATCCAAATTTGTGAGATTCGGCAGTATCAGTAAGCATATCTTAGCAATAAATCTGAAATATTTAGCAGCTGGAAATTATTTGATAGGGATTAGTATATAAATCTAGATGTTTCTATTTTAATAAAATTCCTCAACTATGTCTTTCTTGCCTTATCAGTGAATACGATTTCAAGCAGAACTATCAACCCTTCCTGGTAAACCTGAAAGGAAATACAATGAGATGAGCTAATTCTACTTGTAAGCGAAATTAAAAAAAATCTTGCAAGTCTGAAGGTATAAACCTTTCATTGTCATTTTTAATAGCCTTCCCCAACTGTTGTAATATAAGACATCCAGAAAAAGTTTGACTCACTATCTAAATAGATAGTCAAATAGTCAGGACACATTTTGATTTCCTCCTAACATGTTGTAGCTTGAAATATTTATTCAGCATACATTATGTTGGTTTTCAAAACACATTGGGTGGTGCTAGAACGCTGGCCAGTGCATGATAAAAAGTGGAATCTGGTGGATCAGGGATGATCCATCTGTGACATTTCAGAACAGGACAGTTAGCAGAATTTTGCACAGCAGGGTAAAAAACCAGCATACTACAAAAATACAATTGATTAAAGGTAAAAGATTTATGAAGAGAAAGCAGAGAATAAAGTAATAGAAAATCAAGAGTTTAAAGTCATCCCAAATATAATATGAATGTAAATAATAAAATATTAAAAAATTGGAATTCATTAAATTCCAACAAGCTAAATTATTAACACACCAACTTATTAAAATAATGGAATACTGAAATAATAGATAAGATAGAGATATGAGAGAGAGATGGAGAGAGAGAGAGCCCTGCTGAAGCATTCATTTTGATTTCCTCCTAACTTTTCCAGATATATCATCTGCCTTATCTGCCAGTCAAAATTTTGTTACTTCCAATGCCTTTCATTTAACCTAAATATATATTATGTATCATAATATTTCCTTGATTTTAATACAGTCTTAACAAAATTTATTTGAATACAGAATATTTCTGCTTCTCTGGTGACCTTGGAGACTATATGAATCCTCAAAGCAGGCTCCTCATCATATGTCAATGAGTTTTCACCATTGACTGGTTTTCAATAAAAGTCCATCTTGACTGCGTATGTAAAAAAGTTTGGGATGCAATGACCTTGTTATATTAGCACAGTTTCTCAACCTTGGCAACTTTAAGATGTGGGTGGTTTTTACTGGATAGGGAATTCTGGGAATTGAAGTCCATACATCTTAAAGTTGCTGAAGTTGAAAAACACTGTATTACCGGTAGCAATAACTGCCCTGACCATCTTAAATGAAATGTCTGCTTATGCTGCAACTTGAAAGACACTCACAGCAATAAATTCCTCCCCTCTGGAAAGAGCATTAGAGGTAGCATAAGATAATCACTATCTAATCTACTTTCAGTTCTAAAACTAGAATTGCATAAATTGGAAAGTATTATCGGCATTAGCAGCCTAATCCATAGAATTCATACATTCATTTGCCCCAAACTGAATTTTCCTAGATAATTCCTATTAGTGGATCCATTTAAAATAATCAGATCCAGTCTGCTGAATGTCTGTACAAAGCACAGTCTAGCATAATTACATTTTATGGCTTTACAATGGCTGGCTATGAAAGGAAGAGATTCTTCTAAATTAGAGAATAGTGCTTTCGTTTGAGAGATGGCTTGACATCACTTGCCCTCTTCTGGTATTGAAATTACTATCCACTATCAAAAATGCATGTGGAAGAATCATTATCACATTATCTGTATCACACTAGCCTTCACCAAAGATGATTAATTTACAGAATATCAAGGGAGGAAAGTACATATACACTTAATACAAGATTGACTTTAACTAATGCTGCAATGAGAGCCAGTTTGTGTGTCTGATTCTAGAAACTGTCTGGACAACTCCCTGCAGTTTTCCTGGCAAGGTTTTTGGGGAGTGAGTTTCCATTGCCTTTTTCCAAGGGCTGAAAGAGAATGACTGGCCCAAGGTTACACAGCCAGTTTTGTGCCTAAAGTAAGATTAGAACTCAATCACCTCCCAGTTTTTAGCCTGATGTCTTAACCACAGCACCAAACTGGCTCTCAATAGTTAATACATCTGGTAGAAAGTGGGAGACCATCGGTTCTAGTCTTGCCTTAGGCATGAAACCAGTTGGCTGACCTTGGGCCTCTCTCTCAGTACTAGGAAGGAGGTAAGGGCAAACCACTCCCAAAAAAACCTTGGCAAGAAAACTGCAGGGACTAGTCCAGGAGTCAAAACTGAAGGCACACACACACAAATGTCATCACTGCAAGTCTTGCCACTGACAGAAATTTCTGGGAACTGTAATTCAGCAACACACAAATTCCCACAGGTTGCCGACCTATTCTATATAAATCTATTCTGTGTAATTATAGATGCATAAACCTTGAGATGCATGGCAAGGTCTACCATCAAGCACAATGAAATGACTACCGCAGATTGTAAAGCAGGCTGGACTATTTAAATAAAATGTATTTATTTTTATAATTCTAAAGCTATATCTATGCTAGATTATACTATATTATATTTCCAACATATCTGGAAGGTGCTTCATTAATGAAGGCTGTTGTAAATGCAAATTGGGCAGGAACCAGCAAATAGCATGGTACTTGATGCAGAGCTGTGCTATGTGTCTTCTTTGCTTCTTACTGCTGACATTAGATATAGTGGAATACAGTTATCCTTCTTCAGCTTTGGAGGGGGATTCAACTGCAAGTGCAGTTGATTTTTGCTGATTGTATGGAGGAATACTGTTTGTCCACCACCATAGCAGCCCTGGGCAACTGGATGATTGTCTGAACAGTAGAGTATAGATCAAAGAGATTCATATTATTCTATAAATGATACATTCCCTGTGCAGTGGTACCTTGGTACTCTACTGCTTTGAAACTCATCAAATTTGGTACTCAATGCATTTTGACATGAAATTTTTGTTCTGGTACTCATTATTTATTTGGTACTCAATGCACAAGCTAGAACTTGTCAGTGTCAGCTGCCTTGTGACTCACTACATTATTCCTTATGGGAAAAAATGGTGTTGTACTCATTTTTTGTACTCATCACACCTCCCAGAACCAATTAATGAAGCGTACTGAGGTACCACTGTACAATAATGGGAGTAGCATACTCATGATGGAAGAGACTGAACCTAGCCCAGGGATCAAACAGAGTAGAGCCAATGATATTCCTTTTACTGTGACCTCCAAATTTATACTATCCCTCTTTTTTTCTGACACCTTATTCTCACTGCAGGGGAAGGAACATAAATTTCAAAATGTTCTGATACTAACAGACATTGATAAGGTCTAAGGACTACAAATTGACTACCTCTGATTCATTCCAAAGGTGAAATTGAGCTCCAAAAATAAATCTGTGTCTGGATTTTAAAAAAAAAATTCAAATAGAGGAAATATTTACAAGGAAGTCCCCAAAATTTACAAGTATATAAAATAAGGTTCATTACAAACCTAAGGGAGGCAGACACTTTCAAATAAATAATTAAAAGCTTTTTTTTAACCTATAGTCCAACAAAGCTTACAAAATTGTGCCTTCAAAATATTCTGTATATCTAAACATCGTAACAAAATGCAAACTCTGTGATGAAAAATTTCCACACGTAGTCTGTGACTCATTAGTAACACCTACAACATCAGTAATCAAAGCACCTTAGAAAATGCGTTGTGTTGAAAAGACTTTGAAGAACAGCTATTTGTTTTATAATAATCTCTTAACCATGTGGGTATTTTTTTTCAATCTTAAAAGAACAAAATACTAATCAAGTTTTATTAATGTTACTATTCATTTTGAGATATACATTCTTTCTTCAAATTCAGAGATCAACTACACCGACAATATCAATTGCAATATATTACAAATTTTGCAACACCCTTTCCCCAACATCTTTTAAACAATGGCAGAACAAGTGAGAGAAAGAAAAAGTAAGAAAGAGAGGGAAGCTGCTGAAAATAGAGCCTAGTATTTCATGTAGCAAAAAATATTCTTCCAAGAAAAGATTCTTAAAGTGAGGTCCCAGGCCATATTGAATTTGCATACTATAGATATATTGTCCAATGTAATCAGTTCCTATAGATCAGGGGTGTCAAACTGCCGGCCTGCGGGCTGGACGTGTCACAAGGAAACTGCACCCACCCCATTGCCAGCAATGGGGGAAAAGTTCAGAGACATCATGCGACGTCATGTGATGTTGCCAGTTTGACATGTCTGCTATAGATTAATAACCCTGTTTTGTGGTAGATATATTTCATTGAGAAGCTATTGAATGTCATATACCTAATCACATTTATAATGTCATTGTAATGAAAAACATAACTTATCTACGGGAATATTGGCCAATATTGGAATATTGTCTTTCTCCCTAAGACATCACAAATTGTTTTTGAAAATCAATTTACTTTCATCATTGGACAGCAATGCAGAAAACAAAAATTGGAGCATTTAGGAAATAGAAACCCACAGAAAATGGAAGCCCGCAAGAAACAACTCTACAAATGTAATTTCTTTCAGAAAACAGTCTGTGGATTATTTTCCTCTTTTTACAGATGAGTAATATAGTCAAGAACATCTAAACAGCCTGCCTCCAGCTGGGTGTCCTTCAAATGCTTTAGGACCAAAATTTTTCCCACTGCTGCACGCACAGCTGGGAATTCTCAGAGATATAGGTCCAGTACTAGAGAACCAGAATAGAGAAGGCTGTTCCTGAGAAAGAAAAAAAACAATCAAAAATATCTAATGAAAAACATTAAAACTGATCTTTGCACAGTGCCATGGGCAAAGAACAGTGGTTTAGGCATTATTCTTTTAATAGAAATTTGGAGCTTCCTATATAAATAGCTCAAAATAAGAAGATAATCTTTCCTTATAAATATCTTCTAACACTGAATCAGAATTTTAAACAGATTTCAGACTTCAAGATAAACAGTATGAATGGAATGTTGAACTTGAAAGAGAAGTTGTAAAATATAGTATGTTGGGAATAGAAGTAATCAAGTCTTCAGATTACCAATGGGACATTTGAATGCTCTTTTCCAACCAGAGCATTTCAGATGTAGAGAATTTAATTCTCATTCTTTCCAGCTGCATTATCGCCAATAGTTTTGAACAGGGCTTTTTTTTATCATAGAATGCCCAAAACGGAGTTCCGGCACCTTTTCTGGATGGAACCTTGTA
Source organism: Bothrops alternatus (assembly GCA_034064705.1). Taxonomy (NCBI): domain Eukaryota; kingdom Metazoa; phylum Chordata; class Lepidosauria; order Squamata; family Viperidae; genus Bothrops; species Bothrops alternatus. The sequence continues at coordinate 17,124,587 of JARGCV010000016.1, read as the reverse complement.
GGATAGACAAGGCGGGTTGTATGACATGTGTGAGTTCCGGCACTTTTTTTTTTTTTTTTACAAAAAAGCACTGGTTTTGAAGGATACTAGTAGTTTGAAGAAAGCTGAAATGTGGCTTTTCAGTGTGAAATCTTCATATAAGCCTAGACTGAACAGGCTTATGTAGAAGTGAAATTATTATTAACAATAGGTTCCAGTCACATGTTCTGAAGTTAGTAGGTATTGCCACCAAAAATTCCTTTTGACATACTGTATGTACCACAAGATTATTAGGATATAGGAACCTTGCTCATTCTACAATTAAGTCCAAAACATTTATGTATGAATGTTAATTCTCATCAAATATAAGAACTATCCAGGGTAACTTTCCCTATTCTGATGTTTTCCAAATGAAATACATTTCAACTCCCATCATTGATTCTGCTGGTAATTCTAGCCCCAAAGAAAACACCCAATCCCTTCACACTGAATTCCATTTTTTAAATACCAATAGTCTCAGTTTCCATGCCTTATCAGAAAGAGAGAGAAAAAAATAGAATTATTGCCAGGGTATGAAATACATGAAATAAGAAGTATCCCAATTGGTATTTGGAAAAAGATTGGAAAAAGTGTGATAACAAAGAAATATAATTTATATATTTTGTAATCATGCCCAATTATATTTCAGTAGTAGACAAGGAATTCTAGCTACATAAATTGAAACACTTTTGAGACTTTTGTTTTGTCTCAACATGTACTGAATGTTTTAAGGAGGCATTGGCTTTTGTTATTCCTCATAGCAAGGAGAGACAATCTGTGACTCCAGCTCCACATTCATGCTAAACTGTAGTGTACTTTGTATGATTTAAGGTTGGTGTATTGCAGGAATCCAGCTATTGTACTTTGTAAGCCATGGTTGTTACTTAACATCCTGTGCAAACCAAGCATTTGTAGCTTATTTAACAAACTAGGGCAAAAACATGGCTTGGGTAACAGACATTATACTGTATAATCTATTGGTAGCTAACCCTTTTTCAGCCATGACTGAAAAGTTTTGTATTTCTATCTTGTTTTAGGACCAGATGGTGGTGATATGTGACAATTACTTGAAAGGCCAGATCAAATTTTATAGCTATTTTATTGGTTTTTGTGGACTTTCAGAATATTGAAATTATCAAAGGCTCAATACACTCTTTAGGCATTATTTTCTTTTAGACGATTCTCACAAGAGTAGCACTGAAAAAAGACTGCAAATGTGTCGTGCATTCTATGGTAGTAGCACAGTTGAGAGTTGTAAAGGACTGCGAAAATAAGATGGGGACACAAGCAGTCTGTTGATCACACCTGCTGCGGACTAAGCATTCTTCCTCAGGTAATGACTTGAATATTAATGTGAAAAAGTAATATTCTATAAAGAGCATACAGAGAATACTCTATCCCTATTGCAATACTATTTTCAGCTTCACATTTATTTTGTTTACTCCAGGAAACAAAATTCAAAGCAAGCAAAAATATAAAAAGCTATCAAAACCTTCATCAGAAAAGCCAATAAGTGATTCTGAGAGTTATAGCTAAATAATAGATTTCTTTAGCAATCAGATCAGCACAGATTAACTCCAAGATTAACATCAGAACAACAATCAAATAAACAACACCCCAATCAAGAAACTGCCAAAGAAGCCAACAGCAAACAGCCCAACCGAGGAATCTCAAAGAGCACCCCATCAACACTGACAGGGCGAGCCACCAGGATATAAACTGACAGCAAACTGCACTTCTTATTAGCACTAATGATGTTACCTAGTTTGGATAATGAAATATCTGCCAGAAAACAAGCAAGCTCAGACAGCACCAAAGGCTCCTCAGAATAAATTTTACTAGAAAAGAAATATGGCAGTCAGTTCAACAAAACTGATAAATATATCTGTACAAACGAATCACACTGATTCTGCCCAGTCCATAATTACAATACAGTTAATAGATTTTTCTACTGAAAAAGCAGGGTCCCCCCCCTTTCATAGCAGTTATCTAAAAACAAGCTGCCTGGAATTCATGTTTGCTCTACATCTCTTTCTCTATCTTGATGGAGAGGCAGATCTAATAATATCCTCTTTAAGAGGTTTGCAGTTGCAACATGAGACACTGTTTCTCTATGCCCACCTAACCTGGGGGGGGGGAACGGAGAAAAGGATGTTATCATTTCATCATTTAAGAGTAAGTCAGATAAATATTCTTTTTTTTCCAGGCTCTTCACATAAATTAAATCTGCCAGAGAACTGACGAAGGGAACAAAGTGTCCTTTGAAAGCGACAAAAAAGTAAATGCAGTTTTGGCAGTCCTACTGCTTTTCCTTCCTGTTTCCTGGAGTAGGATTCGCTTCAGTCAATTTAACATTAGAAGTAGTTTGACTGTAATGGAACAAGATTTCATGTCTAATTGCTATTGCTACTATTAAGGATATCAAATCTGGGGCTTGAAGGGCTTGAGAGAAAGGGTTAGGAATCTTGAATTACAAAACTGCAACATTACTCCCCAAAATCGGAAAGGGTGAGGGGAGAGTGGATACAATTCAGGTCTTACCAGGTATGTGCCACAGTGAACCGGCGCTGTTTTGGTATGTTGCTATTCAAAAGCATCCTGCGCAACAGTCTTGGCGAATTTCTGGGAGAAATGATGGGTGACAACTTCGGCGAAATTGATGAAGATTTCTGGGATATCTTGAGTTTTTCATGCTGCAACAGGTTTTCCCTCAGGGTTTTCACAAGATCCTCATTAAGCCATGGATTTTGACAGTGTGTATTGTCAACTTCAGGTACAATCAAGGTGTCTGGGCTTGTTGTTTGCTGAGCCATGTTTCCAAAGCAACTTATATTAATGAAATCTCTACAAATGCAACGTGATATTTGTTTTGGCTGCTTTGGAAAGAAAAAAAAAATCCTTTGCTCATTCAGTCTTGAAGAACTATGCCAAGCTGCAACTCTGATTCAGACTGTTCAGCCTGTAACATGATGCTGCCTGCTTTCAATATTGAATTGCAAAGAAGACGAAGGGAAGAAGAAAAACAAGCAAACTGCTCCACTGAATCTATTAGGCATTGCTTCTCCATGACAAGTCCATGCTGCCAAACAGCGTTCACTCTTGCTGGCTAGGTAAGTGAACGCGGAGCGAAGGGACAATGCATCGAGTCGCAGTCCTGTGGCAGCGCCTGTCAAAACTACTGGAATTAATATGCTGCAGCTGCTTGAGTGACTCCTGAATATGTATACAAAAAGTGCCAGGAGGAGGGCTAAAATCTTGGCATGGTTGCCTGATTGGGTTCTCTTTTCCAATCTGTGAGTTTCTCGTTCTGGAGAAGGGGGTGGGGTGATGTCAGGCATGTCCTTCCCCTTTTCTTTCTCTATGAATTACCACTCCTGCTGCAAGAAGAGCATCCAGCCTTGTAGTACATATTTTGAACAAATAGCTCTTAATCCATGTAGCACAGGATTGCTATTATTTCTGGGTTATTGTGAATTCTTGGATTAGAATTGCAGTCTTTCTCACACTCCTTCCAAGTGTATAGTGGTGGGAGTTTTGTGTTGAATGAGTTGCAAAGCTATCTGGGAAGTAGATTGGGGGTGATAATGGGGGTGGGGCAATCAGGAACTACAGTATCAATATCATCTGTGATATGCCGAACATGATTTACTTTAGGAACCTTTAAAAAAAATTCAGAATATCTTGGTCTTCCCTAATGATTAAATCCCCTAATATTTTCTTTTGTGGACTGATTCAATTCTATTATGGTAGGGATTTTAAAACAAGAACCAGTATATAAACACACAATATTAAAAAAAATGAGAAGGGCAGAATGAAAATGGAAAATGAAAAGTATATTTCAAAACTGAGAATAAAATAATCAAAATGATCCAGGTATTATAGCAATTTCTGCCCACATCCCAGGATTTAGAGTTATGTGACTGAATTGCTAGCTTGGAAGTTATCCTCTGTCTTTTCACACAGCTGCAACTGCTTGGAGTATTATGCCTATGCTCAAACTGCAGTTTGTCTTACCTATGGCTTAAAAGAGGATCAGAGATCCTGAGCTCCAAAAATTAAATGCAGATCTTAGTTTATTTTCAGGCAAATTGTCAAATTCTGTATACTTTTCCCTCGTTTCATTTTCAAATTTGTTTTAGCCACTTTCATTCCCGGTTGTACCTACAATACTGGAATGCAGATCTCAACAGGTTGTAATCAGAATCATTCAATTTTCAGGAAACAAAAGGTTAGGGAAACATTCTAAGTTTAAAGTGTGATTTCTAAGCTACCTTGTTTTCATAAACCATAGTTAACATTAAGCACAAATCTATGCGTGAGCATAACAGATTGCTGTACAGTTATCTTAAAATGGAAATGAAAAACACTGATCCCTTTCTTATGTCTAGCAGGGAAAAAGAGATGAAGGTGGAGTATATAAGCTTTAGTTTAGAATTACAATAAAATTAAGTCAGAAATAATTATAGGATTATTCCGAGGATAGAGAAAATGGACTGGTTGAGAGATAGACTTCTCAACCCTAAATAAATAATGCCAAGAAAACTGTAGGGATTACTCTCTAGGCAGTTGCCAGAACTGACACTGACTTGAGGCCCCCGCCCACACACATACACACAAACCCTCCTCTCTTTCTCCCATGATATTAGTATGGAAGGTTTATACAATGAAAATGATTAGGTCACTCAAAACAAACTAGTGTTCAGTTTGCAGAATTTCCTATCTGGTGATTTCAGTGTTTTAATAAAATTGCCAGAGGATATTAACCATGTAGCTGCATGAATCTCCATTTTAAATGAAGTTGTATCACAGAATGTTCAAAAACAGTACTGGCTTCCTAAAAGCTTCAGAGCAACTCTTGAAAGCAAGATGCTGGATAAGATGAATGTTTCTCTTGTTCTAGCACAGCTTGCCTTATATTTTCACCTAAGTCATTAGATAAAAGTATGTGCGCACGCATGCCTTTGAGTCAGTATTGACTTCTTAAAACTGCCTGAACAAGTCCTTACAGTTTTCTTGACAAGATTCTAGAAGTGGCTTGCTGTTGCCTGCTTCCTAAAGCTGAGATAGTAACTGGCCCAAGGTCACCCAGTTGACTTTGTGCCTAAGGCAGGACTAGAACTCCTGGTCTCCCACAGTTTTAACCTGTTGCCCTAACCACTACACCAAACTGGCTCTGGATACAATTTAACAGGATATTTTAGCATCAAAATCAAAGGGAATTAGGCAAAAGCAAAACAGTTTTTCCAACTCATGCAATTAAATATTGTGGGAAAGTTCTTGACATACCAGGCATGATATTGACAAAGACTCATATTATTAGGAAGACAGTAATTGCTTACTTGCAGTTGGGCAACAAGAAGCAGTAGAGTTGGCTTATTGACCTAGAGTCAATCAGCAGTATTCCCGCAATACTTTTACAACATGTCCTGACTGAAAGAATCAAAACTACTGCAAAATAGTGCACTCAAACCTCATTTGTATCAAATAGTCCAGAAAGTCCTGTTAGTCATTTCTATATATAAAAAAAAAAACTTTCCAGTTTTGGATAAGGTGACCAACCGTCCTCCTTTAGGGAGGACAGTCCTCCTTTTGTGAGTTCTGTCCTCCCTTGAAAAGTGCCCTCCTACATGTCCTCCTTTTCGATATTTGAAGACTAATCTGCAGGGCTTTTTTTTCTCATAGAACGCTCAGAACAGTGTTCTGGCACCCTTTTTTTGATGGGTTTTTTTTTCAACTTTTGCATGAGCTGTGCTACTTTTGAAAGCCAATAGGAATTGCTCCTGAGTGCGCCAAAACACCCGGCTGGCAAACTTTGCTCATGCAAGTTGTCTGTATTATTGTTGCAATGAATAAAATGTTTCTTTTATTTACGATATTTTTTTCTTCGATTTATTTGTGTCCTCCTTTTCATTGTAAAAAAGTTGGTCACCTTAGTTTTGGACATAATACAAACAACCAAATAATTCTCAGTATCACATTCTCGGAAAACCCTAATTGAAATGAGGTGCAGATAACCAGTCTAGCATTGTCAAACCTGAGATGAATATTATCAGTTTTAGCTGCAAAGATTTATGAAAAGTGCTTGCAGTTTCTTGTTTGGCTTCCTTCTCCCAATATTTGGATGGAGAAGATGCCACATAAAAGCACTGCTATGCTGTTCTGTAGAGATATAATTCACTGTAACCAGATATAATTAGTATTAGTAGCAGCAGCAATTGTAGCAGTGCAGTCAGTACCAAAGGAAATTGTAGGAGGACCACACATTAAATACTTTTATCTATTTTTTAAATTTAGAAAATACAGTACTCAAATTATAAGCTGAGTTATAAGTGACCTGAAGTAGTGCCTTTTAATATTCAGCTAATTTTCAGTATCACAGGCTGGGTTCATAAAACATAATTAACCAGGTCAGTTGAAAATCTAGTGAATGTACGTATTAAAGCTACTTATTATTAATCTTAGTTAGGATCATTGTTAATCTTAGGATTTTTGTGGCTCAACACATTGTATGAACTCAAATCAATATATACAATTGCAGCCAGGTTAAACATATTGTATAAAAAGGTATTGCAATATATTTGCAATGGAGCTGATGCATATAATTCAATTTTATTTACCTCCAAATCAGAATAAGAGGAATGTGTGCATCTACAATAACAGGAAATAAGTTTGTTTTAGAAATATACAGAGGAAGCAGAAATCTGTGTTTGCACATGTAGGAAAACCAAAGAATTCTCTTAGGAATCTGATAAAAAAAACAGCAGCTTGTTGGGATGCCACTGCTTGAAACTGCCTCTTATGCAACGCCCCTACACTCCATGCAATTAAACCTTCTATTACAGTGACTCTGAGCACCACTAAGAGTTCTCCAAGAATGCTGATACCATCCTATAGTTTATTAATGACCCCAATTTTGGCTTTTTTTCGGATGGCATACACCAGTGGAACTTGCTAATTATTTCATTCATATGCTGTGGTTATTCTTCATCCTCCTACACTAAATTCCTCCACACCTATCAATAGCTCACACAGTTTATCTCAAGCTCAACTGAACCATAAAGTCGCATAATATTATAATTGATGAATGTCTGCTTAGAAGTAAATACAATTTAATTCAGTAATATTTACTCTCAGGTAAAATATTACAGCCTTCATCTTGTCTATACTGATATAACACAAAAGCTATTATTTGTAACAATAAGTTCAAATCACTGCATAATTTATTTATCTTCCAAAAGACTAAATTATCGTGGCATACAAAATTATTCAATTAAATATTACATAAAATGCAGAGTATTGAATAATAGAGCCAAATACCGAACAAGAAAAAATGATGTCAGAAAAGTTGACATTGATAGATAATTGATAGATAAAACCCTGTTTTATTTCTTTCAAATATTTACCGTTAGCATATCTTCCTGAAATGATTTGGTTTGCTGAGAAGTGAGTCATAGCAACTTTGTTTACAGACCACAAAGCCAATTACATGGAAGGCAACACAAGAGATCAGAAATCTATTTCTATGATCTACCTCAGGGGTGTCAAACTGGCAGCCCCTGAGTCAGATGCGTCATGCACAGGCCACGCCCATCCTGGCTCTGCAAAGGCAAAAAATGTCACGATACGTTATGATACATCACGTGACATGATCGAGTTTGACACCCGTGATCTACCTGAATCTGGCAATTCTGACACTGTTGGATGAAGCACCAACCTTTCATCTGCTTCTACAAGTGTCTTTGGTGGGGAAAAAAAAAGAAGGAGATGGGATCTCATTTGACTCATTCACAAAAGATACATGCTATTTCCATTAATTTATAAAACACTAAGAGCTGAAATTTGCCAGGATTCAAAGGGATCTTGAAACATCAAATTTCAACTGGACAAATGCAAAGTCCTTAATTGGGGCAGGAAAAAAAAATATAGGATGGAGGAAGCCAATACATTAGGAAAAGGTTTTAGATGTCTTTATGCAATATAAGATGAATCTGAACCTACAGAATGATACAGGCAAGCAGGCAAGAAGAAAATAAGAAAGAAAGTATAGCAATATGTTGAAGGTAAAGTCATTTGTTCTTCTCTGTTCTGCATTGGTGAGATCATGCCTACACTATCCACTCCAGGGCATCACATTTTAGGAAGGAGGCTTACAAATTAGGACTTATCTAGAGAAGAACAACTAATATGATAAGAAGCCCGGAATGAAAACTTGAAGAACATCACATTTATATCTTTAACTGTTATGTTGTATGCCAGAATTAACGTACTGTAACATAGACTGTACTATGATTTGAAATCACAAAAAAGATAAAATCATACGTTAGAACCTTCACATTTCTTATAATGCCACCTGAAAGTAAATAATAAAAATTGAGACAATTGTGTGGTCAAGCTAAAAAAAACTCTACCTGATTTAGGAAGTGATTTTTCTCTCTTTTTAATCTTTTTGGCTATAATTGACAATTGGAGATGTCAACCTTCACTATCATTAATGAGTGCCTATCTATGTATACATTTAAGGAACTATAAAACCTACTGAATATATAAACCATATTTGCATCTTTCAATGTCAGCAAAAACAAGCTAAGCTTTTTGGGATAGCATTGAAGTGATGAACAGGTTATTCAGAACAAAGATATCCATGCTAAATCCACTGAAAAGGAAGTGAAAGTTTAACTTGATTTTCAAGTAGTTCTAATATTGCACAATAATCAACCGGAATTTAAACATAAAATATTTACATTACAACCTGGAGGAAATAAACTTTGAATGCAATTTGCATAGGCTTATTCTCCTGTTACATAGTATTTAAAAGCCAAATATGGCATGCAGTACAAATACTCATTTTTCAAATATATAAAAAAATCATTGTACACAAAGCTATAAGCAGTTCGCCCCATCCCCCTTTTAAGACCATAAATAGAAAATACCTTCCACTTACTTTTGGAAGATCAGACAGTTTATAACTATTAATGGCAGTTCCATGTCCATTCAGTTGGCTTAGTTCGCAAAATAAGTTACAGATGTTAATTTCTAATTATGAATTCTTTTCCTTTACATGTTCGTATGGAAATGCTGTGATATTTCCAAGTTGGGGAGGCTTTGAATAAGATGTCCTCTAGGGGATCTACCCTACTGAATGCCCCAACCTCCCAATTTATCCTCTTTTTCTTCTTTTTTCTCTTACTTCCTTATACAATATGAAAGTCTCTTTATCTTCCTTATCCCTACTTCCCTAATTCTACCAGACAGCAGACTTAGTATGTTTTTCCTCTGTCTTTTCCTTACATTTTAAACATAAGTCTGTCTAAAGTTTTCCCAGCCTTTTGGAGCTGGAAAGCAGGTCTGAAATTTTGAAAACAGTTGAGACAAAATGCATGATAGAAGGATTTCTCTTTTACAAATTCTTGCCATGGAAAAAAGAAACCGTTCCAACTCATATATTTACCAGATTACTATATCACATGTGGTAAATCCAGTCATTCATTAACCTTACCAATATATCTTACTAATGATTCTGGCAGCACTGTCAAACTAAATGGGTGAAAAGTCACCATAAGACTAAGGAGCCATATCCACATTCTCCTAGAAATGCCTAATATTACATGAACTGTTTGACAGGGCTTCTTTACAGCACTAGTGTGCATGGGGGCAGCAGGGAAAGTCCATGAAATTCTGCTTGTTTTTTAGGCAGATGTCCTGTGTGGAATATATAAAAAAGAGCAAGGCATTGATTGCATGATTCTGGCTGCCATTGGCCAGGGAGACAGACATAGATGTAGCTTTGGCACTGTAGTGAACACTTGTTTTGGAGGTATGTTCTGTGGTGCCAGATCTTGCCAGTTCTGTAATGGAGAACTTGCTTCTTATGACTGGGCAGGGTTTGAAAAATACATCACAGACTAGCTATATCACAGACTAGCATTGGGTAGAGGAGCTGTGAAAGCCTTGGAAAAGATATTCAGATGCTGTGATGGAACCATGCTTACAAAAATGGAAGAAGTAGGACAGGATGAGTATTGATGCTTTTGAACTTAGGTGTTGAAGAAGACTCCTAAGAACACCATGGACAGCCAATAAAACAAACAACTGGACCATTGAACAAATTAATCTAGAATTCTCACTCAAAGCCCAAATGATCAGACTCAAATTGTCCTTCTGCAGACATATTATGTGAGTATCTAGGTCTCTAGGAAAATCTATAAAGTTGAGAAAAGTAGAAGGGAAGAGAGGAGATGAATGACTGGTAGGAAAGTGGATGAGTTCAGTTACATTAACATGCACATCAACCACATTTACACACCATTCAAAAGAGACAATCAAAAAGCTAAAAATGAAACAAAAACCCAGAACACTTCCTTGCCAACAATCAAAGCCCAAATAAGCAGAGATAAAAACAGGATCAAGCTGTAAACAATACCCCAATCAAGGAACTACCAATTCACACAAACAATCAAACAGTAAACAGCAGCCTATTCAAGGAACTTCCAAGATGAAAACATTTCCACCAACACTGACAGGCTGAGCCATTGCATATAAACAGAGAGCAAACCCTTCTCCTTGTAGCACTGATGTTATCTAGTTGGATAATGTAATGTCTGTAAGAAACTCAAGCTCAGATAGCATCAAGGACTCGTCCGTTACAGTAATGAGTCCACTGTTAGAAGACCTGAAAAACCATGTTAGAGACAGATCATCATGATGAAAACCTGCTTATGTAGCCAGTCACAATTAACACCAACTTTATGGTATATAATCAGTCAACCAGTGGCATTTTCAAAATCTGATTGACTAATAATTTAACCAAAACCAAACATGAGACTGCTTCTGATTCAAATTAACTTTTTCTGATCCACTACTGATTGATTTAAGGTAAGCCTCAACATACCAACATTAACACCATTAAAAATTATGGAGAAAGAGAGCCTAATCACTTTTATAATCTGAAACACCTCATCCACTGGTTATGTTTATACTTGTTATAAGTAAACTGATGTATTTTAAAGTTTTAGAAGACTACCAGCAACTTGTTTTATTTTCTCACAAAGCTTGCAAATCCAATTGTTGAGAAATAGCAGAATAATTTATGTAAACAATACAATGACAGATGTGACTTTTTTTGTGTGCCATCAAGCTAATTTTAAATCCTGGCAACTATACGGACTAGTCTCCATAGTTTTCTTGGCAAGATTTTGGAAGTGGTTTGCCATTGTTTAGTTCCTAGGGCTAAGAGAGAGTGACTGGCCCAAAGTCACCGATGACTTCCCTTCCCTTAAGAAGTCCTGGTCTCCCCATTTCCAGCCTGATGCTTAACCACTTCACCAAACATGACTAGACATTACTACACAACATAAAGACTGGACAAAATAATTTTATTCTTTAAAAGGTTGTACATACTGATAAATCAAAAAGACTTTCATCTAGTTCTAATGGTACCACCAATAGAAAATTGTGTAAAAATACATGAATTACTGGGACTAGCAACATGCTGGGAATGTAAAGACTTAAAACTAGACTGAATTTTCATGTAAATACAAGCTTTTTCATACTTTTCAATTCAGGTTTTAATTGTCTTCTGAACAAACTTTCAAGACATTAGCGCATACCTACATGACAATTTTGTACATCAGCTTATACTCCTGAATTTTAGCTGAGTTACATGATTCATATGCAGGTCTGACTGCATCTCATGTGCCTAAGACTGACTGCATTATAAGCCAACATAAATTTGTCATAACAAATGTTCTTGGATACATATGCATGTTTACTCATTCTTGCATCTCCCTCCATAAATTCCATAGGGAATAATTTCCATTATTAATTTATATACAATCTTAATTTTCAAATTCACCTACTTAATCTATAGATGGATCAAACAGATTAATGGCAAACATTAAAACTTGTGCAGCATGCTTTGATGAGATATAGTTAATAGACCACTCTGAACAAAAACAAATAAAAAATTCATGTGTATGCATATGCATGCACACAAAATACTACTAATTATTCTGGGAGCACAGTAATCAGTTATAGATATTATGCAACATATGCAAACCCATTTGTCTGAGAGAAACATGACCTCTCTCACATAAACCCAGAATGTGTGAACTTGAAAAATCGAGTGAAATTTTCACTTGGAAATACACTGAAACAAAGAATTCTGATTTAAATCTGTTCATTGCCATCTGCTTGATCACCAAAAAGTTCTTCAGCTGCTGATCTTATACTACTGTTGTTTGGGGCACTGATATCGCAACATAAAGCAGAAATCAGTTCTCAACATCTGCAGTACAATCCAAAGATAAGTGAATGATCCTTCTGCTACTTTCTTTTCTAGGCTTTCAAAATACTGATATAGTAAATCACTCCAGCAATCATAAAATGAGTAGAAATGACTCATTTAATGCTCAAACACCAATCAGAAACATATAGAACAATAATTCAGCTGCAATATATCCTATAGCTCACTTTTAATAATATCAAAGTTAGAATGAAGGTTTTTTTTAAAAAAAAACAATAACATGAAAACAATTAAAATCTCATTCATAATGTATGGATGAGAAATAAAAGCTATGATTTAGAATAGGTGTAAGCAACTTACGGTCAAGATTTCAAAGATACAAATTTGTATCTATATCTGTTTTTTTTAAATTAAGCAATAATGCTCTATCCCAGGGCTTTTCAACTTTTCACCCATTGTATCACTTTTAGGATATGGCAATATCCGAGTACCACCAGTCACCTAGCAAGGTGTCAAAAACTTGATGACCCCCCCCAAAAAAGGAAAAAAGTGATAAAGTACAGGTAGTCCTTGACTTACAACAGTTTGCTTAGTGATTGTTCGCAGTTACAATGGCACTGAAAAAAGTGCTCCCCAAGCCACAGCCGAGCAAGACACCTGCCTGTCCACCCGGTGGCACTCTTCCTCCTGTCCAAGATTTTCATTGTTGTGAGCATTTCTGTTGAGGATTGGCAGTGGGGGGGGGTGTTTGGTTTTTATTCCCCCAGTCTGCTGGGTGGTTGCAGCAGGTTTTGGTCACTTCACATAACCCTTGGACACTGTGACCGTCATAAATATGAATCAGTTGCCAAGCATCTGAATGTAAATCACAAGATCCTGGAGATGCTGCAACATTCTAGCTGATCGACGCTTCTTCTGGGCTCAGCAGGAGCACCAGGATCAGTGCTGCTTTTCAGCTGATTGGTACTTCTTCAGGGTTCAGCAGAAGCACCAGGATCAGTGCCGAGCTCCAACTGAAGCCTGGCGCTGATCCTGGTGCTTCTGCTGAGCCCTGACAGCCCTGCAGCTCCAGCCATCTCTTGCTCAGGCTTGTGCGGTGCTGCCATCAGTTCAGCTTATTCCCCTCCCCCGCTACTTTTTTTAGGATGGTCACGTACTACCTGCCAGGTGCCAATGTACCACAGGTGGTACCCGAACCACTGGTTGAAAAGCCCTGCTCTATCCTAAAGATACACGAAAGTTTAGGACACAACATTCCAATTAGCATTTTCATTTTTGTATAAATCTTGTTACTGTATTTTAGATTCCCAGGACTGGATTAGGTGCAAATCAGTCAATTATCCAACTGATAAGTACTGCAAAGTACTATAGCCGGATAGTATATTTACTGTTAAAATAGCTTATTATATGCTAGCATCATACATAGCTCCTGTAAAGCTAAAAGAAAGATTTATGCATATCAAGTAACAGAGGAATTATTTTTAGCATGTAATTGTCAAATCAAATCCATGTTTTATATCATACTAGCATTTATATAATGCTTTAAAAATGCCCAAAGGGGTAATCATTCTGGTAACAACCCTATATGCATTTCACTGAAGGTTCTCCCTGCCCCAAACCCTTTTATTGAGATCATGGCAGTGTTTGTCCGATTTGTTTGACACCTGTCTTCCCCAGCTGGTGCTTTGCAGAGGTGTTTTGCCACAGCCATCAGCATTCTCAGCTAGCAGGGCAGTGGGTTGATGGCTCAAAATGATGGAAGTTGTCATCCAACACTTCTGGAAGACAGCAATTAGGGTCAGACAGGATTACCATATGCTAGCTCTTCAATTAAAAGAATATAACGATTCATCAATTTAGCTGGAGTTGCATATTCTGGTATTTATCAGTCATGTTGATAGACAATACTATTTTTAGATTTGACATTTCACAGCCACTGCTTGGAAAGAGTATTAGCATGAAGGTTCCATTTCTCTCAGACAGCCCTGGCTTTCCTTTTCTTTTCCAGATAAAAGACCTCAGTGTGTCATATGCATATTTGGCATTTATGGGTCATACATATGCATCAGCTAATTTTTAGACGACAAGTCCAAAGTACATTATTTGCAGAAAAAACATGTTCACAATTCTGAGTTCTTAACTAAAACAAGAGAAAGAGTGGAAACACTAATGAATAACATTGCTGTCTGATTGCAAAAGACTGAAGGCTAGTGAGACATGTGAGCAGTGGATTCCTGAAATAGGGATGAGGTACAGGTTCTGTTTTTTATGTGAAAAGAAGCAGAATTGGTGAGGAGAAAAAAAGCCTGTCTGTGAATCTTCCTCACTATATGGCTTTCAACGATTATTCTGCACCCTAGTTCCAGCTTTAGAATAGTCTCTGTCTATGGAAACTACTGGAGGTATAGTGTGGAAAGGACAGGTTTCCCTTCCTTTAACTATATACTTCTACCAATACAAAGAAGAAACTAATCCCATAAAAATATATAGAACCAGTGGGTGCTAAGAGAATCTATAAATGATTCAAGAGCCTTTATCTTTCATCTTTCCAATCATCTTTCTGTTAGTTTTCCTACTCCTTCAAATTTATTTTTCTTATGTATAGATGGTATCATTTTTGGCTACACAAGAAACTATTCTTGGAGAATGAACTGAACACTAGCACAACATAGCTTTTTGTCTCCCTGTGGGTATCTGCCCATACACTTCAAATCCTTCTATTAAACAATGTCTTTGGGTGGGACCATGGTGACATGCTTTACCCATAGCAGCCCTGCCCTGTGGAACAGCTTTTCCACCAAGATCCAGAGGCCCTACCCTTTTCACCTTTTGAATGTTGTTTCCTTTGGTAGAAAAGTTCATGACTTCTGAGTAACTGGTTTATTCAGAAACAGGATGTTTAATAATAAATTAAGACATAACAATTCAAAACAAAAAGTTGTTAATTCAATTAACTGGGCATGTTGGATCTCATAATAAGAAAATGGACTCCTGAAATATTGTGGAAAAGGACATTAATGATCTCAGCTACTTGAGATTTCAGACTAGGAGGAGATAGTTATTTACCTCATTCCTTGTGTTAGATAAATAATTTTATTTCAAAGGAAGGAAACTCACTTTATTGTTTGCTCCAAACCAAATAAATAATAAATTTCTCATAACTGAATAGATAGTCATAGAAAACCCTTCAGATTTACCATCAACATAATGCATTTTCCTGTCACAAGGAGACAAGTCAAAAGTTCTCAGCCTTCCTCAAGGTTTTCTTCATGCAACAATTGGTAAATTCCACCTCACATGATCTCTGTAAAACTCTATGAGGAAGTTTTGAAGGAAGGGATGTGTTCAAAAAAAATCTGTACCACGGTACAAAAAGTAAGTGCAATATCCTATTCTACAAAGTAATCCACATTAAAAAAATGAGGAAAAAAGCTCTCATGAAAATATGGGTGAAATGCATAAATCACAGTGAACTTTTTAAAGTTAGCAAAGACATGATCAGGAGCCTGAAGATTATGTGCTTGCAGTGATTGGACAAGCAGGTTGAAACATGTTAAAACACAGACAGAATGGAACACACGCCACAAATTCTCTTCCTTTCAGAAAGAAGATACTTCTACTTTAGCCTCAGGCTGCCTGAACGTTTCATACAGTTTTCTCTTAATCCTAATTTTGGGCTTATTCTCGTTAGAAATTTTTTTTGATGGTTTTCCTGTAATACCTCAGAGTCATTCTGAAACCTCTCCAGTGGCTTATACTTCACATCTTAGAAATTCCAGTAAAGGGAATTCTATTGTGATGCTTTTTTGTGGGGTTTTATTTAAGCAGGTAAATAAAGATAAAAATTGTAAAAGAAAGACAAAAGATTCACATATATACCCTTGATTGATTTATAAATAAATAAGTTCCTTGCATGAGAATTTCACCAAAATCTTTAATACCTTTGAAGATAAGCAAATGCTCTTTCATAATATTGAATGGAAACTTGTAGCAAAAAAGTTTGTTTTTCCTCTACGATACCAGAAAAAAGCAAATAAAATTATATTTAACTTGAAATTTGACTCCCTGAGAACACTAAAATAATATTTTTGATGAGACCAAACCAGAAAGGATATGTAAAATAAATTATAAAGTTATATTATGGAAAGTTTTACTGGTTAATGTTAATTACTTTTTTGATTCAGTAGAATTTTGTTTCTGATTTTGTTGGTGGATGTTGCCGATTCATATTTAGATTTAGCTAAGTTTATGCTTGTGCTGATATATTTCCAGCACTATATATATCAGCACTTGTTATTAATAAAAAAATAAAATGTCTCTTATAGGTAATAAAATTATTTGGCTCGCTCAGCCTTTCCTATACTTACTGTTGGAAATTTAGCTGGGGATTATTGGAAATGCAGATTCTCTGGTTATAGCACCCACATTTTGGATGACCAGGGTTAGAATTTCTTTTCAATGCCAGACCATGTTGTTTGCTTACGTCTTTTAAATCACTCTGTTGGTTTAATTGCTTTATTGATGTAACTATTTGTATTGATTTTACTAATTTTATTATGCTGCTTCCCAGTGGTGGGATTCAGCCGGTTGCACTAGTTCAATAGAACCAGTAGCTAATTTTTTGTTGACTTCAGCAAACCGGCTGATGCCCTAGCCCTTTTTCACAAAGCCCAGAATGGACTGCCGGAAGTGCATGGATGCCACTTCTGGAAGTCCGTTCTAAGCCAGGGAGTCCTCCCAGGCCCAGAACAGCCCACCAGAAGGGCATGGACGCCACTTCTGGAAGTCCATTCTGAGCCATTCACGCACTTCCGGTGAACCGTTCTGTGCCTAGGAGGCCTCCCAATCTCAGAATGGACTTCCGGAAGTGGCATCCATGCAGACAACTGGTTGTTCAGGTATCTGAATCCCACCACTGCTGCTTCCCCTTAACAGCCATCTGTGAATTTGGTTTGTGTATGTGGGAGGGACGGGAGCTTCATTTCACTGATAAGAGT
The DNA here is from genome assembly GCA_034064705.1 of Bothrops alternatus. Taxonomy (NCBI): domain Eukaryota; kingdom Metazoa; phylum Chordata; class Lepidosauria; order Squamata; family Viperidae; genus Bothrops; species Bothrops alternatus. The sequence continues at coordinate 17,107,331 of JARGCV010000016.1, read as the reverse complement.
AGAAAAGATGGAAGCACATGATTACTGTAGATAATGGGTGCCTCAGTTGAACATGAGTTGAGTGAATATCTCACAAGTGCTTCTGCACCCACAATAGTTGATTTATTAAAGGGATTGCCATAAAATTTTACCATTGGACAGGAGCATCAGATTGACACTTTGGCTCAAAGCCAGAATCCAGATTAAAGCATCCTTGAGAGATGTTTATCCAGATTCTGCTTGAACACATCCAGCAAAGGAAAGTTCACCATTTCCTTGGTAATTGGTTCCACAGTGTAACTGCTTTTTCCATTGTGGAACTTTTTTTGAAACAGTCCAACATAGGCTGCCTTTTTGCAGCTTATGAATTCCATGCCCTGAACTCACCAATGATAGAAGACAGGCCATAATCTCCTGTCTTGAGTGAGGCATCTTGTCAGGCACTTGAAGGATGTCACCAGATCATTCCCAGACTTTTTTTTTCAATGCTAAAGGTAGCCAGTTCCCCTTGATTTATTTGGAATCTGAACCTTTAGTTATATCTCAGACTGTACATTTTGTTCCCCAAGGGGCTGCTAATGTTAGGTTGTCATGTGGAGGTTTCAGATGCACGGTCCTTGAAATTCAGATACAGCAACCAGACTTACCTGCCATAGCAGGTAATATTCCTACCTGCTATGCCATAATTATTGCAGCAAATTGGGTGAGTTAGCAGTTAAGATAAGAGGTGTGGATGAGGAAAGAGGATAAAAAAAGGTTAGCAGCTGCAACTGTCACTTCTCCAACCAGGTTATTATCTGGTGTACCATTTCTTAGGAAGCCACTCTGCTTGGAATCACATTAGAGTGGCTATTTGAGAATACAAGCAAATTCATTATTAAGATGGTAGACACGAGTCTGCATTAAGTGTATATATGCTAATTATATATATATATATATATATATATATATATATATATATATATATATATATATATATATATATATATATATATATATATATATATATATATATATATATATATATATATATATATATATATATATATATATATATATATATATATATATATATATAGTCTCATTCGTCATCTTCAGGCTGGTGCTTTTGGCTTCTGCTTCTAGGAGCAATGTGAGATTTTAGCTGTTTCTTCCTTTTAACTGCCAGTGGGGGTTTGAACTGATTGGCTGGGAGCTCAGCTGTGTTCTGATTGGGTGGAGGTGTGTTCTGATTGGTTAGGGGCTTGGCTGTGCTCTGATTGGATGGGGGGTTGGCTGTGCTCTGATTGGATGGGGGAGTGTTCTGTTTGGGTGGGGGCTTTGTTGTGCTGGAGGGGTTCAAAGTGGCCAATGATGCAGCTGTGGTCTGGCTCCTGGTCTGTGGTCGTGCCTCATCATCGGTGTGGGTTTGGGTTTGCTTTTTGCGTGAATGTGTGGTGGTGGCATCCTGTGTGGTTCTGGTGTCATTCTTTGTGTTAAGGATTCGTTTGTCAATAAGGGCGGGTTTCCAAATGGCTGGTAGGCGGGAGGTATCATCTCGTTTGTTCATGCTGTGAGGGCGTTTTTCTATCTCGATGGCTTCTCTGATTATTCTGTTATTAAAGTGTTCAGTTTTGGCAATAGTTCTGGTCTTTTTGAAATCAATTTCATGTCCTGTGGCTTTAAGGTGTTGGACCAGGGAAGAAGTTGGTTCCTCTTTTTTGACTGAGTTTTTGTGTTCTTCAATGCGTGCACTTATTCTTCTGTTGGTTTGTCCAATGTATGTAGTGGGGCAAGCAGTACATGGGATTTCATATACTCCTTGATTTTCTAACTCAATTTTGTCTTTAGGGATTCTTAGGATGGTGGATATTTTTCTGTTTGTGCAGAATGCTGTCCTGATGTTATGTTTGTGCAGGATTTTGCTGATATTGTCTGTGGTGCCTTTTATGTATGGGAGGAGGGCTTTGCCGTTTTCTTGTTCTCTGTCTTGGATTATATATATATAATCATGCAAAGAAATAATTTAATTAAAATACATCTCACCATGATGGGTCAAGATTGTGACAGAGTAACCTTCCTACATTAGTGGGCTGTTCAAGAGTAACTTCAAAGACAGACCTTCTTTCTGATGGTCTTTATTTTTAAACTCAAGTTGAATGCAATAGCCTTTCAAAAGTAGATGGCTTCAAAGAGAAGCTATACTTAACCAGATTTTCTAATAAAGACTGGGGCTCTACAACATTGGATACAAAATGGTTACTTACGGGACCGTCTGCTGCCCCATGAATCCCAGTGGCCAGTTAGGGCCCACAGAGTCAGCCTTCTCCAGGTCCCGTCAGCCAGACAGTGTCACCTGGCGGGGCCTAGGGGAAGAGCCTTCTCTGTTGCGGCCCCGGCCCTCTGGAACCAACTCCCCCCGGAGATCCGTATCGCCCCCACCGTCTCTGCCTTTCGTAAACTGCTTAAAACACACCTCTGCCGGCAGGCCTGGGGCAGTTAATATCTTGCCCCTAGCCAGTGTATGTTTGTGTGTATGTTTGTTGAATGATTGGTTTTCTTTTAACTTAGGGGTTTTTATATATGTATTTTAACTGGTGATTTCTATTTATGTTGTGAGCCGCCCTGAGTTCTCCGGAATAGGGCGGCATAGAAGTAAAATCAAATACATAAATAAATAAATAAATAAAACTACATTAAATTATCGTGACAACACAACTCTGATAGTGTCCTATTAAACAGTTATATGGCATTTTACAGAAGGTAGAGTCAAAAGAGTTTCAAAAGTTAGGGTGGATTCACATTAAGTGAATAGCTGAAGTCTTAAGTGGACAGATCAAGTTGCAGTGCTAACAAAAAAATAAACAGTTTTACAAGCCTTGTGTAATTCAAGGTTTCCCTCTAGTGGTCATTTAGAGGGAAAATAACTTTAATCTGTTTCAAGCAATGGTATTTTATTTATGAGGAATAGACACACAGACACATAAACTCACTTATTTTCAGGAACAGGCACACATAGGCATCTTAAAATATTTGAAGTAAAATAAATTATTTTGAGTATGTCTTGTTCTTCAAACATTAGATTATATTGTCCTGAATCCCAGAAATTACTCTAGACCAGGCATGTCAAACTCACAACGTCATGTAACGTCGCACAACGTATTGGGCCGGTTTTGCCATTGCCAGTAATGGAGTAGGCATGGCTTCCACGTTGATGTGCCCGGCCCATGGGCCGGCAATTTTATATCCCTGCTCTAGACTTATATTGCTAGCAAGAGAATTTGGAGACCAAAACTTTATATTTCGGACAGCACCGAGGATGATGAAAACTGAATTAAAGTGAACTGGTGTTGCATTAACTGTTGCTGAATTGTCCACAGCCAGCATGGCCAATCACACTAAAAGTGAGAATTATTGTTCAACAACATCTGAGGACTATATGGTCCTCAATTTTTGGAACTGTGAAAGTTTTGGGTAACCCAGAATAAATAAAATAAAAAAGGAAGTGTATTGAACTAAATATACTGGTCTCAAACTTTAGGAACTCCATTATATTCCTTAGTCAAGGTCCAAAAATCAATTCAAAAACCTACAGTATGAAGCCAGAGATAAAATACATTCAACCCACAGCACTAAATTACACTGACTTGCATGAAGAGTATTGTTATTTGTGAATTCATGTATTCATTTTTATCTCACCTTTCTGCCAAAGTAAGATATCTTTGTTATCATAGTGGATAACAAATTACACCTAATACAAAAAGCATTAATAGTTGTACATTATTATTCGATTTGTATCCTGCCTTTTTTATATATAACCCAAGATAGTGAACATATCTAATGCTCATGCCTCCTATTTTCCCGACAACAACCACCATACGAGGTGGGTTGGATTGAAAGACAAGGACTGCCCAAAGTCACCCAACTGACTTTCATGCCTGAGGGAGGTCTAGAATTCAGGGTCTCCTGGTTTTCTTACCTTAACCACTACACCAGGGTTAGGCAACCTTGGCTCTTTTATGACTCGTGGACTTCAACTCCCAGAATTCTGGCTCAGGAATTCTGGGAGTTGAAATCCACGAGTCATAAAAGAGCCAAGGTTGCCTACCCCTGCACTACACCAATCCACTTCTGTAAAGTTTTAAGGAAAGCCACCACAAGGCAATGTTCAATGAATCACCAGGAATCAAGCTTAGCTCAATGAAGTATTTACTTTTACTTAAACACAACTAATTTAGTACTCATTAGATTAAGTGCTAAATCAGTTAGAATGTTATTTTTAAAATAAATTTTCAGTCCTAATCTCTAAGAGGATATTCCTGCAGGCACTAGATTCTTCAGATCTCATCCTCCCTGATGAAGATAAAATTAATCAGTGTTAAGTATTTTTAGAATGGCTGTAGAACATTTTATTACTATAGCTGCCCTATTGGTGGTATAGTTCAGGTGGTACACATTGCTAGAAATCTGGAATATTATTCCCTCAATAGCCATGTCCACAGAGGAACAAAAAAAGGGTTGAGAGATAACATAATAACCTCCCATCCACCAGCAATAATAGAAGAGGAAACAAAGATACTTTTCAATTTATTTGAAGGTTTTAGGAGTAGTAATGTTCCAGCCTGTATTCTCAACTTCCCCCCCAACCATACAAACAATAAAATTGTTTTATTGATACGGATAATCACTGTCAGAGCACCCATAAACTCTGGGCACATACAGCCCTTGAGAATACCTATTTATGGCCATAGAAACAGTCAACGCATTGTCAAACGTTGCCAACTATCAAACTTTGAAAGCAAAGCAATGTTATTAGTTATTCACATTGATTTTGGCCTGAAAGTTTTCACTCAGATTTTTGGAACAATCATACCTTCTCTAAAAGAAATAGAGAAGCAGAATTCCTAGCCCACCCTTACCTTACATAAGCCCTAAAGGCTTAGTTTATTTGTACAATATTTCCCCCAAAATTTATTTGATATTGGATTTCCTTTGTAGTAACTGAATGTCAGCCTAGAATATACGTTTCAGGATAATTAAGCAAAACTGATCAATGAAGCACATTAATGTGTTATTTTTTTAAAAAAAAAGTGTTCTATTTTGCATTATTCCCATCAGACAAAAGTTTTATATGAAAATGCTGAGAGTGAGAAAGAAAGCAGTTTGGACTGAAAGTGAGAAAGTCAGTGTTAACTCAGTGATATAACACAATCCAATTATCATTTAGCTCAGAGGTAGGAAATATATTGTATTTGTACACTGAAAAATCAATCTTCTTTCCTTATATCTACTTTAATTCATTCTACTGATAGATGGGTCAATCTTATACTCTTTCACAAAAGACTCCTTTTCTGTTAATGCAGTAGTTCTTTTATTCAAGTCTCTTTCCTTTTTTTCTGTGACCATTTCCCCCCCAAAATCCATTACTTAAGCCAGAGGTCTCCAACCTTTTTGGTGGCGTGGAAAGGGAGGCAGGCACAGATACATGCATGTGCACAAATGGGCCATGCGTCTGCACATGCAAAAATGAGCCCCATGCACATGCACACAAATGGGCCATGCACAAGTGCATGCGCACACACAAATGGCCACACGTGAGCACATGTGCACATGCAGGCACAAGTGCTGCAAATGGGATGGCGCTAGTGCTGGCAGGACGCTATGGGCGGCACTAGTGCTGGTGAGACGCTCTGGGGCAGGGCAGTACTAGCGCAGGCGGGATGCTCAAGGTGGCACTAGTGCCAGTGGGACACTTGGGGGCAGGCGGTGCTAGTGAAGGAGGGATGCTTAGGGCAGCGCTAGTACTGGTGGGACACTCGGGGGCAGGGTGGCGCTAGCGCCGGCAGGATGCTCAGGCCGACACCAGTGCTGGTGGGATGCTTAGGGCAGAGTGGTGCTAGTGCCTGTGGGATGTTCAGGGTGGTGCTAGCGCGAGTGTGGGAGTGAGTGCATGCACATGTCCACGTGAACTGGCCACGGCCCGGTAGTGGGCTGTGGCCCACAGGTTGGGGACCTCTAATTTAAGCTATCAAAATTTGACTACATCCAAACTTCTCATCCCTTAGTTTCCTTCTCTTAATATTTTTGCGCAAACAACTGAAGCAGTCATGTTGCTAGATTTATAATCATTTCTGTGCTGTAGACATGAATAGACACGCTTAGGTTTAATCCATATATCTGAAACAAAAATAACATTTCCATGCCAATATTTTATGTGCTGGATATATTCGCTGCCTTGAGTTATTTGTAAAAATAATAAAGGTGGAAATAAATGAATAAACAAACAAACAAACAAATAAATAAATAAATAAATAAATAAATAAAGTTTCCCAGTCATATTTCTCCTTTACATCTGGGAGTCCAAATGGCCCACCACTTTTCTGTATTTCCTCATCTTGTTGTCAATTTTTCTGTTGTCAACTGAATGAATATATTTTCCCCTAGATTATTTTAATTAAGAATGCTATAAAATTTCCCCCAAAATGTTGTTATATGAAATAGAAAATTGGTTACTTTATAAACATAAAAGTAATTTGAATGAGTACTTAACACATGTGTTACAAAACAAGGAGGGTTGTAGTCAAGAATGAATGCAGATTGAATACAAAAAAAAATGAGAACAATATTATGCTGTTTGGGCCAAGTAGAATAACCAGTTTAGATTTTATTCTACCTTGAATCTCCTTGTGAATAATAAACTGATACCTATTATCAGTTTTGGAAACCAATTAAGAAATTAATTTTAAAACCAGTGGGTATCTCCACATAAAAATACCCTACCGGTATGTGCTTTGGAGGCAATTTTGTGGTGAGAAAGTGAGATTTAAAAAAATATGCACTTTTCCTTTTATTGGCAAGAGATCCTTTTCGTTCTGCTATTCCATGATTTATCAGTTTCTGCTTCAATTAAATCATTAACTATTATTACAAAATGTGTTAAACCACAAACTAACAAACGGTATTTTAGAATTGTATACCAGAATATTAAATGAATAGGTGTGTTTTTCAAATATAACCTCAGTATTTTATGTTTTTTCATTCTATTCCTGTAAGATTATAATCCTAAATATTATTGCTTAACTTAATATATATTTTTGTTGAAAGGGGATACTTTTTGAGCCATTTAGATTAGTTTGAACATGCTTGCCTTTGTTTTTAATACTGGATTTTAAAATATATATATTTTATATGCAGATGATGCCAAGTTGTTGGCTGACACCTGAAATGATTTGCAGCCAATGTTAGATGAATTTTATGATGCAACAAGGAATATAAATCTGAAAAGGTATTTGTGTTTGACAGTGAAAATGGAGTGAAAGATTGCTAGTTATACATAAATAGTGGAAAGTTAGACCTAATAAATGCGTATTCCTTAACAGAATGTTTTCTAAACTGGGAGAATACATGAAGAAGTCTAAGTATTAGACTTAGAAGTCTAAGTATTACAAAAGATTGTACCACCATTGAGACGAACTTAATTTTGAACTTGATTACAGCAGCGAGACTGTTGGTTGGACAATATTGGAAGAAGGCAGAATTACCATCCATCTAGGAATGGACTTTGAAAGTTATAAATTTGGCGGAAATGGCTAAAGTATCTGCATATTTGAAAGATCATTCAAATGAAAAATATATGTTGGACTGGAAAGAACATAAGAACATAAGAAGAGCCATGCTGAATCAGGCCAAAGCCCATCGAGTCCAGCATTCTGTGTCACACAGTGGCCCACCAATTGTACATGGGGATCTTGAGCAGAAAGAGAAGGCAAAACCCTCCCTTTCCCTTGACCCCCAACAAATGGTACCCAAGGGAATCCTGCCTGCCTCAACCAACATAGAGGCGGCACATGGACATCCGTTTTAATAACCACCGATACACTTTGCATCCATGAATCTATCTAGCCCTGCCTTGAAGCTGTCAAGGCTGACAGCTGTCACGACCCCTTCAGGAAGTGAATTCCATAAATCAACGACCCTCTGGGTGAAGAAATATTTCCCTTTATTTGTCCTCACTTTCTTAGCTATGAGCTTTAGGGAGTGCCCCCTTGTCCTGGTATTGTGTGATAGAGAAAAGAATTTTTCTCTATCCACCTTTTCTATCCCATGCATGATTTTATACACTTCGATCAAGTCACCCCTTAAACGCCGTCTTTCAAGGCTGAAGAGACCAAGGCGTTGCAATCTGGTTTGGGAGGTGCTCCATTTCCTTGATCATTCTTGTTGCCCTTTTTTGTACCTTTTCCAGTTCCATTCTATCCTTCTTGAGGTGCGGTGACCAGAACTGTACACAGTACTCCAAGTGTGGTCTCACCATCGATTTGTACAGAGGCAATACAACACTTGCTGACTTATTTTCGATTCCCTTCCTAATCATGCCAAGCATGGAATTTGCTTTTTTTACTGCTGCTGCGCATTGGGTTGACATCTTCATCGAGCTGTCCACCAAAACCCCAAGATCCCTTTCTTGGGTTGTCTCAGAAAGTTTGGTCCCCATCAGTTGGTAAGTATAATTGGGGTTCTTTGCCCCGATATGCATAACTTTGCACTTGTTTAGGTTAAAATGCATTTGCCACTTTGTTGCCCACTCACACAATTTCGAGAGATCCTTCTGGAGCTCCCGACAATCAGTTTCACTTTTCACAACCTGGAACAATTTAGTGTCATCAGCAAACTTGGCTACCTCACTATTAACTTCTACATCCAGATCGTTGATGAATACATTAAAAAGTAAAGGTCCCAAAACTGAACCTTGGGGTACACCACTTCTCACTTCTTTCCATCCAGAGAATTGTCCATTTATTGCCACCCTTTGCTTCCTACAATTTAGCCAGTTACCAATCCAGGACAAGACCTGTCCTCTAATTCCGAGACCTGTCCTCTAAAAAAATGGATAGACTATATTCAAGGGAAATATCAATCTAAGAAATTGTATTTAGCATATAGTTAAGCTTTTATTAGGATTTATATAATAATTTTGTTTAATTTAGTGGATTTTCTTCTGTTTTACCCTGTATTCACTTTGGGAAGTTGGGGGGTGGGTGGGCTGGGGGGGGGTCTAATAATGTAATAATGTTTTTTTTTTATTAAAATTTGGGGTATTGTTTTATTTTATGATCATTTTAATTTAATTTATATTAGACTTTAATGCGATTGTTATTATCTATGTTGTAAGCCGCTCTGGGTCCCCTGGAGAAGAGCGGCTTATAAGTCTAATAAATAATAATAAATAATAATAAATAATAATAAATAATAATAAAGTACTCAACTGTAATACTTGCAATATATAAGAATGATATATTTATTGATATAAGAGGGGTTGCTCGGGCAGTACCTCTGGGCCACATTTGGTGGAGGTGGAGAGTGAGGAGTGAAGGAGTGGAGGGAAGTAGGAAGGTTGTAGGAGAGGAGGGTGGAGAGTGAGGGAGGGAGAGAGGGGAGGGGGAGGGAAGTATGAGATAGGGAGGAAGGAAGAGGGGGACGTGGTGGAGGGGGCGCTGCCAAGCAACACCCATAGTTATTTTAAGTACTTTATGTAAGTTATTAAAAGAATGTATGTTTTGTTTTGTCTGGGAGAAACTTGAAAAAGATTGTATGCAGTTGAGTTGTATTTAATTTAATTTGATTTTTTGTTTATAATTATAAAACTAATAAAATATATATTAAAAAAAAGAAGAAGTCTAAGTCAGGGGTTCTCAACCTTGGCAACTTTAAGACTTGTGGACTTCAACTCCCAGAATTCCTCAGCCAGCAAAGCTGGCTAAGGAATTCTGAGAGTTGAAGTCCACAAGTCTTAAAGTTGCCAAGGTTGAGAACCCCTGGTCTAAGTCATGCCAATGCTGGCAGAAGAAAATTGGGAAACTTGAGCTCCTCTCCTACCTTAGCCAGGTGCGTGACTTTGGTCCATTTATTAGACTAAATTTATCTAACCTATCTCACACAAGGTGACTGTTTTACAGGTAGCCCTTGATATACGATCACAACTGACCCCAAAATTTATGTTGCTAAGTGAGACATTTGTTAAGTGAGTTTTGTCCCTTTTTACAACTAAATAAACTGTTGTAAATCAAGGACTACCTATAGCTTCTCTCAGCCCTAGGAAGAAGACAACAACAGGCCACTTCCAAAAATATTGCCAAGAAAACTGCAGGCAGTTTTTCAGGCAGTTACTAAGAGTCGATGCATATTTGAAGGCGTACGCACACACATGCACACAGACACACAGACGCACACACACACAAGCACAGAGGGGGGGGAAGGTGTATTGTATGGTAAATTGTAAACATTTTACAGCTATTTTGCCCCAACCTTGTTTAGCATGTTGTACAACTCCAGGGTATTTGTTCTTGTGTTTCATGTGTTAAATAAAATCATTCAGTCTGAGTTTGTACAGAGAGAGCTCAATTCCAAGAAGCTAGAATGACTATTATATCATGAGGTGAGATTCAAGATGACTACAGCCTTACGATCTTAAAGATCTTCAAGTTGTCTCCAAATTCTAATTTTTAATGTGATAAGGATAATTTTTAGGGCTAGAATTGTATAATTATGTTTTACTTCTAATAAAATATGTATGTTCTTGGCCCACTGTTTTGGAACAGAGCCCTCAGCATATAACTCAAAAATCAAATATGGCCTTTGGTCAAGAAGAGAAACAAACACTTTCCTAATTAAGCTTAACATATGAAGCAGACTCAACCAGTTGTAATTTATTTAATGAACCATGGGTCAATCTCATGAATGAACCAAGTTCAGTCCATCCTGTTGGTTGTTCAACACTGTTCTCCTGTCCTTAAGGTGTTCAAAAATGCAAAGAATACATTATTATTGATAGTAATAGAAAAACAATGGTCTAAGCCAGGAAACATGGGGAAAATGCGGATGGAAAGTTTCAGAGGCTGCTATTAGTTCCACTAGTTGCTTGGTCCTGACAGGTTTGGGGAATTTGATCAAGTTTATATTTGGGAAGCAGGGAGCAAGTCTTCCTAAAACTCCTCCTGAATAGATGATCACAGGCAAGAGGACCAGAAGTAGCACTTCTCTAAAGAAAATCTGAGATCATTTTAATAACAGGGATATGGAACAAGTGAGCATCTGCATCTCTACTATCAACTTCCATTATTCCATGGGGTAAGAGCAGAGAGAACTGGATGTAATACCAGCCTACAATGTGCATGGTAGGATATCTGTCAAAACTGCCTACCTGAACATTGAGATATCCCAACTCTGGAACTCAGGAAGTATCCTCTGAAAAGGATGTGAGTACCCTTGTTAGATGTGTGTTCTACAGTATAGCCCTGCACTAGAGACAAAAATATCGGAAAGGTTTCTAATGAGTGCTGCATATTATTCTAAATCCATTCTTAAAATCCCTAAAATTATTGATGGCGACAAAAGAATACTGTGGGACAAGAAAAAAGAAATCTCCCTTCTGGTTGTATAGGTAGTCCTTGACTTATGACCACTTAGCAAAATTTCTGTTGCTAAATGAGACATTTGTTAAGTGAGTTTTGTCCCTTTTTACAACTTTTCTTGACATAGTTCTTAAGTTAATCATTGCAGTTGTTAAGTTAGTAACATGGTTGTTAAGTGAATCTAGCTTTCCAATTGACTTTGCTTATCAGAAGGTCACAAAAGGTGATCACATGACCTTAGGACACTGCAACATCATAAATATGAGTCAGTTGCCAAGCATCTGAATTTTGATCACATGACCATGGGAATGCTGCAATGGTCATTGGAGGGCCATTGGAGCTGTGAGTTCCGCCACCTGTTTGTTGGACCCGTGTCCCTCCTGGCTGGTTTCTGCTAGTAGGGAGGTGACACGTACCTGGATCCAGGAGATTGTCAACGCTTCTTTGAGGGAGGGGTCCTTCCCGGCTCCTTTGAAGGAGGCACTCATGTGTCCCCTCCTCAAGAAGCCTTCCCTGGATCCAGCAATTCTGACCAACTTTTGTCCGGTCTCTAACCTCCCCTTTGTGGGGAAGGTTATTGAGAAGGTGGTGGCACTTCAACTCCAGCAGTCTCTGGAGGAAGCCGATTATCTGGGGCCTCTGCAGTCCGGGTTCAGGTCCGGCTACAGCACCGAAACTGCTTTGGTCGCTCTGATGGATGATCTCTGGCGGGCCCGGGATGGAGGCCAGACCTCTTTCCTGGTGCTTCTTAACCTCTCAGCGGCATTCGATACCATCGACCATGGTATCCTTCTGCGCCAGCTGGAGGGATTGGGAGTGGGGTGCACCGTGTTACGGTGGTTCTCCTCCTATTTCTCTGGTCAGTCGCAGTCGGTGTTAGTGGGGGGTCAGAGGTCCACCTCTAGGTCACTCCCCTGTGGGGTGCCTCAGGGGTCGGTTCTCTCCCCCCTACTTTTTAACATCTACATGAAGCCACTGGGAGAGATCATTCATCGGCATGGAGTGAGATACCATCAGTATGCTGATGATACTCAGCTGTACATTTCCACTCCTGGCCAAATCAGTGAAGCGGTTGAGGTGATGTGCCGGTGTCTGGAGGCTGTGAGGGTCTGGATGGGTGTTAACAGATTGAGGCTCAACCCTGACAAGACAGAGTGGCTGTGGGTGATGCCTCCCACGGACATTTCAATCTGTCCTTCCATTACCCTGGGGGGTAAAGTTATAAGCCCCTCGGAGAAGGTGCGCAACTTGGGAGTCCTCCTCGATCCACGGCTGACATTGGAACATCATTTGTCGGCTGTGGCGAGGAGGGCATTTGCCCAGGTTCGCCTGGTTCACCAGTTGCGCCCTTATTTGGATCGGGAGTCTCTACTCACAGTCACACATGCCCTTGTCACCTCAAGGATCGACTACTGCAATGCTCTCTACATGGGGCTACCCTTGAAGAGTGTTCGGAGACTACAATTAGTGCAAAATGCAGCTACGCGAGCAATTGTGGGCCTTCCACGTTGTGCCCACATTTCGTCAACTCTCCGCATGCTGCATTGGTTGCCTATCGGTCTCTGAGCGCAATTCAAAGTATTGGTTATTACCTATAAAGCCCTTCATGGCACTGGACCAGGATACTTATGGGACCGTCTTCTGCCACATACTTCCCTTCGACCGGTGAGAGCACACAGGGTCGGCCTCCTCCGGGTCCTGTCAGCGAAACAATGCCATTTGGCGGGTCCTAGGGGGAGGGCCTTCTCTGTTGTGGCGCCCACCCTCTGGAACCAACTGCCCCCTGAAGTCCGCGTTTCCCCCACTCTCCCGGCCTTCCGGAAGAATCTAAAAACCTATTTATGCCGGCAGGCCTGGGGATGACTGTGATTGTGTGTGAATGATGAATGTGTCTGGGGTCTTTTTAAACGCTTTTTAGCTTTGGTTTTAGTTTTGAAATGTTGAAATGTTGTCTTATTTATGTTGTTAGCCGCTCCGAGTCTTCGGAGAGGAGCAGCATAAAAATTTAATTAATAAATTTAATTAATAAATAAGAATGAAAGCAGTCATAAGTCACTTTTTTCAGTGCCACTGCAACTTCAAACAGTCACTAAATAAACTGTTGTAAGTTAAAGACTACCTGTATTGTAGAAATGCTAAAACAATATTCAAACCAACCTCTTTTCTTCCAATATCTCCTTTACAGTACAACCTTAATTTTGTTTTGTTCTTGCCAATTAGTCAAACAGTACTTCAACAGCTCCTTGAAATGGCTAAGACCCTGAAAATCATCTGTCTTTATATACATCAATATTTATCAAGAGGCTTCTAACCAAGCAGCTGATGAAACAGGTTTATTGGTTCATATGTGTTTCCAAAATCAGTAAATATAAATATTGTAATATTGGGTCTAGGAAACTTAGACTCAAATGTCAATTATTCCATGGCTTTAATAATTCACTGGTTTTCTGCCTCCAACCTAAATGCATGATATGAGTTCATGAATTACTTACAAGGATGTTATAATTCAAGGGCTGGATTATAAATCAGATTGAATGATATTACAGCTACAGATTTTACAGCTAAACAGGCCAGACTTATTTCTTTGGTGTTTTTATTGTAACAGTTCCCACAAATGAAGGTACAATTGCTTCTTTCACTCTTGTTCTGAAGAATTTTGCTTACTAAAATGCACTTTGCACCCTAAAAGCACTACAGTATATACATTAATAGTAATGAAGAATAAGAAGGCTTTCTCCATCATTAAATTATTACTATCAATATTCCTGGAATGGCTCTAATGTATTATAATTATCTTCTTTTTGGAGGAGCAATTAACCATTAAATTTGAATGATTATATTAGCATTGTATCTTATATTTGTTTGCTCTTTAATGATTCAGGAGATGGCAAATGATTTAGCCTGATTTAAAGTGAAGAAAGGCCCAAGAATATTTTAAATTTTAAATGCCATGCTAATTATTATCATTAACTATTATTGTATTGCCTTTTATTAGTCACTTTGATTGGGTTATCCTTCAAAAGGTGGAAAATAGGTTCATAAATGCTGCTTGCCCTATTTTTAGCTACTAAGATGACTGCATGGTTGATGGTCTTAGTAAGCAAAGAGAACAAATAATCAACCGACAACACATTTACAGTGTTGTTAACTGAAGCATACTTGCTTCCATCAAAACCTGATAAAAGTATCTATCCCTATCCACAAATTATATAAAAATGAGGGATTAACTTTAAATCAGTAAAGGACTTTATTTTGTAATATATGCTCAACTGCCATAAGCTTTGCAATCTGAAGTATGAAGTATGGTGGAATCATTATATTACAGTAAACACGAGCAAATATCAACTAACCATTTTATAGGCTCTAGCACAACCTTTTCTAATCTGTATTTCTTTATTTTTATCCTGTATTTATTATTTTTATAAATAACTCAAAGCAGCAAACATTTTTTTATTTATCAAATTTCTTATCGCACATCTCACCTAGGTGACTCTTGGGGGAAACATACATAACCCCTTCTCCTATTTTACCCATAATCCATCCTGTGAGGTTGGTTGGGTTGAGAGAGAATAATAGACCCAAAATCACCCAACCATCTTTCAGGCCTAAGGTAGAACTAGAATTCCCAGTCTCCTGGTTTCTGAGCCCTATACTTAACCACTACACCAAACCTTACACTCAATAGTCTATATCAAACAAAGCTGCATCAACCTTAATTTCCAGAATTCCCCAGCAAGCATCTAGAAAGAGTTCTACTTGGAGAAGTTCTGTCAGGTTGAAAAAAAAAATCAGAGAAAAAATGATTAGGGTTTTTTATTTTTTATATTGATTTCTTTATTTCATTAAATTTATTTTAGCTACCATCTCCAACTGACTCTGGGTAGCATACAAAATCTAATATAAGATAAAACTATTCAAAATAGAAAAACAAAACACCCTAGACTATCCCTGTCCTTCTCCCCTCTGCATATTAACCACAGACCAGTACACACACACACACACACACACACACACACACACACAGAGAGAGAGAGAGAGAGAGAGAGAGAGAGAGAGAGAGAGAGAGAGAGAGAGAGAGAGAGAGAGAGAGAGAGAGAGAGAGAGAGAGAGAGAGAGAGAGAGAGAGAGAGAGAGAGACTGAATCTACATTAAACAAAATATATTCTCTCTCTTATTTTGCCATATCAAAACTTGCAACAATGGAAAAATGGTCTTTGGTTAGGCCCCATCGTTAACTTTGAGGGTTGTTTGCATTATCACCTTGAATCTTGGTTAGATTGCCACCTGAATGAAAGAGGACCCAACCCATAGTATGTTAGCCAAGTCCATACAAGGGAAGAGTGCAGTTTGGATATGTATCTTCCCATGTTCATAAAATACACTAAGAAAGTATGTTGTGATGTACATACTTGCATTTTGTGATGTAATTAGCGGTTGGGGTTTTAGACCAGTTCTGTAGAAACCCAGGTTCAAGTCCATCTTCAGCTACAAAAACTGGTAGGTGATGTTGGGCCAGTCACTGTCCCCCACCTCAACCCACTTTGCAAGGAAGTTATTTAGGGAGATAGAATGAAGGAAGACCTCAATATTAGCCAACATGAGTTTCTGGAAAAATGGGTATGATAGAAATGCAATGAATGAATAATTTTAAAATATTCATTTAGCCAAAGATAATGCCATGTAGGTTTAAGGAAGGGATGGTAATTGAATCTACTGTATGTTTCCCCTTTCTGTAATCTAGCCTTGCACAATCTTTCATTAGGTAAAAGATTTACGAAACATTTTTGGAGGGCTGAGCTCCACATCGTAGGAGAAACCATATTACAGATAGGGATTGCAGATTCTTTGGGCGGAAGGGGTTTCTTGATTTTTTAAAAATTATTATTATAGTGTGTCTTTTAAAGGTTTACATTATAGTGTTTCTGCGTTTCCCCCTTCGAAATGACCCAGAAATCTACTGTCAGCTTTTAACAGCCTAGTCTCAAGGCGTCGCAAATGGCAGAAAAGGGTGATTTGGGGCTAAAGAGCCTTTCTCTCTGCTCTGCTCTAAGCAATATTCGTTTAACCTAGCTGTGCTTCAGTTAAATCAAACATTTCTTCTTGCATCTGATCTCCTATGTTCCCTGTCACCTGGTGGCCTTTGCCACACTCACTTGTTCTAATGTGCTATTATAATTAAGACAGATCTTACCCAACCTTGAGGCAAAGTATGTTAATTATCTTTGTTGGCAGATATTGAATGGACAATCATGGCAAACTAGCCACAAGCCTCTTCCCCTGCCTTGATTATTCCCACCTCACAAAAACCTGAAGTGTAGGCTTCACAATCTGAATATCACGTCCTTCCAACTCTACGATTACCAATCCTATTGAAAGAAGGAAGGGAAATTTAACAAATAATAGCATTTACTCTTAACTAACAGCAGAGGGAGCTCTGGTAAAGACAGAAGCTGTGCCACTTTGGGCAAACCTAATGCCAGCCTATAAGGGGGGGGGGGAATCATTACCATCCCCAATCTGCATCTCAGATGACAGGAGTTTATAGATATAAGACAGAAGCCATTTGCAAGTAATTTATGTATACAGCAAATTGAGTGAGCAAATATGTAGAAAACTGACTGCTTCAGATTTAGCCCTAATAGCTTGAACTCATATATAATAATACCCATAGGGATCTCTACTGAGGATGCTTTAGAAATGTATTTTTATTTCACACATTTATTAACTAATATTTTAAAAGATGAGCTTCTTCAATCTAGTACAGTGTTTCTCAACCTTGACAATTTTAAGGCATGTGGACTTCAACTCCCAGAATTCCACAGCCAGCAATGCTGGCTGTGGAATTCTGGGAGTTAATGTCCACATGCCTTAAAATTGTCAAGGTTGAGAAACACTGATCTAGTGCCTTACAGATGTGTGGGGACTACAATTAATATAATTTCCTGCCAATGCTACTATTGGCTATGGGTGGCTAAACAATCCAGGAGGGAACCAGGTTACAGAAGGGCGATTTGCATATCACTCTTCCATTTAATGAGAAGCCCATGCTAGTATACAACACAGTGATTAAATCAAAACTTCTGACTAAAAAGATGATAGACACACAGACAAACAGACATATACACATCAGATATACTCTCGTGCAGCAGTATCTTATTTTAAGGAATTTATCACTTGCTTTATTGGGAGGGGGAGGTAATGTTAACCTTTCAAAATTAAAATCATTTTCTACAGAATAATGCTCTTTAAAATGCAGACTTATTTTCAAAATATACTAATATTCTCAACCTGCTTTCCTTTTAATATCTCTCCAGTAATGTATTTGACATAAAAAAATTATATATGCGGACTGAAAGATGCCCTTTGCCAGTGGAACTGCAGCAAGCTACTGTACATACAAAATAAAAGTCCAGAACTAGCCTAGGATTCCAGTATGATGCTATATACAGCAACGCAACATCCAGTGGGCTCTTTCTTATTCTCACCTGATCTTTTTTTTTTAATATTAGCTGTGTGCAACAGTGCAATCCTTTAATTACCAAACTCCCCCTCACTAAAAAAAGATTGTTGAAGAAGCATACATTGAACCAATTTTGACAAATGATGTTTATATGCCAACCATATATTTTATGTACATCAAAGATTAAAAAAATTGTTAAGCTGTAGCTCATATTTCCATCACCCAGCACAGCCAATGGTGAGGATGCAGGCAAATTAAGTCCAAAAACAGCTGGATTGCCACAAATCATTAATTCTGCTATACACAATGCAGGGATTGGCAGCATGTTTTGGCTCAGGGAAGGCCACTTCCCTTCCCAACCAGCAGAAAGCTTTCTAGAGGGAATGGGGCCATTCTATTCCAGCCTTTTACATTTGATCTTGGAGATGGGAAAGTTTCAAACAGACATCATTCACATTTGCACTTCCATTCCTACCTTAATCTCATGATTGGGACCTGAAAAACTTGCTATAAAACAGAAGAGAGCAATAAAAGATCTCCTTCTTTGGGAATAACCTTTTCAGTGGACATATCAATTCCTGGAAAGCACTGAAGCAGGTAGTGAGCCAAATCTGTACAAAAAAGTTATGGAGCCACCAAGTCTTTTTTCTTCTGATATTTTTGACTGTTTTTTTCTTCTTTTTTTGATGCCCTTTTCTCTCTACCTTCCTTCTCTTCTCTTTCCTTCACAGAAGCCTTCTGAAGAAAGGTCAGATGGCTTTTGCAAAAGGTCCGATTTGATTGCATAAACATTTGGATGAAAAACTGCAAGTCACCAACTTGATTTTGAATCAGTTTTAGATGCCTTTATATCATTACTTTTAATGTTATACTTTCAGCCCATCTGATGAAGACCTGCTTAGAAGCAGAAATGCAGAATTTATCAAAATATTTGTTCAACTGTCATTTTATCATTATATCTGGGACTTCCTATTCCTGCTTTCTCCTAAATTGCTTTTCTTTTTCTTTTCTTTTTTGTACTCAGCCTATGGAACTTCATAAAAAAATTATCAAATGTATATTTGTATATAGATATATATTTAACACCCCATACTAATTGTTGTAGGATTTTATCATATGTAAGATACATCAGCCACAAAAAATGCATCATTAGAAAATTAAAATTATGGCATCAAAGAAAGAGAATCATACACAAAAAAGAAGCATCTAAAACAAGGGAAACATTGCCTATAGCAGTGATGGCGAACCTTTTAGAGACCGAGTGCCCAAACCATAACCCAAACCCCACTTATTTATCACAAAGTGCCAGGGCTGCATCAGCATTGTCGTGCCCTCAGGGTGGATATGGGGGCATGGCCCACTGGGTGGGCATGGCTGCGGTTGTCATGGTAGACTGAGTGGGTGTGGCTGGGGTGGGCATGGCCACTTCAATGTTGCTCATGGGGGGGACGCCTGTGGGGGCTGGGCAGGTTTGGCGGAGATCCAGGGGGCTTTGGTGGATGGGGTAGTGGGAAGGAGGCCCAGCATAGATAGGGGGAGGCATGCAATCCTAGCTGGGATTGGGAGGCCATGGCGCCGATGGGGATCCGGCTTTCCCTGTTTGGGATGGCCTTTGGCTTGCTGAGTGTGGGCATGCTCTATCACCTCTACTTGAGCTTGCTAGCTGGCCACTTTGCCTCCTTTGTGCTGGGTGGGGCTGCTGCTTCAGGCGGCAGAAGTGGCAACCTAATGGACCTGCGCAATGGCAGCACACATGCCCACAGAGAGGGCTCTGAGTGCCACCTCTGGCACGTGTGCCATAGGTTTGCCACCACTGGCCTATAGCATATACCATATCTGTATATGCTATATACAGTATGCTATATACAGTAATATTTCCACAGCCAGATTTCCACTTTCACTCCCCAAATTCTAAGAAATGACCATACTGGCTGGGGCATTCTGAGAACTGAGGTCTTATCTCTAGTCTTCAATATCCAGATTGGGAAACACTGAATTAAAACATACAAGTAGTCCTCAACTTATGGCCACAATTGAGCCCTAAATTTTTGTTGCTAAGCAAAACATGTGTTAAGTGAATTTTGCCCAATTTTACAAAATTTCTTGTCACAGTTGTTAAGTGAATCACTGCAGCTGTAAAATCAGTAACAGAGTTATTAAGTGAATCTGGCTTCACTTATCAGAAGGTTGCAAAAGGTGATCAAGTGAGTTCAGGACACTGCAACTATCATAAATATGAATCAGTTGCCAAGCATCTCAATTTTGACCACATGACCATGGGACTGCTGCAATGGTTGTAAGTGTGAAAAACAGTCATAAGTCACTTTTTTCAATGCTGGTGTATGAAGGTAAAATTTAATTTTGTAAAACGCCTTCCTTCCTAAAAACATAAAAGCTGCTTTCTTTAGCCAGGGAAATAATTCTAACAAGGCTCTTACAGGTAAAAAAACAAAGTCAAATAGAGAGAGTAACAAGGAAACGTCTCACCCGGGTTCACCACGGGACCTCTTACAACTTAGATGTTCTTGACTTGCGGTTTGAAGCAGCAAGGTGATCGGCCATTTTACTGGCCGATCTTCTTCTCCGTCGGCCCTCAGAGATCACCCGGACAGCTGGAGGAGCCGCTGCTCCTCCGCAGCCAAGCTGAAGCCTCCTTGACAGAAGTCGCACCCTCCAGGATGACTTTCAACCTGTATAAGGCTAGCCAACGAGGAGACAAGTCTCCTCATGTGACTAGGAACGCCACGAACCAGAACAAGAAGTCAGGGAGAATGGATTTTCTGAACAATGGTTTGCATGGTTCATTTTACAACCAGGTTATTTGGACTTACAACTGTGTGATTTACCTAATGACTACTGTGAACATTTTCAAAAAATTGGGTCCAGTCACATGGGCACTTTGACATACAACTGCAACAACTTAAAACCAAAATTTCATTCCAGATTGTGGTTGTAAGTCCCGAAATACCTGTAGTCTCCACCTCACACATGCTCGTAGCAACAGACAAATGCAGGATATGTAGGTCGCTATGGGCAAAAATGAGTTATTTTTCTTTTTTTAATATTTTTTTTATTTATTTCCAAAGTTAAAATACAAAAAAAGGACAAAACAAAGACAAAACAAAAATAAAATATTAAACACATTAAATGACTTACTTTTCAATCATTTTCATCTGAGGAAAAGGAAGCATTGTTGTAATACTCAGACACACATATTCTTCATACTGTGTTAATTTTTTAACAGTCATTTCTCTTCTCAATGTGCTTTTAATGACTTGTGTATAAAAAGAAAAAAGATGTCTACCAAATCAACATCAGAGCTGTCCTGTTAAGCACTGGGATGTGATTAAAGGAAATCTTTCTATGGAAAGGTTACATTAATTTTCAGAATGATGTTTTTTTTCTCTTCCACCCTTTTCAAGAGCTGCTTCTTTAACAAAGTGGCTGTCTGGGGAACTCACAATTCCTCTATCTAATTTTCTGAAATATGGGATTATTTACTTAATCTCTGTATTTATCTGACTACTGTGAAAGATGATGGGATAATCAATTTGATGTATCACTCAAAAGTGAAGCAGATTAAGAACTTACAGATATTACTCTGAAGTGAGAAAATTAAAAAAAACTATCTTGAAACAATGAAGTAATTACTAGGTTTTCTCTAGCTAGACTAACCTTATATCTTATTCTACTTAAATGGTTTTCTTAGGAGTTTGGGAATTCTGCAGACATAGCTTGATATTAGTCCCGAGTCCTTCATTCTCTATCATTTTATAAGCCACCTGGATTAAGAGGTAGAGGGAATGGTTATAGCATTTGCACATAAATAAAAATTGAAGACAGAAATACAACTCAAAATGGTCTGAGTTTAACAGAACAATATTTAATAGAGACATAAGCACACAGCTGGGAATTAAAATAAGGGATATGAAATACCTCACTTGATAACAGTATTTATCATTTTAAGAAACCTTGAAATAGTAGTTAATTGCAAACTAAATATAAGCTGGAAACATGACATACTGCAGCTGCAAATAGCCAAAGTGTCCCCTTTCAACAGATTCTATGATCTGTTCAGCTTAACAACCATTCTACTGGGTCAATATTCCTTGAGGAACACTTCCTACCCATATGCACTCTTCAAGTACAAGCTGCTTCAAATACAAGTGCTTCAAGCTTAATAAGCTTGCCACCTGGCCAATAAAGCTTCAGATAATGCTGATAAAAAGATATCTCTAATCCAGCAGGGTTTGATCTTCTGGACCCCCTCTGCAAATGCCTTCATGTGGGAATCAAAATGAAGATATTCTGATTGCTACATTTCTGTTACACAAGGACAGTCCCTGTTTGACTTCCAATTTGTGGCCCTTAAATTTCCTATTGCTAAACTTATCTAACCACAGTGTAACAAACTGCATTGAAATGTACTTCAGAATCTCAGGCTCTTTATTATCAAATAAAGAAGCTTGGTATCTTTGTGTGCAGGAAAAGGATGAAGATAAATCCACCTAACAGTTTCAAGGTATATCTAATAGTTATGCTGATAAGTACTATAGTCAGGCAAGATTTCTGTCTGGAGGTGAGCAACAATAAAGAAATTACTCTGAAGTAATTCCTTCTATTATTCTTGATTCATTGGGCCAACACAAACACATGAAGCTTAAAAGTGCCAATCCTGTCCCTATGGTACCTGCATATCAGTTCTTCTGTTGTTAACCCATATTCAATTTCTTTTTTTTAAAACATGCCCTAGTGGTTGAATCAAATGTACATTAAGTCCATGTAACTCAAGGTCAGTAGGTATTAAGATAGCTTTATCTATATTTCAGCAGCTGTCCACCTGTCTGCATCCAGCCAGAAAAGCCAGGTCATTTTCTTTAAAAGATTCAGGCAATGTACTTATTGAATTTATAACCCACTTCATTTTTCCAACTGCAGGTAATTAACAAAGTAATATATAAAACTGGCTAGAAGGATAAACCCTGCCGCTTCCTTTTCCTACAAGAATTGAAAATGGATGATTAATGGTCTCTTACAGGAAAGGCACTTTGGCTGAGCAACCCCACATAACTATATTTTTCTCTTCATCTTTCGCAGTTTATAGAGCTGTCATCATGGATCCCATTGAATCAGAAGCTCTTAAATTAGTCTCATTTATATCACAGGTCTCACATTACCTTTTGCTTATTTAACAGCATGCAGAGGATGACTGAGAAATAAAATTTCAGGACCAAGGAACATCTCTTTAGACTTCAGAGACGAAACAGAACCTGGAATGGAACATTTTGTCTCAATGGGATAAAACCTCTCTGGAACAATCTGGAGCTATCCAATATTCTGCATCTCCTGGACACCTGATTAACTGTCATAATCTATGAGCCACTAAAGATTGGAATGCAGTACATAGATCCAAGATACCGATGGTGCTTGCAAAGTGATGATGATGACGGCTCTACTGTCTCTAGATTGGAGAAGGAAAGCATTTCTGCTAGCTACAAACTTTTTTATATAATAATTTTATTAAAATTATAATTACAATGCTAAAAACTAATACAAATTAACAAAAATAAAAAATATAAAGAAAAAATAGAAAGTGCAGAAGAGGAAAAACTAAATAGAAAGGAGATAAGAATATAGAAAGAAAAAGAAAAGAAATATATAAAGAAGTGACTTCCCCCTTCATCACAAGTATAAACAATTTTAATAATTTATCACCCCTTCTTAAAATGCAACAAAGGGTCCTTCTCCTCATATCTCATCTCTTATCTATTAAAAAATCCTTAAAGCTTCATTATTCAGTATGGATCAGCAAACATCCATAAGGGTTATGAGAGAAAGCAACACAATCTATTTTAACTTTGATCAAATCAATTTTACATTTCTTCCCTTTACTTGGTGTGGGAAGCCAGCAGGAAGGTGTTTGCCTAATAACCATGGGATTTGGTTAATCACAGCAATCATGAAGAAATTGTCATAGTAAGTGATGTAATCATGCTTTACAACCACATTGTTTAGCAATGGAAATTCCAATCCCAATTGGAATAAATCGAGGACTATTTTTTATAAAATAAACCCTGAATTGGCTTAAAGCTTTGTCTGAAGGATTCTATGCTCATAATATTTTACAGCTAGTTCATGCAATAGTTTTTCACGTAGATACCAAAACTGCTTCAGCTGTCTACACTGTCTAACACAGGGGTTCTCAACCTTGGCAACTTTAAGACTTGTGGACTTCAACTCCCAGAATTCCTCAGCCAGCAAAGCTGGCTGAGGAATTCTGGGAGTTGAAGTCCACAAGTCTTAAAGTTGCCAAGGTTGAGAACCCCTGGTCTAACATAAAGAGAAACATTGCAACTGTGACAAGGGACCGGAGTTGCCCTTGACTGTATCAACCAATCATGGCCAAAACAGCTATTCTTTATTTGACAGATATGCTGCCAATCCATGACTAAGTTCTGAAATGGAGAAGGCTACTTTTTCAGCTAAATCCTTTTCTAGCTTTTTTCCTCGAAGAGTAACTATGCAAGACAAATTAAAATTCCTACAGAATAACTGATTGGGTATATCAATTTAATTCTGTGTATGTTTGGGTCCATGTAAGTTAAACTGAACTCTCTGAGGTTTAGCTAAGTAGGCAAACTGACCAGTTATTGTTGTTCCCAGAAGACCTTAAACCCCTCCCCTCCTTATTTACTTATTTTGGAAATAGATCTTTTGCTTTTCTTAGAATATTTTGAAGGAGCCTTGTTTTATATGCTAAGAAGCAACATTGGCTCTTATAATTAATAACTAATCATTGGCAATCAAAACATGGTGATTCTATATTCAGTCTGCCTAATATTTTCTGTATAATCATCATTCTGCCACTCATATTCCCCATAGAAAGGGAACGTATGGCAAAGGTTTGATATTATGATAGCAGTGGTCTTGCACAAAAAGTCTTACCTTTTCACTCATATTGAGAAGAAAAATAGTTTGATGTTTCTGTCATATTTTTATGGAAAAAGATGTTTAGGAGTTATGACTCCATCATTCTCAATCTCCTCCTCTCTCCCTTTTAAGGGCGAAAATAGACAAAATATAGAACATGGTGACTAAATCTTTAGAAACCCATTTCTATTCAAAGCACCTAGGAGAAGAGAATGTGTCTTGGTATTTCATGATTGCTTTACAATTTCCCTGAGTTAAATGATTCCTTACAAAGCTGCTACTTCTATAGAGGAGGAGCAAATAATTTAATAAACCTGTCCTTTTATGTGGTTTAAATGGGTACAATAAAAATTAAGGAAACAATGCTGAGAAAAAAGAGTTAACTTTTCCCCCACCCAGCCCAGCACTGTTAAAAATCACTCTCCATTATGCAGAGAAAGAGATCAAATTATGCCTCTCTCACAATAGCTGTGTTTGTACAGTATTACTTAAGCATCTCAGTTAAAGATTTAACAGCTGCATTTGCACAACATGAAAACATGATTAATTTGGATCTTGATAGGATGTGTAGTGGCTTAATGTATTCCTGAATCTGTACTGGTTATTTTAAAAATCACTGTATTAAATGAATTAATTCAGTAATCAATTTAAGAATGTTGCCCAAACCTACCCAGTTCAGTAAGTACTATTATTTGCAATATATCTTTTGCTTGAGATAAATTTATACTGGGTACACAGTAATGAAGTCTAAACAAAATCCAGTAATAGTGGACAGAGTCTCATAAGGAAGTGATTTCTCTCGATCTGTTTCCAGCCTGTATAGATTCTACATGTATAGACTTCAACTCCCAGAGTTTCCCAACCAGCACCGCTATTTTACTGAGAATTGTAGAAATTGAAGACTATACATTGGAAGTCAGTTGAATTGGGAAATACTGTTTTATATTGTCAGTCAAAGAGACTTCTGATGGTGTGATGAAATAATATAAAATCTAAGGTATTGCTTTTGTACTTAATGTAAAATCTGAAACTGGAAAACCTTGTTGCAACCCAATTTCTCTACTGAATCTATACAACAGATTCGAGAGTCATCTAGATAATTTGGCTGATGTTGCTCAGCATCCTTTTATGTGAAGATTTGGATACGAGAAGATCAGTAAGTTTGGAGTTGCCTGCTTGCCAGTGCATCTTATCTACTTAAAAGAGCTAATTATCTATCTCATGGTACTTTTAGAGAAAAGGGAGAAAAATAGAAAATTGAGCATCTTGGTAAACTGAAAGATAGCAACTGACTAAGGATGAGTGACTAAGCATTCTGTTCAAGTGCTGAAAAGGATGAGTTTGCTTTGAAGTATAAACTCTTTCCTGTTACCAGGGAGAAGTAACTGCACTACAGTCTTCTCAAGACTGCCATAAGTTGGTGAGATGTTTTGGGACTTCACCCCTACCATATTAACATTATTGTTAGTTATAAGATTTAAGAAGATCAGAGGAAATTTCTTGATTTGTGTATCCTGTCTCTTTCTTTCCATATTAGAAAAAGTGTTATGGATTCTAGTCCATATGACTCTCAAATTGTGAAGCTAGCACTGACCATACGAATCTTTTGGAACTTGAAACCTCAACACATTATTCTTTAAGGTAGAGTTTGTCTAAGAAAGCAAATCTAAATGTAACATCAGAAGTGGACTAGAATTAAAATATGCTTCAACTTGAAGGCAGGCAACAAAGAAGATATGGGTAGAAGGGAAATAATAAGAACTTTTATCCACTATATTTAGTGACATACATTTTATTCATGCTCTAGTCTAAATATTAACCTTTACTCAGAACCTTATTTTTTACTTAGCAGCAATTAAATAATCGAAAAGAAAAGCAAACCCATGCAGCATTCTCATGACATAGATTTAGCTGATCTAAATTTCCTAAATAATGTTGACTCAAAAAAGTTAAGATATTTTATGAATGTTTTGTCTCTCCTAAAAGCAGTCTTTCCCTCCCTGCATTTCCCCATGAAATGTTCATAATAAACCAGGTGTTATAAGAAAGGCAAAAGTATTTCTATTGCTGAAACAGCAGCATAATTCATCCCATTTGGAAGCATGTGGATTTTTAGAGAAGCATGTTTGAATATACATGTTGTCACTATGTCCCAGTTTAGTTCCAACAGGATATTCATCAAATCCAAGGGTCATTTCTTTGCATTACATTATTTTGTACAGTAGCATTCACCCCACTTGATATCTTCCAAATATAATAGACTTCAATGCCCAGAATTCCCAGACAGCAAGCTTCATATACACAGTTTCAATTTCGCTTATTTGCAGATAGGAATTCATACTTTAAACCCTGGAGGGCTACCATCAGTCATTATGAACACTGGATTACCAGAATAACTGTTATAATTTGGTATATAGCAACAATGTTGTTCTTGTGATCCTAATTTGGGCAAAAGTGGATTTTATCTATCATTGTTTATGAGGATGTGCAGTTTTTAGGCAGAGTACTGGCAGCCTTAACATAAAAGAAAATCCAGAAAATTACTATTTAGTTGCACATTCATTGTCATTTCTGTGATGTGTGTTGACTGACATATGGTCCAATTTAATATAGCATGAAGAATATCAACTAATTTTGTTTCTAAAAAGGGGGGGAAAAACCACACCACACTTACATAAAACAACCCACTTTAACTATTAGTACTTCTCAATTATGTTCACAATGTCATTGCTGTCCTCTTCATTTTTTACACTGATGTAATGAGGTCCTGAGTGTATACTTAAATAACAGACATTCCCCTCTTTTTATGGCCTACCCACCATGATTTGGAGCATAATAACCTTCTTGAGATAAACTAATGTAGTGTAAAGAATCAAGGCAGGCATGGGAGGGAAACAACAAGGAATCTTACAGCTCCAAGGAAGTCATTGATGCACTAACAAACAAGAGTATAAAGCAAGACTGCTGTTTGAATGAAGCAAATAGCAGCTAATTAATGTACATAGATTATGTTTGTGCAATGATCCATATCTGAAGAACAACATGTGATTCGGAGCATGCGAGAATGTACATCTAATACCTTAAAACAGCTGTGGGCTCATTTGGGTTAACATGTTCCTTACAAGTGGACCTAAACACAATCAATCATATTTTTGCACTTCATATCTGGACCACCATATAGATCTAATATAGACATCTAGAACTATAAGTACAAATTTACTTTACTTTACTGTACTAAGAGACAACTGTTATCATAAAAAAGGAAGACTATGGAAGACACAGATTGCAACAGAAGAAATTTAGTATATGGATGCTAGGTTTGATATAATTACTATAAATTCAAAATAAATATAGCATTTTGGCCTACATTGTTCCTACTTAGCCTGTTGCCCAAAGACTACCTACAACACTCCCGGGATGGGCAACTTGTGCCCCAACTCAGTTCAACCAGTCAGTTCAGGACTTAAAGCCATTTTGGGAGGTTTTGGGGTTGAAGGGATTATTTTGCTTCCCAGAGACTTTCTGCTGCCATTATCACTTTAACCTCTTCCTCCCCAAATAACCCCCTGAAAATGAGCTACAACATTTCAACCAACTCTTCCAGCGATATTGCACCCTTTGGAGACAACATGGTGGTCCTCAGCTTTCATTTCAGCAGTAACACTCTCAATCATCTCCATCAAAAGCTCAACAATGCCAGCAAAAGAAATTCAAAAAGAAATTCTCAAGTCTCTTTAGAACAGGATCGAAAGCAGCCTCTTTCAATGTAGGGAGAAAGTATTTGAGAAACTGCAGGCACATTTCAATATAATATTAGTTTCAAAAGCAATTTCAGGATACATCATGGGGGAAGGCAACATCTGGTTGTAAAGACAGTAAGCACATTGTGAAGAAGATGTACTGATGTTACCAAGTAACTGTGCATGCCTGCATAAAGACATTAACTAAATCCACTTTAAAAACTTTTTTAAAAATGTTATTATACACTTAAAATGTTTCCAACTTATGAAGCAGATCTATCCTTTATCATACATTTTTAAGATGAACAACATTTTTAAGAAAGAGAAAGAGCAAACTAGGATGGGTTTTTCCCCCCAATCCCCCTCTTTTTTTCCTCAGGCATACTTCCAAAGCAACCTCATTGGTTTGTCTTGTGTTTGGGGATCCGACATGCCCAAAACAATAGCTATTGTTTTCTCTCAAATTATGTGGCCCAAAACTTTTCTGGCTGTTAATACTACTCAGTGTGACAATGGGTTTTATACAGCAATTGTATGGCTTTTCCTTTTCTTATTAACATTCAATTTTTAAATAACTCAGTATGCTTTTAAGAGCTATTGCTTTGACAATGAAATTATAATTTTATTTCAACAATGAAGTACAACAGAATTACAAATACTCTCAAGTAATTCTTTTTTTCCCCTCACATATGCTCAAGTAATTCTTTTTTCCCCCTCACATATGTAGAAACCATTTTGAATCCCACCAGTACATCTTTGCTGGGAAATTAGTGAGTTAACCGAAGAGTTCTAATAATCAAATATTTGCAAATCATTAAACAGAAGGAAATATCATACAATTGTTATTATCATGAAATAGTAAAATAACTAATTTTAAAAAATGTGGTGAAATGTTTTTGTTCCACCCATTGATGAATGGTAGCTAATATCCAGGCAGCCTTATTTTGAATCAGTCCATTAGTTTGTCTAGCTCAATATTTTCTACACTGGTTGGCAATTGTCCTAGAGCCCCAGATGGTAAGGCTTCAGACAGACATTTTGCCAGCAAGTCCACACATCATCATCATTATTATTATTTAATTCGATTTCTATGCCGCCCTATTCCAAAAACTCATTGCTACAGAAGATATCTGGAATTTCAATAAACCAAACAAGTAGCCCACCCTGACCTGTACTTCTCTAGGAAAATACTGTACTTCTCTAGGAAAAGTATTCTTATGTGGAAGGTACATTACATGCTCACATAAATGAACCTCCTTAAGAAGAGAACATAAAAGTCAATGCATATGCAGTGAACTTCATACTTGATGGTAAACAAATGAAGGTGATAGCTTTGTGCTTTTGGACACTGTACTAGAGAAGTAAAGCAAGGACAAAGATAGAAGAGACCATGAAGGATAAAAAAACATTTCAATGACAACTGAGATCAGAACAGTTAAAGCAATGTCTTCTCCAAAGACAATGTACAGCTGGTCTTCGACAGATGACCATAATTGCACCCAAAATTTCTGTTGCTAAGTGAGACATTTGTTAAGTGAGTTTTGCCCCATTTTACAACCTTTCTTGCCACAATTGTTAAGAGAATGACTGCAGTTGATAAGTTAGTAACCCAGTTGTTAAGTGAATCTGGCTTCCCCCATTGACTTTGCTTGTCAGAAGATTGGAAAACATATCACATGACCTTGGGACACAGCAGTGTGTTCATGGGGATGCCGTCGTAACTGTAAAAAATGGTCATGTCATATTTTTCAGTGCCATTGTACCTTAGAAAAGTCACTAAATGAACTGTTGTAAAACGAGGATGACCTGTATATCTGTGAAAGAGATGGCTATTTGTGGGTTTCTCTCTCTGTCTGAATATCTTTGCTAATTTATTTATTTATTTATTTATTTATTTATTTATTTATTTATTTATTTATTTATTTTAATTAGATTTTTATGCCGCTCCTCTCCAAGGACTCGGAGCGGCTAACAACATAAACAAAAACAACACCTGATCTGACAGGGTTGTCATACTTAAGATCCCATCACTCAAATAATGTCACCTGATAGGATCAAGGAGATGGGCCTTCTCTAATGCCACACCTGCCTCACTTAATTAGCACTCCCCTAAAACTAAAATGGCCCCAACCCTGCCTTCTGAAAAACTCCAAGGGCCTGATGATTCCCTCAGGCACTTGGTCAAGAGATTTTAATGATCCTATTTTGATTTTTCTATTTGGTTGATTACATCTGTACAACATGTTTTAATATATTGTATTTTGTTGGCTGTTAATTATCGCCTTTCAGAAGGCAGAATCCCACAAATAGCCATCTCTTTCGCAGCTATACAGGTAGTCCTCATCTTACAACAGTTCATTTACACACATGTCAACCTGTATAAAATATCACCTTTAGTTTTTTTGGTGTGGTGGGTGGGGGTGCCTTTTGATTCCTGGTAAATGGAGCAGTCCCTGTAGGATTTTTGGAAGTGGTTTGCCTTGTCTTCTTCCCAAGGTTGAGAAAGAGAGTTATTGGCCCAAGGTCAGCCTGTGGCTGTGTGCCTAAGGTGGGACTAGAAGCCTCAGCTTCCCAATTTCTAGCCTTAACCACTACATCAAACTGGCTCCCTCAAATATCAACTGCTCAGCCATGTAAACTGAACTGATATATACTTTTTCTTTAAAAATAAAGGCAAGATGCAAGAATTGCCAGCCAAAACCAGCAATGATGGCATTCATACAGTAGGCTAGCAGAATCAGTTCCACATTTTCCCACATTTTGTCTTTGCCCACAGAATAATATACAATGGAAGATACAGATAATGCAAATAGTTTTGGTAATTATTTCATTATAGAGATGCCAACTGCTCAGTTCATTGGGATGAACTTAAAATAATATATTTCCATCCTTTTTCTTTCCACAAGAATGAAAATTAATTCCTCTTGTGATGCAGATAAAACTGTGACCAACCATGAGCAAAATTAACAAAATAGGTAGGGCATGACAATATTGAGTGTGGTTATAAACAAACAAACACTAACAAACCATTCCCAAATAAAGTATATAGAGTGCATTAAAATACTCTAATATTCCAAGGCTTGGCTCTGTTGTGGATGGGTCTCCAGCTGTGAAATTTAATGTTTATTTTTAGAGATAAACAAATCTAGGTAGAAAAAAATTAGTTCCTTGGGGGTATTGAAGGGTCTTTTCCATATGAACAGCCTTATGTCGATTAGTTTTAAGGCAGGAGGAAGAGATAACAAGAAAAGCTTGCCTATTACAATTGGAAAAGATGTATATAAGTTCAGTACATGTAATGAAATATAAACCTGGCTCTGGCAGTGAATGGAGAAGGTGTGAATGAGCCATTAAGAGGAACAGATTCAGAAAAGATTATTCAATCCTAGGAAAGAAGAAATTATAAGAAATAAACTTGAAATAACCAGCTCAATTTTTGGGGGTGTGTGAGATACAGCAGGAAAAAAACCCAGACACTCTGAAACAATAAAGAGCATTTCTGAAATTGCTGCTGCTCCTAATTCTTTATCTTGTCTGCTTCAAAGGGCTGATTGTACAGCAGAGTTGCTAAGGATTTTGTAGGCATTTTTCCATCTTGGCACAGTGCCCTTTTTTTCTATAGATTTGTACTGTATTCTGACATTTGCCTTGAGAATACTGGGAG
This sequence comes from Bothrops alternatus, assembly GCA_034064705.1. NCBI lineage: Eukaryota > Metazoa > Chordata > Lepidosauria > Squamata > Viperidae > Bothrops > Bothrops alternatus. The sequence continues at coordinate 17,075,168 of JARGCV010000016.1, read as the reverse complement.
TCAAAGAAGCCCATGAGAAAGTATCCATATTGTGAAATAGAAAAGACATGACAAGGTTCTTCAGATGCTTCCCATTAAATGTGAGACTGAATATTTTCAGAGTATGTTGATGTGAATATTTGAGAAAAAAAACCCTAATGTTTCATTTTTTGACACTTGCTTATTTTGCCATTCTTATTAATATCTGATTGTTGTCATGCCACCATGATTAGTACAGTGAATGCTGGCATACAGCAATCAACATTCAAAAGCTCCTATTAACCCTCCTGATCTGGAATGTACTGTCTGATGGGGAAAAAACTGAAGATTCGCTCATTATCTTAGCATCCCTGAAGTTACCTAGTTTAAATAGTCTTATATAACACACTAAGCTACAAACTATAGTTAAGAAGATTCACTATTTGTTTCTGCACAATATGCTAAGCTGAAACAAAACAAGATATGGCCTTGATCACTCAGTACTTTGAAAAATAACACGGTCTCTTAGTTTTGACTTAGCTGTTATAAAAAAGATAGGGCAAAAATATAATAAATATTATTATTATTTGTTGGTTCAATGTATTTTGCAAATACTAACTACTCCAATTATATCGATGAAGCAAATTCAGTTTTTAACCTCTAAGCACAGAAGTACAAATCCTATCCTGGAGTGTGGATTAGTTACTTAGAGCAATTCCCAGTGCTCCAAATATCAGCGGAGCTACTTTTTAATTAACTTTTATAGCTCAGCATATAGTTCAGTTTGAGCAGTGCAAAGCAATGAGTCAAGCCATCACTCTGATTATCCATAAGGCAATCCACCAAGAAATTCTTTGACTTCTGCTGGCAAGACCATCTGCTTTCACCAAGGCTGAAAAAGAGGGTATTTATTATTAGAGGGCATTTATCAAGGATCCCCTCAAACTTGGATGCAGTTTCTTTTTCATCAGCACACTTGCACAGTCTGGATGGTAATAGATTTGGAATGGTTTCTGTGAGGTAAACTGCATTCCTACAATCATTGCATTTTTCTTGATAGCGTTCATCCATGGCTAGAGAAGGAGTACTGGCCTCAATAATTGGTGCTTTCCATACATGGTACATTGATAACTTTCTTGGGAAACATGGTTATATCTGTTGAGTGCAACAGAATTATCAGAGATATTCTAGTATGCCATTGTTGGTATGATATCTTTTTATTGTTGTTGCTTGCATTATAATTCTGATGTTTGATTTGAAGACCAGGGGTCCTAATACTGACGCTAATATTAATTCTGCTGAGTATTAATAGTCATCTTTATAAGACTATAGGCTTCCCTTGACCCATAGATATTTGGGGTACTTAAATGTTACTTGAATGTAATAAGTTTCTGTATAACATAAGGACAAAATTAAGTATTTCAATATTGATTCTCTGCAATAATTATTGCTCTGTTTAAATACTCAGCTATTGATTGTATAAGTTTACATACAATATAAATTAAGTATACTTATTATTTAATTTCTTTTCTATCTTTCTATACAAACTTGTGCTTTTTGCTATTCATGTATAAATAATTAATGTCAAAGTTTGCACTTAGAATTCTAGCTTTCTGGAAGATTTCTTTTCATGAAATGTAATACATAAAATACTTTGACAGCCTTTCTGTTTCAGAATTCCTAGGTAACAATTTAAGTTAACTACTAAAAAAGGCACTTTATATGAAGTATTACATGATAGAAACCAAGGGATGTGGATGACAATTTCACAGAAAGAATAGTATGGATAATCAGAGTGTTCAGAGAGCACCCAACCCATTGTGAAAGCCTAATCTATTGTTCTGGAAATGGATGCATCTGTCTGAATAATTCAGAAATCAGTCTGATCTGATATCATGACCAGATTTAGAAAAAGGCTCGGATAATGTAATGTTAGTTTTTTATGGGGAAAGAGTTCTATCTTTTTTCTTTTTCTTTTTGGAAAGATGGATGGATGAAATGGGCAGGTAAATAAATGTCATAAATATGATTTAGCACTATGGTGAGTAACTTGGTACATGATGTTGAATGATAGCATCAGAAATCCACAAATATTTATATGCGAAACATGGTGCATACAAAATTCATGCTGCAACTTTGTGAATGTTGATTATTTTTAGTAACTATAATGTCTGGGTATCCTTCTCTCATCTATTCCTCCAGGAGACTTTGCTTCTGCCCATCTCAATAGTTTAATTATGTAGTTATATTTCATAAACCACCCATAGCCTGTTGGAATGGACAGTCATAACAAATCAACTAACTGGTTAATTCATCCATCTGCTGGACTTGACCATTAAACATTTTATCATAACAGATAAGGGTGTACTCTTGTTTTTTTCTATAACAAACTACTCATTCAGGAAACCATCTCATTCATTGTATCTATTCTCTGTGTAGTACATCTGCAGACTAGAATTTACAACTGAATAAAGGGAAACTATTAATTATTATTATTATTATTATTATTATTTATTTAATTTCTATGCCGCCCTATTCCAAAGAACTCAGGGCGGCTCACAGCATGATAGAAATTACAATAAACACATATCTATAAAAAACCCTTGAGCTAAAAGAAACCAATCACTCCACAAACATACACAGAAACATACACTGGCTAGGGGCAAGGTGTTAGCTGCCCCAGGCCTGCCGGCAAAAGTATGTTTTAAGCAATCTACGAAAGGCGAAGAGGGTGGGGGCGACACGGATCTCCGGGGGAAGTTGGTTCCAGAGGGCCGGGGCCGCAACAGAGAAGGCCCTTCCCCTAGGCCCCGCCAGGCGACACTGTCTGGCTGACGGGACCTGGAGAAGGCCCACTCTGTGGGCCCTAACCGGCCGCTGGGATTCATGGGGCAGCAGACGGTCCCGTAAATAACCTGGTCCAATGCCATGTAGGGCTTTATAGGTCATAACCAACACTTTGAATTGGGTTCGGAGACCAATTGGCAGCCAATGCAGCTAGGCAAGCCCAACACTGCTTGCGCGGCTGCATTCTGCATTACCTGAAGTCTCCGAACATTTTTCAAAGGTAGCCCCATGTAGAGAGCATTGCAGTAGTCGAGCCTCGAGGTGATAAGGGCATGAGTGACTGTGAGAAGAGACTCCCGGTCCAAATAGGGCCGCAACTGGTGCACCAGGCGAACCTGGGCAAATGTCCTCCTCGCCACAGCCGAAAGATGATGTTCCAAATTTAGCTGTGGATCGAGGAGGACGCCCAAGTTGCGGACCTTCTCCGAGGGGGTCAAAAGCTCCCCCCCAGGCTAATGGACGGATAGATTGAAATATCCTTGGGAGGCAGAACCCATAGCCACTCCGTCTTGTCGGGGTTGAGTTTGAGCCTGTTGGCACCCATCCAAACCCTAACAGCCTCCAGACATCGGCACATCACTTCCGCTGCTTCACTGAAATGACACGGGGTGGAGATGTAAAGCTGGGTATCATCAGCATACTGATGATATCTCACCCCGTGTTGTCGGATGATCTCGCCCAGTGGTTTCATGTAGATATTAAACAGCAGAGGGGAGAGGACCGATCCCTGAGGGACCCCACAAGGGAGGAACCTAGGGGTTGACCTCTGACCCCCTGCCAACACCGACTGCGACCGACCAGTGAGGTAGGAGGTGAACCACCGCAAAACAGTGCCTCCAACCCCCAACCCCTCCAGTCGGTGCAGAAGGATACCATGGTCAATGGTATCGAAAGCCACTGAGAGGTCAAGTAGCACCAGGATAGTGGATAATCCCCTATCCCGGGCCCGCCAGAGATCATCCGTCAGCGCGACCAAAGCAGTTTCCGTGGAGTAGCCGAGCCTGAATCCTGACTGTTGAGGGCCCAGATAATCGGCCTCATCCAAGGACCGTTGGAGCTGGAGTGACACCACCTTCTCAACAACCTTCCCTATAAAGGGAAGATTGGAGACAGGACGGTAGTTGTTTAAAACAGCTGGGTCCAGGGAAGGCTTCTTGAGGAGGGGGCGCACAATTGCCTCCTTGCAGGGAGCCGGAAAGGACCCCTCCCTCAAAGAAGCGTTGACAATCTCCTGAACCCAGCCCCGCGTCACCTCCCTGCTGGCCGAAACCAGCCAGGAGGGGCACGGGTCCAATAAACAGGTGGCGGAGCTCACAGCTCCAATGGCCTTGTCGACTTCATCAGGTGCCACCGGGTCAAACTCCTCCCACACAACAGGATCAAGACGAGTCCCTGTCATCTCGACTGAATCATTATCAGCCGATACTGCATTCCAATTGGAGTCAAGGTCCATCCGAATCTGGGCGATTTTATCCGCGAAAAACTTATTAAAGTCCTCAGCACTACCCTGCAAGGGTGCATCAACCCCCCCCCTGATTAAGGAGGGAGCGAGTTACCCTGAACAGGGCGGCTGGGCGGGATTCCGCAGATGCAATCAAGGCGGAATGATACGCGCATCTTGCCGCCTTGAGCGCCACCTGATAAGTCTTGATATAAGATCTTACAAGTGTTCGGTCAGATACGGATTTGCTTTTCCTCCATCGCTTCTCTAGGCGTCTCTTCCGGCGCTTCATCCCCCTGAGTTCCTCAGTAAACCAAGGAGATCTCCTGGGTCTGCTACCACAGAGAGGTCGCAGCGGCGCAATCCGGTCAAGAGCCCCCTTCGCAGCCATATTCCAGGCCGTAACCAGGGACTCTGCCGAACTGTGAATGAGAGAATCCGGTATTTCCCCAAGCGTCCTCTGAAAACTCTCTGGATCCATCAGACGTCTGGGGCGGAACCACCTAATCGGTTCCGCCTCCCTGCGGGGGAGGATTGGAGCCTTGAAAACAAGCCGCAACAGAAAATGGTCTGATGTTTGAGTTGGTAGTCCATGCACGCCAGTCTTGTATTTGATGTAACTGGTTTATAACTGTTGATGATAGCTCTTTTTAAAATATAACTTCTAAATGTATATAAAGTATGACTAGCTTTTAAAAATTAGTATTAAAGTAAGTTGCAATTTTGACACAATGTATAATTTAAAGTTCCTGTTTATGAAAGCCTCTAGCAAAATCATTAAACAGTGAATTTATTTTTCTTATTATTTAATTAATTGCTGAAGCCTTTATCAATAAGGCCAATAATGTGATATTCAACTATATTTAGATAAATAGTTTGCAAGATATTGGGGAAATATATGAGGATTTACATGCTATTTAGTGCCTACAAAGCTCAATCAATCAATCATATTAAATGGGACCCAGGTAGTGCATACATAGAGACCTTATGCACAGTGACTCTCCTTTGGCTCAAGAAATATGCAAATACATTTTTGATGCAGTTCATATGACTGATGAAAGAATATTAGAAGCACCACAATTTACCAAAGAGAAGCCCCTTACCCTGAATATAATATGAGAGGCAATAACCTGCAGTTTGAAGAAGTCTGTCAGGGAGCTGGCTATACAGGTGAGAAAGAGAATATGCACAAAAGCAATACTGAACTACCAGCAGCTAAACAAAAGCAGCTAATAGCTGTTTTAAGAAAAATTAAACATCTTTGAACCTGAGTTCTATTTGTATAAGAAATAACCATGAAATCCCAGGGCATAGGCTTTACTGAGTAGTAAGTGCAAATCTGTTCCATATTATTGTCTAGAAAACTAGCTGGAAGTGGACCATGACTCAAAGAGCAGTCTCTTGATCCTAAGCTTATCTAAAAATCTCTTGTACAGAATCTCAGATCACTGGGTCATTTTAGGCTCAGTACTACTATTGAATTTTGTTTGTGCATTTTTCTGAGAGAGAGAGAGAGAGAGAGAGAGAGAGAGAGAGAGAGAGAGAGAGAGAGAGAGAGAGAGAGAGAGAGAGAGAGAGAGAGAGAGAGAGAGAGAGAGAGAGCACTATTGAAGCTATGTTCTATTTTTCTAGGCAGATGACTTTCCATTTACTAGTTCTTCAAATGTTTTATCTGGAGATGTCAAGCAGTAAACTGTAGAAAAATTAAGTTCTACTTCAAGTTTTAATTGCCACTGCATTTATCATTGTAAGGATCTATCTCCTTTGCCTCAGTGATAATTTACTATGTCAGAAAAAATACTTTTTTTCAAGTTACTGCTGCTCATTTAAATAAACATGATGTCCAAGGATTATGATTCTCATATGTTTTTAAATCAAACATCTCTGCAAATTACTGTTAGATTACTCAAAGCTGATTGATCCTGTTTACTATATTTTTTTCTATTAGAGCACTATTACATAAATACATACATGCATACATATTTATCAAAGTGAGTATTCTTATGCACAGCACAGAAAATAAATAAGAAATAGAATCCAAAGAAATTAAGACATGAGATAAGAAAAAAAAGAAGGAAATAATAGATAAATCTAGTTTTAGCGGAGAGCTGGTTAGTATAGGGATAAGGCTCCAGGCTAGGAACAAGGGATCCAGAAGTGCATAGCTTCTGTTACTTCATCATTCCACCAAAGACGTGTTTCATAGTTTCCATTAGCATATCCTAACATATAGCCAGGGCACTCTATTACACAATTCTTGTCATTTGGAACTAAAAATGCACATTTTGAAATGCTGTCATTGAGACTCTTATTCTATTAGCATTCATTCTCATCCAGTTTGCCTTGGCAAAACATTTAAATGAGAATTAGATTCAAGCATAAAAATTTAATAGCTTCTGATTGTTGAAGAAATTACATCACAGTTTTAAATGCTATTTTATTGAAATAAAAACCTGTTCTTCTAATGTATGTTGCTTCTTACATTAGCAATGGGTGACAAAAATCTCATGACTGAAAACTTTTTCAAACTGGTACCTTCCACATATTCACACACAGAGAAATGGATTGGAAACAATTATCCAAAGAGTTGGCAGGCTTCACTTCATTCAGTGAGTTGAAAGCAAAAACTGGACACCCATCTGTTGTTAGTGGTTTATTTGCACTGAATAGGAAGTTGGACATTATGGTCCAAATTTCTCCTCAAAATTCTGTCTTGATGATTCTATGAATCTGTGTTCCTATAATTCCCAGTTAAGCATTAGAGTGCTGTGAGTTGTTGTATGAAATGTCTGCAGAACATGTCTAGAGAAAAGCTGAACTAAACAAATGAGGTCTAGATTTAGGAATTTCACTTGTGACTCATTTAGCGCATTTATACGGTAAGAATCACTAAATGAAAATGATAAATGATGCTAAATTATTCTTGAGCACATAACAACTCAAGATATTAGTCCACGGTCTTTTTTTTCATCAAAAAATTAAAGAATGGAAAATCAATTTGGGATGGCTGGGAAATTAAGAAAAAAAATGAGATAATTAAGATCCAAACATAAAAAGAAAGGAAAATGGCCAGTGCCTGATGAGACCAGCCTGGTTGATAAATAAAAAGAACAAGTAAAAAAAAATGGAAAAAGAGATATGTAACAGAAGCAGAATACCAGGAAATAATCCAAATTTGATTCTTTTAATCAACACAAAAAAATAAAAAAAGCATTCTTTGAATATGTTTGGAAAGGAAGAGTTGTTTCCTGACAGTGAGAACAATTAACCAGTGGAACAACCTGCCTCCAGAAGTGGTGAATGCTCCAACACTGGAGGTTTTAAAAAGAGACTGGACAGCCATTTCTCCGAAACGGTATAGGGTTTCCTGCCTGAGCAGAGGGTTGGACTAGATGACCTCCAAGGTCCCTTCCAACTTTATTATTATTATTATTATTATTATTATTATTATTATTATTATTATTATTATTATTATTATTATTATTACCAGTTGGAGAAGATGGTAACATGGTGATGGACAACAGGGAGAAGTCTGAATTGCTTAATTCTGATTTTCCTTCTATTTGTGCACAAAAGAAAAAGTGACCAAACCTGTCAGAAGATTCATCCAAGGTATAGAAGAGAAATATCAAAATAGGCAACAAAGTGGTGAGAGAACACAGAATTGAATGAATTCAAGCAGCTGAGGCTGAATGAACTGTATATCAAGGTACTATGTACTACCGGTAGTTGATGTAGTTGTAGTCAGACTCACTGACTACAATCCATGAGGTCACCTGGAATATAAGGTTAATTCAGTGCCAAAAGATGGAGAAAATTTAAAATTGTTCCAATTTTTAAAAAAGGAAAGAAAAGACCTATCACTCTGACATCAACACCTATGAGAATACTAGAAAATATCATCAAGCTCCTAAAAAGGAGGAACGTGATTAACGGATTTTGCTAAAATTAGATTATGCCACATATTATTATAAAAGTAAATAGATTAGTAACCAAAACAATGTTACAGATCTAATATACCTAGTAAGGCATTTGATAAAATGACCTATTTAATAAACTGGACCAATGTTGGATAGATGGTCCCATTACCAGATGGATTTACAGTTGGTTGAACAATATACCTACCTAACATGTTTCTTAATGAGTTTATATCCACAGGGAGGGAGTTATATAATAGGATTCATCAGGAGTCTGTCCTGGACCTAGAAGTCTTCAATAACTTCATAAATGATTTAGAAGAAGAAATAGAAGGGATATTCAGCAAATCTTCAGATGATACAAAGCTAGGGGGACTGCCAATATCTCAAAAGATAGGCTCAAGTTTCCAAAGGAGTTTTATAAACTTGGAACGTTGAGCTCCTTCCAATAAAATGTAACTCCGTGCACAATTCTGCACTTAAGTAGGAAAAATCAAGTAAACAGATACATGTGAACATATACATTATATTTAGCTTAAATAGTGCTTGTGAGAAGCATCTGGGTATCCCAGTAGACCACAGATTAAGCATGAGCCAGTAGTATGCTACAGCAGCCAAAAAAGGCAAAGCAATCTTTAAGTCACAGAATGTGATAGTCCTGCTCTATGTTGCACTGGTCAAACTATACCAGAAATATTGTGTCCATTTTTAATCATCACAATAAGAAAGGATTCTGAAGAGGTGAAAGGAATGCAGAGAAGAGTGACAAAGGTAAAGAGGGCCTTGGAGACTAAATCCTACAAAAAATGGTTAAAAGAAGGCTAATGAGAGACTTGATAGCTTCACCCAATATATGAAGCAGGGGAAATAGTGTGGATTTATTCTCCATAGTGGCTGAAGACAGACAAGAATCAATTAGTGGAGTTTTATAGGAAGAAATCCAGCTCAAAATAGGGAGATTTTCCTGACCATGAGAACTATTAAGCAGCTAAAGAGCGTGCATTCTGAAGCTGTTCCATCAGTGCAGCTTTTCAAACAAATGTGTGACAGCTTTTTTCTGGAATGGGCTAAGGATTTCTATCTCTGGCCAGGGGATGATATTCAACATAGATTCTAATACAAACAATTATATAAAGAATAAAATTATAATAGCTCTCTGAGGATTACTGGAGCCTGATGCAATCATGGTAACTTAAATCTCATAGATTTTGAAGCATCTACTCTGAAACAAAACTAAAACTGATTACAATTCAGTAATAGACCTAATGTTTATATTGTTCTAAGTTATAACACAGTTGCTTGGTTTTGGCTTAATGTGTTGTATAAGTCCAGCTTCTATAGTTTGAAGCCTGTGGTTTATGGCTTAAAATATTTTGTGCAGTTAGCTATCTATAATTTATTGAGTACAACTTAATAAACCAAACCATGGGTTTTGCCCTATCGTATCAGCCACAAAGTTACATCTATTCTATTTCTATTGAGATCAGAATAGAATGCAAGGTTAGTTACCACGCATCTCCTTAACTTGAATCATATCTTGAAGTCCTTATATTAAAATTGTTGTTAGAGAATTTTAATTTCTCTGTTGGTGAAAAATAAATCAGAAATTCTCACAGTTGACTGCATTTAGCTGATTCAAAATAACTTCTTTATATTTATATCAAAATATTTACAATACCATACATTCTTCTTTATAGCAACATAGCTTAATGAAGATTTCTTACAGAGAGATACAGAGACAAACCTGAGACTGGAAATCCAGCTCCTAACTCAATACCGTTTTGCACAGACTCAGTAGCACTTTCTTCACATTGGCTGACTAAGTTATCACATGACTCTTCCTGCTCATGAATATTCCAACACTCCTCCCTTCATGACAGGAAGAGACATCAGACCTATTGACTTAATACATTCTCCATAGTGAACACTACCCAGTGATTTAGTCATCATGTCTGCCAAATTATCCTCAGAAGAACAATGATGTAAACTAATGATGTAAACTAATCAATGATGTAAACTAATCAATTTTCCTTTTACAGATTCCCTGACATTACAATACTTAATGTCTACATGTTTACTTCTGTTCTTCACCCTGTCACCAGTTGCCATTTTTATACAGGCAACATTGTCTTCAAATACCTTTACAGATTCTTTTACATTAGTATTTAAATCTTGCAACAACTGTACATACCATGTTACTTCAGAACACAATTCAGATAAAGCAATAAACTCTGCTTCCGCTGTTGAAATAGCAACAGTTGTTTGTTTTCTGGACTTCCATCCAATCAGAGTCCCTCCAAACAATATTATAATCCCAGAATTTGATTTCCTTGCATTTATGTCATTTGCATAGTCACTATCAACATAACACTTCAATTTCAATTTCTCAGTAATCTGTATTTGAAGACCCAAATTTATAGTTCCCTTCAAATATCTGAGAACCCTTTTTACATCTATCTAATGCAGTGGTTCTCAACCTTTTTCAGGTTGAGACCCCACTTGCCCCGCCCATGCGCGGCGTGACCCCGGCACCGTGCGCGCGCGCCGGGCCAATCTGCGCATGCGCGGCGCACGCGCAAGAAAAAAAGCAAAAACAAAATGGCAGACCGCGACAGGCCGATTTGCGCATGCGCAACGCGTGCGCGACGGCCTGGACCGCACATGCGCTGCGCGCGCACGATGACGAAAAAAAGCAAAAACAAAATGGCAGACCGCAACGGGCCAATCCGCGCATGCGCAGCGCGCATGCAACAGCCCGAACCGCGCATGCGCGGCGTGTGCGCGACGACGGGAAAAAAGAAAAGCAAAAACAAAATGGCGGCCCGCAACGGGCCGATCCGCGCATGCACAGATGCGCATATGTACCCATGCAGTACTTCCAAAAATTCTCAAATGTGCCAGTGATGGCTTTCTCCCATATAGAATGGCATATGGAGTATTATTAATGGAGGAACTCCACAGCCTGTTAACTTTACAATTGGCAGTCAATATGGCTTCTCCCCAATATGACCTACTCATACCAGAATCCTCTAATAATGAATCTTTCATTGTTTGCAAAACACCATTCCTTCTTTCAGCTACACCGTTCTCTGCTGCTGTGTAAGGATTTGTACGTCTGTGTCTTATCCCCAACTGCCCCAACCGTTGTTGGAATTTAGTTGATATAAATTCAGTACCTCTGTCAGTTTGCAACTCACACACTTGTTGTCTGTACCTTCTCTCTACAAAACTTACCCACTGTTTGAATTGTTGTAGCACCTCTGTCTTTTCTCTAAGCAAGTAGCAAAAACTATACCTGCTATAATCATCAACAATTACCAGTGCATATTTTGCTCCTCCCAAACTGGCTTGCATAGGTCCCACCAGATCTGCATGGACCAGCTCTAGAGCTCTCTTTGTTTGTCTTGTGCTATATTTACTAACTGGGAATGCCTTTGACTTCGATGCTTTGCATACTGCACAGTCCAAATATGTTTTGCACCCCTTCAAATTTAGCTCTTCTGCAAACTCTTGCATTTACTGCAAAACTTTAAAGCTTGCACAGCCTAGTCTTCTATGTAGAAGGTGAACGCATGAATCGTGCTCTGCAACATTCTTAAATATATGGGAACACTGAACCTTTTGTCCCTGCAATACATATAGATTATCTTCCTTTATGCCTTCTGCACAAATATTCCCATTCCTTTTGATAAGACACTTCCCATTTACAAAAATAGTCTCAAAGCCTTGTTTGTCTAAATTAGACACACTTAACAAATTATGTTCCATCTCAGGTACACAAAGCACATTGGTAAACTTTGATTCCAAATATGGAATTTTTACATTGCCCCTTCCGATGACTTTTGCTTTCTGGCCATTTGCCAAAGCCACAGCTTCTTGTGCTACTGGAACAAACCTGCAAAATAATTCAGAGTCATTAACAATTGTTTGACTTGCACCACTATCTATTAGCCACTTGTCTCTGTTGTTGCTATAGCAAACTTTTACAATACCAAAATGTTCCTTTTTCAAATCAGTCTTTTTTGCTTGAACAAATGTCCTTCACTGTAAATTGTTCCTCTGCAAACAGTTCCTTTTCAGATGTGTGTTTGCTCCACAAATGTAGCAATTCTTTTCTTGCTGAGCCCTCTGCTTGCAAAATCTCTCTTTTGATGCAACTTGGTCCCATCTGCTTGTTTCTTCTCCGGAGACTTGCAGACTGGACCCCCTCCTCAGGAATTTCACCTCCTCATGGCTGTTCCTAAAATGTTGCTTTTCTTCTTCATTAAGCAAACATGCCTTTAAAGCCTCAAAATTTAAGTCTTGCTCTTCTTTACACTCAAATATCGCAGAAACTGTGTCCCAGGTTTTATCTAAACTGTTCAACACCAATAAAACCTTCTGGGACTCAGGGAATTTAATCCCACATTGTTCTAAGTCCAAAAATAAACTTTGCATTTTATTTAAATGCTGTTCCACGGATTCACCTGGTTGCAAACAGGCCCTGTAAAGTTTTCTTGACAATTGCACTATATTGCATGCAAAAACATTCACGTGCACAGCTCTCAATTTCAACCAAATCTCCTTTGCAGTCTTTAAATTTGCAACATTTAGAAATTGTTCGTCATCTAAATTCAAGATGAGATAAGCCATTGCTTGATCATGACTTTTCTGATCAGCAGCTGAAAACACTTGTGGTGGATTTTTTACCATATACCACAGCTCTTTAGCTTTCAGCAAACATTCCATTTTAGCAACCCACACAATGTAATTTTTCTGGCCCAAACGAGGCACAGAGTTTTCCTTAAATTCCATTGCAGCCATTCTGCTAATTCTGTCATATTCTTATACTTTCTAAACACAGGCAATTTCTTCCAGCTTTAAATTACAGTGCAGTCCTTAGTAAGCTCTGGGCCCATAACCTGTTAGAGAATTTTAATTTCTCTGTTGGTGAAAAATAAATCAGAAATTCTCACAGTTGACTGCATTTAGCTGATTCAAAATAACTTCTTTATATTTATATCAAAATATTTACAATACCATACATTCTTCTTTACAGCAACATAGCTTAATGAAGACTTCTTACAGAGAGATACAGAGACAAACCTGAGACTGGAAATCCAGCTCCTAACTCAGTACCATTTTGCACAGACTCAGTAGCACTTTCTTCACATTGGCTGACTGAGTTACCACATGACTCTTCCTGCTCATGAATATTCCAACAATTGTGCATGGTATTTGGTAAGACATTCTTAGTGAAGAGTGCCAAATTGCATATTCCCAATAATCATATAACCAGTCATTTCTCCTTGCTCATGGCCTTTTATTTCCAAGCCCTCTTCTTACTCAGGGATATGCAAGAATATCTGAAAAACACAACCTTCCCAAATGTCACTCCAGGCAGTGTTAACATTTGGAAAAGCTACAATTCCTTGTACAATTATGCACAGATGTAAAACAATTGTTCCATGAAGTCCACTGGAAGTGAATGTCATTATTCTGTCCCCACTGGACTTAGTCTGTTAATAAATTTGTTAGCATTTATCTTTCTACAAAAAGCTTATTAGCATTTGCTTAATTCCAAAAAGAAATGCATTTGAAAAACTGAGGGTTGTATGCAGTATGCATAACAACAAGAGATATTTTTAAAATCAGAGCTTAAATTGCATTTAAAACCCTGCATCAAGAACATCAGAAAATAGGATTATCTGAAGAACTGCCTCTCCCCCAATTACATCTACCTGACCCATGTTGCAGGTCTCATCTGTTAGGAATGTACATCTGGTAGGACAACAAAAAGAGCCTTCTTGGTGCCCTTGTCTGTGGAACATCATATCCCTGGAGGTACAATTGTACCTCCCTCACTTTGTTGCTTTCCTGAAAGACTCTGAAGCCATGGTTTTGTCAGTGGACCTGGAGACCACAAATGGAAACGGAGCCAATTAAATAGTTGATCTGATTGTGTTTCTGCTGCCATTGGGATGGATTTCCATTGTAAATAAGCTATGCCATAGAATAAATGATAAGGAACAATTGGGAATTTGTGTTGTTTTATATTATTGCCATAGGTCCCTTCAAAGCATTTTTGCACCAGAGACCAAGATTCCTACCCCCCCATCAATCTTCTTACAAAAGTGGCCAAGATGTGATGTTGATTTCTGTTTTATTGCTGAAAATGGAAAAATGTGATTCAGTTTAACCGAAGGCAGTAAGTTACTAGCTTAAGAGGAACAAAGCAAGTAAGATGGCCTATAATTCTCCAACAGCTCATTATTACTCATTGTTCCTTAGCACCTGGCATCTAAGGGTAGAGGTGATCTTATGTCATGGGAAAAAGAGAAGAAATAGGTGACAGAGCCTTGCAATATTACATTTGTATAGGAAGTAAAGTTTTTAGACTGGGTTACTGAGAAAAGAAAAGAAATTACGCCTCCCCGTATTAAATTTAAATTTAAGTTATGGGGATTTCAACCTTACAGGTAGTCTTATAGCCAGTCACTTAATGAACATTCAAAATTACAACACATTCCCCTAAAGCTACATAAACCACACAAAGTTACATAAAACACAAAGTTTCAAAGTTACAGCCACACAAATACCCATGGTCATACAATCACATTTTGGTTACTTGGCAACTGGTTTACCTTTATGGCCATTTGCCCCATCCTGTGAATTTTAACATTTTTTGCTCGTTTTGGGCAATTACTTCCAGTCACTGAGAAAAAAAATGCTCATAGGGTAAAATGGATTTGCTTAGTGATCATGGCATTCACTTAATGACTGCTGCAAAAAATGCCATTAAATTGGGTCTAGTCATGTGATGGCCCATCTTACAACTGCAGTGATTTAAGACCATAATTTAGGGCTTAATTACTGCCATAGGTTGAGGACTCCTGCATTTTATTATTTATTAAAAATACTACTGTATTGATTAAAAATTGACTAATTATCATTGTCTTTTCAATTCTAAGAATTGAAGTTCTTGTCAGGCGCAAAAAATCAAGAACCAAGGTTTTTCAAATGAGTTTTTCCATGCTATCTCTCTACAAAAATCTGAACTACAGGTATGATCACAATGGAGCCAAAATTTACATTGCTAAGTGAGACATTTGTTAAGTGAGTTTTGCCCCATTTTACAATCTTTCTTGCAGCAGTTATTAAGTGAATCACTACAGTTGTGAAGTTAGCAACATGGTTGTTAAATGAATCTGGCTTCCCCATTGACTTTGCTTGTCAGAAGGTCGCAAAAGCTGATCATATGACCTTGGGACACAGCAACGGTCATAAATATGAACCAGTTGCCAAGCATCTGAATTTTGACCACATGATCATGGGGATGCTACAATGGGCGTTAAGTGTGAAAAACATTTATAAGTTACTTTTTTCAGTGTTGTTGTAACTTTGAACGGTCACTAAATGAACTGTTATAAGGCAAGGACTACCTGTACTAATGGTCAAAGCAAATTGGTGATAGATAAGAGTCAACAGAATTCAAGGAGGACTTTGATCTCTTATGGGCATGAAGGAATACCAAACTGATGACACGCTTGGCCCCTCCCTCAGACTCAATCTGGTCATCTCTACAATTTTTTTTAGAACTGACTATTAACAGTAAAGGAACCAACAGTTATGAAATGCCCTGCAGACAGCAGTTAGTACAACAGCAATAAAAAAAACTTGGAAAACATGTTCAGCCATTGTGATGTATTTACATCTACACAGATCAGAATGGTGCAAGCAAAGGTTTTCCCTCTAATGGTCCATGAGGTGAAAGTTGGATTTTGAAGAAACAAGATTGAAACAGCATTGATACTTTTGAATTCTGGTTTTGGAAACGAGTCCTGAGAATATCATGGTTAGCTAAAAGAACTGGATCATCGAACCAATTTGAGCAAAAACATTTTCATTCAAAGCACATATGACTAGTTTGAAAACTCAGCTCTCTGGAGAAGCTCTAATGCTGGAAAGTGGAAGAAAAAGGAATCGGATGACCAGCAGCAAGAATAGAGTTACAGCATTGATGGGTGAACCATTAGAAGACCTGAAGGACCAGGTCAGGAACAAATTGTCAAGGAGGAAATCTATGTAATGGTTAAGAGATTGCACCAACTTGATGGCACATAATCCAACAATTAATCTAATTTTACATTTCAAGCAACATATATGTTCCTGCACCCAAAGGCTTATATTTCTTAACTAAATTCAAAATTTTGCACTATACTATTATGTAATTAATGCAGGTGCTCTTAAAGCTGTTTTAAAATATGTTTAATATTTTGCTTCCAATGACAATATTAACATTTGTTTTTTAAATATATATATTTACTATAATATAAAAATATTTATATTTTAAAACCTATTTTATAAATATTATGCATACTTCAGGTGGAAACTATAATACTTTTCTTAATTAAAAGACATTAAAGTCTACCATTTAATCACTGAAGATATTTTAATCCATAAATTTGTCCTGCTTGCATTGATTTCAAGAAACATTTGTAATCTAGTTGTGCTTTTTTCGCTGTATTACATGTGAATGAAAACAATATTTTTGTTTGGGCTAGAGAACTACTGAACAATTTCAAAGGAGGGATGTATAAAGGCTTGAGGAAGAAGGGAGGAAGAGGCGGGTGACAGATAGCTAAATAGGTGATAGATAGATAGATAGATAGATAGATAGATAGATAGATAGATAGATAGATAGATAGATAGATAGATAGATAGATAGATAGATAGATAGACGGACGGACGGACGGACGGACGGACGGACGGACGGACGGACGGACAGACAGACAGACAGACAGATCATACACACATGTACCATTTTATTTAAATCTGTATTAACATTAACTTCATATTACATTTTATTTTAAAACCATGCACCACTTTATAATGGTATTATATACTGAAAGAATTCTTATAAGACTCTTCAGCCAGGTGGGATTTAACCCCACGACATGTCTTTTGTGAACTATGCAAATTACATTGTAACCAACCCATCTGTAGGGAATCAGGCTAAGAAAGGTTTGTAGAAAGGTTGGCATCTGTACATATAATCCTCAGCATGGCCACAGGAACACCAGTATACCTTAACATGTCCTGATATGTTGGTGAGCTACTCATAATGGAGAAATGGAGAAAAGTGCATATATTCTGAGAAAGGCTTAAGGTAGTCTTTACACTGAGAAATACTAAAACTGTTTCTTGCTTCAAGTTAATGGAAATATAAAAAATTACATTGCTGGTCTTATACACAGGTATAGCAATAAAGCATCCGTCACATTTCATCTAGAGTATAGCAGCTGGTGGGTTGAAGATAGAGTTTTCTTTTTCTGCTAGTTAAGAAGTATGCTAATTGTCTCCATTCCTGAACAGGAACAGCCTATTCACAACTGTCCATAGATTAGTAATCTCATTCTTATATTGTTGTAATGAGATCCCTGTGGGATTACTGTTGAGCTGAGTTTGGAAGCTGCAACTGCTGCAGAATGCAACAGTCAAGTTATTACATGGGGAGCCTGTGTTATGTTTCTGTCCAATTAACCAGCTACCAAGCCAGATTCAAAATTTGCTTATGCTGAATAAGTATATTGACAGTATCTGGGCTATCTGCCTTATCATTAGGCAGAGAGAGAGACCAAAAGAATGTAGTAGATGCTGCAAAATTTATCATGATGGCAAAACCTTGGAATGTAAACCTATGTGTTCTCACCGCTGATTCTATGGTTCTGCAGAAGTCTTCAGTTGGTGGGAAGCTCTCTTCCTTCACCAATGTCAAAGGAATTGACAGAAAAATTCAGCCAATTCCTCCAAATAAATATTTCTAAGAGACATTGCTCAAAGTTTAGAAAGTAGAAACCTCAGAAAAAAATGATGTTCCTATTTTGCTGATTCCTGGGCTATATGAAGAACCACTAAAATTATGCTGAAGTACCATCCATAATCTTTTCAGTGGCACTGCAAAGACAAGAGCACAACTATGGCCTTTCTCTGTATCACTGAAATGCCAAATAGGTATCTGCACCTACTGAAGTCCATCTTCCACCTTTAAATATCATTCATAGATATTTTCTATCCTTTCCAATCTAAAGGGTAGGACAAGTGTTCTGAAATCTCTTCCATCTTATTCTTGATTTCATTCAAGAGTGTAATTTACTTAAGAAATGTATTTTACTTAAGAAATACATTTGTATTCCACTCTTCAGGACTTTCCATCACTTCCCCCCCCAAAAAAGTACAAAGCATTTAAAATAATATAAAGAATAAATTAAATAAAAATCAGACAATCCAAGTTGCAAAAAGCAGCAGGTAAACAAAAAACTGTATATTTAACAATCTATTTCAGATTGAGATAAAACATTTATTAGGCCAACTCAAAGTTTTTATTTTTCAAGTGATACGTTCAATATTTTTCCCAGCAAAAAAGTAGAAAACAGCAACCTGGAGGTAGGGGGGTTATGAGTAATGCTGTAAAGGTTTTAGTCTAAAGTTGGGGCCATATTCATATTTGCCAATTGGATTTTAAACTTCCAAAAACAGCTGACAATTATTGGGGGGTTTTTTCTCAGCAAAGCTTTGATATAAGCCCTCCACTTAATAGGATATTATTAATACTTAATGGATACTCTTATCACATATTGGATTAGCATGTAACCTATACAAATATGGCTGGAATATCAGCCACAATTTTTCCTCTTTTAATTTTTTTTCTCTTTTGTAAATTGTTCTTGGAAACCTGAATCTTGCATGTTAGGCAAATGTTGTTCTTTAATAAAGATATTGTCTCAGTATAGACTTGTTTTGCTTTTTTCTCATACTTACTTTACTATTTCTGTGCTTTTACAAAGAAAAAAATATATGGATAAGGCCATTGTTTAAAGAACTGATCTCTGCTACTAATAACTTGGAGTCTGGGCCAGAGAATTAGGTACTGAATAGGTTCATTAGCTGATGGCTATAGTTTACATGAACTTGTTCCAGACCACTCATTTTTTTTTTAAAAAAAAGCTGTATAAACCTAAGAAAAAGCTTAGATTTTAACAAGCAGTTCAGTTCCCTGCTTAGTATGTTTCTGTTGGGAATCAAACTTTATCTATAGGTACAACTAGGCTGCAATCAAGAGCCAGTTTGATGTCATGTTAAGGTATCAGGCTAGAAAACAGAGACCATGATTTCTAGTTCCATCTTAGGTTTGAAGATAGCTGGATGACCTTGGGCTAGTCACTCCCTCTCAGCTCTAGGAAGGAAGGGAGTGTCAAACAATTTCCCAAAAATTTGACAGAAGTCAATATCGAAGGCACACACAGAAAAGGTTGCATTCACTATACACTTGGAACAGCCCCATAGATCACAGTGGGATTTACTTCTGAATAAACATCCATGTTGTTAGGCACAGATCTTATCTTGCCTATCAGAGAATCAAAAGATTTTCTGTTGATACAATATTTACTTTGCTAGACTCATTGCTATCAGCAAAAATATCCGTGAGTAACCATACGAATACTGATCTGATCACAATATTCTACTTTCAATGGAAATTGGGAATTTCTGTACAAAATAAGAATAAAAGGTAATCTCATTAACATTTCCACCTATTTTAATATTTGTTAAAGTGAAAATTAAATGTTGAACTGAGTATGTGATGTAAACAAACTGTTTTTGGATCTTTCACAGAATGGAAAATGAATCATAATGATGAAAGAAAGCCAGCTGGCCAGTGAAAGAGACACGCTGAACTAATATTTTTTTAAAATGAAATTTTCAGTCCCTTTGCACACATCTTGGAAGTAAATGAGTCTACTTTTACATTAGCTCTAAGATACCCCACTATGGTTTCTAAAAGGGTAACATTTGAATATAGTGCTCCCTTAATCTATGTTGATTTCAAAACAATAGCCCCTATAACCATAGATTACGTAAATTAAGGCCTGACACAATGAGAATTCCCAAATGTGTGGACAGGGTCATTCCACAGTAATTTTATTTTATTTATTAAATTTGTTTGCTGTCCATCTCGCTGCAAGGCAACTTGTAGTCAGGACTAAGCCTTCTCTACAGAATCCAGTTCTTTGGAAGACTTTTCATTCCCAAAAAGCACTTGCTTCTTTGCTGCTTTTTTTGGACATGTGCTTAAGTCTTAATAATTTTGATTATTTTTCATTATTAATGCTTGCAGGATCAGTTTTTAGGCTAAGACAAAGTAGGCACTGCCTTAAGATTCCAAATCCCAAGGATTGCCAGTGCCAATCCTTCTTCCAAGCCATTCTAAAAGTGCAACTCCTCACATCAGTAGAAGGCAGTAATATTAGTTAATGTGGCCTAAGGGTACCATATATCCTTGAGATAGCACTGTTTGGTGCTTTATTATTGACTTTTTGTTGTTGCTGTTATATTTATATCCCATTTTATTTCCAGAACCTCAAGACAGCATAATAACATTCCTACATCCATTTTTTAAAATAACAATAACCCCATGATGTAACTGGATTGAACGCAATTTCTACACAAGATGCACACTGTTCAATGCCAGTTCTTTCAAAGTCTAAACTATATTGAAATATTTTTTATACCTTACAGATTGATGTTCTAGGTCAGCCATTTATTTCTTAAATAAGAAATCAGAATGGAGAAATTTATCAGTACTTCCAAAGGGCATGCCAGTAAAACAAAATCAGAAACACTTCTATAGTCATTTTATATGCATTGTAGTTACTATTATACAATAGACTAGACATTACTTCTTAGCATAGCTGCTTGCTTGACTGCATTACAATTTCTAATTTTTAAACACCTACCATAAAGTTGTTAAGAAATGATGCATTTAACACCCCCATTAAGATTAATGTACACTACAAAAACTCCATAGATTTAATATATTTTCTTCAATACAAATTTAACAAGTTTTCGTATATTCAAATATATTTATATTAAGCTGAGACTGCTCAGGTACTTTCAGCAACTTTCTCTTCTAACAAGAAATGATTTTGTGTAAATACAATAAAAACATTTTGAACTCATCAATGGATCATATTAATTTGTATAATCAAAAGCCTGCTTCATTCATTCCATAATATAATATATTTGTACTGTTTGCATATTAATGTGTTTGCATCATTTGAGTATTAAGATCTTCCGAGTCTATAAATTCATTGAATGCTCATAGTAGTTGGA
Source organism: Bothrops alternatus (assembly GCA_034064705.1). Taxonomy (NCBI): domain Eukaryota; kingdom Metazoa; phylum Chordata; class Lepidosauria; order Squamata; family Viperidae; genus Bothrops; species Bothrops alternatus. The sequence continues at coordinate 17,053,856 of JARGCV010000016.1, read as the reverse complement.
CTTTTAAAACTGATTTGAAAATGTGTTACAAATGTTTGAAAAGCTTATTGGTAACAAAAGTTAAAAATGGTATAAATTTTAAGAAATTAACTTTTTATGAAAAATATTTACAATTTAGACTACATTAACTTGTAAAATAGTTCAAAATGTACTTTTTCTAGTTTAAATCTTGCTAAATTGAAAATGTTTGGTTTTATATTACATTTAAAGTCTCTGAAGATTTCTGTATTTTTAGAATGTTTTGATTATGCTCTGCAGAAATGTCTTGTGTTTCAGAGACTGAAATGTTACATTAGATCATTTTCCTCCAAAATACAAGAAAAAATATTTTACAATATAACCCATTTATAAATAAAACAAGCATTATGATATAAATGCAATTGAAGATCAAGGAGTAGGAAATAACAGACGAATGGTGCACTGGAGAAACATGGTTATTTGTAAAAGGAACTGGGGTTGCAACCAAATTTACTCATTCTTAGATTAGATTCATTAATATTAATATGTCTATTGTAGTTATGAATAAATCAGTATCACATTCTTATAACCAAATGCTAATAAAGAAGACAAAGCTAGAAAGAAGGGATTTTTTTTCTTAAAAAAAAAAAGATTGGTGGAATAAAAAAAAACAATTCAAATACATTGGACTTAAATTAGGTATTAGGTATGTCTTTGATTCAAGTGGGTGTTCTTTAAATATGATTAAATATGAATCCAAATTAATGCTTTTTTATTTTTTAATTCCTCACCCTATATAATGACCCACTGAAAACAGTACCAATATTTTCTTCAAAGCATGAATTAGTAAGGTTATCATTTCTTTTCCATAAGTAATCCTCTTTCCATCACAGCATATATAAAATCTCCATATTTATAATTCTAATAAAAGTTGATTAACTCAGTCTGATCCTATTCCAGTAAGTCCTAGTATAATAAAGAGAACTGAAAGAGGGGCATGGTTGCCAGTGCAATCTACCTTGGCATCTATGCTTCATGAGTTCACTTTCCCAGTACATCTAGAGAACTTTGTACTGCTATCCAGCCATCATTAGGGTCCCATGAAGTCTGTTACTGACCCATTGGCATAACAGAAGACCCCATAAGTCACTAATGCTGGAAGCCCCACATGAATTGTTTACCTTCTAGCAAAATAACTGTAGGAAACTTTAAAAACACAATTGTTCTAATATGCAATTCCTGTTAAAGAGAAAGAAAAATGACATTAATAGTTATCTGTAGCATTTGTACTAAGTGATGGTTCAGCTCCAAAATGATAATGATAATGAAGAATGTAGAAATATTCAACATAATTGCTTTTGATAACTACTTCCTTCTTTTCAAGAACAGCACAATGACACCACTGGACAAGATTATGTTATACTGAGATGTGGTGCATAACAAAATCTGATATTTGTATTACAGTCCTTAGCTACAGCACACTAACCCATATTTTGAAGAATTTAGAGCAAATACTAAGATGAGAATTATTTTTCCCCACACCACTTCTTCATAACATACGTAAATGAAAATGACATAGTTTTGCTCACTTCAAGCAAAATTAGATAACATAAATGAAACTATTCTATCTTGCCACTAGCAGCTCTTTGCTGATTGCCAAAGGAAGTTTTCTTTAAAGAGTGATGTCACCCTCTGATCTATCAGCTACTACCAGTATATATATAAATATATCTGCAACAGCTACAACCTCTGACTCACTTTCTCCATGCCTTTTCCTCTAAATCAACTAACAGCATCCAAGAAAGACCAGCTGTGTGCCTATCCATCAAACTGCAGTCATTTCATTTTGGGGGAAGGGGTGGTATTTTAAAGCTTTAATTTCTAGCATGTTCACTAAAGCAAAGAAAGCAAATGATCGTTGGATTTTTTTAAAAAATAAAGCAATATACTCATATATGCCTTAGAGGAAAGTGAGAAGAGGAGGGAAGAGGAAGAATACAGAAAGCCCTTGCTGCAGATTTGCTGCCAAGTGTGAGATTTTAATTCTGCCTTTTCCAATTTGGTACCAATGGCTGTGGTTTCAGGGGACTACAGCTGACACAACTGGAGGGTAGTAGATTGATGAAAAGCTTGCAATGTTACCCTGGTAAGATATTCATACCATGAATGATCTGGGGAGATGATTATTGTTTCACTCACAGATTTGGTTACTCATATCCAATTTTTAACACACACACACACATACACACACACACGTACAAGCCCCCAGGCATGCCATATAGAGACAAATATAGTTTTGCTTTGTTCTGTGTTTGCAGAGCAAAAGGATCAGCGTTCCTTTGCTTCCTCTCCTTTTCTTTTTTAAACTCGGCCTGCTTTGGACAAAAAAAGATCAAGACACAGCAGCTGCCTACATATCACGTCCAGATGCCCAGAGCCTGCAGCCGCTCGACCGATTCCACCCAGTTCCGGCACGTCTTCCGCGGGGTCTGGAATCCGCTCTCCTTCAGCGCTCTGACCTCCCGGCGCCCGGTTCCTGGTCAGCCTCCCTGGCTCTTCCGCACGGCTTGGTGCCCCTCCACCGCCCCTTCCCCACGAACCTTCTCCCTGACTTCGTCCCTTCTTCCCTCACCTGTCGGAAAGGATGGCGGAGGGCGACTGAAATGGCCCCGGCCGCCGCCGCCGCCGCGCAGAGCCCCTTTTCCCCTCGCCCTCGCCCTTCCCGCGTACCGTCTGAAGCCTTGGAAGGACGAGGGCCAGGACATCCTGGATTTCTTCAAGCCGGGCCGGTGGCCGGTCTCCAACGCGAAGGACCCGCGGTCCATGGCTCGGCAGTAGAGGTAGCGCTCCGTGTCCGAGTAGCCGCGATGCCTCACCCTGCCGCCGCCCCCGACGACGCGACCCCGCGAGGCTGGAGGGAGAGAAGCAGGAGGTGGCGGCGGCGGCGGCGGCGGCGGGAGAGGCGGCGGCGGCGGCGGCGGCGGCTGGTTCTGGGGCGCCTGCGGCTGGTGCACGAGGAAGTGGTGCTGCTGCCGGAGCTGGTAGCGGCAGTGGTGCTCGTGGCGCCACAGATGCTTGGGTGCCGGCAGTTTCTCGCTGCTGCCGCCGCCGGGCGCCGGTTCTGCCAGGTTGGGGCGGTTCTCTTCAGCTTCCATGCTTTGAAGGTCGGGGCAGGGCTGAAGAAAAGGCACCGCTGTTAATGTCGCTCTTCCCGCGGCTCGGAGAGGCAGCGGCGACAGCGGCGGCAGCGGCCGGCTTCTTCCCCGGCAGCCTTGCTCGCTCGCTCGCTCGCCCGCTCCCTCCGCTCCAGCCGCTAGTGCGCCCCTTCCTTCCCCGCGCTCGGCCGCCCGGCTTGGAGGGTGGGGAAGGCAACTGCGCTGCTGAAAAGTTGGACAGTTCCCGCGTCGCGCTGTTGCCGAGTGGCGGCAGAGCAACGCCGCACTTTCTCCCCTCCCCTAGCCGCTAGGAGCCGCCGCCGCCCGGCTTCATGCCGCCAGGCGTATAAGGGCAGAAGCCTCCGCCGCCCCGAGAAGCAAGCTGAGGCGAGGAAGCAAACGAGGCTCGCCGGCTTCTCCCGACCTCAGAGGCTACCTTTTCGCCTCCCCGAGCTTTCCCGCTCGCCTTTTTTTTTTTTTTTTAAGCCGGGCTTGCTGCGCCTGGCCGCCTCTCCCCCTCTCCTCAGGGCTGGCAGCGGGGAAGTGACTTCGGGTCGGAAAGTTACCCGAAGTCGACGTCGCTTGCGAAGCGGAGGGGCGGAGGGCAAGCAACGTCGCGGCTCTTTAGCTCCTCCTCGGGATCTTTCCCGGTTTCTCTGGGGGGGGGTGGTTTTCTTCCTGTTTGCAGGGGTTGGGGGTGGTGGGAAGGATTCCCCATTCAGCCTCGCCAAGCGCTTCCTCCAAATGGAAAAATGCCAGGAGCGCGCAAGCGCGCGCCTCTTTTCTTCTTGTCCCTCTTTCCCCCAGCAGTCTTTCCTGTGAATCAACACTGCCAATGTTTTAATTATAGCGATGTCTGTGCCCGCTATTCAGAGGAAAGATTGGGTGGAGCACTTTCATCATAAACCAGTCATTTCTGAACTTTTTGAGATTCAAAGAGGGAGAATTAAAAAAAAAGGTGCGGGAAAAATGATTTCAATTTAAATAGTTCTGCTGAAGAGCAAAGTCAGCTACCTGAGAAGAATGTCTTTAAAAAAAAAAGTCAGACGAAGCAGATGTGGGACGGATCATTAGCTAATGAGGATTATTTAACATGTTGTGTGAACCTTACTTCCTTTTACTTAACTGTAGTTGAGCAAATAATTGCTTAGGACGATTATAGCAACTGCGAATACGTTTTGGATTCATGATTAGTGTACCCATAAAGTAAACTCTCAGTGTAATGGACTAGGGTATGTTTGTGAAAACTAAATTATTAAATAGTAAATGGGATTGTTTAAAAAATCTAAAACATACTTCTGCATGTGAAAACCTAGTTTAACTGATAGTAATGATAATGACTATATAAAAAAAATACTTTGCAATAGTGTAGTAACTTTTAACCAGCAGGTTTTAATCATTAAATCTGATTCAATAGTTAAATTACTGTATATTCAGAGAGATGTAACCAATCATCCCCACCGTTCTGTCTGGCCCCTCTCAGCTCATTAAAATCAACATAAATATGTCTTTAAGAGGTTTATTTAACACATTTCAAAAGAATTCACTTCAAAGCACGCTGCTGGCATTCTGCTGGCAGAAACAGCCAAGTCTCATGTATTTACATTTAGATTAACACATGCTCCTTCCACACCTTCCAATTAACTCACTCTTTCTTTATCACATTGTCCAAGGCCTCATTATTCTCCCGTAGATTTCCAAAACATTAGAAGACTGAAGTCAAACGCACGGCTACTCCTTGATTAACGTTGCTCGTGACAAAGGCGTAGTCTCTCTGTCCCCTTCTAATATAGTGTCCGATACGTCACTTCCCCTCATTACTTCCTTTTTCCACTTAACTGACACCGTCGCTTATCAAACCTTCGGAATCTCAGATCAAGCCATCTATCTTCTTGATCCAAATCTGACCCCTCACTTTGTGAATCTGATCCAGACTGCCTGTAAATCTCCTCCCTGTCTGGCTCAGCTGCCGGGAGGGGAAAATACCCAGAGGGGCCTGGCTGCTCTTCCTCGGCTGCCGGGAGGGGAAAACACCCAGAGGAGCCTGGCTGCTCATCCTCATACTCTGACACTTCCCAAGCTGGTCTAGGGACACTCACAACACCCACATATCAAAAAAGATATCATAAAACTTATCATATCATAAAACTTTATTTTTTTATAATTCATCTTTGCCTTCACAGTAATGAAACACTACATTTTAAATCCTTAGGATTTAAAATATTGTGACAGAATGGAGGCGTTCACACAGGTATTAACAAACAGTACAAGTGAATCTCTAATGCTGCAGTCAATATGCAACATTTACAAAACAGACTTAACCAGATAAAGAACTAGCAATTAAATCCACTCAACATATTAAATTTGGTTACAATTATTTTTGATTAGCTTTTTGGAAGACTTCACACAAACTCAGTTTTTGGGACAATAAGAAATCCCTTCTTCTAATACTATTCTTGCTCATGTTTTCAATCAACCTGTTAAACAAATCTTGCCGTTCTCTTCAGGCCTAGCAGGGGAAATGTGAAGAGATTGAAAAGGAGTAAAGGAAAAACAGCTTTCATTTGATATTCATTAGAACATCCAGTCCTTAGCGACTCAACCAAAGACAAAATCAAAGAGGCACTGAGCAAAGCTGCACAATTCCATTTGCTCCCCAATGCTTGGATATGATTTCCAGAGACCCTTCAAAAACTACTAACAAACTGTAATTCATAACTGTAAACTTTAATGTGACAACGTACAGTTCATTGATTCATCTATTTTTAATTAACTCACAAAAAACATTTCAGTTAGAAGTATTGAGAAATAGAAGAAGCATAATTAACTCTAGACTATATTCACATTTCATGGAGTTATGGTATTACAGTTTTATTTGTTTAAGCCACATTCAAATTATGTTAGATCAGCGGTTCTCAACCTGTGGGTCGCGACCCCATTTGGGGTCGAATGACCATTTCACGGGGGTCGCCAAACAACGCAGTCCGCCATTTTTTCCCCTTTTCCCCTCGGCCGGCGCAGGGGGCAGCACTGCGCATGCATGGGGTAGCACCGCACATGCGCGATGCAGGCCGTCGCGCCACACGTGTGATGCAGGCTGTCACGCATGCGTGATGCGGGCCATCGCACCATGCATGCGTGGTGCAGGTCGGGGTTGCGCCCTGCATGCGCGGCGCAGGTCGGGGTCGCGGCCTGAAAAAGGTTGAGAACCGCTGTGTTAGATGGAATTCTTTCTCTGAATAATAAATACAAAGAATTCTTAAGTGAATCATTATTTCATCCTATGAAAGAGGATATGATTCTTTCTCAGCCCCAAGGCATATAAAGCTTTCTGTGTCCAGCAGCAGTTTGAACTGCATCCAGATATCAATGGGTAGCAGTGAAGTTGTTTTAATAAGGAAGTCTAAAACTGGAAGGGTCGGACAGGTCAGAGTCCAATTGTCTACTCATTAAGAGTTTAAATTCCTTGCAGTGAAGGGAAATCTATTGTGCACTCAGATAAAAGCCTAGGAAATTTTCTCTACTATTATGAATTTGTCCATTTTTATCACTGTTTTCTGTCCTATGTTCTGGGAAAATAAAGAACATCTCTGATCACACCATTTCCAAAATGTTTCAAAATGAAAATGAAGCTTCTGAATATTTTCAATAGAGGTCATGTTAGAGTATATAACACTTATCCAGACAGAGTAACACTATTAATGGCTATTGGCCATGAGTATTCCACAGGATAGCCATTCCTCTGAATATCAAGAACAATGTCTCATTGTACAAGGAATCCATTATATATATGCTGAGGAAAGCAAGAAACCTATTTATTCTATTCCATATCAGATTAAAACTATCTGGGATGGAGGTTGAATAGAGATTGACACTCCCAGTTTTTGCGAGAACAGGGTTACATGCAGGAAGTTGATCTTTCCTTTCTCCACAGTTTCTTAGTGCTTCCTTTTCCTGATATTGTACAAGAGATAAATTTACTTTCCCATAAGAAAGGCATCTATGCCTAATTATGCCACAAATTTTGCAGAATTTTGAACTTCAAATTCTGAGAAAATTTTCTTCTTACTATCAAAACTCTTAGTTTTTACTTCAAAGAGTCAATGATTTGCACCTGTTATATTTAGGATTCACAACACATATATTTCCAACAGAAAATAATTTATACCATAAATAATAAATTGCAAATAGTTTGAATGGAAAAGTAATTTAGTCTAAGCATAGTACAGATCAAAGATAATTATGTTATACTGTTTCATAAGGCGAAATCCAACCAGCTAAGAATTTCAAGAATTTATGCAAACTGAGTTTTTAAAAAAAATTCTTATAGCAGCCAAAACAATATGTTCATTTCATATAACATTTGCTTTCAATTTTTTTCTATTGTGAGGAAATGCATTGGTCCTCCAAAAATGGAAGACATGTTAGAAAAAGATTGATGGCACGTGGCTTGGTTTTCTCTTTGATGCATCTGTTCCCAACCATTCTAATTATTATTTCATATAGCTGTTTCTCATACCAGCCTGGCTGCATGCACAGGAGAAACATGTGAGGAGAAGAAAACTAAACAGAAGAACCAATTTGCTGCTTTAAGTTCCCTGAGCTAAGTTGTTAGCACATTCACTTTACTTTTCATGCATGTTATTTGTGTTGCTGGTTTTATTACAATTATGGTTTTTGCTAATTGTTTCTCTTATTTTGCCTCATAGTCTTGGGACTGAGAGGCATACAAATGCAAATTCCTTCATTAGTTAACTACACAACTTTGCATGCTTACATGAAAATAAGTCTCATTAGGTTTGATCTACAGTTGACCATATTTTGATGGATCCAGTGAAGTCAATGGCATTTATATTCAAAGCTTCATTAATTTTTATGGGCTTCCGAACTGAATGCCATTTACGTTCAGCTAAATATGAATAAAATTGTGGCATAAATCAGACTGTCTGATATATTTTTCAGGAACATGCCATTTTATAAAATAATAAAGTTTTTGATACTAAGACAGGGCAGACAATGTGGTAGCCTCAAAAGTTTTGGACTACAATTTATTGTCATCAGCCATGCTTGTTGAAGTATTGAAGCCCAAATAATCCGAAGGACATCAAATTCTCTCACCTTGGACAAAAGTCAGAGTCACCCATAACCAAGCAATATACTGCTTTCCTAAGACAGATTCCTGTATTAAATTGTCAGAATCATAATGGAAGAACAATATTGGAAGGAAATGATGTATAGGAAGAATCAAAACTGTAGCACCTTTGCTTGAAATAAATGTTACATCACCCTTCTGAAGTGATTTTGTCTCCATTCCCATGTTACCATCATTAGAACTATTTCAATAATATATGGATTAGTTAGTGTAATAACAATGATTGCAGTATTGGACTAGGACAGAAGAAATCCAAGTTCAAGTTCCCTCAGAACCGTGGAGTTCACGGGACCATTTGCCTCTCTCATCCCAACCAGCTTCAGAGAATTGCTGTTAGGGGATAAAATGTTATGTTGCCTTGAACTCCAGAAAAAGGGCAAGATACAAATGTAATTTGAAAACAACAACATAAGGGGTGACTTGATTAAAGTGTATAAAATCATGCATGGGATAGAAAAGGTGGATAGAGAAAAATTCTTTTCTCTATCACACAATACCAGGACAAGGGGGCACTCCCTAAAGCTCATAGCTAAGAAAGTGAGGACAAATAAAGGGAAATATTTCTTCACCCAGAGGGTCGTTGATTTATGGAATTCACTTCCAGAAGGGGTCGTGACAGCTGTCAGCCTTGACAGCTTCAAGGCAGGGCTAGATAGATTCATGGATGCCAAGTGTATCGGTGGTTATTAAAACGGATGTCCATGTGCCGCCTCTATGTTGGTTGAGGCAGGCAGGATTCCCTTGAGTACCATTTGTTGGGGGTCAAGGGAAAGGGAGGGTTTTGCCTTCTCCTTCTGCTCAAGATCTCCATGTACAATTGGTGGGCCACTGTGTGACACAGAATGCTGGACTCAATGGGCTTTGGCCTGATTCAGCATGGCTCTTCTTATGTTCTTATGTTCTTAAGTCAAAGCCATATTCAATTTCCTTATATAAGCCTTCTACCACTTAGTCTCTGTCAATTGTTAGTCTTTATTTCCTTGGATTCATTTACCTGCTTAATCAAGTCTACGACTATAGAGCTAGCTTATATTAAATTATATTAAAATACAAAAAAAGAGAGATCTGATCATTTTTCATTGCAAGTAGGAGTCCCTAAGGCAAACTTCTCTCCCTCCCCCCCCTCTCTCCTAATTTTGATATTAGTTGGATGGGAGACAACCAAGAAATCTCAGGGTTTTAGTCCACTTGAGAAGTTGAAAAAGCATACTAGAAGGTTGAGAGAAAACTTCATTACCATTGCTAAGAACATTACATATTATAGAAATATGTAATTAGTCACCATAATGCATCAAACTCTTCTTAAAGGAGTATTTATCACAGTTTGTGATTATAACATTTATTACTTATATAACCAGTGCTTTTTTTGTAAAAAAAAAAAAAGGTGCCGGAACTCACACACGTCATACAACTTGCCTTGCCTACCCTACAAGGTTCCATCCAAAAAAGGTGCCAGAACTCCATTCTGGGCGTTCTATGAGAAAAAAAGCCCTGTATATAACTAATTTATATTCATTCAGAATATAATTGTTATTTGATAGGAGTGAAGGGACTTATACATCCCAATGACATCCAAATGAGTCATTCATGACAAGAGGGTCATAGACAAGAAATCAGACTATATAAATTCCACTGAGAAAAGAATTGGCAAGCCACTTCAGGAATCTGCCAAGAAAACAAAATAGATATTCTCAACCAATTCATACTAGAAGAAATATCCAATAAGCTCTTGGAGAAGTGTAAAAAACAAGTATGAAGAATTATAGTGTCTATCATTGGCTGGATTAAAGCTGAAAAAGATATTTAATTGCTAATGTGTCCAAAGTAAAAAAAAAATTTAGTACTGTAATGATATGAGACCCACTGCTAGTGGAATGTCAGAACCATAAACTAAGGAGATTGTTAGAGCAGAAATGTCAAGAGGGAATGTTGACATACTAGAAATATCCTGACAGAAAGATCTTTTACTGAAGACAAGAAAATCGTACAGGAAAAATAATAGTCATGTTATTAATAGAAAATCGTCGAAGTCAAAGATTGAATAAAACTCCTCAAAATGATATAAAGATATTAGTTTGAGCCCAAGGCCAGCCTATTAATATTATGGTGAAGCTACTTTCTTCTCAACCACAGATGCACAGGAAGCAGAAACTGAAAGAATTTAGGATTATATGCAGCTTGTCAATAAAATAAGAATATAAAAATGATATACTTACTATAAGTGATTAGAATTCTACAGCTGAAAGTAAAAAAGAAAAACCTTGAGTAATGGAAAAATGGCCTTGGTGTCAGAAACAAAGCAGGAAGCATAGTTCTGCTAAGAAAATTCAATATTTATAGCAAATACCTTTTTCCAACAATCTAAAAGATGACCTACACATGGACATCAGCAAAATCAAACTGATTATATACTTTGTAAGTGAAGATGGAGAAGCTATTTTCAGTCATTAAAAAGACTTCTTGTTGATTGCATCTCAGATCTTGAACTACTTCTTCCAAAGAAAACGAAATCATCAAAATACAATTTTGCAATATTCCATACAAATATATTATGATAATGAAAAAAGATGCAATTATGAATTAATTTCTGAAGAAATGATGATATTGTGGATACAAAATGCAAAAACAGGTGAAATAACATTACTCATTCAAGCAAAAGGGAGGGAGGGAGGGAGGGAGAGAAGTGCCCAAGTAAACCTAAATTTGAATTGCAGAAAAGAGCAAGAAGGGACAAGGAACTATATCTAAGAAAGCACTGCAGATAAATAGAGAATAAAATGAAACATCAAAACTTTATTGTTCTTATTTTATAAAATTAAAATACAGAACACATGAGAAACTTGATAAAAGACAAGAAGTTTAAGATTTACTAGAGAGGACAGACATAAAGAAGAGATGGTTTATACTGAAGAGCTATACAAAAAATGTCCCAAATCAGCGATATATATGGTATAAAAGTTTGACTACTTAACTATATTCAGACATTTTAGAAAGTGAACTTAAGTGGGATTAAGAAAATATTGCTAATATCAAAACCATGGGAACTGACAATACCTGCTGAACTGTTTAAAATCATAAAAGATGATGCAGGTGAAGTGTAACAGCAGTTTGTGAGAATTCACAGAATTTACAGTAGTAGTCCAGAGAAGAGAAAAGATTGGTTTATATTCTAATACCAAAGCAGGGCAGGGCTAAAGAATGCCCAAACTAATGAAAAATTATATTTAGCTCACATTGTAGTATGAATGTTCACGTTTTTGCAATTTAGACTTCAAAAATATATATAGCTATGACCCAAACACCTCAATAACATTGTGAACACCCATTTGATATAAGAAAAGGTAAGAAAGTTGCAGAAAAGACGCCTGTTTTTGCTTGGCTGCTCTTGAAGGTAACATACAGGGTTGAAAAGTATTGCTTTTTAGTATTAAGGATTTATTGCATCACAGTAGCCCTGGTGGATTAGATGCACGTCTTTCTTTATTATAGTTTTCTTTTATGGCTGAGTTTTATGTATGGAGTTTGGTTTAAGACCATAATAAAGTAAAAGAAAAGAAAAAGGTTATTGATTATACTAAGACTTTTGACATTCAATAAGAGTTAGCTATCTTAGACTAATTAACATAGTTAACTCTTAAAAATTGGCCACTTCACATACCTATCAAAGAGTGTGTTTGATAAGTAAGAAGCAATAATTAGAATGCAACATGGAACATGGGAACTAAATATTATAAAGTTGGGAAAAGTGTGCACTGAGGAGTGTGTATATTGCCACCTTATCTAGTTAACTTACATGCAGAATATATTGTGAGAAATGATGCACTTAAAATTGGAATTATAATAATGGGGGAAAACATCAACAATTTTAGATTGATGGCTTAGCTTTATCTACTGCTAGTCAGACTGCAGGCAATTGGAAGTGAAAAAGATGCTTTGTTGAAGATGAAGGAATGGAAATGAAAATCTGATCTGCTATTCCATATTTTAAAATGTTAAGGTCATGACAATGCCAACCCGATATACATAGGTGGAGAAGAGGTTGAAGATCCTCCAAGGCTCAAACATTCATAAAAATTATGATTATAGCCATGAAACAAAGAGACAACTTCTACTTGAAAGATTACAATAAATTTAACAAAATGCTATAGTGAACTGATATCAAAATATAAATATGTCAAGGCTATGATTTTTCCACTTGTAATAACAGCAAAAGCTAAGCCATCAGAACAGATGAGTGAAAAGAAATTGGTGACTTTGGATTGTTATGCTGGGGGAAATGATTGAAAGTACCATGGAAAAGAGGACAAAGAACTCATTAAATGCTTTGGACACATAATGTAAAAGCAGGAGTCATTAGAGAAGATCTTATGTTTGTAAACATCAGAAAATAATTCAAAGAAACATGACAATCTAGGCAAAGTGATGTCCACATCTGATTAATATATAAAATCTGTCTCTTCAATGGGGATAAAACCTAGGGAATTTCATGTGCCCAAACTTTCCCTGCAGGGCCAGTTTTTAATGGCTTGGAATAAATATAGAAATAAGTATTGTTTAGTAATCTGTGATGAAACTTTGAAAGTCCCCTTTGGAAGGAGCCTGATCTATCTCAGAGAACTAAATGTAGTGGTTTAGGAACGAGGTGCTGCTTTTTAAACCTGCTTTTTAAACAATACAAATGTCTGTATCTTTTCCCCTTAAAAAGAAAAGAGAATTGGGTTATATTTGTAAACAAGGGCTGAGCATTTCTCCCAAAGTATTGGATTGGTGAGCCAGATGAATAATATGTGATTAAAGAGTAGCTCTGTTAGCAATGTAACTGCATTCAGTTCCTTTTCCCTGCTTCTTTGCATCCTGAAAAAAAGTAAAAGCTTAAGTAGTGAGTTTTAAGAAATTGACATCTCAAAATTGCTGGTTTAACATGCTGTTCTTCAGTCCATGAAGTGATGCAAAGTATGCCAGCATTTATTGGCTGCCCCCATGGACCAACACTTTTCTGCTTCATTAATGAAGGTATTGAATGGTGCTATTGTAACAATTTACTGCAAGGTTTACCCGCCAGTGGGAACATTATCGACTAATCATTATTTTTAGCTTGGGGTAGGGCTGGGGGTAAAAGTAATTTTTAAGCATCTTTTAGAAGCTAGTCTGCAAGGATGAGGGGTGGGGCAGAAGCCACTGCTGCTTTACCAGGTCAGTTGTACTCTTCTTGTGGATCACTGCCTGATCCACAATGGGATTACAAACCTGTTTAGCCATACAATCTCTGTTACTCTACATCCATACATAAGGCATGAGAAAGTTTCTCCTCCACCTTTACTATTCCACAGAGCATCTTCACAACTTGATTCATTACATGGGGTGTCTGGGTTTGCTGGATGGATGATCAAGATTGAAGCTGTTATCACCCTATTTGTGGATAGGATGGTGGGAAAGAATCCTGAAGCTCTTTTGCTTCAACCAGTATCACTTTTAGTGGAACCTACCAATGGGGAAGGAGGGAGAGATCTTTGCAATCCTAATCTCCTTTCCCAGATATCCTCATGATCTACTGATACACCATGGAAGAGATCTGAGAGATATGACTGTCCTCTCCTTTCAGATCCTCTAGGTTTCACAAAGAATAGCACTTGCTGAAATGAAGAATTCTCCCTCACTGAACTTGCCAAAACACCACATAGGAGATTTATGAGGGGAGAGGAAATATAACTTCTAAAAGTCATATTTTTCCAACCAATGTGTGACCTGCCAACCAATCAGTATTTACTGTGGGCAACCAAAATAGAGAGGGACATGCCTGTAGCAGCTGAATATGGCCACAAGAGATAAGCAGATCTCAGCTCTTACACCATTATCATACCCGTGTTTCCCCTAAAGCAAGACAGGGTCACACTTTCTTTTTATCCCCAAAAGCCCCACTATGTCTTACTTTCGGGGTACGGCTTATATTGATTGGAAAACAATTGTCAGTTTTATTTTAAGTATTTTAAGTATATTAAGTATTTTAAGTATTTTAAGTATTTAAGTATTTTAAGCAGGAGGCGGAAGTGGGCAGGAGTAATATGTCTTACTTTCATGGCACGGCTTATATTAGCCGACCCCCTGAAAACCCCGATACGTCTTACAATTGGGGGTGTCTTACTATCAGGGAAACACGGTATTAGTTATGGCCAACAAACCACAAATCATGGAAAGGGGCGTTGTCTTACCTGAACGCCTTTTCTCAGCATGATGATGTAGAATCCACTGGTTGGGGTAATCTCAGCCTTCCTGCTCAGTTGAGACTAAGTCAGAAATCTGCCACGCCTCCTTCTGGCCTGGACCTTACCTAGTTTTTGACAAAGGCGAAGCAAAACATGACGAAGTCCGACGCATTGGCTCCTCCTACACTGACACAGGCCCAGACGGCCTTTAAGGGTGGGTGTGGATTCTACATCATCATGCTGAGAAAAGGCGTTCAGGTAAGACAACGCTCCTTCTCCAGCATGATGAGTGTAAAATCCAATGGTGGGACATACCAAAGCCGCTCATGTCCCTACGGGGGGGGGAAACTAGTCTGGGCTTGTGTCCCACCAGATGAAATCACTTGTGGCAACACCCTCCGGTCAAATGAAGCATCCGCAGAGGTAAACTTGTCCAGCTTGTAATGCCTAATGAAGGAGGAAGGTGAGGACCAAGTTGCTGCCTTGCAGATTTCCTCAATGGACGCCTGGGTAGACCAGGCCACAGACATAGCCGCACTGTGAGTGGAGTGGGCAGTGATGTGTCCAGGGACCGGTAGGGATTGAGAGAAATAAGCAAGGGCAATGCACGCCCTAATCCATCTCCCAGTAATCGAAGAGGAAACCTTCTGACCCATGGAAGAAGGTTGAAATGACACGAACAAGGCCTCTGACTTACAAAAGGCAGAGGTTCATTTTACATAATGATGCAGAGCCCTGCATACGTCCAGTTTATGCCACTGTCTTTCCAGTCTATGCGATGGATTGGGACAAAAGTCTGGAAGTATCAACTCTTGGGTCCTATGGAACCAGGTATTGATCTTCGGCATGAAAGATGGATCTAAACGAAGCACTACCCTGTCTTCATAAAAGGTGCACAGGTCACTCGTAACTGAAAGGGCAGCCAGCTCTGAAATACGCCTGACTGACGTGACTGCAATCAAGATAGCCACTTTCAGAGAAAGGAGTCTTAAGGAACAAGACCTGATAGGTTCAAACGGCACTGAAATTAGCGCTTGTAGCACCCATGGCAGGTCCCAAGAGGGGTAGCGACAAACCGCCGGTGGCCTGGAGTTAGTTGTCCCCTTGAGAAAGGAGCTTACCACTGGATGCTGGGCTAAAGGGACCAGATTATCACAGGTAAGAACCGTGGATAAGGCCGCTACCTGTCTGCGGATAGTGTTAGGTGTTAACCTCTTATCCATACCTTCCAACAGATATTCTAGAATATTGGGAATGGAGACAGAAAGGGGTTGGGGTTGGTGCTTAGTGCACCAGATGCAGAAATTTCTCCACGTGGCATCATATATCCTATTAGTCGAGGGGTGCCTGGAAGCTTGGATCATAGAGATCACCCTGGACGAATAGGATTATCTAGCTAAATTTCTCCGCTCAAGTGCCAGGCAGCCAACTGGAGCCACTGGGGATCCAGGTGTTGAAGGGCCCCCTGGCTGAGGGAGATGCGGTCTGGAGGAATCCTCCATGGAGGTGAGATGGAAGGTTCCACGAGGTCGGCAAACCACGAGCGTCTTGGCCAGTGTGGAACAACCAAGATGACTTCCGCTTGCTCTTGAAGCAGCTTGCGGACGGTTGCCGGAATCAGTGGAAGTGGAGGGAATGCATACATCAACCCCCTGGGCCACTCACTGTGAAGAGCGTCCGTTCCCTCTGCCCCTGGGGATGGGAATCTGGTGAAGTACCTGGGCAGTTGGGAGTTGTTCGGGGAGGCAAAGAGGTCCAACTGGGGCTGGCCGAATCTGTCCGAGATCTCCCTGAACAGAACTGGGTCCAGGCACCACTCTGAGTGGTCCACCGTAGACCTGCTCAGGGAGTCCGCTTGATAGTTCGCCTCCCCCAATATATGCTCTGCCTTGATGGATCCTAGATTGGCCTCTGCCCAAGAGTTCAGACTGTGGGCTTCAAGCATAAGGGACTTGGATCAGGTCCCACCCTGCCTATTTACGTGCACCTTTGCTACCACGTTGTCCATCAATACCAGTATGTGCTGTCCCGCTACTATGGTGGAGAAGTGGCAGAGTGCCAGGTGAATGGCCCTGAGTTCTAGCCAGTTTATACTGTGGCTCAAGTCCAAACGGGACCATTGACCCTGGGCTAGATGTGTCTGGAGGTGAGCACCCCAGCCAAACAGGCTGGCGTCTGTGGTCAAGGTGAACCTGGCAGGCTCCTTGAAGAGGGATCCCTTGGCCATTGCCAGTGAGGTCCACCACAGGAGAGACAACAGTGTCTGGTGTGGGACTCTCACCCTGCTGGTGGAAGAGCTCATGTTCTGCTTCTGAAAAGGGAGAAGGAACCACTGGAGTTCTCTGGAATGCAGTCTGGCCCAAGGAATGATCCCCATACAGGAGACCATCTTTCCCAGCAGTTGCGACAGTTGGACTAGAGGAACCACCCTCTCTCTCTGAACCTGGTGAATAAGGGTCCTGATGCTGCTCCAGCATTCCTGGGAAAGGAAGACCTCGCACAGATTTGAGTCTATGACCGCCCCAGGTGGAGGAGGTGAGTTGAAGAGACCGTGTGGCTCTTCTGGAAATTCACGGAGAATCTGTGAACTTGAAGAGTCCTGATGGTGATTTCCAGGTCCGAGTGGGCCGAACGAAAGGAGCGGGATTGGATAAGGATATCGTCCAGATAGCATTGAACGTGCACCGGGATCATTCTCAGATGGGCGGCTAATACCGCTAAGAATTTCATGAACACCCGTGGGGCTGAGAAAAGGCCAAACGGGAGTGCTTTGTACTGAAAATGCCGATGCGCATAACAAAACCAGAGGAATTTGCGGTGTTCAGGAAGGATCAGGATGTGAAGGGAAGCTCCCGTCAGGTCTATGGAGGACAGGAAATCCCCCCTCCTGATGCTGGCCAGGATGGACTTGAGAGTCTGCATCTTGAACCGCTTGTAGGCCAAAAAGTAGTTTAGTCCTTTCAAGTCCAATATCACCCTCCAGCCCCCCGAGGCCTTCGGTACCATGAACAGAATGGAGTAAAACCCCTGTCCCTTCTGTTCTGTGGGCACTGGCTCGATGGCCTCAATCTCCAGTAGATCGGAGATGACCATGGACATGAGTCCTGCCTTGGTGGCGTTTCTTGTGTTGGGGCACGCTAGGAAGCGCCCTGGAGGTATAGATAAGAATTCCAGGGCAAGGCTGTGTCGGATGGAGTTTATCACCCATGAGTCTGTGGTGGTGGCCTCCCAAGTGTCGCTGAATAGGGATAGACAACCCCCTATGGAAGAGGTCTCCTTGGAGTCACTTGTTTCGTCTGTACGGATGGCCTCCAGAGCCCCGAAAGGGCCATTTGGTCTGGTACTGAGCCCTGGCTCTAGGGATCTGACGGCCCTATTGGTGATCCTGTCTGGGGGGGAAGGATCGAGAGTTCCAGGACCAATCCCAGGACGGTGCGATCCGAAAGGGCTGTCTCCAGTCCCAGGCAGTCCCAGCCCGAAAGGACTGCCTGCGGAAATCTTGTTGTGGTTTTCTGTCCGCTCTCCTAGAGGGATGTGCAAGTATCTTGTGCTTGTCCTTTCCCTCTATTAGATATGGTTCGAGGACAGGGCCAAAAAGATGCGTGCCGCTTATAAGGAGCGGTCGCCAGGCGCCACTTGGACTTCAGGTCAGCCCGCCACTGTTTTAGCCAAAGAAGTCTGTGGGATGAGACAGTGGCCGCAATAGATCTGGCAGAGTACCTGGCAGAGTGAAGTGATGCGTCCGCCACATATTCAGACGCTGCGACTAATTTGCTCAATGTCTGGTGTGCTTGCACCTGGTCAGGGGGAATAAGCGCCTGGAGCTCACGGACCCATATGATGGACGACCTGGCAAAGAAAAATGATGATGTTGCCACTCTGACTGCCCACGCCGAGGCCTGGTGAGCTCTACAGAGAGAAAATTCGAATCTCTTTTCCTCCACTTTCAAGGCCTCTGCCATGTCTCCTGGTATGGTGGAGGAAGAAAAGAATGAGGTTAGGGGAGTGTCCACGAGTGGCACCTCGAGGAGTGAAGAGAAGGAAGAAGAAACGTTGAAAAGCTTTTTATCAGTCCCGCTGGGAGAGGGGAGAGTGCCCAGCGAAGACCATTGCTTCTCCACCATGCTGCGGAAGAAAGGCAGGCAGGGAATTTGTTTCTCCTCTGAGAACAGAGGGTTCAAGTCCTGGGTGGAGGTGGCCACTGGCTTAGGTTCCTGCTCAGGAGTGATGTTGGCCGAAGTACAGGCCTTCAGGAGCAGCAACCTGAATAAAGAAGGGTCAAATAGGCCAGATGCCGAGGACAGATCCGGAGCCGCCTCCTCATCCTCTGACATGGGCATGTCTGAAGTTTCAAAGTCCACGGAGTCATCCTCTCCTACTTGGGAGGATATGTTTGAATTGCCCGAACTGGGAAACAGGGCAGGTCCTGTCTGAGGTAGAGATGCCAGGGGAGGCGGGGGCATCTGTAAAGGCCGTTGACCCATGGAGGAGGCCATGTATTGTGCAAAGGCCTGGTGCATAAAAGCCTGAAATTGGTTCGACCACATCCCATTGGTCTGTTGGGCAGATGCCAGCTGCTGTAGGAGTATATGTGGCTTCCGGGCCTTGTTGTGTTGTGGGGGAGGGGGAAATCCCCCAAATGTTTGCAAGAGAAGGGAGAGGGGGACCAACCTGTCCAATTTCCCCCTGAGGAGACCATGCCCTAGGGGCATCATGGGGAGGTGCGAATTGAGGCTCAAATGGTGAGCGGTCCAGTGGGACGGGGGAAACCACTTCTGCCCCACTGGAGGTGAGCCTTTGAGCTCTGGAGAACTCCTTCTCCAGTGCCTGATGTCTCCTCGAGACCTCTCTCTCAGCAGCTTTGGAGGGCTTCTTAGTGGACGAGGCTTTTGCCTTAAATTTTTTCCTTCCCCGCTTCCAAATCAGTGAATCTGCGCTTTTTTTTCTGTGGGGGGGGGCAGAAGAGCCCTGCGATGGCTGAGGAGTTGCACTGTCTGCCATTGCCACCTGGATATTCCGGGCAGGAGATGTCCAGGGGAGGGGGGAGGAACGCAGATCTGGTTGTCAGAGAGGGAAACCCCGTGTTCTGATCAACAGCAATGGCAGGCAGCCAGATAGCCACATAGAACTATCTGTTAGGCCCTGCAGCACAGCGCCACATGGCTAAATGGAACAGGTGGAGTCTAACAAAATTCCCCCTCTTGTAAATGGATGTTAAATGTCAATTGACCAAAGGCTAAGGTCCTGCAGTGATAAATGTCCTTTAATAAATTTCCTCTGGTCCAGTCCTTAAGCCTTGAAGGCTCTATGATGCCCCTTTGGCAGGCCTGCTGTCCTATGAGAAAGGCCAAAGGCCTGCCAAGTATTTGAAACGAGTCACGGTGTGTCTGAGGAGCCCAAAATGGCAGCCGCACCACTGATTTGTGTCCTGATAAGCACACTGGGCTAGGAGGAATTGCTCCTGGATGAGTAGGATGCAAAGGAGTATGCCCCCCGATCCGTGCCTGTCATAGCAGGATAAAGAGATAGAGTCTGAATTCAGAATAGGAGCCTAAACTGTTGAGACTGAGGCTTCGCGAGGCTCTCAAAATGGCGGCCACACCAAAATTAACGGCTGTTAGTGAAGCGGCTGGGCCTTCCCTGCCCTGGGGAAGCCCGAGGGGAGCTTACTGACAGGTTTTTAAAGCTTTTCTCTCCCTCTGGGGCCGAAAACAAGGGAGTTGCGTTTTGCTTGTTGCGCAGCCTCCGCTGCGATCCAGATCGTCGTTGGAGCCTTTTAGGCCTCGCGGCGATGGCGCGCTCCGGCGAGGCTGTCCAGTCTCCCAAGGCTCCATGGAGGATCACCTGGCTGAGGCTAACACCCCATGCCTCCTGGAAGGGTTCGATGTTACCGGACTCTTGGTGAGTTCTAGGGTGGAGAATGGCTCAGGTGGAACCTGTAAGGCTTGCTGGAGCCGAGGCTGCAGTCAGCTGCAAGCTAACTCAATCAATTTGGAGTCAAATTATCCAGAAGGAATTAAGGTTGGAATTTGGAAGTAATTATCAATTATTTAATTATGTAACCTAATCTAATATTCAGAGGAGCCAAGAACAATTGCAAGTCAAAAACTGGGTAAGGTCCAGCCCAGAAGGAGGCGTGGCAGATTTCTGACTTAGTCTCAACTGAGCAGGAAGGCTGAGATTACTCCCACCAGTGGATTCTATACTCATCATGCTGGAGAAAAGCTATTCCCAGTCAAAATAAGATGGAAAACACTTCAGCTAACTTGGATTAAAAAACCTTAATTTGGCTACAGTTCGCAATGGGCTGAAGAGAATGGGAAGGCTGCATCGTGTCCTGAAAGAAAGCCATTTTTCAACCAAAGTAAAGGAGGACCCAAAGGGCCACCCTTTTTGCCAAGCATTTTCCTAGTCAGTATGTTCCGTTGAACCCCAATATCTTCCCATGATTTTGTAGATGTTGTTGTCAGTACAAAAGCTAAGTCAATTAAAGTGTTTTTGTGAAAATATTCCTCAGAAATATTTTTCTTTCTTTCTTTCTTAGTTTCTCCCATCTCCTTTATTCTCTCAAATTCTGGAATTCTTCATGTATAAGTTGTCTTTTCCATGTCCAGTATTTCCTGGAACTTTTGTCCATCTGAATCCTTCCATTATTAAATTCCATCTCAAAGTTTATTTCCACTAGTTTATGTTCAGTTGTCTGCTTTTTATTTGCTGTGACATTAAATTGAAAATGCATTCATTTAAAATTTCAAATTCATTTTTTATTTTCTCATGGTTTGAAATTAATGTCATTTGTATTTGTTGTAACATAACATACATTTCCTCCTGGAAAGTATTTATTTTTTCTTGATATATTCTTTCTGCAGACCTCTGATGCTCCATAATGACAAAAAATCCTTTCTCTGCCAATTGCTTTAAAGTTAAGTTTAAAAAATATTTATAGTCCAGGAAGGTCAATTTTTTCTAAATTTTATAGAGATAGTCCACAATGTTTTCTTTTCTTTTATTACAGCTGTTCTTTGTTTGGTTAAAGCTTTGAAGGTCACAATAATGAGGTTTTTTTCTGGGCTGTATATTTAGGGCAGTATTTTCATCCACCACTAGATGTCAGCACCAGTCCATCTTTCAATTTTCAAAACAACTAAGCCATTTAAATTCTCTGTCAATAATATTTTGCCAAGAAACTCTTAATAAATTGCATCGATTTCATCTTTTCCAAATTTAAATCTTATATTAATTTTATTTCTGTGTATTTTTATTCCCCATAAATT
Organism: Bothrops alternatus; assembly: GCA_034064705.1. Taxonomy (NCBI): domain Eukaryota; kingdom Metazoa; phylum Chordata; class Lepidosauria; order Squamata; family Viperidae; genus Bothrops; species Bothrops alternatus. The sequence continues at coordinate 17,032,114 of JARGCV010000016.1, read as the reverse complement.
TAATTCGCCGCTTCTGTTTAAAGGAGGGTGGAGCAAAGATCCCCCCCTCACTTTTGGAGGATTTTTACTTCTGGGTTGTTGTTTTTTTCCTTCAAGTGGAAGAGAGAGAATCAATATTCTTACCTAGTTCAATCACACTGTTTATGATTGCTTAATTTAGTGCTTTTTAGCTTCGGCTGCATATAGCTTAGGCTAGATTCATGAATGATGCTAGCCTTTCTTCTGTTGGTTTCTGAAGAACTTTTCCCAGATGTCTGGATCGACTGCCGTCTCCCCAGGATCGGCGGGGCTTCCCTTCTTCTTTGCCACCTCTCTGGGGTGGCTTTTGGCCCATTTAGGGTCCTCAAACAGAGGGAAATCAGCCGTAGGGTGCAGAGCCCCACGATCCCTCAGCTGGCATGTTAACTGCACAAAACTGGCTATAGGGCCCTTTTTTTGCATTAGTCAAGAAATGATGGTTCCAGTTGATTTTGCAGATTACTTCTTAACCCTTTGAATCAGCCAGAAGTGGCCTGAGTGGACCTACTATTTAGCAAAATTTCAAACATTATTATATGTTTGCTAAGTATGATGCAACATGGATTTGGGAGATGGGTAATGGTTTTTAATAACAATATTATTGGGGAAAGAGTTATGCCAGTGTTTTTCAAACTTGGCAATTTTAAAGCTCTGCCTGGGGAATTCTGGCAGTTGAAATCCACACACCCTAAAATTGCCAAGTGTGAAAAACACTGACTTACACAATTTTGTTTACCATAAAATATCCATTCCTAATTGAACTTTCCTTATTGGTATTTTCTGAAAGACTCTAGAAATCACTTTTTGAATCTTAAATAGCTTTAATTTATGGCTATTCTGCATTTATTAGAAATAAAGGACAACTATGTAATATTTGGGATAGCATCTATAATTGAACATAGATACATTTTGAGCTGCAGTAATCTGTCTGATCTCTAAAATCCCTCTACCCTTAAACAACAGTTTAAACAATATCTTCCCAACTGAGAAAAATCATTTCAGTTTAAAGAACTGCATTAATCTGATACAGGAAACTAAACAAATCAACCCATTTTTAAATCATGAAGATTAGCTTGGAGGAAAAAAATTACTCAATACCTTAAAATAGTCCCAATTCAGTTAGTTCCAGCAAAAGCCCTGTAGTATTATTTCATCTTGCATGGTTAGAAAGCCTGCTAGACTAGTTTCCTGCTGCAATGGAAAAACCAATCAGTTGTGACAAATTAGATTCTTCCTTGGGGACTGTACTAAAGCAACAATATTTGTATTATACTTGCATTATTATTGGACAATAAATATTCTTTAAGCCTGTTTCAGTCAATAATTAATCTATTAGCAAAACTAAATTTAGAATGTTCAGTCACTTTGAATTTTCTAATACAATCTGGAGATGTCTTAAGACTAAATTGTGAAAGTGTGATGCATCATAAAAACAAATGATAACATGATAAAAACGAACAAATGTTTTAGGAATGATATATAATCTTATAAAGTGATTCTTAACCAAGCCAGAATTTTAAAAGCAGACATAACAAACATTCAGAACATCTAATAAAAAAACTGAATTCTACATAGATAATCCAAATATTGCATCAAGAAAATTTGAAAACACTGTTCTGTGTTATACAAATTGAGACAACATGCATACTTTCTTATTTTACATAATTTCTATAGCAAATGTATGTACTTTGTTCTCATTCTAATGGAACTTACTTCCAAATAAATAGTGAGGCAAGCACTGCCTATATGCACTTAACTATCTTTTAACAAGAAATTCTATAAGCAAACCCTACATTTCTTAGTAAACTAAGTTCAATAATATTATCTTCTGCATTTTTTTATGAACTCCCTTAGAACTATGCTAATCAAACAGCTTGGCAATGTCCTAATCATAGGTTGATATTTCTATGAATAAATTACTAACTGAAATTCCTAAGTGAGAAATTTTACTGTAGTTATAAGCAGCTCAATTCAGTATGATAGTTTGCCAGGATCTTATTAGAGACAACTAGGGCAAATGGGCCCCCTCCATTTCAAAGCTTCTTACATTGATAACACAAAATACTTTTTTCCTCCACTGTATTTTTCAATTAAATTCTGTAGCTAAGTAAATGGAAATATATGAGAAAGCCCAAAACATTGAAAAAATAATGAGACTGAAAATAAATTGCCCAATTCTTCCTGTCCTAAAGATAGGGGCCCATTCATCAAGCATTTCTCTTCTACCAAAAATATCTATGCAGTTCAAACTATAGTGTACCACTATAAGCAAAGAATAAAGGAACAAGAAGATATTATCCATTTTGGATAGCTGATGCAAGAAAACACATACTAAATGAAGAAAAATAGATAAGGCACACATCTTAGAATAGTTGTTGATACCCTGTGGCTGAATATACACTCTTCAGCACTTGAAACTGCTATCTTTAATGTGACAGAAAGAATTGTCTTAACAAATACAAAAAATAATCACTGGGGTATGCAGATCTGATTCCATCTGAGATTTGAGATTTAAAGACAACACAGTCAACTTTAATCTGATTCAAAATGCTTGCAGCAGCTTCATTTGGAAATGAAGAAAGAAGGAATGGTAAACTTTTTCAGAGGACATTTAATCCTGAACTGTTTTTGGCTGGATAACTCAAGTTCACTACAGTAAAATGTTGACATCTTCCCTTCAAGCCTCTGCCAAAATGGAAAGGGCAGTCTCCCAATTATCCATTAAGGAGCCTGTGGACAAGTTCAAATAATTAAACCCTGATTTTACAAAGAAGAAACATTTGGGAGAAACTACCTTTCATATCATTCCTATTCCCCAATCGTTATCTTGGTAGTCACATTTCAAAAGCAATAAACTTTCCAGCCAAGGTCTATTATTAAATCTTTCCCATATTCTCATAATTTATTGTTAGATTTGTATCTCTCTTCTTAAAAACAAAGAACTTCTGTTTTAAGTGTTTGTGTTTATACATTCACTTTTCAGAGTCAAACAAACAGAAAACAGAAAAGCAATTGGTCCAGGCTCATCACTACTGACCAAAGTGTTGACAGCTGAGTTGAACTTCTATTACTATGCCAGCAGCAGCTGTAGCAGTATAAAAAACGTACAGAATACAAAGTTAAGCCTTGTAGCTAAATGTAAAGAGTTGAGCTGAGAGAGTATTTTGAACCTGACACAAACACTATGTCATCTACCCAGCCAGGGTTGCAAGATTTGTGCTGAACAGATGCAGAGTCCATGGACTGCTACTAAGGGACCTAGCTAAAGAAAATGTGTTGGCAGGACTGCAATCTACACAAACTGAAACCGTAATCCGCTGCCAAGTCTGTTTTTTCTGACCAATTTAGTCTCCAATTGTTGCAGCAGCATGTTGTTCCCACAAGCTTCCCCTTCAGGAAAGAATTGCTCATGTTAGCCAAAACAGAAAACTTGTCCATCAATAAGGGCGCCTGCCTCTTATTTGGCCACCTCATCTAAACTGCTGAGATCAAAGATTCCGCCAGCCCTGAAATGTTAACCAAAATGATATTGATTTCCTTGTATTACAATGCAATATAGCCCAATAAAAAGCATCTGTTAGAGGAGAGCTATGTGGCAGTCTTAAAATTAGCATCTTTCCAAGAGAAGGTTGCCTCAATACTTGCTGAAAGACCCACTGACAACAGTCTTCCCTACCTGATGGACTACCTGTGCTTGGCCCGATCACGTCATGGTGTGGAACATCCTAATAGAGTTGGTATTGCAGGAGGTCTCCATGGCAGCTTGTTACCTTTCATGCTTCAGTGAAAGCAGCTTGTGATTCCATGGTATGATTTTATGAAGTGGCCTACAGGCCCAGAGCACCAGAATTGGCTGCTTATCTTCATTTCTGGCTGGTTGTCCCATCTCTTGCCTATTAAAATGGCATTCAATTTCCTTTGTGCCACACAACTAACAATGCCTGATGCCACTGCTGCTGAGTTTTGTTACCCTTTTCTTGGATACAGTGGCACAGAAGCTGTATCACAATTCTACCTGAACCACACTGATAGCTGATAGTCCAAAAATGAATAGAGAGCAGCAGCAGAACTTATTTAGCAATACTGGAAGACCACCAGTTAAGATTCCAAACTAAGTTCTCCTCTTAGATTGCCTCTCAAGCAAACTCAAGACGGAAGCCATATATACTTGAAGTTCCCTATCCAAAAAATACTCAGAAATTCTGGCTTTTGTGTATGCTGCTCCCAAGATTTGAAACATGACTCTCTTCTTCCAGGCTTTTAAAGGATTATCCATGTGGCTATTCATTTCCTGTCTTCGAATCAGTTGTCCAGGTAGTTCTTGACTTAAAACTGGCTGTTTAACAACCATTTGAAATTACAATGGACTTTCAAAAAGCTACTTAAAATGTTTCCTCAAAGTTATGACTGCCCTACCCAGTGATGTGATCGCATTTTGGGCACTTGGCAGCTGGCTCACATTTATGACCAGCTTTGCTATAGCCATGTGACCATGATTTGTGTCTTTTTGCCATTTACCATCAGATTCATTTAACAACTGTGATGACTCACTTTAAAATCAAGTCTGGTCAGGTAGTGATCCACTTAACAACTACAACAGCTTATAACCAAAATTCGGAGACCATATGTGGCCTTGTTCACAAAATTGTTTTCTCTTGTGTGAGAATAAGAGATTTCTGCTTTGTAGTTCCAACCCTTATGCCATCTCCAATTCACTCATGCTATCAGAATCACATCAGTACTATCACGATGCATTTCGTTTTAATTTCTACAAACAAATTATATGCTCCTTGGGTATCATTTCTTGAGGAAATTTGAGATCTGTATTATATATGCAATAGTTTAACAATACAGATAAAGTTTCAAAGTTTAGAAAGTTCAGTATAAAACATGACAAATTTACTAGAAAGAAAAAAAATAAGTTTTTGTTTTCTTTCATTAAGGATGGGAATGAAAATAAAACGAAAGTCTGAAACAGCTGCAAGACAGATTATATAAAAAACTAACAGATACTATGCTACAAATTAGGCAAATAAATTGGAAATTTAAAAAAAGAAAATAAGTATGGGTTTGGAGAAAATCAAACCATCTAGATTTTAAAAGAACAGAACAATAAATCTAAATTTCTTCCCCTCTTTCTCTCTCTTTCTCTCCCTTTCTTTCTCTCTCCCAGCAAAACCAAAACTGCCAATGTACATTCAAGCAGTAAGAGTGAGACAAATATTTGGGAGTCACATCATGTTAATGTTTATTTAAATATATATTTATTAAATAATCACATTATTTGTGCAATGTACTAAGCCATAAATCCTGGTTTACAAATCACAACAGATTTTACTAGCAGCCTTATACTGATGTACCTACAGTTAATCTGGTGCTGGTTATTGCATCTGGAAAGTCATCCATCATATTAAGTTTCCTATAAGAGCTCAAGAGAGTTTTGCTCAGGGGCTTTGTGAGAAGTTAGAATAAGGCAACTTCTATAGCTAAGCAAAACTGTTGATAAAATGATACAGAGAAGACATACAAGATATAGCTTGCTACTTTCTCCCAAGCAAACATGGAACTACCCTTCCTTATCTGTTGTCATGGTATAATCTAAAAATGTTTCATTATTGGAAAATGGATTGTCCAGCTTTCTTTTAAAAATGTATGAACCAAATCTGAAAAACACATTAGCTGCTGTTACAGCATAATGTTTTGTAATATGTACTGAAGTGCAAAATCTGTAAATAAAATGCAGATGTCATTTATCACCAAAATTAATGAAACAGAACTGACAATGTCATGGCTGTGCATTTGCTTGCAACACAATAGATTAATTGCTTGTGTATTGCATGCTATATCCCAAGGAGGAAAGGGAGAGACGATTCAAGCACATAAAAATATGTTCAAACAGCTGTGAAAGCTGGTCAGATTAAAAAAATAAAAATAGTCAGAAAACAAATGAAAGATTGGCCTCTCCCACAATGCTTTGAATTGCACACAATCTGATGGGTCATAAAAGAGCTGAAAAGAAAGGGTGTTTAAAGTTTCCTTGATGACTAAGTAGAAACCCAGATGGTGGTCCTTCTTAATTGTAGTCGGCTATAAAATTGTGTTGGATTAATTTACACTTCCAAATCAGTCTTTGAAAGGCAATAGACAAAAACCATGAAAGCTGAGAATATGCTGATATTCTAATTTTAGTACCACTAACTATTAGAGGAATATTTCTCTCTGCTCACTTTCAAGTTGACATCATCTAGATGTCACTACAAAGCAGCTATCTTATCTGATATAACAATATAGAACAATTAATTATTCCTTCTCTCCTGTAACACTAAGATTTCCATTGCGGGTGGGCAAGTATTATTACTGATGTTTTGTTTCTATCTAGCATCAAAATTATTTTTATGGAGTATATTAGTAATAAGCCAGTGGGAAGGATGGAAACCACAAGGTATTTCATTAACACAGATATTCTTTGTTTCCGAATTCCATTCAGACTGAGGGAATGAAGTATTGCTCTTACTTTCGTATGGCTTCTTAAAGTTTTATACAGTTGAATATTGCACTCATGGATCTCCATCCAACATTTATCAAGCAGATTCCTGGCCATTCAAATAGGATTTCAGCTTGCTTTCTTCCTCTCTATCACATTTGCACCAGGGGCCAGGAAGTCTCACAACCTCCCACAGGCTGCAGAAAAAGAATTCTGCCAGTAAATGATATTTTAGCAGCAGATGGCACTATTAAATACAAGCTATGTTGTTCAGAAACTTTTATGCTTTCTACATGATCTCCATCTGGGTAGGTCCAACAATGAATCAGAAAAATCTCTGTGGAAAACAAGTGTCAAATTTACCACAAAGAATGTTATTTGGAAATATGTGTGCAAAAATTGAACCGCTGGAGAAATTTAATAAATATTTTACGCCTTGAAACCTACTCTGTCTGCAGACTTCCAGTGAGGACATGACAAGGTAGGCATCCCTGAAGGAGTAAGGATGGCATTATGGCTGAAATCGGCAATCAAAGGATGGGTCCTGTCTAATGAAATCTCTTCAGAAAAGGCAGAGATCATGTAATTGCCCTTAGGTATTCTGGACAGATGATCCTCATGAGCAGACCACTGGAACTGGGAGTCTTGAGGTCAGCTATGAATGGAGCAGCTGCAGTGAAGGATTTCCAACTATGTTCAGAGTTGTAATGTAGCTTATATGGATATAAGAGTTTGCAGTTACTTCATTTCTTAATGACTTTTAGAAGTACCCATTTAATACTTTTCAAATATTAAGACTCTTCAGAATGGCAAGTTCGATGGCATTCACTGAGTGAGTTTCCTTCAATCCACCACAAAAGCAGTTTTTAAATATACGTTTAAAGACTTAGCAATTTGTTAAAATAAATGGCAGAAGAGTGAGCAGAGTGTTGTTTTTGGAAAGTTATAAACAGACTAACTAGATGGATTTGAAATGGAATTTCAAAATTAATTAAAAGACTCTTTTTTGTGAACTACTATATTGAGCAGTGGGAAAAAACCAATATGATGGGATTTTGAGATTGCACACTGGAAACAGCCCAAAGGAATTAAATATTGCAATTAAAGGAGAAGAACACCTATTCATGCTTTTAACACAGAATGGAGTAAAATATCTTAACATTGGAAATATTAAATGATATTTTGAACAATGGACACAGAAGTTAATTTTATGAATGTATGCCTCTATAAGTAGACTGTGTTTATAAGATGTTATGAAAGAGGAACAACTTATATCTGACAAGACTGTGTCTGATTTAAAAGTGGATTTGAAAGTGACAGGCTAAAAGAATGATATAGAAAAAGATGCTACTCTGGACACAGAAAATAATCTGGCTGATGTTTTAATAGTTAAAAGGATTATACAAATAACAAACCAAGAGAGTGGCCTGGATAATTTTCCTATACTGAATTTACAAAAGTTTTAATAATACAAAAATTATTAAAATTTTGAAAACTTTTGTGAGAAGGGACAAAACAAAATGAAAAGATCAAATTCTAGGATGTTTGGATAGATTAAATACCAAGATTATTAAAAGAAAAGGGGAATAAGTTAGTTGTTTATTCAATCAAGATTAAAATTTCTGATAATGAACTTTTGCTAAGCAGGATTGAATGACAAGGTTTTAAGTACTGTCTATAGATAAGAGATGTGTTATTGGATGAAGAAATTGTTCATTGTATTTTAAAAGAATGTGATAAGTTGTTAAAATTGTTTATACTTGTGAGGAAAGGGGAAGTTATTCAAATTTTCTTTTTGTCTCTTATTTTTCTTTTTGTATTTTTCTTTTTTTACTGCACTTTCTATCTTTTCCAGCTTTTATTTTTATTTAGTTTATATAAGTTTTTATCTGCTCAATAAAATTATTATTAAAAAAGAAATTTACCAAAATTGGACCAAAAGCAGTGGCCTCTAAAAATTCAGCTTACTATCCTCTGTAGCAACATCTTACAGGAATCAGTGAACAAGATTTCCATAATATAATTGCCTATTGCTTTCAATGAATGAAACCCCTTTCCATTGGATCTTAACCTTTTCCAAAAGGATTCCAATTTACCCATACTGTTGAAGTATATCAATCACACCAATAAATCATTCCCATTTTAGTCTTTCTTCAAATAATCAGTTCCATTGATGCATCAACTGCAATAAAATGTACTTAAATAAAATGTTAAATCATAGAAATGCATATACACTGTTTAGAATCTTTTTTAGGCCTAAATTTATATATGTATACACACAGATACACAAAGTTGTATGTATTAAAAGAGAGATCACTATAATCTTACAAATTTATTTTCCTCAAAAAAATGTTGCAAAAACTTGAAGATAAACAATTTAACATCTCTGTTAAAAAGTGATATTAATCATGGAGCACAGCACATTTGTAATGTGATTATACATTGGAAATCTTCTGCAATGACAACATGTAGCTAACTCCAACTGAACTGACATAGGTAGGAATGCCAATTTGTTTCAAGTTCAATATGGCTCTAGACACACAGCATGAGAAGATTCTCCCCTTTCATTTTTCCCTTTCTCAGAAACACACAGCAAAAACCAAACAAACAAAAACCACTTTTAGACACCTCTAAAAGCATTTCTTCTAGATTTGAAATGGAAATGTTATAATTATTGCTTTGCTTGTAACAAGACTTCTATGATAATGCTTATGCATTTACTCAAGTACTCATTAAAACATATTACGGTATTCTGCACTAATGGTCTAATGCTGTTCCTAGACAACCCCTTCACGTCTTGTACTTATATGTATAGTGTTCTGAAAGAAGCCTATGTTACACTGTTTTCCTGGAAATGCTTTCAAATAATGCTAAATTTGAAAAGGCAATTTACATAGAATACACATACCATAATTAAAGTAGAAAACAACCAAGTTCAGAGAGCACCAAGGACTCAACAGTTCAACTCTGAATAGAATATTCTCTTCTATTAGGAAAAAAAAGAACTAAAAAGGCACTTGCTGTGATTTATGGCATATCAGTAAAAGTAGTATCAAGCACTCTACCAAATCAGCACACTAACTGGTTATCTTAATAGCACAGTCATGATGGCTTGAACCGAGAAGCTATCTGTTTACTGTGTTCAGGTACAGTGGGCAATATGTATCTTGGAATATAAAATGATGGAAAATCTACTGAGAATATAAAGAATTCTAAATCTTTGCTCATTTTCAGAGCTAAATGACAGTCAAACATTAGGAGACAACAATTTGAACTCCTGTATGTGAGTGTGTCCCGCATACTCATATAAAAGTTCAAAGAATACATTTGATCAATCTTCCTAGAAAACAGAAAAACACAAACTGCAATGGAAACCCTGCTGAATGGACAAAGAGTGGAATATCAGTTTTATTCTCAAATTTATTTCTCACTATCCAGGTAAAATTAAACTTTCATAAAGGCAACCAACAGTTTAGATATGAAACCCAAATCTGAACAAAAATGTAAAATGCATTAAATTAAAAACATAAAATAGAACAATTTGGAACAAGTATCTTGACAAACAGCAAATCAGTCTTGAGGTCTTTTACAAGATACATACATATCTATCTATAAAATTTCCCAATTAAATGCATTCCATCATTCCTATTTATTCTTTTATGTTGATATGTCTGGCTTTCCTTGGATTTTTGTGATTGTGTTTATTATGGATGACTTAATTGTCATCATATCTTCTATCTGTAAACTGCCAAAAACCATTAGGTAGTCTTTGATTATACTCTTCCTATTTTCTTTTTCTTTTTTTGAAATGTTTTATTGATTTTTAACAATTACAATCTTTACTGCTTAGTAAACAATGTGTTGTCTGGGTTCATATATTTAACATTAAATTCTTCAATATAAATCTGTTCAGTACTGCACAATCCAGTATTTTCCCCCTAATCCTCCTTTCTTCCCCATATTTTTTCCATTTTCCCCTCATAACACAATTACAATTCTTGCTACTGTTGATGCATACAAAGTTAAATATAAACATTCTCATCATATTTTACTAACGTTTTACAAATAATAAAAATAACAATTCATAAATCAATATCCTATTTTTCATGCTCTTGTTAAAATTTGATTTCCCATCAATATTTGAAATATCTTTATCAGTTATGATTTTCTCAATATTAATTACATTTATATAGCTAAGAATTTTATTCATACAAGCCATCCTCTTATTTCATATTTCCCATATCAAAAAATAAAAATGCTATTTTAATTCTAAATCATATATTTCATTATAAAAGTCTATTATATCTAAGGGCCATCCGTTCTTTTAATCATATTCAAATAGATATTTAATCATATAATGCGCCCTCTAATAGGTCAAATTGTCTGTTTTTTAAGTCTAACTCTTTCTTTCTTTCTTTGCCAAATAGCTTTCCAGGCCAAGGTAATTAAATCGCCCAGCAATTTTCTTTCTATTTTTGTAAACGTTGCTTGGAATAAGGAAGACAATTTAGGTAGGTTATTTGGGGGGGGGCATTCCACCCATTTATATTCCTTAAGCAACTCCCACTTTTCTTCTCCCTCAATTTCTCTTTTCACTTTTGTCTCCCAAATTGTGACATTTCCCCTGATATTCCATTTTTTTAAATTTTATTCCTTATCATCAGGTATATTTTGCAGAACTAAGGGTAAAGTGTCTTTTCCATTTTCATTCTTATGGCTAAATCTTGCAATATTTTATTTGTATATGGTAGTTTATATTTCCCTTCTTTTATCTCTTCCGTCTCAGGGTCAGTTTCCTCTGTTTCATCTTCTGATTTCTGGTTTATTTGTTTATATTTTGTGGTCTTTGTCTGGGAATTTTCTAATTATAGATTTAATTTGAAGATTTGCTCATTGATATTAGCTACATTGTTTTTAGTCTTGTTATGGTTTCTTTTTGTGTTCTCTTTGTGGGTGACAATTGTTTGATGAATTAGTTGTAGCACAGAGTATATTTCTTCTGAAAGGTGTTTATTTTTTCTTGAGGCATCATTCCTGGAGATCCTTGGTTAGCCTGGGTGGGGGCTTCAAATGGAGGTGCAAGATACATTTTCTTATCACTTTTAGCTGAGTGTAAAACATCCATTTTATTTCCCCCCTCCAGATAATCTGTTAAAACTTTTATATTCTCCAAATACAAGTCTTATCTCATATCACCAAAGTTTCATCTAGTTTTCTGGTCTTTATGTGTAGCCTTTATAATCCAATAGGTTCCAGAATATGAGTCCAGTCCTAAAAGCAATATTTTGTAATGATCCTTTGTCTCAGGCATCCAAGAATTGTCAGTCAGGCAAGGTTGTAATCCACAATGTTCCAAGTGTTCAAAATGTTCAACCACCCTGAAAACAGTTCAAAAATCTCTCCCAGCCAGACATAGTCAAAAGTCAAATTTTTCTTTCTTTCCCAATAGTTATTGAGATTAAAAGTCCAAGCTCAGTAGGTGTTTATAGTCCAAAAAGATCAGGGTGATAAGTATGTCAAAATATTTTCCTTTATTGCCAGCTGTTCTCCATTAAGCTAGGAGTCACCAAGCAGACAGGAAGCTAGTTGTAGTGCTATACTCAAATCCACCACTAGATGTCATTCAAAATCCATTTTTCACTCTTAAGACAAAGAGTTGATTTCTCATATTTCACCTGAATGGTTTTTTTCCAAAGAGAAAATCTTAGTACTGTAGTTATCTCAGTTCTCAAAATTCATCAAAATTGTAGCTTTATGTTTCTTCCACTTCAGTATTATATATTTCTGCCCCCCATAAAAGAAATTAAAATGCTGCTTCCGTTCCTCTGGAAGGGTGGGGTTACAATCCTCTTCCTTCTCATGTTTGGAAGTTTTTAGCTTCTTGGGAGCCTTTCCCAGAAAATTCAGTTGTAGAATAGTAAAGAAAGGATCAATATTCTCACCCAGTTCCAAACATGCTGTTTACGATCTGCTAATTGGTGCTTTTCTTCTTCGGTTGTCAGTGGCTAATGGCTGGCCACAAGAATGTAGCCAGTCTTTCCCCTGCTGGTTTGGAGGGCTTTCCTCAGATCAAATAGAAAGAGCGCCATCTCTCCATGATCAATGAGGCACCCCTCCTTTTTATCGCCTCTTTGGGGGGATTTTAGGCCCTTTTAGGGCCTCCAGCAGGGCAAAATAGGGCACGGAAGGCACAGCCCTGCCTTCCTGTGTCTGTCTCACCGTGACGCAAACCAGAAATCCTCTTCCTATTTTCTGATTGCTATATTAGACTCTGACCGTGCTTTTGACTTCATGTTTGGTATGAACAATTTCACAACTGTTGCTGCTTTGGAATATGAGATTTTAGAATACATGTTTAATTAATGCCTGATATTCAATTGATTTGTGACAATACATGCTATGGGTGTTACTTTATTTCCTTTACCCAATCTGATGCCCAAACTACAGTCCATTGTGAATACACCTTGAAACATACTGGCCTTCATATTCCTTAAAAAATACTTATACACATTAAAGTCAGATCCAAACTGCAACCATTTTGGAACTGGATCAAAACTTTGCTAGTGGAGATGGACATCACCTCAGTATGAAACATTGAAGCTATACAGCCTAGGAACATTATAATTGCTGAGAGCACTCATCCAGGTTGAAATCTATTGCTAAGCTCTAATGTAGTTTGTATGACTATCGTTTAGTATGATGTTTAGACCCAGTCACTGTGTTTAGCTTTATGCATGCACATAATTATTGATTAAGCATCAAATATTAATTAAATTAAAATATATCTTAGTGTGAACACAGCTTTTATAATAGTTTTGACTCAAAGTAGCAGAGTTTCAGTCAAAACCAAATGCTTGAATGGGCACAGACATTAAATGGAGATTAATTTTTGCCCCAATATTCAGAAAGATAAAAGGAAAGAGAAGAAGAGAATGGACTGTGTTACAGTGACGATGAGTGCACTGTTAGTCAACTTGAAAAAAAGAGGTATAGTCATGGAAAAAAATATTTTTGTAGTCAAAGTAAATCATGAACTTATGGTCCATAACCCATTAATAAATCAAATCACTTAATACAAATTTAATGTTATTGTTTTCACTCCTTGTAATAATCTACAGATATAGCGTATGTCCTTATGATTTCAAAATACCATTCAAAAGCAATCTCATTACAATGCTTATCCTACAACAAATATCTAAAAAAAAATTAAGATTTGTCCAAATATACTTTAAGTTGTTCTTCCCCCATTCTATCTTTGTAAAAGAAAAGTACACTAGGTTTTGTACCCCTCAAAATGTTGCAGATTTTAAATACATTGATTCTAGCCTCGATATCAATTGGATCAATTTAACTAATATACTAAATCTTCTTTAAAAATGTGTCATCTGAATTGGAGATTCAATGTAATTCAGTTCCAAAAGATACTGAGATTGTACTAATCAAGAGATTTGATATGAATCTCTCATATAGTTCTTCTCAATAGCTACTGGCTTATAGTACCATTCTAAGTGCCCCAAATGATTATAAACCAACATTAGGCTGATTGAAACTCTACTAATTTCTAGGTGAACAAAGAACAGGTAATCCTCAACTTACAACCACAATTGAGCCTAAAATCTATGTTGTTAAGTGAGAAATTTGCTAAGTGAGTTTTGCCCCATTTGACAACTTTTCTCACCACATTTTTTAAGTGAATCACTGCAGTTCTTAAATTAGTAACACAGTTAAGTGAATCTGGTTTTCCCATTGACTTTGCTTGTCAGAAGATCACAAAAGGGGACACTGCAACTGTCATAAATGTGACTCAGCTATCAAGCATCTGAATATAAAACATGTGATCATGGGGATGCTGCAACAGTCATAAATGTTAAAAATGGTCATAAATCACTTTTTCCCATGCTGTTGCACCTTCAAATGGTCACTAAATGAACTGTTGTAAGTCGAGAACTACCTGTGCAAGAAACTGGAGCAATTAAAATCTTTTTAATCCCTCATTTGTGCCTTCAGGTTAAAGATATGAAAATACTATTCTCTATGTAACTCTGTGTCAAAATTCTTCCTCCCCTTCCTTGGAACCTCTACAGGAATAATGAGGCCAACAAGGAGTTCTGCTTGAATGGCACACTTCAACAACTCACTTTCAGCAGATCATTGAAGTCAAAATCCTTGCTGCAGGAATATGCAAAAGGAAATTTCTGCTAGCAGAGATTATTTGAGCCTCACCACGTCCCCTTCCATCCTAAGAGGTAGCAGCACTCAGCCAAACTTCAAAAAGTGAAACATATTTGAATCGAGTTAGGTTTGGATGAAAGCACAAAAAAATTCCAGAATGAGAGACTAGATTTGGAACTTTAAAAAAAAAAAATCTAGACAGCAGGCAATGGTGAACCACTTCTAAATTGCTGCCAAGAAACTGACATGGTTTATATAATCACCAGGAGCTGCACTTGGACTTCAGGGAGACTTTATATTTTATACTCTTTCATCCTCTAAGTTATAATTATTCTGTTTGAATCTAAAACTTTCTGAGGGACTTGAACTAAAATTTAGGAAATGCAATCTCTCCGTGGCCAATGAGCTTGTCAAAAAAAGAGAATTTTCTGGGATGACACTTGTGAACAGAAGATTAAAGGCAAAATAACTCCATCAGGTCATAAACTTGTTTACAGTTAAGAAGGTGGGGATTTGGGGGCAATCACAACTATCAGATGCACAGTTCACCTGTTCGTACCTGCCTTTTGAAATTCCAATTGATATTGCCTCCTCCTCTGCATTATAATTGAGAATAATGTGCTTCCAAGCATGCAAAGAGATTTGTGGCTGCAAGAACTCTGATTAAGCAGAAATGCACAGGGACTACTTAAACTAAACTAATATTTGTTTAGAAAGAAGAGGAAATAAATTACAGGCATGGAACTATATCAAATAAACATAAAATTACATTCACTAAAACACTTCATTAGGTTATATTTAATTGTTCAAGCAATGATACAGGCTCTGAGGCTTACCCCCCAAGTGTGCATACTTTTTCAGTCAGCAAACGATGAGAGAGAGAAAAGACAAGATCTACTTATTTTCATTAAACTCTAAACAACCACTGCTATTTGTGCATGTTCAAGGATTAGGACAGCTACTTAAAAAGCATCCCAAATAAGGAACTATACAGTATTACTCACCCCAATAAAGAGGATATCAGTTTGCATTAAACATTGTATTTTTATTTCCTACTATATTTATGTACATAATGCATATTTACTATTTAAATTGTAATAATAACTACAATTTAAATGGAAATATAGTAGATCTCTGGAGGAGTGAGGATTGGAACCAAGTGTGCAGCTTAGGCTGCTTTTAAAATGTGACTGAAACTGTTAATAGGTAACTTCAAGCTCTCTCTCTTTTCTTATGGGAAGTCTGCAAAGAAGGGTCAGAAAAGCCAAGATGGTATGCAACTGAAGCCCCAGCATTTTTCATGTGTGCTGCATGTTAATTTACACCACCTTGATTTTTTTTTCATCCCTCTATAGACATATCTGGTTCACATTATTTCAACCAGACTTGAACTGAATAGCCTTCAAAGAGAGGACATCTGCAAAGAGAAAACAACCCTCACAAGAGAAGTCTATGCTCTTGAAACTACATACATAGCTAATTTAGATGGGCTTTAAGCATGTTAGTTGTCTCCACCCAATCTAGGGTATATCATTCACTATCTTTCTTCCCATTGCCATGAATTCCTCCAGATGTCTTCTTCTCTCTGTCTGGTTTCTAAACTGTTATTCTGTCATATCTATAACAAATGCAACAAGAGTTTGCAGGCAGTTTATTGGATGTGATTGTTGATAGATCAGCATCTGCCATCTATCCAAAGTCAGGTTAGTTTAGCAAAACACTGTAAGATATGGAGAACGAAGGTTTATCCTCTCTATTACAGGTGGTAAATGGTGAGAAAGATAGTTGAGCTTTGCAACTACCTTAACCCTACTCTACCCATTAATAACATTAGTATAGCACTTCTTATGAAAGCTAGCGTCAGGCCTCCCAGATAAACTAGACAGGAAACATTGACTAGCTGAATTAATTATACTTTGCTTTAAAAGTACATCAACAGTATCTTGCAAGTCTGAAAGTACAAACTTCCCATTTCCACTTTTAACAGCTTGATCAATCAGAGTGGATTCTTCCTAAATTTCTTTCATTGTTAAGCCAGTGAGCCACTTGTCCGGTTGTTTCCTAGACAGCATTTTTTTTTCTCATCTCCCAAGATCATCCACAGTTTCCATTACATCAGTTTGGTGTAGTGTTAAAAAAATAAGAATAGAAACTGGGAGACCATGAGTTCTAGTCCTGTCTTAGATACAAAGTCGGTTGGGTGACCTTAGCCAGTGACTTTCTCTCAGTCCTACAAAGGAGGCAAAGGCAAGCCATTTCTAAAAAATCTTGCCAAGAAAATTGCAGGGATTTGTCCAGGCAGTTATCAGAAGTCAAGATTAACTCAAAGAGACAAAACCTTCCACCAAAAAAAAAAAGATATTTCTAATTTTACTCAGTGATGGAAAGAGGAGAGGGTGATAAAACGATGAGAATGGTGGAAAAGGGGGATAAGATGAAAAGAAGTACAAATTGAAAGAATCAGCTGGGATAATGGATTCCTTTAATATGTCTGTATGTAGACGAAATAACAGGATACAGCTTTGGTGGTGCAGTGGTTAGAATGCAGTACTACAGGCTAATTCTGCTGACTGCCGGGAGTTCAATTCTGACCAGCTCAAGGTGGACTCAGTGAGGTCGGTAAAATGAGGACCTAGATTATAGGGGGCAATAAGCTGACTCTGCAAACTGCTTAGAGAGAGCTGTAAAGCACTATGAAGTGATATAAATCTAAGTGCTATTGCTATTGCTATAGTCTCTGTCACATATTGGATACCTTTGTCTGCATGTATATAGGTGTGTATGTTGGGGAGACAGAGTTTATGGAAGATGCGCATATTTCACTCTTTTCCAACGCTCACTGGGCTTAGGAATTTTACAATTTTTCTATGTCTTCTTGCATTTTAACAGCAAAAATGTCATTTTGAAATCAGGCAACATAAAAGTTAACAAACTGATCAAAAGTAAAATACATAAAAATGCTCCATTGTTACAAATCTCATTAAAAATAAAAATAAAAATAGGATTTGAACCTCACACTGTGTCTGCCGGAGTCCCTGTATAAACAGGGCATAGTATCCTCTCCTCATTGTGACTGTGGGGTCCCACATCAAACTGTATAACACATTGTGACCAGCTGTAAGCTGAGGATATATACCAGTCCAGTAACTGATTTTTTTTAATATAAACGATGTTACTCTTCAATGGTTAAATGGCCTAGATACTGGTATTTGAACATAGATCTTTTTAACATATATTTTATTGTGTTTTATTAATCTAGAGCAGAGTTCCCCAACCTTTTCAGTTTGGCAGTCCAGAGTGGGGGGAGAGGGGGGAAGAAGGGATGGTTTTGTGGGACGAGTAAATGTATGCAGATGCGCACACATGAACACCTGTTGCTCACGTGAGTGGGCTCCCATGATGCTTGCATGAGTGGGGCTGCAAACACCCATGAACTCACAGTGACACTCGCACAAGTAGGGATATGCGCATGCGCATACACATGCGCCAGCCAGCCATTCATGCGGCCTAGTAGCTGATAGGCCGTGGCACAATAGTGGGCTGTGGTCCATAGGTTGGGGGAACCCTGATCAAGATGAAATGTTAATATATATTGTTAGTCCATGTATGATATGCCATATGCTAAATCAGCGGTTCTCAACCTGTGGGTCGCGACCCCATTTGGGGTCAAACAACCGTTTTGCGGGGGTCGCCAGACAACGCAGTCCGCCATTTTTTCCCCATTCACCCTCGGCCGTCGCGCATGCGCCATGCATGCATGGTTTGGCCCGTCACGCTGCGCATGCACACTTTGGGTCCCCGTGCGTGCCGCGCATGTGAAGTTCGGCCCGTCGCGTCGCGCATGCGTGATTCGGGCCGCCACGCCACACATGCGCGGTTCGGCCCGCCACGCTGCGCATGCGTGCTTTGGGTCGTCGTGCATTCCGCGCATACGCAGTTCGGCCCGTCACGCTGCGCATGTGCGGTTTGGGCCGCTAGGTGTGCCGTGCATGCGCAATTCGGGCCGCCACGCCGCACATGCGCGGTTTGGCCCGTCGCGCCGCACATGCGCGGTTCAGCCCATTGCGCGCGTCGCGCATGCACGGTCCGGCCCATCGCGCGTGTCGCGCATGCGCGGTCCGGCCCGTCGCGCGCGCCGCGCATACGTGCTTTGGGTCGTCGTGCATGCCGCGCATGCGCGGTTCAGCCCGCCACGCCACGCATGCATGGTTCAGCCCGTCGTGCCGTGCATGCGCAGTTCGGCCCATCGCACGCGCCGCACATGGGCGGCGCAGGTGGGGTCTCGGCCTGAAAAAGGTTGAGAACCACTGTGCTAAATATTGAATAATATATCATCAAAAACATATCACCAATCATAACACACATTGATTTTGAGTTCCTTGCATGCTAGTCACATATGCTGGTTGAAAGAAAAAAATGATTGCAAGAATTCACACACAATACCAGAAACAAGTTATCATGTGGTAATATAACTCAGAAGTTGGAGATGGTCATAGAATAATGGATTAATCAGAAAAAAATGTTTATGAAATCCATGGTAAAATTAATGAGGTAGAAAGTTGTAGCTAAACCAGGGGTAGGCAACCTTGGCTCTTTTATGACTGGTGGACTTCAACTCCCAGAATTCCTGAGCCAGCTGGAATTGGCTACCCCTGAGCTAAGCCTTTATAATTTCATATTTCTAGAGCTTCTTAAACAAAGTACAGTAAGCCTTAAGCTATTTTGCAAAGTTCAATGATCTGAACAAACAATATACAAGGATGCTCAGCTTTCTTTGGGACTAGGCTGCAAGTCCTTAATTTATTCTCTTTCACTGTTTAGGTTCAAGTTTATCCCTTGATACTATTAACAGAAACCATTTCCTAAATTCTATTCTGTCAAAGATATATCCTCTGATTTGTTCTTTTGCCCCTCTCTGCATCACAGTAAGTGAACAAAAACAGTATTTCCCTGTAATAAAAATCTGTTAATTAATTAAAGGAAATCTGATATCAAATGAACATTTTTTTAATTAGACTAGGCACACAAGTTGATTCACTTAATTGAATATGTCAGTCAAGATCTTTTTACATTCATTTGCAGAACTCCTCTGGAGGGAACAGAAAAACATCCTATGTAGAAAAGCAGTTGGGGCAGAACAATCTGTGTGTCCCAAGACAGGGACAAGTTCAAATCAACCTTGTTTGTGGTTGCTAAAAATATTCAACAGCAGCACAGGATTATATCCCTGGGATCAGACAAAATCAGTTTATTACAGAAAGTGATACTTACACCCTGAGATACTTCTTTCCTCTTATTAAAATTCCCCCAATCATGCAAACATCATCTTCACAAGAAGAAAATAATCAAAGCCTCAAACTCTGTTGAACCATCTGCAGCTGATGGTGTTCTCATTTTACAGGATTTATTAGCACCATTAAGCAGCTGCCCGGCTTAAGTGCTGTTTTCTCAAACATTCAAATTAACCATGGTCAAATTGAGTTAGTATGTTTATCTAAAGAAAGCCACAGATAGATAGTTTAATAATCAGAATGGGTTTGTGACATTTCTTATCTTCCCTTTTCAAATCAACCAGGTGTTTATGGGCTATATTCTGTCCGTGTGCTTTTTCCAGTCCAACAATCCTAGATAATGTGATGAGTAATATGCTTTGTGGACATACGTTCTGGTTTTGTAAGTTTCAAATGCATGTTTGCAAGTACTAATAGCTCTCAAGAAGTATGAAGAACTGATTTGTAAAGAAATGTGAACTCCAAATTAATTAGTTAATAAAAAGAAAGAAATGAAAGCACCATCTCCTACACCAGACCAAAATAAACTATTTTATTTGCATCGGTTCCTTTTAATTATGTTATGGTTATGTTATGGTTATGGTTATGGTTATGGTTATGGTTATGGTTATGGTTATGGTTATGGTTATGGTTATGGTTATGGTTATGGTTATGGTTATGTTATGTTATGTTATGTTATGTTATGTTATGTTATGTTATGTTATGTTATGTTATGTTATGTTATGTTATGTTATGTTATGTTATGTTATGTTATGTTATGTTATGTTATGTTATGTTATGTTATGTTAAGAAATAAGTATAAAAAAGAAAGAGACCGGTATCTTGGATCAAACATTAGATAAATAAACTGTTGGGACCCTTATACTAAAACAACTTATTTCATGTGAGATCAGAACACATATAACACCATTGTTTGACTAAAATAGTTGAGTTGTGATCTACATATGTGGGTCTGATTGGGGTAAATTGTAGGGGTGATGCAGAGCATGATATTATATTCCTTATTTTGTTCTTTTCATTTAATCTTTTTCTTGTACTCCATTTTTACATATGGCTTATTGTCTATTTTGATAATAAATAAAAATGATAATATTCTGGGTTAACTAAGTTGTGTTTAAAAGCTTCCCAATATATTGTGCTACATATTTTAATGAATATCCTTGATCATATAATATATATCCTGGATTCACACATCCACTAAACCATGATTTGTTTATGACAGTTTGCAGAATAAGTCCTGTTTCACACTTTATGCTAACTATAAATCAAGAGGTAATTTCTTTTCTTGTATTTAAATACACTCAGAAACAATCCCTATGTTAACTCATGGAGATGTCAGTTTGCATTCTTTCAATTTCAATGGAAAAGCTTTTGCATCAAAACACTTTTTAGAGTTTTTTCTTCCTTCTCCATCTTAAGTTACACCTTAAGAATTGAGTTGCTTTTGTACATTACTCTCCTACTTTTCAGTTTCTTTATGCTGCCTCTTTTGTTTTTTTTATTTAAATGCCAGCCATTCACTGCTATTGTGGACCTACTCCTGCCTGTGCTCATTATCCTCCACTTCTACTGTTGTAGCTGTAAAATAATACAGCATCATTTTGATGTTCTCATTTCAGCATTGTGCTATGTCACATCATCCAAATTAAAGCTGTGTACAATGATGAACTTGATTTTTGCATTACTGATCAGAGATTGAAAGAAGATGGTTCAAAAATCCCAATCAGAAAAACTAAGTCAAATCTTCAGAAAAGGCCTGATGTCTGGTATTTCTCATCATCCAGCTGATGAAAATTCTGTTAACAACTGAATTCCTAAATGTACCACACATGGTAAAGAGCATCATCTGAAACGTGCATGGTTACAATCAGAAATGGGGGGGAAAATAGGTTAGGTTTGCATTAGAATGCAAATATATTTAAATTTCCATATGAAAAGGGAACTTAACTATTTGCTATTTTTTGCCAATTACATTAGAAAAATGTAAAGCATTTTGCATAAACATCCATGTATTTATAAATGTAAATGTATTCTGCTATAGAAACTTTTGCAAGAACTGAACTTATCAGATAACATTACGTAAAGGCTTACGCCAGAGAAAAGGTATCATTTTCAGTGTTTGAACTTTAAAAACCACTTCCAAGTAGACGTATCAAACTTGATAGGTCACACAAATGAAAAACTAAGAAAAATAGAGCTTTACGGAATTACAAAAGGATAACAATTGATAAAAGTTAATGCATTTGTCCATTTCAATTTTGATGCAAACCTGGTTCTATTGTAGTAAAAGGGAGAAAAGAATTCTTGTCATAACTGGGAAGAATAAAGACTTCAAGAAATCTCTAGCTTCTATAACCTTCTGATAACGCCATAAATAGCTGAAATACTCACATTTTCACTGCCTCTTTGAGCAGAGCTATCTGAGAAACACAGCTGACAGGGGTGCCCAAATACTATGAACAGCTGCATACGATTCAAGACTGTTATTATCCAAGTGTAGAAAAGCTTTCAAACTTTATACTAATTTCAGTTTGAAGCCTCCAATAGAAGCACACTCAGAGGTAGGGGCACTTCTGGGGAGGAAATGGAAAACTGAAGATGACTTTGCTAAAAGCAGAGCTGATAAATATGGCAAAATAAAGAACTGGTGAACAGAGCACCTCTTTGAAACTGGGGATTACCCACAAGTGCTCCAGACAAGGGATTCTAAAGAGGAATCCAGATGACCACTGTCTCCACCAAGTTTAGAGCTCTGGGGCTCAACAGAACACCATTTCCACCCAAAACATGGTTAGGATCTTTATGGGGACTGTGTTTCCACTTCTTGTTAATTTTTTCAGATATGAGGAATCTTTGAAGAGGCAGATATTTGGTGAGTTTCCTTCAATCCTTAGCACACAGGTTTTTAATATAGGTTTATGGACTTAAAATTCATTTTTAATAAACAGAAATAGAGTGATTGAAACATTGATTTTAAAAAGTTAAAAATAAACTAAGGGTCCAGATGAAATTGAAAAAAAACTTTGATACTAATTATAACGACCATTCCTATGGGGAAATGCTGTTGTTTTTGATTTTTTTAAAGAAAAATGCAGGATTGGACTTTGAAGGTTGAACATTAGAAGGAACCAGAAGGAACTGAATATTACCATTAAAGAAGAACACATTTGCAGAATGGAACAAAATATTTTCATATTGGAAGATATTTGTGACCAGTGGATCCAGAAATTAATTTTAAGAGTGAGACTGATATGAAAGTGAATTTAAAAATGACATGCTACAAGAATGATATGGAAAAAGATGCTATACAGGACATACAAATGAACATGGCTGATGTTTTAATAATTCAAAGGAATGTACAAATAGCAAACCAAAAGAATGGCCTGGATAACTTCCCATGCTAAATTTACTATAGAAGTTTTGAAGAATTCTGTGAGAAGGGACAAAGACAAAATGAAATCAAGGTCTAGGATTTCATTTGAGGGGATTAAGGACTACGATTGTTAAAAGTAAAAGGAAGGAATATAAAGGTGATTTATTTGATCAAGGTTAAAATAGGTCTTATCTCTGGTAATTCTTAATGGACTTTTGCTGGCCAGGATTGAATGATGAGGCTTTAAAGATTGTTTATAGAGAGGAGAAGGGATATTGGAAGAAAAAAATCATTTGTAGTATTTTAAGAGAAGGTTAAAGGGGCAAAAATTGTTTATACTTGTTGCGATTAAGGGGGCAGTAATTGCACTGTGTATTTCTTTTTTCTTTACTATAGTGTTAGTTCTTTTCTATTTTTCTATTTTTTCTCTGTACTTTTTCTTATTCTTTTAGGCTTTTTTTGTAATCGTAATTAGCTTATTATAACTGTGATGTTTAATAAAATTGCTATTAAAAAAGAATAAAGTCTTGAAGATGGCAGTGCTGATACTGTTTTCGTGTGATAACACTGTCAGTTGCATACCACAATGCCCTGAAGTACATTAAATGTTAGCCACTTCTTTCCTGAAACTAAACCCACAAAACCATCAGTGGATAAAAGAAAGAAGTCTCAGAAGAATACCACCTCAATGTGCTCTCAGCTTTCTACAATTTGGAGCTTCTGCTGAATTAACTTCAGAATGTAGCTAGTCCTGCCCACTTCATGTATTCAACCACTGACATGTTCAATGGAAGCTGAACCTATTTTAGTGGCAAAATAAAATTATCCATTCCTATTTTAAGGAATAGAAAAGAGAATCACAGAAGAATGCTAAGCCATTAAAATCATATTGAATGATCAAAATTAGTCAGAGCTATTATAATGTTATTTTTGGTAGTGATTAGAGTGCTAAAGAAACACACCATTATCTCTACACACTCAATAGAGATTTGAACTTATTTTTCCTGAATAGCAGGACTTTCAACACAGCATGTCAGATGACTTTTGAAATCCTGTACTCTTGGAAGCAATTTCTTGTTATTACATGTGGTGTTAAAGTTGGGGGAGGGGAAGGGAGAGGAAGACAAAATTCTACTGTGTGCACAGAGATTAGGCCAAGTAGCTACCTGGGGTGCAACAAGATGGATACAGTTTTGTTCTATAGCAGCGGTTTTCAACCTGTGGGTCGCGACCCCATTTGGGGTCGAACGACCATTTCACGGGGGTCGCCAAACAATGCAGTCCACCATTTTCCCCCTTTTTCCTTAGCTGTGCTACTCCCTCTTATTCTATTGGCTCTTGAATAGAGTCTAATTCTATGGCTTTCAAAAGCCAATAGGAATTGTCCAGGCTGTCTCTGCCCTGCTGAGCCCGCCAAAAGTCCCAGTGTTCAAACGGTGCTGCAAGTTGTCTGCAGCGAAGGCCAGCTGTCTGGAAGTTTCCACCCTTCCCTGCTGAGCAACTACTAAAAATGTAAGTAAAAGAGGGCCAGGGGTGGGAGGTGGGAGGCTGGCGGGTGCAGGGAGGGTTGCTGGCACGCGTGGGGCCCGGCGGGTGCCTTACCTCCCTTGGGCTGGGCCAGCTGGTGGCCCAGCCAGTGGTTGCCCTGCGCCGTCGCTGCCCCTTGCCAGCTACGCCTCGGTCGGCGCAGGGGGAGGCACCACGCTTGTGCGGCGCTCCTGGGCAGGGAAAGTCCTCGACTTATGACTGGTTGGGAAGTCCTCGACTTACGACCGGTTGGGGGTCGCGGCATTAAAAAGGTTGAGAACCACTGTTCTATAGCCAAAAACATCAGCTTTCCTTCAACTCCTGCCTTCCAGATATCTTTCAGTTAGCATTCAATTAAAACTAAACTGAATGAAATTTTCACCAATAGAAGTACATGATGTCTGAAGCCAACAACTTAACTTATTTCAGAAGGAAGGGACAGCTAAAAAAAAGTAGATGAGGCAGGCCTGCTGGTGAACATCAGCATGGCCATTAATTAATAGTTCAGAATGTAAAAGAAGAGTAATTTTATTCTATGAATATTGCATCAGTGCATATGAAAAATACACTTAATAAATTGGATATAGCCAGATTGAAGACATGATATATTGCATTGCTCAGAACCTTGGTGCTGAATATTCATAGGTAGCTAACCAAAACAAAGACTTCAGTAGCAATTAGTGGCAGAATTTGGGATAAAAGGGACATCTGCTACTTTTGGAACCAAAATGTGTACATTTTTCCCACTTCCTATTGCAGTTCAAGTCCACCTTTGGAGAAAAATATTAACTTTCTTCTTTTGATAAAAAAAACTATTGGCAATCAGGAAATATTTTTACATTTGCTAAGAGGAAACCTTAAGCAAGTCAGATTTAAAAAAATAAATAAATCAGGGATTGAATAAGTTAGGAATATATTATTGCTTAGCAAAGTTGATAAAGCTGAATAAAAAATAAATAATTGTTCCGAATAAACCATTTGGTTCTATAAATATTTTCTATATTGTCTGCATTTTTAAAAAAATAAAAATACCTTACAATTACAGGAATGTCAACTAATTTCGAAGATAATATCAATGGTAGTCAGTTTTGTACCTGAACAAAATAGCACAGAATTCAGTATTCTTATGGAAATAAGATCAGTGATGCAAAGCATGCTTAATTTTGCACTGGACTGTAACATTTATCTTTTTTGTCACAATTTATACATTATTATTTCAAAATGTTACAGCCAAAGACGTTTCTAATCTTTAGTCCAGGGGTTCTCAACCTTGGCAACTTTAAGACTTGTGGACTTCAACTCCCAGAATTCCTCAGCCAGCTTTGAACTTTGTAAAACAAACAAATGGATCCTCATCAGACAAACCTATCCAGAGTTTTCACTTGAGGCACAAATGGCCAGGCTCAAATTGCCCTACTTCGGGCCCATTATAGGAAGATTGAGTTCTGTAGAGAAGGCTCTAATCCTGGTAAAGGTGGAAAGAAAGAGAAAAAAAGGACTACTAGTTAAGATGATGGACTCAATTACAGTGGCCATGAGTGCACTGTCAGAAGACTGAAGGATGAGATTGGGACCGATCATCATGGAGAAAATGTATGTAGCTGCTAAGAGTTAACAATGACTCGATGACACATAAACAACAGTTTCATTATTTGGATAGTTTAAATCATGCCAGTGATTGCTTTAAACTTCCAATTTGCATTTTTCTTTAAACTAATTATGTCAAAAGGGAGAGGGAGCAGGAAGAGTAGACAATCAGGAAATTTGAATTTGCTATATTTCAATTTGGCTTTTGAGCCATTTCATAGTTATAGCCATTTAGAAGATGGTTTATTGTAGATAAAGGAAAATTGAAACAAGGACATCTACTAGATTTATTGAACATTGTTTCTACAAAACAAGAGCAGGAACCAATTTAATATCATCTAAAGTGTGTAAAGCCCAATTCTGATTGAAGCGATACTCCATTTCAACAACCAAATTTATTAATCTGTTAATTAAATGGGGGTGTTGGCCTTTTGTAATAGCACACTGCTCAAACATAATCAATCCCACTGAACACCTCCAAGACCAGCTGCTTACATCAAAAATAATGCCATGGGCAAGAAAGGAATTGCCACTTACAAAACAGTTGCTGTAGCAGGTATTGCCAGTCAAAACCAGATGCCAAATTGTTAAAGCTCCTTCTTCCAACCTCTTTAGCATCCATAATGTTCCATATCATTTCAAGTGATTTTTTATCTTTTTTCTCTAGACACATTTCAAAAACAAGCACGGGCTTGCTAAATCCATTGTTTTCTTCTCTTCCCCTTCCCCTTCCTTCCATTCCAATGCAGTTAAATCCAG
Source organism: Bothrops alternatus (assembly GCA_034064705.1). Taxonomy (NCBI): domain Eukaryota; kingdom Metazoa; phylum Chordata; class Lepidosauria; order Squamata; family Viperidae; genus Bothrops; species Bothrops alternatus. Next base: position 17,004,903 of record JARGCV010000016.1, on the reverse strand, counting down.
ATCACTCCATATACCTATCTGATGTGTTGTGGCTAATGACAGCTTATGCACAGTGATGGGATTAAAATATGTGAACAACTGGTTCTCTGTGTGGATGCTGCTTCCAGAAGTCCATTCTGGGCCTGGGCAACAAAAAATTAGCTACCGGTTCTGCCGAAGTGGTGCAAACCAGCTGAATCCCACCACTGCTTATGCCTTAGATAAAATTGTGAGTTTCAAAAGGTTCTGTAAATGTTGTAGAATAAGAAGTTGCAAGGCAATACAGTGAACATGAAACCAGGAAAAATAAATGGAGAGGCATGGCCACTGTAAAGGGTCCTAATAGCAGGAAAGCATCACTACTGCTTTGGGATTTGGAATGATGGTAGGAACTAATCTGGCTCCATAATAAATCTGTGAAACAATGGGATACAGGGAGTCCTTGACATACAACTATAAATGGGACCAGAATTTCCATTGCTAAATAAGGTGGTTGTTAAATGAGCTATGCCTGATTGTACAAGTTTTTTGCTAAGCAAACTGCTCCAGTTATTAAATGAATCATGTAGCTGTTGTTTCTCTGTGTCATATAATATATGTGGGTATATGCACAATTCTGTATTTATTTATTTATTTATTTATTTATTTATTTATTTATTTATTTTTGGCATATTTATGTAGTGTATATTAGAGGTGATGACCCTTTGAGAGCTGTATGTAATGAAATTTCATTTTATTGTATGCCAATTAGTGTACATTCGTAGTGACAATAAAGTTATTCTATTATTATTCTATTATATTCTAATCATGTAGCTGTTAAGCAAATTCAGCTTCCCCCATTGATTTTGCTTGTCAGAAGTCAACTAAGGAAGTCACAAATGGCAGTCACATTACCTTGGAATATTGTAATGATTTTAAATACATGTTGGCTGACAAACATCCACATTTTGATCACATGACTGTGGGAATGTTGTGCCAGTTGTAAGTGAGAGGACCAGTCACAAGTTACTTTTTTCAGTTCTGTTATAACTTTGAACAATCACTGAATGATTGTAAGTTGAAGCTTACTAGTTTCAACATAAAAGCAAATTAAAGTTATATCAAAGTTTCTTGGCACCATTTGAGAGTCCTGAGGTTGAGAATAAAACAAAATGGCATACTAGAAACTGATCTACTTGGGGCACGTTACTGTTTCATCATTAAACATCTAGGGCAACTTTCATTAAATTCCCCTCCTATTAAATGCTCCTATTTTAATTTAATTCCAAATTTCAATCAACCGAATTCCACATTAATATGGGCTGCCGGACAAATCATTTTCCATCATAGGAGTTAATCTGGGAATAAATCAGGAAACTATCAAGGGCTGTGCTTCTGGCAAGAACTTCTCTCTTACTGCTAAGCTGTCAGTAGCATTGCCTATAGGAATAATAACTGAAGAGACAAATGCTGTTGCCTCTATAAAGCTTCTTCAGAAATATTAATTGCCATCAGATTTTTCTCAGCAATCCAATTTCCGTAATTAAATTCCACTGGGATGGCAAACGCTAGAATTTCACTTATATGCTCTAGCCCATGAAGGAGTGGCAAACCTCTTGTGGCCAGATAAGGCAAGATGACACTGCACAAACAGCATCCTTATTCTTTTGTGAGAGATTAGTGTTAGATGGGGCTAAGTGCTTTGAAATCACTTCAGTCCCAATGTAAAGTTGAAATGGTTGAGACATTAGTGGCTCCCCAAACCAAAAACACATAATAGCATGGTGTGTATGATTGAGGATTGCTACAGCTGTCCTTCCCACTTTTGACTGCAGTTGCTTTACGAGGAAAGCTTTCACATTTTGCTTTAGACAGGTAGTTCTATTTGTCAGGCTTTTAATAATATTTTGCTATTCTTTAATTATGTTCTTAGTGTTAATGTATTTTCTATCTTGCTTCTTTGCATCTTGTTTTTATGAGGAGCCAAAGTGACTAGTACATAGATGGTGTGGTATGCATCTAATAAATATATAAAAATCAACTGTTGAAACTGATGGAGCTTCACTCAATAGCCCAGTCTGCATTTGCCACCCCATTTAAGTGTATTGGACAAAGAGTTCAGTTGCCTTTAACCCTCAAAAGAATGGAGCACAGTTGATAGGGCCAGCTGTACTGACTCATAATGCCTAGATAGTCATGCATAGTCATGGCTGTGACTCTGTCCATGTTTTGGGAGTAGTAATCAGTGGTGGGATTCAGCTGGTTCACACCAGTAATTTTTTGTTGACTTCAGCAAACTGGCTAAAGCCCTAGCCCTTTTTTGCAAGGCCCAGAACAAACTGCCGGAAGTACGTGGATGCCGCTTCCTGAAGTCTGTTCTGAGCTTCAGAGGTCCGGGTGAAGCCTCCAAGGTCCAGAACTGACTGCCGGGAGTGCACATACACACCCATCTTACTTCCATCATTGAAGAATTAGCTAACTTCTACTAAGGTTAGCCATAAAAATAAACTGTAATAAAGCAAATAAGATCTATTACTCTCTGTCTATGGAGATTCTCAGTTATCCAGGTTATGATTATCCAAAAGGCAACTGAATTTTCTTGGTTTTTTGAGAAGTGAAATGTTTTCAAGGAAAAAAACCAAAAAAGTCTAATTGCCTTTTGATCAGCACCTTTGAGACAGCTCTCTCTCTCTCTCTCTCTCTCTCTCTCTCTCTCTCTCTCTCTCTCTCTCTCTCTCATTTATCTCTCATTGATCCATTTATGATCAAGTCAAAAAGGAAACAAGCAACATAGAAAAATTCTTTTCTGATATCCTTCTGGCAAGACAGTAACTGAACTGAAAAGTAACAGAGTCATAATCTTGTATACACTATATGTGAGCTTCATAAACCTTCATTTGGTGGCTTCCCCAGCTTCAGTAGATAAGAAAGTGTTGTTGAATATTGATGACTTCATAGACCCCGAAATCTAAGACTTGGAGGCTTCGAGATAGCTCTTCAGTTTTTCTTGAGAAGCAGCAATTATACCTTTATATCTGTTCTTTCCAAACGGGTGACATTACCAGTACAAATTGATCAGCAAAATAAACCATTTTTCTACTTCTACATTGGGATGAAGTATATGTAACTACACAGAGAAAGATGGATTGCATTCAACAAATAAAAATTATTGCATCTCAAACAAATGTACTAAATCTGTAGCTTATAATTTATTGCATCATGAGAGAATACACCAGGCTATAATGTTTTTTTCCTGGTCTTACACAGAACTTTTGGGAATAAAATGCTGCCAGAGTCACACACTTTGTGTGTGATGGACAGCCATATAAATATGATTATAAATAAATTAAATATAGCCTCCAGAAAACTATTCAGATGCAAAGTATGACATTTAGTTTAATAGAAAACACAGTGTTCAATCTGTGAGAATATTTTAATTTAAAAGGTCTATCCTAGGAGATATTTCACACACCTGAATAACATATGGTGACCAGGATGTAAGGAACACAAAGAGCTAAACTAATTCTTAACATCCCATTTCTGGCACAAAGGTGTAGTAAAGTTGAATAAGAAATTATTAGATATTCAGGAATGGGAGAAATGCAAACATAGTAAGCATAATGTATATTTTTTGGGTGTTCCAAAACAGCCTTGTCTAGTCAGGTAACTCTAGTTCCCTATCCACAAAGATTATGTTAGCTAGGAATTCCAACAGAGGAGAAACTACCTTAGATTGCTCTGTCTGCCTAGAACCAATCCAACTTCATCACCAAACATAAATAAATTATTTAAAGCTATTTAAAGTTTCTCTTGGATGGGAAGCAGACATCAGCGGAAAGCATTTCAGTGGTCAGGCAAGTACATTTTATTCAATCTGAGGATAGAAACTGGGCCTGCTAGAATAGGAGTTTAAACTTTAAATCCAAGAACAGCAATTAAACAGAGTTTAACCCTCAATGTTATTTCAACTGGCATATAATGTCAATGAGATGTGTGAATCTGCATTTACCAATTTAATTATAAAACAGAAGAGGGTTTACAACAATAGTGATTCCTATTACTCAAAGTAGATGTCCCTGTAAAGTTATTGACCTTGAAATAGAGGAACGTATGCTATTGTATTGTGAAATTTACAAGAGTTTTCAGCAGAATACTATCTGACTTATTTTAAAATCAAGACCAGGAATAAATATTTGTGAATATTTACTAACAGATAAGAATGTTAAAATAACAGGGGGCAACAACCAATCTTTTAACTGTGCCTATAAAAAGGGGGTCTTTATCAACCCATCACTATTTGAATTTTAAATGTTTTATGTAACATTATCAAATGTATTATTAGTTAAGCTGCTTTATCTAATGCCACAGAGTAGATTATTTGTGTGCTTTTGCTATTTGTGTGTTTTGGCTGTGAATACAACTATACATATATCTATATCTACATCTCTCTATAATGCTACAGTATCTGGCCTACAAAAATCCATGTGACTACTAGTCAGTAATAACTGTTGTTCTGGATTGCTGCAGCCCAGATACAGTAACTGTAAATTAGTATTACAACTGCTGACAAAGAATTGTATCCTCTCATTTTTCCAAATGGCTCAGGATGATATCCTAAATAATAATTCTGAATTATAGGCTTCCAAAAAAAGGATCTTCTTTCTCTGCCTGTTATGCAGCTGAGGCTCCTCCCCAGGTGGCATCTCTTTGTCTCACCTCCCATGGTCATTCCACACTTGAATTAATAAAGAGAGGTGATGCATTCCCCTTGAGCAAGTTCGAAATATCTTCTTCCAAATCATTTCAAACCCAGGCATAGCCCTACTGAATAATACATCAGGCGCCAACTTGAACTTTTGGGTTTCAGCTATATCCCTAAAAAGCATTCAGCTAATAATTTACTGTAGGGGGTCCAGGCAAAGGAAAATAGTGAAAAACTAATCAAAAAGCTATAGTATACATAAATATTTCAGGGGGACATGAAAGGAGCCTTCCCGAAGAATGTGTACTATTAACTCTGGCATCCCCTGGACAACAGCTTATAGCTGGCTAATTGTTTCAATCCAGAAGCATCTAAAGTGTAGTGAGGTGCTCATTTTCACTGATGACACTATGTATATCCCCAAAAGGACATTTTCAGGTCCACAGACAACTATTATTTCAGTAATATTTCATGCAAAGGCAAGCAATAAACGTTCGTAATTAAAATTAAAATGATAACCCAAAACATTATAATATAGCCAATACAGTACAAATATACAGGAAATGCAAATACTTCAATTATTATTTGCTATAATTGAAGATGCTGCCTCTTAGGAATCACCTAAGCTGATCATTCTCATTTCTCCCTATTTCACTTCAAAAGAGAAATTTAAGGCTGTACCTTAGGATAAAGCTCAGAAATGAAGTTTATAGTTATTCAAGAATGGTACTGATAACCTTGAAATGAAATAGTTTATTCCAAGTGATTTTTGCACTAGTGGTCTTGTGCAACTATTTTTCTTCTTATCACAGTAAATTTGAGAGCTATCCACAGGACAAAACAAGAATCACAATATCCAAAAAATGATTTTTTTCAAAAGGCAGCTGGACTTTTCCCTTGAAGACATTTTGCCTCTTATCCAAGAAGCTTCTTGGATGAGAAGTGGAATGTCTTTAAGGAAAAACAAAGGAAGTCCAGTTGCCTTTTGAGACAACCATGACCTGGATGACTTAGAATATCTACAAACAAGAATCACAATAGCAATTCCTTTTGGGACATGTAGTATATCATCCGACAGACATACAAAAAGGGATAAAATTTGCATCATGATACCATGGAGCTCTTTTTGACAAAATTGACAAAATTGTCAGATTCTGAGGATGCCTCCAAAATATAGTTTTGCCTTTATACATATATACAGATTAGTTCAATTCAAGTAACTCTAACAATAGCAATAGACTTATATACTGCTCCACAGTGCTTTACAGTCCTCTCTAAGGTTTACACAGTCAGCACATTGCCCCCAACAGTCTGGATCCTCATTTTACTGACCTCGGAAGGATGGAAGGCTGAGTCAACCTTGAGCTGGTCAGAATCGAACTGCTGAACCGCTGGCAGTCAGCGGTCAGCAGCATTAGCTTGCAGTACTGCATTCTAACCATTGTGCCACCACAGTAACTCTAGTTACCTATCATACCGTAACGTTTTTAATATCCCAACAGAAATATTTATTTTAATTTTAAAATACTCCTCAACAAATCAAAACTAAAAGAGGAAACATTCAACCTTAAAATGCCACAAGAAAAACCATAAAAGTGGGTAGAGTTGGAAGCTAAAATCTGTGATGTATAACTCACAAACAGATGCACACAATCATGTTAAATACTTGTTCATGGGTTTGGTTGTAAAGCAGAACAGCTTCTATTGCTATTACTACTACTGTCAAAGGATTTAATTCACTCATTGCCCCAATTAGCTCAGAATAATGAAATCTGGTGAAGGAGGCCTAAGGGATGTTTTCTAAAAGTAAAATTAAACTTTACTAAATGAAATGGCCCTTTATAGTTTACAGCTGACATTTAGGAAATATGTGATTTGCCTGCAGGAAAGTATATGCTATCATGAACCAGCCTTTTTCCTTCAACATTATGTGAATGATGAGAATTAGAATAATTTTGAGTACTTTAAAAACTGATTGTACAGTCTCACTGGAAATCAGTGCCAATAATACAAGGTCTCCTTCTGATATCGCCTCCCCCCATTTTTTTCTTGTGCCACTGTTTACTTTTTAAATTTCTTGCTTAAATAATAAAATAGCAACAGAATAAATCCTCTGAATGAAGAAAGAAAGAAAGAAAGAAAGAAAGAAAGAAAGAAAGAAAGAAAGAAAGAAAGAAAGAAAGAAAGAAAGAAAGAAAGAACTTTACAACTCAAGCTAGCTTGAAATTAACTTTTCTCTTACTGTAAATAAGAATGGGATTATTTAAAGTAAACAGATTTCCAAGATTATAGATGTACATCATTGTCTCAATAGGTTTGGAAATGAAAAAGTTGTCATTCTTCTGAGCCCCACTTTCTCCTATAGTTTAACTGAAATCTGGTTTTCTGTAACTTAAATCCAATAAATCTAAAGCTTAGACGATTCCAACTTTTTTAACATAAGGAAAACAAAGAACACTAAACACCAAAAATCACCAAAGTAGACTCACTCTGCTTGTAAATACAGGTAGTCTTCAACTTACAACCACAATTGAGCCCAAAATTTCTGTTGTTAAGTGAGACATTTGTTCAGTGAATTTTGCTCCATTTTATGACCTTTCTTGCCACAGTTGTTAAGTGAATCACTGCACTTGTTAAATTAACATACTTGTTAAATGAATCTGGTTTCTCCATTGACTTTGCCTGTCAGAAGGTTGCAAAAGGTGATCACATGACCCCAGGACACTGCAACCATCATAAATACATGCCAATTGCTAAGCATCTGAATTTTGATTATGTGACCATGGGGATGTTGTAATGGTCGTAAGTGTGAAAAACGGTCATAAGTCACTTTTCCCAGGGATGTAACTTTGAACAGTCACTAAACGAACTGTTGTAAATCTAGGATTATCTATAATAGTAACGGCAATAGCATTTAGTCTTATATATTGTCCCATAGTGATTTATAGCACTCTCTGGGCACTTTACAATGTAGAAGCATTTTTTGCATTTTGCCCCAACAAATTTTACGAACCTCAGAAGACGGAAGCTGAGTCAACCTTGAGCCAATCAGGATCGAATTCCAAACTGTGGGCACTGTTTGCCTGCAATACTGCACTTTAATCACTGCATCAGCAGGGCTCAAAAATAATAGTATATAAGGTTTATATGTTAATACAATATACAATCACTATCACTATTTTTTTCATTTGACAGGGCTGAGCACTGTAGTGGTATTTTTTTGTGCCAAAAGTAATCTACTGTATATACATAGGGAATTCATGTTCATTTTGCACATTCCGTTGTGTGCATTGTATAAGAAGTGGACTATGATCATTCAGTATTTTCCTACCTTTGCTAGTCATTTACAAAATATCCTTGAAGAAGCCTTTTTACCTCCAGGGGAGTAAGTTTTTCACCTACAAAGATTTCAATCTATAGGATGAAGTCAGCGATGATAGAGAAATTATCCCACACTGGCAATGTTATTCTTAAACAAAAATAGTAGCAAATATTTTTATGGATCATCATATTGCTATAATGTTATATTCCTTCTTCCTTATTATTTGGTGAGTCATGATACACAATCACTGCCAGGAAAAAGGAAGGAAGGGAGCCAACCTGCATGAAGCTGTTGGATTAAGATGAGACATATGAGTCCCTACAAAGGCCATTGGTGAATCAGATGGCTAGTCTCCTTGATCTTGATTATATTCATCTTCATTCCCATTTATTTTCAATACTGATGCTAACCTGCTGAGCCACAAAAACATAACCCAGAAAAAAACTTTCTCTCTGAATTCATTTTCAGTACATTCTGTTACCAAAACATGCTTTCTGAATCTCTGCATTTCTATTACTTTGAATAACGCAACCTCAAACTAAATGGAGGAACAGAAGCCAGTAACACATACATATTAGACCTCAAAAATAAATCTGTTGCTCCCTATATTTTCAACTTATGTAGTACATGCAGCAAAATTTCCTTTGAAGAATTCTTCAATAAAGAATTACTGGCAGAAGATAGGATATATTTCATGGAAAATGGGGGGAACTTGCTTTGCAAAGGACTACAAGGTAATGACTAGTTTGTATTTGCTAAGCTTTTTTTTTTTAACATAGAACTGAGAAAAAAATTGTAGCATTCTTAGGACCTGGAAAAGTGTGCCGATTCTTCTTGATAATATGCTTAGCCTTCAGATTACTTGAAAAGAGTGGCATTTCTGTTTGAGTATTTCAAGATACTCAACAAAATAGATTTTAATTTTCCTTCATTTCCCAGAAATGAGATGGTAAAAGAGGCAAGAGTTGTCCATACAAGATTTTGACAATAGAGCCATTTGCGGAGGGAGGGGAGGAGAAAGTATGCAATAACCATTAGTTTTAATCATTGCAGCTCCAAATGTCAGATTTCTCATGTTTAGCAGAGATATGGCAAACTTGATGAAAGATTCAATCAAAATCCTACAGAGGATGGAGACAAAAATTAGAAGAAAGTACTGCATAGACACATTTGAGTGCTGCATGAGAAACTCAGGAAATTATGGTAGTTCTTGTAAGCCTCACAACAAAATGGCAATAAAGCTCCACAATAAAGCAATAGGAAAGTATTGGACCATAATACCCAAGGCTTTTACTGCTCATGAACAAGTAAATGAAACAAACAAGATATGCATAAATTTTAATTCAGAAACATAAACCCAATATATCAAATGATCAGAATATAGTATTTGCCTCACTTGTTTTGACTTAAAACGATAAGAAACTTAAAAAATAATGCAAGCAGTACAATATGCAAGAAATGTATATACCTGCAAAGAAGTCAACGTGGCAATCCTTTTGAGAGAATGTGTATAAAAACAAAAGTTAACAAATATCAAAAACAATTGTGGGTAGAACTGTGTTATGTCAGCTTACCAAGAACTCACAATATTAGAAATGAGGTAAATTTGTATTTATTTTTCTGTCTCAAAAGCTACCATTGAGCCAAATTATATTAAACAATTTCTGGTTCCAATTTTCCTAAATGCTTTCAACTTCTGGGAAGTTTCATGCAAATTATTTTAAAACTGTACACCTACTCTCAGGCTTAAAACAAAAAGTAACCTCTTTAAATGACAGGAAAGTATGCTACTGATTCTTGGCATTCTGGTGCTAAATTTCAGTGATTAACTGGGAGCAGGATCTGCAAAAAATGGATTATGTTTTTCTGAAAGATAATTTCAGAAAGTGAGAGTCAGCATTAACTATACAACCTGTTAGGTCATCCTATGAGAGAAAGACAGTGCATTCTGGTGTGATTTCATGATATTTGGTGTCATCTCTTGACTATGATATTGACTACATCAAGGCTTACTGTAGGAATAACCAAAGGCTATTTCGCCAACCGTCCTCCTTTAGGGAGGACTGTCCTCCTTTTTAAGTTCTGTCCTTCCTCGAAAATTGTCCTCCTACATGTCCTCCTTTTTGATATTTGAAGACTAATCTGCAGGGCTTTTTTTTCTCATAGAACGCTCAGAACGGCGTTCCGGCACCTTTTTTTAATGTTCTTTTTTTCAACTTTTGCATGAGCTGTGCTACTCCCCTTATTGGCTTTCAAAAGCCAATAGGAATTGTTGCTGAGTGCGCCAAAACACCTGGCCGGCAAACTTTGCACATGCAAGTTGTCTGCAGCGAAGGCGAATTGGCAGGAACTTTGCACCCCTCCCTGCTACCCAACTACACCATCTTCTAGTTAGTCCCAAAGATACCTGGAGGAGACTGGAGTGGCGATGCCACAGTAACTTTCTCTTGATTTTTGGCCCTGCTAGGGCAATAATGGCTGCGGGTACAAGAGGCAGGGGCAGTGGGGTTGCTGCAGGCAGGGGTGTGAGGGGCGGTGTTGGCCAGCTGCCCCCCGTGCTGTAAGAGCCACAGGGCCTGCTCTACACGGGGCTGTGCAGGGTGGGCGGTGGTGCTGGCGGGGCGGCTGCAGGTTGGATGTGTCGACGATGGGTTGCCGCCTGGGGCTGGAGCTGGCACAGCTGGTGCTTTGGGAGCCACGGGTCCCGCTCTATACGGTGGGGCAGCAGTGCTGGCGGGGCGGCTGCGGGCAGGTGCGCAGCATGTAAGCATCATTACAATATAAAATGTTATTGTTACAAATGTTTTTATTATGCATTTATCATATTATAGTGTATTCTGTATTATTGTTGCAATGAATAAAATGTTTCTTTTGTTTACAATATTTTTTTCTTCAATTTATTTGTGTCCTCCTTTTCATTGTAAAAAAGTTGGTCACCTTACTATTTCCTTTGGGCCTATCCATGTTCATTATCCACAACATTGTTTCTATCAGTTCTGAAATTTCCTGTACCTTTTGATACAGCTTTATAGGTAATGTAAATGTTTAACTATTCATGCTTCTCTCTCTCCCTGCCTTTGCATGTGTCATGTCTTGTTTTTGCCAGTTAACTGTTTTTGATGTTTACTGAGAAATAAACATCAAACTATATTTCGTTAGCTGAACTCAGTGACATGTACTCTTGCTCTGATCTGGCTATACGAAGTGATTGGGAGTGTGCTGTGTGCAAACCAACCTGGATATTAGCCACAGTAATATTCCAAAACAGCTTTAACTAATACAGTCATTCAGAGTCATAACTGCTGTGACAATTCAGCAGTACTACACCTGCTCCTTATCTGCTCAAAATGCTTAAAGAATATCTGAAGATCGAAATAGGTGAAAAATACTATCAATTCACCACAGAAGAACACATAGATATAGCTTCAGTTTATATAAATTATGCCAGATAGCTAAAACTCAGAATTCAGAGGTCAGTGAAAGATACAAAGAGTAAACAACAAAGGCTTATTGAAAAGTATTCAAAATTTAGAAAAACAAATAATTCAACTAACCCAATAAAGATGATAAAAAAGGATAATTGACACTCAACTGTTATTTTAGTGATGTCTTGTCCAAGAAAAAAGTATGTGAAATATTAGCAATTGTAAATAGGATAAAATGGTAGAATTAGAGATTTATCTAAACATAATTCAGGGTCAGTTTTGTTTTAAATGTTTAAATCCCCAAGGCCAGAGCAATTGCATTCTAGAGCATTAAAAGAACTTGTAATAGTGCATGCAAATCTTTATATATTATCTATGAGAAATTGCAGAGAAAGAATAAGGTTATCATATGCATGAAATATTGCTAATTTCAAAAAAAGAGAAACGGTTTTAATAAAATAGAGTGGTCAATCTAACTTGGATACCTAGTAATATTTTTAGGCAGATTGTAAAGTAACTGATCTATAAGTACCTCAAGAACAAAGCAGTAATCACTAGAATTGAGCATGGATTTATAAGTAAGCCAAACTGACATATGTCATTTTTGATCAAATATTTTTTAGTAAATTATAAAACTGTAGTAGATGTAAATATCTTGATTTAAGCACAGCTTTGACAAATTAGCTTGTGAAATTCTGATTAGTAATCTAAATAACAGTGGGCTAGGTACCCCAATAATTAACTGGATGCAGAATTAGCTCAAAAATTGTATTCAGATCACTCATTAACAGCTCCTCATTAAATTGGAGGGAGCTATTAAGTGGATGCCCCATGTCCTAGGTCCTTCAACATTTTTCTTAATAACATGGATGAAAAGATGGAGGGACTAATTATACATTTTACAGATAACATAAAATTGCAAAGAACAGCTCATATCCTATATCACAGAAATAAAATTCAAGATAATTACTTCAGAAAAATGAGCTGAAAATAATAGCATGAAATTTAACAGGCACAAATACAAAATTATTAACTTGAGAAACAGTATGGAATGAGAAATGGTCATAATGCTAATAGGTCAGACAAGAGCAATAATCTGGGAATGAGAAACTGGTTCTATGAGTAAAGACTGAAACATCTGGGAATGTTTAACATTGAGAAGAAAAGATTAAGGAGATATCTTTATGTTGCTCAAATAACAAACAGGATGCCATGCAAAAAAAGGGCCAAAAACAGTCCTGTCACCCTTAATGAGAGACGCAGCACAATAGCTTTAAATTTTAAGAAGGTAAATTCTGAGTGGTTTTTTTTTTTTAATGTTTGTAGCAGTAAGAGAAATTTGACAGTAGAAACAATTGCCAAGGAAGATGGTAGACATCCCTTCAGGATGTGTTCAAGCAGAGACCAGACTACTATCTGTCATACAGTAGATGGTTAAATTTTGATCCCTGCAAAGCAGTGGCCTAAATACATCTTTCTGATTGTCATTCTATAATCACAGTGACTGAGCCCACTTGAAATATAAAATAATAACACCTTTGCTGCCTTCTTCTATGCCTGGAGACAGCAGCTGTCTTGGAACTAATTTCATAGGATCAATTAGCTTTGTTGGAAATGCAAGGGATTTCTTCCCATGAAATCACTGCTTTATTTATAAATGTATATGCTGGGGGGGGGGAACTGTATGGGAATACAAAGAAATATAGGTTCAACGGAACCTCTGCTCCAAACTTGCTCTAGTGATGAAGTTCGTAGCCAATCATTCATTTTTTTATTTACCGGTATTTCGCAAATGAGTCTATGGTTGCACGCCAGATGACGGGCAATCAAAACTGATTGAAGGGATTCTGTGAGGACAAAATTCTCAAGTTAATCAACCTAGGCTGCTGCCTGTTATTTAGAGAGAGATTGCACAGCCCCATCTTTAAAGGAAAAAGACTGGCTGCCTAGCCAAGTGCACTATATTTTGAATTATGAGAGAGATATTGTAGCTTTCATGCAAATCATTATAGCTGTTATAAACGAACTTCTAACTAGGCTTCTACTTCTTAAGAAAACAGTCAGAGCATGCTCCGCAATTGGAGAGATAAAATATTTCGGAATTTCAATTACCTTGTTCAAATCAAAACTCTTCTTTAATTTTCTTAAAATCAAAATGCTAAAAATGGATAGACAAGTACAGATAGTCTTTGACTTACAACTGCAATTGAGCCCAAATTTTCCATTGCTAAGCAAGGTAGTTTTGCCCCAGCTTATGACCTTTTATTACCCTTTGCCACAGTTGTTATGTGAATCACACAGTCGTTAAGTAAATCCAGCTTCCCCCATTGATTTTGCTCGTTGGATGCTGGCTGGGCAAGTTACAAATGGTGATCACATGATCCTGGGACAACACAATTGTCATAAATACATGATCATGTGACCATGGGGATACTGCAACAGTTGTAAGTGTGAAAACCGCTCATAAGTCACTTTCTTCAATGCCATTGTAACTTTAAATGATCACTTAAATAAAGGGGTGTCAGTTGAGGACTATCTGCATGCTACAAGTATAACTCCAGTGACTCTCTTGCAACTGAATGAGGATATGTATAACCTTTTGAAGACTTGGAAATGGGTAAATTCAAAGTAGTTGATGGAGCCAGAAAAAACATGCACATTGGTTTTATTTAAATTTAAATATAGGTGTCCCTTGTATTTTGGCACATTAAATATTTTACTATAATAGCACATTTTAGAGCATCTATGAAGATATTGTTTTTAAAACTGTACTTTGACTATATTTATGTAGTAACTGCATTTTTCCTTCCCACCCTCTTACATTCTATGGAGTTTGAGCACTCCTGAGTTTCTTCCCTATATTTCCTTTGTTTTCCAGGGTTCAGCTTCACATAGTTTCTCCAAGGTCATTTCTAAAAGCCTCTACAATCTGCAGTCCCTGTTCAAAATATAGAAGCGTTTATACAAGTGCTTTCCTGATCTCCCACTTCTTTTAACTTCCCCTAATAATTCATTGTAGCATTTCACATTAATTCAACATAAATAAAGAAAAAAAAACATGAACATTGGCCTTACTGCAATGCCAAGGATAAGTGAAACTGAGTTTCAGTTACATCACTGATTTATACACTGCATTTTAAATAGATTGAAATCATGAGTATTATGCTGAGAAGGTTCCCCATTCATGTTTACCAAATAAAAATAAATATAAAAGATAACAGTTGCCATGGGATAATAAAGTGGATTATAGGAGAATGGATTCTTTTCTTTTCTTTTCTTTCCAGTCATATATGAATAAATGACTCTCTTTTCCTAAGGGCTTAAAGGGTGTTGATCCATGCATGTGGAACTTGTTCTTATCGTACATGGTATATAGTTTTTGGCTTCCCTCAAAAGATGTTTCTGATTGCCCTTCAAAACTGATTGGAAATAAAGTAAGAACTTCCTTGAATCAAACTCAGCTCCTGGTGATCCTACAGACATGTCTGTATAAATTGCTTCACAACAATAAAAATATGGTTTGCCATTCTTTAAGGGTGAGTGTTGACTTCCCAACCTACCCAACAGCCTAGAGAAGGGGTGTTAAACTCACAACATCACATGACGTGTCGCGACGTATCGCGACTTTTTTCCCATTGCCGGAAATGGGGTGGGCACAGTTTCGGCATGACGCGCCAAACTGCGGGCTGGCAGTTTGACACCCCTGACCTAGAGCTTTTCTAATCAAATGACCTCCCAACTAAGTCCTAATCTTGGTTTTTTTCTAGTATCAACCAAACATTGCTATGTGCTGCCACCTGCAGTGTTTTTTGGATATTGCATCTAATAATTGAAAAAGAAAAGGTTTAGCAATGAATCCATAACATCAGTGCTTGAGATGCTGTATAGAAATCCAGCATGCACAGAAAAAAAGGGTTGTTTTTATCTTTTAAAAATCTAAACATTTCAAATCCAATAGTCTGAATGCTATAGGTATTTTAATTTAGATGCCCAGGCTATGAAGATTTGGATGATGGCCTAAATACTCCTTTCCAACTCCATAAATCTGTGATCTTAATTCAGCCTATGATAAAGCTGCTAACTGTCAGGAGCTCCAGAATCAACTCCTTATTATGATTTTTTTTGCTGGCCCATCCACTCAGAGCTGTTCTGAGGATACAGCATGGAGAAGATAACTCTCCGTTAAGCTCCTCAATGAATATCTACATTTCCTGAAATAAAAGAATAATTATTAATTTTACAATAGTTTTATATTGCCCGTTCACTTTTGTCTCCTGGCAGTGTATATAAAATATAAACATATATAAAGAGTAGAATACTTGAGATCAAATACAGAAACCAAAGTTTTCACCAACTTGCAGAATACTACAGACTGCCAGGCAAATCCTGGAGGCTTGGATCTCAAAGCATGGGAAACACCACCAAGAATAGCTACCTCCAAGCAAAGTTCCTTGAATTCTCATAAGAATGAAATGTTTATAAGGATGGGATCCCTGGACACATGCATAAACTGGGAAGATTTTACCTAGAAGAGACAATCTCTATGTATGCTTGAAGTCTTTAAGTGTAAGGCTTTAAAGGTCAAAACAAGAATACTGAATTGGATGCCCAGAGGTCTTTTAGTAACCAATACAGTGTATTAAGTATAGGTGCAATACTAACATAGTAGCAATCTGCAGTCTAATCACTGCATTTTGCACCAACCAAAGCTTCCAAATTATTTCCAAAGACAACAAGAGCTGTAAATCCAGAAGGACCCAATTTAGGAATCAGTTCTTTAGGGAGAGGATGAGTCTAACCATAGTTACAGTTAGAACCAATAGAATGGTTCTGTGTTTTGGACAAACAGCATTCAATTTAATTTTAGTCTGATCTTGTTTCTCCCCATCCAGACCTTCATGACACTAAGACAGTAAGTTACAGTCTTGCTCAGCAGCTTTAAAATGTGACAGTGATAGTTCTTCTCCATTTCAGCCGAGCATCAATATATTGTAGAATATACACATGCTGTAGATTGTTTTCTGACTTCAGATATAAACGTATTTTCAAAAAAATCAAAACTAAATTCACAATTTATATTATAGGAAGATGGACAGTGACATTTTCTGTGATGTGTGACAAAGTTCTTCATGCTGTGAGAAGCTTTGCATGCATCACCTCTCCCAACACATCTGTGATAATCAGCATATCCCCTTTTAATTGCATGCTGGTTTGACTTCCTTGGAGGAACATTCTAATTTTATGTGCAGTGCATTCCTTTCTTCAAAATGTAAATAATACTTTCTGTTCACCCATCGTTCACCCATCAGTTGTGTGCAATTTTTTTCTTGCATTATCTAGGTTATTTCCTTTGGCATTTTGCTAATTCTACTGATTGGCTGGAGTGATTTATATGTAAATCCACCAAGCCAAACTTCTTGGATGTATATTTTCATACTTAAACTTGGTTTTAGGAATTCTCAGGTGTGTTAGATACAGTTAATACTGTGTGCTGACACTTCCTCTTTCTCCCACACCAAACATCAAAAAGGGGTATTGATCTTTAAAAAAGATGTGGCTCCCTTTCTTGGCTCCCTATGATGGATAAACTTGGTCCTTATCCTCTCCCTCTCCCCCCCCTCTTCACCTATAGTAATCCCAGCCACTCAGGCATCATATAGATATTATTCTGTCACTTCCAAGAAGTAGATTATGTGCCAATCTGAAGTGATGATTTAAGAAGGCTTTAAGAGTCATGTATATTTTGATACGGAAGAGCATTTAAGCATTCTGAATGGTACAGTTCTAGAAAAATGGAGCACATGGCTTTCAAAACTACTGAATTTGTTCCAAATGAAACAAATGTACTTGTAAAAACTGCTGAATTATAAAACCTGGTGCTCCTAAACATTGGCTGTGCTAGCCAAGGACATTTGGATTTAAGAATTCAACAAAATTTTGGGGGATTGCATGCTCTTGTTTTATATTACACAAAGCATTGGTGAAGAGGGAAGGCAAAGAAATGTATTCTTGTAGCTTGTTCTTGGCATTAACTAGAGAACTATGTGGCATAAACTATGGCGTTTTGTTTTGATTTCTTTAAAACACTGCATCTTTTGCTTCTCTTTATTGCCCCTCTAATCAGAATTACTATTTAAGACCACTATTATATTAGCCTACTGTATTTTTAAGGCGCCTTTTGTTAGAGGCAAGCTGCTTTAATTTACTCCATGATTAAAAGTTTTTATCAGACCCAACCAGAAACTTAGTTGTTGAAGCACAGTGCCTCAGCCGTCATACAGAAGAAGTAGGTTTCCAAATCAATGTTTACCTGACAGTGTCCGCAGCAGTAATAGCAATTAGAGGAAGAGTTCTCAGTGGAAGGTTGGTGGGCCTCTGCACCATCTCTGGATCAGTCTTTTTCTCCCAGTCTATCTGCTCCAGCTGTCTAAATGCCAAAGGAGGAAGCTGGAGGTTACGACAGGATAATCTCCTAACACGATACTGGTCTGTTCCTTGGAGAACCGTTTCTTCTTCATTTTGATGGTACAATGTTTCTTCTGATGCCTACAATGACAAAGATTATTTGAATAAGTCTCTGTCACAAAATTGTTCCAAATTACATGTAAATCCTTGTATTTTAGTTTTTTTTAAAAAACTAATATGAAAAAGGAAAAAGTAGAACCTGATTCTTTTCATACTGAGTGGTCCTTGCTGTTCTCTGAACTTGTTTTTTTTTTCTCGCAGATGTTTCATTACCTAAACTAGGCAACATCATGAGAGCACCAAGCACCCATCATTTCAACCTGAGCTACAAATATTCTCCTTGATCTTTTCATACATTTTGGCAGTGCTGGAGAATTTACTATAGAATATATTTGCTTATATTAAGCAATTATATTAACCACAGTACACAGTCTGAAAGTGTTCTCAAGAGCCTCCTTCAACCAAGCTCTGAAATTCAGCAACAGAGTACTAAGAATCAATAGTATGGTTTCCAGTTTTAAGAGTAATGTCAATGTTTTAAGCTTTAGACACGGATTTAAAACATTAAAATAACCTTGAATAATGCTAAAAGCATGTGAAAACAAGGAAGAAAAAAAATCTAATTTCCGCACCGCTCACTTGTAAAATGCAATTTCATTGATAGTGCCTCTAGGGCATCAAAACAAGGAAGGCAGAATGTGGGTCCCAACTATAGAAAGTAGCCTGGCATTCCTTTTAGAGAATTGTTGCATAAAACCTTAAGGAGACTTTCATGATAACATTTGGGTACTTCCCAACCTTTTGGCAAAAACAGTTTTGCTATAACCGGGGTAGAAGGCACAACAACTTTTTTAAGCATTACTACTGGTGCTGTGATTCAATAATTCATAGGTTCGTAATTGTTAATGGATCTAACTTTTTTTTCTCATTTTGATGCAAGTACTCCTTCCAGATCAAATTGTGGCTACAACCCATAATTTGGAAGTAACAAAGACTGACTGTTTAATTTAAAACATTCAAGCCCTTTTAATCTCAGTCTTTAATTCCTAGAACACATGAATAACAGGTTTTGTCAGAGTCCTGCAAAAAATAATAATCAGAAAGCAACTCATAGCACCTTTTCTGGTTAACAAATCTTATTAAAAGGCAAAGACTTTTGTGACCTTCCTGACAACAGCAGCAAGACTCTTCTGTTGTATCAGAATGTGACTTTCCATCTACGCTGTGAGATGGAAGGACTCATATATACCAATGTTGGAAGAACGGGTGGTAAAATTAACAGAGTTGGAGGAGATGTTGAAACTGACTGCTTTGATTAAAGAAAAGACTTTGTCTAGCTTCGTTTCTTCTACCTGGAAACCACTCTTTGATTTTTTTTTGCTTGAAACTTAAAGAAATGAAAATGTAATCTTGGGTTTTGATGACTAGACTGGCTTATGATGATAGAAATACTGTTTGTTACAGCTTATTCTAGTTCAAAGGGGAATTGATTCTTAGGTTTTTATGTGTACTGAAGAACATTGAAAGTTACTTTTTTTCTATAGCTTTTTGTCTGCATTCCCCAATTTTGTTTTTTTTTCTATCTACCCTTTTCCCCTTTTCTTTTAAATTCTTTTTACTTTGCTCTTTTGTATTTTATACTTTTCTGAAGTTTTATTTTTAAAAAAAAGAGAGAGAGAGAGAGAAACACTGCCCTACTTCCCCAGATGCATAGAGTGACTCAATTAATGTACAATTTGAAAAGGGAGTGAGATGGGGAGAGCAGAGCAGAAAGGTAGGTTTATGCAGATGCAGACTTTTGTCCCAGTTTTTTAATGTACAACCCAAGGCAGTAAACATACCTAATACTCCTTCCTCCTCTGGTTTTCCCCATAACAACAACCCTATGAAGTAAACTGGGCTGACCCAAAATCACCCAGCTATTTTTTCCCAATATTACATATTTCAAGATTATAACATAATAAATATAATATAATAATACAATATGGTATAATATAATAATACATTATAATTATATTAGTACATTACATTATTGTGTTGTGTTATATTATTATATTGTTGTATTATTACTGCTATAATATAGCTTGCCTTGCCAGTGTTGATGTCAGCTCTATCAGGTAGACCAGACAGGAAACAGATAAACCAATTTTACTTTATTGTAAAGCTACATTAACAGAACCTTGCAAGTCTGAATGTATAATTCTCTTACTATCATCTTTACAGCCTGAGAACTTAGGGAGGGCCCCTTCTGAGGAGTTTGCTCGGCCCACTATGAAGCTGTGGGTACGTGATCTTACCTGAGTACTTCCTAAGCAGTATCTGTTTGCTCCATCTCCCAAGGTCTTTCCTATATATCATTACAGCTACCTTTGTATTTTCTGTATATTTGTAAGTGATTATTTGCTGATTGCAAATAATTTGAAATCTATTTTATTTTTCTGGAAATCAAATTAAAAAATGAATAATTGGAAATTTAGATTTAAGCTAAATTTGTAAAGTTAGTTGAGACTAAGGCTGTTTGGTTTATTAAAACTAATATACGAGGAAGAAAACATTTGCTTCTTTTTTTTCCTAAATAAATCTGTCCTTCACAGAATTCTGACAAACTTGTTATTTTTAAAATAAATTAATGACTTGATCCCTCTATTTTCTTCAGCATAAAAAGAGTCTAAAGAGATTCTGAAGAAGTTTAATTATAATCTAAGTTGTCATCAAAATAAATGGAGTAGATCAGGATATTATAAAAATTAAGTATGTTTTTTACTATCATTCCTAATCAATATTTTGAAATTTCATTGTAAAATACAAACAGGTATAAAAACACATTTCAATTTCTTAAGAAAACTGCAGTCTTCCTTAAGAATACTAGGAAGAGGAATGATGCTTTTGAACTTGGTGTGGGAGAAGTCTTTTGAGGATACCATGAACAGCCAAAAAATAAACAAATGGATCATTAAACAAATCAACCCCAAGTTCTGACTAGAACTTAACCTGGCTCAAATTACAGTGTCCTACTTTGGACACATTATGTGAAAGCCTAGCTCTCTAGAAAAGGCTTTATTAATGGAAAGATGGAAAGAAAGAGAAGAAAAGGATGACCAGTAGCAAAGTGACTAGACTCAGTTAAAGCAGAAACAGGTACACAACTGGCAAACCTGAAAGATCAGGTCAGGGACAGATTGTCACAGAAAAGATTTATTGGTATCAAGAGCCAGCAATGATTTGATGGCACATAATCAAAAGGAACCTTACACATAGTAGTGGTTCAAATGTATCAGGTAAATATTGATTGAAATAAAATTGCCACAAAACCCTCCAAAATGATGTCACTTAAAGATTATTTATCTCCCAGTTATGTTTTTAGCATGCTGCATAAATGAAAATAAATAAAATGATGCTCTAAGGTATTATAACTGGTCCCTTGGAGACCACTTAGTCATAGAGGTTGCAAATGACAGCATGTGCTAGGAACCACTCTTCTTTTTTATAATTGCTAATTAAAACGTATTTCTAAAATCATCAAAATAAACTAATATACTAAAGAATTCACAGGAATAGATGGCATCCTTGGAGATTACTTTGACATAATTATTGTTCATCTAGACGAGGTTTATTTTACCAGCAATCTTATGAATAAATGAGTCACAATCTGAAGCCCATACCAAGGCCCTTGATGGCTAAATTAGTTGACTCATTCTCCAGAAATAATGCTGAGAATTTCTTCCTGCATAAGAAACGTCAACTACTGCACTGTGGAGTAAACAAATTAACATTTGAACTGAAAGGATCTCCATACAGCAACACACTAGTAGTAGACAATGTAAGAGGAGGAAGTATATCAGAAATCTGCTTGCACTTTTTCCAACCAATACATTTCATTAAAAGGCATAAATGCTGGTGGAGAAAAATTACTCAAAATGGCAAATTTTCTTCCACATTATAATTCTGTTGCATGAAATGAACCATTTTTCTTATGCCTTCTTCAGGTTTATGATATAGATATTGATAAAGTGGGAAGAATGCTGATATACAGAATGTATCTCTCTCCCAATAAATACAAGGAATAAGAATATCTTTCCTTCTACTGAATTGAGATTTAACTTTCAATGCAACTTTGCATGGAATTCTCACAGGAAGGAACAATCTACCACTTTTACTTGCATACCTAACACCTGCCTAATATATGAACATTCTCCAGTGGTGGGATTCAGCCGGTTCGCACCGGTTCAGGAAAATGGGTAACTCTGTGAGTTCTGTCCTCCCTCAAAAAGTGTCCTCCTAGATGTCCTCCTACATGTCCTCCTGTTCGATATTTGAAGACTAATCTGCAGGGCTTTTTTTTTTCTCATAGAACACTCAGAATGGCATTCCAGCACCTTTTTTAATGTTTTTTTTTTCAACTTTTGCATGAGCTGTGCTACTCCTATTGGCTTTCGAAAGCCAATAGGAATTGCTGCTGAATGCGCCAAAACACCCGGCTGGCAAACTTTGCACATGTAAGTTGTCTGCAGCAAAGGCGAATTGGCAGGAACTTTGCATCCCTCCCTGCTACCCAACTACACCATCTCCTAGTTAGTCCTGAAGATACCTGGAGGAGACTGGAGCGGCGACGCCATGGTAACTTTCTCTTGATCTTCGACCCTGCTAGGGCAATAATGGCTGCGGCGCAAGAGGCAGGGGCAGCGTGGCTGCTGCGGGCAGGGGTGTGAGGGGCGGCGGTGGCCGGCTGCCCCCCGTGCTGTGGGAGCCACGGGGCCTGCTCTACATGGGGCTGTGCAGGGTGGGCGGTGATGCTGGCGGGGCAGCTGCAGGCAGGATGTGTTGATGGCGGGCTGCCCCTGGGGCCGGAGCCGTTACAGCTGGTGCTTTGGGAGCCATGGGGCCCGCTCTACACGGCAGGGCAGCAATGCTGGCAGGGCTGGTGTGGGCGGGGGCGCGACATGTAAGCATAATTACAATATAAAATGTTATTGTCACAAATGTTTTTATTATGCATTTATAGTGTATTCTGTATTATTGTTGCAATGAATAAAATGTTTTTTATTTACGATATTTTTTTCTTCAATTTATTTGTGTCCTCCTTTTCACTGTAAAAAGGTTGGTCACCTTATAAATTTACCTGAATTTGGAGAACCGGCTGGCTTCTGGAAGACCAGTCTAGGCCTCGGAGGCCTCCCAGAACTAGAAAGGCCCACCAGAAGTGCATGGATACCACTTCCGGAAGGAGGCCTGGAGGAAGCATCAGAGGCCTCCCAGGCCTAGAACGGCCCACCAGAAGTGCATGATGCCACTTCCGGAAATCTGTTCTAGGCATTGGAGGCCCAGGCCTGCATCACAAAATAGAACCGGTTGTTCAGGTATTTGAATCCCACCACTGACATTCTCAATATATTAGCATTCTACATACCAGATAGCCTAGCACTACTATCTTTTTCCTCTGAATTAACGTTAGGCAAGGGACAAGATGGAAATCACAATAGTTTAGTAGATGAAATATCACATTTTATCAGCTTGAACGACACAGCTGGCCTTACATTCTGTGAACTGGTTTGTTGATAAAAAGCAATAAGTGGTGTTTGCTTACATAACTTCCCACTGAGACTTACTTTCTTTATTTCACACTGCTGTTATGATCCATGACAGCTGGAAAGTTGATCTTACCCAAACATTAAAAAATAAAAAATAAAAACAAATCACAGCCATTCATTAACTGCAAAGAGAATTGTTTCCTATTCCTATTCCAAGTCATTTCTTCAAGATAAAATACTTGTTTCTTTTGACTCTTTTGTGAAAATATGAGATTTCTGATTTACAGCATGCAGGCTCTACTAATAGTTGGCATTGTTTATGATTCTGTTCGTATGCCCAGTTGATTATCTGCCTTTTCAGAAATTTAGCTAGACAGGCAATTCAACAAGACTAAAGATATTAATGGGTGTTGCTTGTGTATGTGTATGTGTGTCTCTGTCTTTGTGTTTGTACTTGTATGAGACAGTGTGTTTGTATTACAGAGAGATCAACCAAAGCAACTCTTCACATGACCTTTGTTCTACATGATAAAAGGTGTCTACTTTCCCTAGATTTTGAGTGCACCTTTTGTAATTAATCAGATTGTTCCTTGTCACTTCTATGTTTTCCTTGTTTTTTTTAAATATGTAGATAATGTTTGTTTTTCAATTGTTCAACCATCTTCAATCTTCATGTCTCAATGGTTATAATAGCTAACCTTCTTACCTCATATTGGCCTTTTCCCCCAACTGATTTCATTTTTAGACATATCAGGGTCTGCTCTAATGCCTCTTGCCTTTATATAGTATGCATAGAAAATGCAGGTAGTCCTCGACTTATGACCACAACTGAGCCCAGAATTTATGTTGCTAAGTGAGAAATTTGTTAAATGAGCTTTATCCCATTTTATGATTTTTCTTGCCACATTTGTTAAGTGAATCATTGCAGATGTTAAATTAGTAACATGGTTGTTAAGTGACTTTGCTTGTCGGAAGGTCATAAAAGAAGATCACGTGATCCCGGGACACTGCAAACATAATAAATATGAGTCAGCTGTTAAGCATCCAAATGAAAATCACATGACCATGGGGATGCTGCAAGGATCGTAAGTGTGAAAATGGTCATAAGTCACTTTTTTCAGTGCCTTTGTAACTTCAAATGGTCACTAAATTAACTGTTGTAAGTCAAGGACTACCTGTATTTTATTTACCATGTTTCCCCAAAAATAAGACCGGGTCTTATTTTATTTTATTTTGCCTCTAAAAGAGGCACCAGGTCTTATTTTGGGGGGGATGTCTTTTATACTCACCTCCAGCACTGACAGCCCTACCCAGCCGGTCCACTTCTTCTGTGGCTGAAGGAGCAGCTGCATTCTGCCTTGCATTTTGCAGTCAGGCCTTTCCAGAAGGCCTATGCAGCCGAGTACCAAGCTATGGAATCCATAGCTCGGTTCTCAGCTACAGAGATCTTGCAGAACTGAGCTATGGACTGAATCTATAGCTTGGTTCTCAGATGCAGTGGCCTTCTGGAAAGGCCTGTGACTAAAAATGCAGGCCTGGCTGCAGAAAATGCCTCACAATAAGTAGGCCAGCGAGGTAAGTGGATATGGAGCATGTGGGGCAGCTCCACCCCCACCCTAGCTTGATTTTTAGGTTTGTGCTTCACCCCCAAACAAGGTCTTATTTGGGGGGTAGGGCTTATATTAGGCCCACCCAAAAAAATAAAGCTAGGGCTTATTTTTAGGGTAGACCTTACATTCGGGGAAACCCTGTAGTTTCATCCTTCCGAGGTCGGTAAAATGAGGACCCAGATTGTTGGCGCAATACGCTGAATCTATAAACCACTTAGAGAGGGCTGTAAAGCATTGTGAAGCAGTACATAAGTCTAAGTGCTATTGCTATTTATTATTGCTGCTAATGAGAAGTTTAGTTTTACTTCTATTGAATTATTTGTTCTTCTTGCAGCTCAAGGTATTATCAGCAACTTATTCAAACACCACAACTCAAAGTCATCCATTTCTGTTTGTTAACTCTTTCTAATTATCCAGCTTCACAGATATGTTACAACTACGTTAATGGTCCTGGACAAGGTATATTTTTGTTCATAATAATATCTCTGAACTTTAATATTTTTCCTAGTGTGTCATAATTCTTCTTTCAAGTAACAATTGTCTCTTTATTTCCTGACTACAACTGTGAATTTTTGAGACAAGGAAGATTATGTCTGTCAACATTTTCCCTGACTATTTGCATAGCATTTGTGCCATTTGTAGATGCAATCTAAGTGGGGTTTGTTTTGTTTTGTTTTGTTATCAAGGCTTCTACACATAATTTCTTTTTCACCTTCAGCAAAAGTTCAGCAACATATTTCTTATTTCCAGCCATCTTTGTGAGGGACAATTTATTTATTTATTTATTTATTTATTTATTAAATTTCTATGCCGCCCTATTCCGGGAACTCAGGGCGGCTTACAGCATAAATAGAAATCCAATACAAACTAAATAGTACATTTATAAAAATAAATATATAAAAAGAAGAACCCCTAAATTAAGAACCATTCATTCAGCAAACATACACACAGACATACACTGGCTAGGGGCAAGATTTCAACCGCCCCAGGCCTGCCGGCAGAGATGGGTCTTTAGTAGTTTACGAAAGGCGGAGAGGGTGGGGGCGATACGGATCTCCGGGGGGAGTTGATTCCAGAGGGCCGGGGCCGCAACAGAAAAGGCCCTTCCCCTAGGCCCCGCCAGGCGACACTGTCTAGCCGACGGGACCTGGAGAAGGCCGACTCTGTGGGCCCTAACCGGTCGCTGGGTTTCGTGAGGCAGCAGGCGGTCTCGTAAGTAACCTGGTCCGATGCCATGTAGGGCTTTATAGGTCATAACCAACACTTTGAATTGCGTTCGGAGACCAATAGGCAGCCAATGCAGCTCACGGAGTGATGGATAGACATAATTTTAAAAGAAATGCGGGGCTGTAAACTTATACCCTTGTTGTATTCTAAAATTGCTTAAAAAGACATTTTCAAAGCATTCTTAATGCGAAAGATTAAAAAGCAACTCTTTTCAGGCTCTGATAGAAGTCTTACAAAATTGGACAGCTTTAATAAATACCAGAAAGGTGTGTTATCTGTTCACAGCAGTTCCAATACATTCCTGAATCATTTTGAAGCATGTTTGTTACCTATAGTTGCCTTTGGCAAGATGGGTAGCATACACGTTTGAATGAATGAATGAATGAATGGTAGTTTCAAGTACAAATATTATTGTATTATTAACATAATAAAAGAGAGAAGGGGAAAGAAAGGTGCATTATCAACTGCCAGTGATCTCTAGTCTCCCTGGCTTCCTATATTACATTGCATTTCAACGGAGGACAATATAAGGGGATTTCTTCCATGGGTCTTTTGCTTCAGGAGTTATGCTATCACCATTGCTAATAATGAACTCCATCCATGAGAAGTTGTGGGAGAAAAAGACCCAGAAAATTTGCTTCTCTCAAATTCCACAAATTTGGTGGAAATAATAAAAAACTCATTTATTGTAATTATAATTTGCTTAATATTTAAGTTCTTTATTTAGGTCTGGTACATGTTCTTACATTTTTTAGACCTTTTCCACCATACATCCCCTGACATTCCTTTCTGTTTTTCAATTTTGTAATGTTTCTATATGATTATAGATATAGTTATATGATTCTGTAAAATGCTTCTATTAATAAGTATTGTCTCTAGTTAAAAGTGAACCATATAATAGAATTGTGTGTTACAATGTATTTCCTTAGTGAAATACAAGTGGGTCTAATACTCTGAACTCACAAGTCTAAACCTTGTACAATATATTTTGTTTGCTTATTTATTAAATGTATATGCCACCTATCCCAAAGAGCCATATTTGTTGATTGGAAAACAAGACTAGTAGTTTTCTATTTGTGTGATGCAGGATTCTAAATAATGAGAGAGATACTAATTATGCAAAAAGGAAAACAAGAAATTAAAACATAATATAACTATGTTGATTCATTGTTCATATAGGTATAACCCAGAAAGAGAACTGTGATAGTTGTACATTAGTCATGGTCCAGCGATTAATAGCTTCTTAAAAGCATCTGGAATACTGTATTATTTTCAGGGCCACTTGCTTAAATCACACAGTATATTCGATGGTTAAGCACTCATGCATTCTCAACTGCACTGAAAAACAATCTTCCATGCTCCATGCTCAGTTATGTTTCTCAAAATAGGAAAATAAACAGAAATAGTCCTAGATGTTATAAAAAGAGAAGTTGCATTTCTGAAGGCACTGGCAATTGTATGTACACATTTTTATGAACATAAAAACATAAAAGAACCTACAATTTCTTTCAAATTATCTTACTCTATTAACATGTCTTCTCCAAGAACTTACAATTCATCTAGTCACTGAGATGAGATGGGCAGTCTAGAAATGTGATAAACAAATAAAAATAAATAAATACAATTAGAAATGAGGGGAAAATTTTATAATTAATTTATAGCTTATAGCTGTTAGTCATTCCATTCCTTTGAAAATAAATCACCTCTATATAGAGGTGATGTATCTATTTATTACATTTATATAGCTGCCCATTTAACAAGACTCTGGATGGTGTACAAAGGAAATTATAAGGATACAAGCAAATAGCTCTAAACATTAGATTATCTCTAGTATTCAGCTTGTAAAAAAAAATTACCACAGATTTCAGTCAGAGTGAATTTAAAAGATGTATTGCTTCCAAATGTCTACAGTGGTTAGGGAGGAATTATTTGTGGCTTCAAAGCAGTATTCCTTCTTTTTAGTTATGAAACTGATTTTAATTATTTATATAACCCTTGGAATAATGTGCCTAAATATCATGAACTGCTAAAACCAATGGAAGATTTCATTTTTGTGGATCACACAAGAGTGCTACACAAACAGTATTCTACATTGTGGGCCTGTTTACTCTCTTTTAATCCCTCCCTCTCCAATCTTTCCTGCTGGGGGGGGGGAACCAAGCAATTTCTGTAGGAAATCTCTCCTCTGCCTCCTTCTCTTCACAGAATTGCTTTTGATGTGTAATCCCCATTGTGTGTCTGCTTCATCTCTTGTAATCTGTACCTCTCCAATCTCTCCACTCTGAAACGTGGAGGTAGGGTGGGAGAGTCAGGTACAGGACAATGATTCCTGAGTACAATAACAATCATATAACTGAAGGAGGCTGTGAAGTCATAAATGAGGACATTGGTCATAAAATTATTTTTCAGCATAGTTGTAACTTTGAATGGTTGCTGAATGAGAAAATTGGTAACTGAGAACTACATGCCTAGGAAATGAGGTGCCAAATATACAAGCTGTATTCAGAAGAAGCAGCAGTGCCTGGGAACAGATTGCTAACATCTGATAGATAATGAAAAATGCAAGTGAGTTTCACAAAAAAGGAGTAAATACATATTTTTTATTGATTGATTACACAAAAGCTTTTGACTATGCTGACCACAACAAATTGTAGATAGCTGTTAAAAAATATGGATGTACTGGGTTATTTCATCCTCCTACTGAATAATTTGCGGGATCACCAGGAAAATGATAAAAAGGAACTAAATGATTCAACCCCTCTTCTCCAATTGTTTGTGCTGTCTCATCATTTCAGTTTGAGGGATGTTTCCAGGAAGGATGTGAGGAAAATGTAGGAATTGTATGCCAACAGAATATAATCCCTGTGCAGTCTTCTAAAGTGTGAAGGTCATGCCCAGCTAAAGCAAACCAGCACTTATATTGAATATAGGAAGATGCTGGAAGATCACTTTAATGACGAAAATTAAAGCATCATTTTATACTGCACAGGAAAAGGCAACAGTAAATCACTCATGTATTTTACCAAGGAAATCATATGGATAAAAATATATAAAATGGTCACTAAGAGTTAATATCAACTTCATGGTGCCTAATCAATCAATCAGATGATTCATTTTATTCATTTCCTTGGAAAAGGAATGAGCAAAAGTTATATACTGTCACCTATTTAACATATACCTTGAAAAACATGAGAAGCGCTGATCTAGCAGAAATAGAAATTGGAATTAAAACTCTTGAGAGAAAGATCTTATATATACTGATGATACTGTTTTTGATGACTGGAAGTCTTAAAAGTATAAGAAGAGAATACCAAGCTGGCCTATAGCTCCATTATTGAAAATCCTTAATATTATATCTCCACCCAAGGTAACTAAATGTAAACAGCTACAGAAAAGGTTTTAGACTTTAGCTTCCTAGGCTCAGAAGTTCACTGGAATGACAACTATAGTGCACAGTGCATATTAAGTGCATAGATTTCATTGTCAACAAAGATATGATTATGGAAGTCAAAGGTTTCTAGTTTAATATACGGTTATGAAAACTGGACTATCAGAAAGGTGAACAAAAAACATGACAACTTTAATTTTGATGCTGGACAGAAATTTCTTGGAGCACAAAGAAAATGAATCAATTAATAGTACATGAACAACCCAAATTACTTATTGAAAGCCTTAAGAATATAGCTAAATTTATATTCTTATAGATTCTATGTTCAAATATTTAGACACATAATGGAAAAGAAAATCACTGGAAAACACTTTGATGCTTCAAAAAATTAAAAGCAATTGAGAAAGAGACTGAGAGAAGACAAGACAACTATGATGACACAAACATGAGTTTATATAAACTCAAAGAAGCAGTTACTAAAAATGGTAAAAATGTTACCTCTGAGGTCATAAGGAATTGGAAATAATAATACAAACAAAATACATTGCTTAGCCTTATTTCTACAACTTGCTGAGCCACTAACTGTATCAAATCTCCACACCAGAAGTCCTGCAGCGCAAAATTACCCTAACTGGGTCAAGTTCCATAATGGATAGGTTTGCATTTTTAGTTACTTTCTCTTTAGCTTTTTCTTGGACAACCAAACTGAAAAATATGTTCAGTTATTCCACAGTACACTGGAGTATTTTGGAGGTTAAAATTTATTCCTTGTAAAGCAATTCAAAGTAGCAAAGAGTTAAAAGCACAAAAGAAAAACAAAGTCAAAGAACAATGGCACAACAGGAAGACAAAAGGTCAGTCCACCAGGTTCCTAACATGTCCCAGCTGTTGCTGGTCAGAAAAGCCAAGATCTCGAGGTCTTTCTAAGTGTCAGCAAGTTTGAGAGCCATATGAAGCTTGTACTGATCTATAGGGCAGGCAATGAAATAAAGAAAATTTCCCTACCTGTCAGGTGCAAAGGACCATTTGTTAAGTTGCAGCACAGAAGATTTATTCAAGCCTATACATAAGAAAGTAGTCAACTAAAGCTAAGATGGTGCTGGATAAGTGTCAATGGAATTCAGAAGGGATAGACTTGGAATGTTTGTGGCAACAAAAGGACTCTAGGTTGAAGACATGTTTAACTCCGCTCCTTAACTCTGCCTGCTCTTCTCCTACACCACCACACATTACATAGAACATAGATAGTTCTTGACTTATGACCACAATTGAACCCAAAATTTCTGTTGCTAAATGAGACATTTGTTAAGTGAATTTTGCCCCATTTTACAACCTTTCTTGCTACAGTTGTTAAGTTAATAACAGTGTTGTTAAGTAAACTTGGCTTCCTCATTGACTTTGCTTTTGAGAAGGCTGCAACAGGTGATCACATGACCCTGGGGTACTGCAACTATCATAAATATAAGTCAGTTGCCAAGTGTCTGAATTTTGATCATGTGACCTTGGTGATGCTGCTCATTACTCATCATCATCATTACTCATTTTTTTCAGTGCCATTTTAATTTTGAATAGTCATTAAACAAACTGGAAGTTGAGGATTACCTGTACATAACACCTGATTAAACCTGACTAATAAAAGAATTAACAACCAAAATTCACATTGGATAAATCAGTGTTTTTCAAACTTGGTAAGATGTAAGGACTTCAGTTCTGAATTTCTGGGAATCTAAAGATTAATCTGTAATTTGCTAAAAAATTCTCAATACATTCCAAAGACAAAACAAATGCACTCACAAACTACCAAGATTTCAAAAATCAGGACATACTCACTCTTGCTTTGATTCTACAATAGCCTGTGACACATTTTCCAAAGTTATATATGGTCCTTGTCAGGCATCTGTATTTTTAGTAATTGAGACCTGCTGAAAAATATTATTAATCTTATCTAACCCAAGATTTGGCTAATTTGGCTAAACCACTAGTTCACAATTTGCTTAACATTAAATAAGCCATGATTAGCAGGTTTACCATAAAACTACAATAGCTAGTATGATATATTGAAAAAACTATTGCTGGTTGCTTGCGATCTTATGTTATTACTCAGTTACTGGGATTAACTGCTAATGTTGTAATTATGTAGGGCTCACTACATAATTCTTATTAGAAGAACATGGTTCTTCTAAAACAATAAAACAAAAAAAGGAAAAACTATTCTTGCCTTTTTGATGATCAATAAAAAAATACAACTGTTGGCTCAAAACATATTAAAGCAAAACCAACCAAATTACATCAAACAGCATATCTTTATCAGTTCATTTAAAAATTGTTGCCAGTTCATTCTAGTAATCTTGAATGGAATGGAATAGAATAGAATAGAATAGAATAGAATAGAATAGAATAGAATAGAATAGAATAGAATAGAATAGAATAGAATAGAATCTGGAAGGGACCTTAGAGGTCTTCTAGTCCAGCCTCCTACTCAAGCAGGAGAACCTACACCATCTCAGACAGGTGAATGTACAGTCTCCTCTTAAAAATCTCCAGTGATGGAGCGCCCACAATTTCTGGGGGTAAGCTGTTCCACTGGTTGATTGTCCTCACTGTCAGGAAGTTTCTCCTTAGTTCCAGGTTGCTTCTCTCTTTGATCAGTTTCCTACCATTGTTTCTCATCCTTCCCTCTGGTGCTTTGGTGAACAACCTGGCCCTCTCTGCCGTGTGGCAGCCCCTCAGATACTGGAACTCTGCTATCATGTCTCCCCTATTTCTTCTTTTCTTTAGACTAGCCAAACCGAAGTCCCGTAGCCATTCTTCGTATGTTTTAGTCTCCAGGCCTTTGATCATTTTAGTTGCTCTTCTCTGAATTTTTTCCAAACTCTCTACATCTTTTTTGTGATATGGTGACCAAAATTGGCTGCAGTATTCCAGGTGTGGTCTTACTAGGGTTTTATAAAGCGGTAATATTATTTCACATGATCTTGATTCTATGCCTCTAAATGGCATTGATTAAAAGCTCAGCTCAGAGGTATGAAGCACTCATCTACAGATAATATGCTCAACGCAGATAAGTAAGGCTAAAACTGACAAATAGTTTTCAAAAGTTTAATCCACAGGGCAAAAGGATTTGATTGAAAAACTGTCAAGTTCAGAGAACTGTTGTCAATCAGGCAATGTCTGTATAGTCAGTCTACTGAATACCTTAAACTTTATCATGTGTGTATTTTATATGCTTAGTTCATTTTATCCTGATTTTGAAATTGCCCAGAGTGCTGTTCAGTTGCTCCTTTATTAAAATGAGTTAAAGGCTAAACTCTTTCATTTTCAGATCTTGTTCAGTTTTACATACTTTGATCATATCCATGTAATTAGTACAAAACACGGATGAAACACAGTATCTCTTTTAAACTTTCTTTCATATTCCAGATCACCCAAGTCCTTCTACAGGATGCTATAATAACCTTCCTTTGATTTTTATCAACTTTTGTTATGAGATCATTGCAGAAGACAGCAAACTAAAAATAGGGGAGGGGGGAAGCATTCTCATATTTAAGTAGTAGGACATAATATAAAATAATCCCCAAAATAGCTCTTTGTTTTTTTTAAAGTAATGTGGTACATTTTAATAAAAAAAATACTCCTTTCCACTGTTTCCACTGAAACAATGTTAACCCTTTTAATTAAATCTATAATAGCATTTTCTTACTCTTCTCAATTAATGTGGTTGTTAGCACAGATTTGCTGTTTGAGTCCATTCCAGATATTCAGCAAGCGAGCAAACAAGCCTTTTTTAAATCACCCTCCAGAATCTGTTTTGCTAATGTTGAGCTATAAGAGAAAGCTATCTTTGCTTCAATTCTGTAGAGTTATTTCTAACAACTTTGTCAACACTGTCAACATTTGTCAACACTGATGAATCCTTATTCAGATTCCAGTAAGGGGGCTAAGGCTTAAAGCCATTTGGTCATATAGTAAAAACCAGCTAGTACACAAAACTAAAACAAGGAAGCAAAAAAAGTTGTTGTTTTGCCCTAGAAAAAGTCCACTCTGCTCACATACAATGCTGAGCAGAGAAATGACCATGAGTTTTCTTCTGCCAATCTTCATTCAAGTTTCATGAAAGAGAATTTGTTTTAGAATTTTTTCCAAAGAATATAAATTTTTATTGATAAGAGCATGGTATTTCAGTACTTATTTAGTTATGAGGTAACCAAGTTGTATGTGTGGATGTCCTGTATCTCATTGTACAATTATGTTTTCAATTTTCTATAATCTAGTTGGCTGTAAGATTTTCTTGTTTGTTTGTTGGTCTCCATTAAATCCCAAGACATCACCTGAAAACTCTTTGATTTCTTTTCAGTAGCTGTAGTATCACCACTAAAATGTTTTAATATTTTTATTACATGCAATTTATTAAAGTCTGAATGCCTTCTAGCAAGCAAGGCAAGACCTACTATGGAGGAGAGATCACAAACAACTCAGCAAAGTCATGATTTTACTTGCCATGTACAGTGGCTCCAAATAAAGATCTATCTGAAGACTTTGTGCAAGAGGCACTCTGCATGAAATATCGACAGAAATTATAAAGTGCTAAAGACGAATCACCTGGGTGTCTACAAAAGCTTTCTTGTCAGCTGGCTTATAACACTTATACAAATTTGTCAACCTGCTGATTGAACACAGATATCATCAAAATCCCATTGTGCTATGACATAAACTCACACCAAACAGCAACCAAGTTGTTAAAATATAATGGCAACATTACTTAATTGAAAGGCAGGGATGAAAACAATTTTGCACCAGCAAGATTCAGCAGCAGCATATACAAAAATAATTCTGAACATGTTTTTTGGTTAGAAGTCCAGAGTCCTAATGCCATCATATTTTATTTTACCTTCCCTTGCCTCATATCTAGTTTACTAATTAAGGCATTTTTTAAACATTGGAAGGGTTGGACTGACAAAGAATCAAGGAATGTGGCTTGAATTAAGCCTTGCCTATTTAATAATAATTACTGAATAAACACAAGTCATAGTGGTTAAGTTCCCTAAACATACCAAAGAACATTATGCTATAGTGTCAGTATTAAGCCACAATGTTGTTTGTGCTTGAGGAAATAATTTCAACAGCCAATCACAACGATTTGGGGTGCAGTTTTAAGCTACATAGTCTATGTCAACTTTACAGGCTTTATGCATTAGGTTCCAAACCCTTTTGTGTAATTAAAAAAAACCTTCAAATTACACAATTGCTTTCATTTACAATATTATTTAACATATATAGACTTTATAAAATGTTCTACTTCCTTCTTTATTGTGAAACCTACTGAGTTAGTGACCTTGACTAGTCATTTCCTCTCAGCCCTAGGAAGAAGGCAATGGCAATACATTTCGGAAATCTTGGCAAGAAAGCTGAGGGAATTTGTCTCGGCAGTCACCAAGAAGCCCCATTAGCTTGGACACTCCCCCTCCCCCAAAACCTCTCCCTTTGCCACTCCCACCACTATAGATTATGCATAAATCTCAACTCAGTCTCAGTCATCTTTGTTCTTCATTTTTGCCAACTTCATTTCTAATTTTTCCACTAGTATAGGTAGTCTTCCACTTATGACCACAATTGTGCCCAAAATTTCTATTGTAAAGCAAGTTAGTTAAGTGAATTTTGCCCCATTTTAACCTTTTTGATACAGTTGTTAAGTGAATTGCTGAAATTGTAAAGTTAGTAACATGGTTGTTAAGTGAATCTGGTTTCCCCATTGAACTTTGCTCCTCAGAAGATGCAAAAATCCCAAAAGTACTTTTTCAAAAAGCAACTGGACTTTGTTTTTTCTTGAAGACATTTCGCTTCTTATACAAGAAGCTTCTTCAGTTCTGGCTGAATGGTGGAAAATGGAAGGATTTATATTCCTTGCAGTTATCTGGTCATCAGCATTCCCTCTGAAAGTCATTGGACCTCTTGGAGGTTTATCTGGACCCTTAGGAAGACCTAAATCAGAGTGCAAATGGCTGTAAAACCTTCCTGGAACTGTTAAAAGAGTTTGGATTTAGATGACCCCGAGGGCACAGATAAACTCCCATGGAAAGTGGGACCTGGACTATAGAGATATCATGTCTTGACCCCAAAGATAGACTTTTATTCACAGGCTTCTGCAAGACAGTTAAAACAACTGTATTCCAGCAGGCTTTTGAATTTCAGAATTGATATTCAGCTGCCATTTTTGTTTGGAGCTTTACCTTGCTGATCGAGTTTGGATGATACAGATTTTTTTCTTGCTTTTATTCTATGGTTCCTGGAATGAAATGTACTCTGTTGCATTTTATATTTGTAAATTATACTGATGAGGTGTATATATATATATACATTTCCTAGGCATTCTATGCAATGCCAAAAGGCAAATGGGCAAAGCATAAAATACTCCTGCTAAAATCGCATTGTAGCCTTCCTTATTGCAACAAATAGGTCAATACTGGTCTTTTGAGAATTTTTTTCATTAAGGAAGTCCTGTACTTTATTTTGCATTTCTTCTTTCATTTTCATGTATATCTTTTCAATAAAGGGTTAGGGCTGAGGTTAACTCTAACCCTAAGCCTTTTATGGC
Source organism: Bothrops alternatus (assembly GCA_034064705.1). Taxonomy (NCBI): domain Eukaryota; kingdom Metazoa; phylum Chordata; class Lepidosauria; order Squamata; family Viperidae; genus Bothrops; species Bothrops alternatus. Next base: position 16,968,686 of record JARGCV010000016.1, on the reverse strand, counting down.
TCTCTTTTCATACTTTGCCTAAATAGTTCTTGACTTTCTGCATAATGGCTAGGTATTATATACAATGCCTAGGGAAAGTATATATAAGAACATAAGAACATAAGAAGAGCCATGCTGAATCAGGCCAAAGCCCATCGAGTCCAGCATTCTGTGTCACACAGTGGCCCACCAATTGTACATGGGGATCTTGAGCAGAAAGAGAAGGCAAAACCCTCCCTTTCCCTTGACCCCCAACAAATGGTACCCAAGGGAATCCTGCCTGCCTCAACCAACATAGAGGCGGCACATGGACATCCGTTTTAATAACCACCGATACACTTTGCATCCATGAATCTATCTAGCCCTGCCTTGAAGCTGCCAAGGCTGACAGCTGTCACGACCCCTTCTGGAAGTGAATTCCATAAATCAACGACCCTCTGGGTGAAGAAATATTTCCCTTTATTTGTCCTCACTTTCTTAGCTATGAGCTTTAGGGAGTGCCCCCTTGTCCTGGTATTGTGTGATAGAGAAAAGAATTTTTCTCTATCCACCTTTTCTATCCCATGCATGATTTTATACACTTCGATCAAGTCACCCCTTAAACGCCGTCTTTCAAGGCTGAAGAGACCAAGGCATTGCAATCTGGTTTCATAAGGGAGGCGCTCCATTTCCTTGATCATTCTTGTTGCCCTTTTTTGCACCTTTTCCAGTTCCATTATATCCTTCTTGAGGTGCGGTGACCAGAACTGTACACAGTACTCCAAGTGTGGTCTCACCATCGATTTGTACAGAGGCAATACAACACTTGCTGACTTATTTTCGATTCCCTTCCTAATCATGCCAAGCATGGAATTTGCTTTTTTTACTGCTGCTGCGCATTGGGTTGACATCTTCATCGAGCTGTCCACCAAAACCCCAAGATATAGCATATTAAAATAACACAGACATTACTTTGCCTAAAAACATCATGCATTCTATACATTTCCTAGGCATTCTATATAATGCCAGCTTTTCACACATTGCCGGTAACATATACATCAATACAATACTAAATAAATGAATAAATACTCTGTTAAAGTCCTAGATAATAGGGGTTTGCAGGATATTCAAAGTGCTACTTTGAAAGATTAAAGCAACCCCTTTCCCTCAGAAGGTTCAATACAGTTACTTCAAGCCTTCATCAACAATCTATACCAGGGCTGGAGAATTCTGGGAGTTGAAATATGCATATCTTAAAGTTGCTCAGATTGAGAAAGACTGATGTACACATTACCACTGGAACTGCCAGAAAAGCAAAAATAAACATAAACATGTACAGACAATAATAACATGTTCATAGGAGCCACACCAAACACTTCAGAGGAAACAGCAGCTTTAATACCTTGAGTATTTTACTCACACTTATATATTTTATAAAGTACCTTTTTAAAGTATTTTGCATGGTCCTACAAGATAGGTGTGATTGATGGGTTTCAAGTCAGGGCTGCTGAAACTGTAGAAAATCCTGATTATTGGCTTTCTTGTTGATGAATTTTATACAATTTATATATGAGAAATGTATATATCATGAGTTTAGAGATACTGAGTTAAAGGATAGGCAAATGTATTTATTAAACATATTTTGATTGCTGCCACAATCAAAACATGTATGTATTAAATACAAAAACAAAAACACAATTATAAGGTGTTTATTTAGGCATAATTTCCTCCAAAGCAAATCCTACTAAATTTAACAGGAGTTATGTCTGCATCAGAAAGTATATAAGAAAACATTGCTAATAGGTGTTTAAAGAAATAACCTATCTTTGAATCAGTCATTTTCTTTCAGTCCAACTTGCCTCATAGGATTGCAGCGGTCATAGTAAAAGTAGGTCACCCCTCACCCCCACATAAAATAACTGTAGATCAGTTTGAGTTATCAGAAAGGTTAAACACAGACTGGCACTTGAATAATCTTAGGAAAGGGGGTGATGTCAAAGTGTTTAAAATCTTCTGTCTATTTGCATGTTAATCATTTCATTTTCAATCTTCTCAAGTGCAATTTCAGTTGATGCAAAAATGCTAATATATAGATTCTCTTCAACTGAAATTTAATGGGTCAACAGCTGGGCAACTAAAAGGCAATTTCTTATTACCAATTTTTGAGGCTACAGTATAAAATACACAAAACCTGAGTTAATTTAGAGGTCAGTGGAAAATGCATACCATAGTTTACCAGCCTTGTACACTTTGAAAATAAAGTAGTTGCCTTCAGATATTGTAAAACTGTTTTACAGATTTGGAGGCTGACACAGACTATTTTCTACATGGAGATGCTTTATTAAATGTTTACTGAACAAATACATTACCCAATAACCAAAATTCCCTAGATGATCTGTAAGTAAACACAGTATGAAAATGAAATTTAAAATACAATTATTGAAGCAGCAAAGAATAAATCAAGCAGTACAAAAGATGTGCTTTGATGAAACAACTAAGTACTCCAAGAATAAATGTGCTTCTTTCCATATAGATGTGATTATTATGATTATACCATATCAAAGGAATCAGTAGCTTAGGGAATCCATTTAAGTTGTTGCAGCCCAAAGAAGTCAACAAAATGCTTAAATTATTTCATCCCATCATAGGAACTGGTTTGAATAACAGGGCAATTCTTTCAGATATACAAAATTAGCAACCACCAGATGCTCTTTGCAGTTTTGCTTGTTCAAGTAACATCTAAGCACAATTTTGAACTATATTATTTTCAGACCCTAGAACACTGTTTCTCAACCCTGGTCCCTTTAAGATGTGTGGACACAATTTCCAGAATTTTCCAACCATGGCTGGCTGAGGAATTGTGAGAACTGAAGTCTACACAACTTAAAGGGGCCAGGATTGAGAAACACTGCTGCAGAGGAATGGTATTGTATATCTCAGTATTTCCATACCAATAAATGGTCTATCTCAGTAAATTGTTGAACCATCAAAGAATACATAAATAACTTCTAGGTCTGCACAATTTTCTGTTGAGGTCAGGGAAGCTAAGGGGAAGTACAGAAATTCAAGATGTGCTATTGAATATTAGTTTGATTCTAAGCAGAGAGAATTCATAAGTAAAAGTCACATAATACCTGAAGTGTCTGAAGAGAATTTCTTCTTCCCCTGAAATCAATAAGGCATAATACATTTTTTAGCACACTGGCAGAAGTGGATTCAGGAGAGGAAACAAGGTAAAGTACTACTCTTTCCTTTTAATGTTGTACAATATCAAAGCTCTGCACTACTTGCTTGCAATATTTCCACCTACTGTTGGTTAAAGTCCTTATTTATTTATTAAATTTCTATGCCACCCACCTTCCCAATACAGTGAATCTGGGCAGATTACATATCACAAAAATAGATATTTTCTAAATAAATAAAAAAGCAGTTAAAATTTTACAACTATGCAGAAAGAAAACCAGGAATCAAGAATTGAAAGGTACAGAGATGAGATTTTCTTACCCCATAAATCACCTCCAGCAATGAGCATCCCCCTCAGGGCCCCAAGTCAACTGGCAAAACCCACTTTTAACACCCTTCTGGAAGGCCAAAAGGTGGGAACAGTTCTCAGATTGTACAGTATTCCACAGAATTGGACATAAACTCTTTTCATTGACCCTGCCTGCCAAAATCCCTTAGCAGATGGGGTCTATGGCAGGCCTTTTCTGCTGGCATGAGTGGGGTGGACAAGTTCCATTGGGGTGAAATGACTCCTCAGATACCCTGGACCCATGAACACCATCTGGAAGCAAACTGGCAAACAATGCAGCCTTATCCCAAATCTACCTACATATGAGAGTGAAGGTTCATTCTCTGAGCTTGTGGGTTGGTTTCTGAATGTTTCATTACCAGGCTAGATAACCTCTTCAGCGGAATTTAACTAAATACCTAGCCTGGTAACGAAACATTCGGAAACCAACCCACAAGCTTGGGGAATGAATCTTCACCCTCATCCTACACCTGAGCTACAAATATTCACCACTATTGCTACCTACATGTCTTATATTTAATCTGATGCAATCTCTTTATTCTGATGCAATCTCTTTATTCACCATCAACATCACTATAGATTGCGGACATATGATGTGTGCCTAGTATTGAGAAAAATTAGTTCTGTCCTGTTCATAAATTTTTACAATTTTCCATCCTCATCACAAGTTTTGGATGAGGTCAGTAAGCAAGGTAATATATTTCCATCACATTATTAAATGAGCCTTTTTGCAACTGACCAGCATCTTTTATAACCCACAACAGAACAAAAGTATCATAAAAACAGAATCACCACTATAACTGCTCCACATGAAATGGAGAATCCACCGTCCTTGAATAGGACAAAAGAAGAAGCATTCACTTCGTGCAATCAAGGTTAATAGCATAAATGAGCTTGAAGGCTGAAACTGGAAAATATTAGGATCTTGGAAATTGTATCATTTCTATTTCTGGCCTTAATTTATAAAGCAATATTATCCCCTTCCATTCCTAGGGATTTAACTTTGCAGCCCCAAAACAGCACAATTCAGTTCCTGACCTCAGATACCAGCAGCAGTGGTAGATCTTGAATGTAATGAATGAATGGATTTGTTTTTAGAATCTGTAATAAATACATTTCAGATTTAAACCAACATATTTCAGTATAATTCTAAATATACATACTCAAAAATAATCCGACTGGTATGGTTTGCATACAACAGCATGCTGTACATGATGTACTGTAAAATATGTACATGACTTGAAACTGGATGTGAAACTGGTCAAGTTGACTTGCTTGTGGCTAAAGAAATCTCAATTTAATGTAACAAGTAAAAAATCTATTTTATTATGGCTCATTCCCTTTTTCTGAGCAATAATAGGGATAGATGGACAGTAATCCTAGGTGAAAATAGCAAAAAGAAAATCTCAATTATGTTAAAATTTTATTTTAAGAAGAAATGATCAGAAGACTATTATTTGCTTCACTAAATGTAATTTACTTATCTTTACCATGTGCACATATATGTATTTAGATATGTATGTATTTTATAGGACTTAAAGGCTATTCCAATCATAGACTGACTGTGATGGCATCTGTAGCTCAGATTAAAATAAAACCAAGCACACTATATCAATAAAGCAACATACAGTATATGAGAATCTAGGAATATACCACCATCCACTTTAAAACAGCTTCCAAGCTATTGGGACAATGTCATTCAGACTCCAGATCCTTTGCAGTAACCATGTCTTTATAAAACACTAAAGGAGAAGAGTCTTTGGAATATCTAGGAAGATGCAAAACATAATTCCCACAGCACTGTCTCTGCCTAAAGACGTCTAACCATATAACAAGACTGTATTACTATTATCCTTCTCATCTTTCTTATTACTTACTCCTATTGGTATCTTATGACCATCATTTTCTTGGTTTTATTGTATGATTTATCACTTTGTTGTTTATAGGTATACTGAAAACTATGCACCAGAGACAAATTCCTTGTGTGCACAATCACACTTGGCCAATAAAGTATTCTATTCTATTCTATTCTATTCTATTCTATTCTATTCTATTCTATTCTATTCTATTCTATTCTATTCTATTCTATCCTCGCACTAAAGAATGCAGGTTGACACAATCCCTGCAAATAAGGGAGACAGCCCAACCTATTTGTTTTTATCAGGGATCGGAGATATTACTGGAGAAAGTGACCCCACAAATAGTTATGGCCTGAACCTGGAGAGCTTTGAAGGCAACAGCATTTCTAGTTCTTGCACTCTCATTGAATCAACTTCTGAGAGGTAGAGAATCCTTGAGTACAGAACATCATTATGAACAGAGGTTATTACAGGTCTATGGAAGTGATTCTGTGTAGCAGGAATGCCCTTGGCTCACATAATGTTATCTTTGGATTTATAACTGAAAATAAAACTAGATCACATTTTATCTACATGAAGGTCAGAAGGAAAACAAATGACAATATTTAATAATTCAGCTTATGTAAGCTAAAACATTCTAAAAATATTTGACTTCCTTTTAACAAAAACAGTACTGAAAGAGCTGTATTGCAGTATTGGGCATGGGAATGGGAATGGATAAAGAGTTTGAAAAGAAAATTTGGAAATTTGTTAGGGTATACATTGATATTTGACATTTTAGCCATCTTACATGGTGCTAAACGTTATGAGGGACAATAAGGTTTTTGAGAGAAAGAATAAAATTCAGGAACATAAAAATCTCTCAAAATAAAAGCTCTGATTTCATAAAAAAATTAAAAATGAGTTAGAGAACCCAATTAAAAATGGAAAATAGAATGAAAAAAGCTCTTTTCCAAATTGCTTAGATATTGTAACATACCATTTCATACTATTTCTTTCAAGCAGTAATATTTAAATAAATATAGATAATATAAATATTTATAATATAAATAAATATAGATTCATCATACTATTTTAACAGGAATAATAAACTTGTGATCCTCCAGATCATGTTGGACTTTAGCTGCCCAACTCAGCACGGCCAAGCATACTGACAGTATATAACAGTGGTGGCAAACCTATGGCATGCGTGCCAGAGGCAGCACTCAGAGCCCTCACTGTGGGCACGTGCGCCATCACCCAAGCCGTGCCTCCCCCTGCGGCCTCCTCACCAGCAGCCCCCCTGGAGGAGAATCGTCCCCGGGCAAGGCCCACACGGAGCAGCGCAGCCAAGGATATAACCAGGCAGCAGGGACAAGACTCCGCCCTCGCATCCCATAGCATGTAGATGCTGCTGCGGAGTGTAGATGGAGGGCGTGGCTTACATGTCACTGCAGGGCTCCCTGGGAGATCTGCTGCGGCAGACCATGGAGGCGGTGCATAGCCCTGCGGGTGGGCAGGGCAGTGGGTGAGTCGGGGCGGAGCAGGCAGGGCGAGAGGAAGAGTGGGGGGCACTCGGTCTCTAAAAGGTTCGCCATCACTGGTATATAATATGAAAAAGTGAAAGAGGCTTGGAAATCCCACGAATTCTGATGTTGTGGACATATACTGCAACATGTACCTTTTGTAACCATATTTTTAGTGATCATGCATGTTCTTTCATTCATTTTTATTTTTTTTTCTTTTGCAAATTTCTGTCCTGCTAAACTTGGTGTACCAAGGAGTGTAATAAAATGTAGTAACTAGGTATTGTTTTTCTGACAGTTTTCTTCACACTGATGTATAAAGGAATTAAAAGTGACACTTCCTAAAACATAGAGCACTAATGCATTTTACAGATATTGTCTATTTTAACATGGGATTTTTCAAAACATTTCTATACATGGCCTCAAGCTCTGACTTAAAAATGTAAGAATTAAAAATGTTAAGCTTTCTGTTTGATTAGATTGCTTCAGGAGGTTAATATAAACTTTAAATTATATTGGTTGTCTGCCATCAGAAAAGAAAACATTTTAGAGCCAAATCATTTGAGAATCTACTTGACTTTAAATCTACTCATGTACAGCTGCATAAAAATTGTCCTTGACTAAAGTTAGTAACTGAGCCCACAATTTCATTCATAAATTATGATGGTCATAAGTGTGTCACCACCTGATTGCACCTGATTTTATGACTTTTGTGCAGGTGGTTAACCAAATGTGGCAGGTGTTAAACAAAAATAGCATTGTTCACTATAGGGAAGTTTTTGCCAGAGTAAACGCAAAAATGTCATAGATCATGGTCATATGTCTGTTTTGCTGCAAATGGCCATAAAAGTGGGCCAGTTGCTGAGTGTCCAAAATACGGTCACATGACTATGAGGAGTTGGACATCAGAACCTTGAAACTGGCTCATAAAGTCCCATTTTGGGGGGTCCGTCATAACTTTAATCAGTTACTAAGCAACCTGACATAAGTGGAGGACTATCTGTATAACTCCGAATGGCAACTCCAAATGACAAATTCATTCAACTCCAAATGGCAAATTGATTCTCTGCATTAGTGTCTGGATATAATCCCAATGCTGCCAAAAGCAAACTTTTCCATGGCTAGACATCTTAATACCAAAATCTAAGTTATCCTTCCTTTAGAAAACATAGTTACAAGTCCAAATTAAGCTAAATAGCCTGTTTTTATTATATCCATTAATCTAAATAGCAAAAGTAAATAAATAACATATACTCTTCAATCGTTATAATTTTGAGTACAAAGTGATGTTTACCATGTGTTAAAGTGAGTAAGCAATCTGTTTTAAAGCATTCATTGGAGAATAACTTTCAGGAAGTATTTATTATTTACTAGTGGTGAATTACCAGATGTTCAGCATTTGGTTAGAGCATTTAGAGATGTCATGATTCTGTATTTATTCTACATCAATTTTTTTCTTCTTCAGTCTTCTCAACCCTCTCTGCAAAGACTCAGAGAGACAAGTTACATCTTCCGCTGTTGTTTTCCAGAGGTTCCCATTTCACCTGAAATTAATTCTCATGGGCTTTAAAAATATTTAGTGGAAACTAATCAGTGAGCTAAATCACTGTTGGCTTAGTCATTAATGCTATTCTTATTTTTTCAACAATCAACTTTCATGAAGAAGAAACGAAAGCAATATCTTAAAAACTACAACACTTTGATTCCTTTATATTCATTCATCCAGGTTTAATTTAAAAGCCCTTTGAAAGTATATTTAATTATTTCAGTTGACTTAGTAAAAGAGCCTAAAATCAAAATTGATATTCTAAGTAATTCCACTTCTAATGTTCCCAAAGTGCCTTTTAGAATAAAAATGTTCATCTTCAGGAGTTATAATCTAGAAACATATGACTCAGAAGAATGCAATAGAAGAAAGATAAGAAAGCAAAAGAAAAACAAGAAACATCTAATCTAACCTGTCCTATTTTCCAAAAGTTATGGGTTTGTAACTCTTTGGTTTCAATATTTGGCATCTTTTAAAATACATCATTATCTATTAACCATCCATCCTTCAGAACATTGTTATAATTAACTTAATTCACTTCTCTGTATTTCTATTAATTCTCTAACAGTGTATAAAACAGTTTAAGGGCAATAACATTATTGCAGTTTTTCTGCTTTAAAATGAACAATCTAAGGATTTAAATCCTTCTATAATTTTCTTCATATAGATCCTTGCCTTAGGGATATATAACTAGACCAGTGTTTTTCCATGTTGACAACCTAAAGAAGTGTGATCTCCACACACTTTCAAGTTGTCAAGATTGAGAAAAACTGCTCTAGATGAAGAGATGAACAGCCTTCATTTTACTCATGAATTAGAGCTCATTGTCTAGATCCAAATTCTATCACACATATTGAGGAAGCTTCTTATCTATATTTTTATTATTTTTCATTTAAGAGAATAGCACAGTTTCAATTATAACGGAAAATAGCATATTTATATGTAATTTCCTTTTAAGCTTTATACTGATTGCCTTTCACTAGCTGATTCTGATAATGTGTGTGTTTGTGTGTGTGTGTGTATAAAAAGGAAATTTCAAGCTGATCAGTGTTAGCAAAAATGAGATTTTAATGATGGCAGAAGTATGCTAGATGATGTTGAAGCACTCAAGGCAGTAATGGTTCAGGCAATTTTAAGGTTTCCATGGGGGAAAAATGTGGACTTAGTTGCTATTATAATATTTAATTACACGCTTCTAAGCCACTAGTTCATAATTTTTGTCTCTGTACATTCTAGATTTTTTTAATGGATTGCTCCATCCTCTTCAGAATATCCTTAAAAAACAACAAAACCTCTTAGGAATCTTTCACTATTGAGGGCTGATGATTCAGTGGGACTATCCCTGGGTGCTACAGAGACAAGTTAAAAGTGATAACCCTCTATAATTTGGCAACAGATGGCTAATGAAAAAATCGTACAAGGGTCCTTAGTCAGACCATGGAAGAATTATAATGCTTTTTGCTGGCTGTGGTCCTTTTCCATCCATCATTCACATTGGGATGAAAGCAAATCAAGGTCGGTAAGAAGGAAGTCGTTGCTATTCCTTAGAAAGGGTGAAAATGAGAGAGTTGTCAGCTTCTGTGTATAGGAAGTAACTATGTCAAATGGAAAGACTTCTGTATGAAAAAGAGCTAGAAAATCTAGAGGGGGAAGAGACTTCTGTGCCAGTTGAACAAGCCTAGAAGTCTCAATACTTATCTGGGACTAAGAGCCATTGAGATATACTACAGAATCAGCATGCATACATTTTATAATACTTGCATCCAAGGTCAAAAGCTGGTATTGATCAAGGAGTAAAATCCACACTCATGTTCACTAATGATTTTATCTAGTTGGGTAAAGAACCATTTTCAAGCAACATCCAAGTTCATAAAGGACCAAGGATTCCAATTTAAACCCTGAGCTACGTATATTTTATTTTACTGTACAGTTTTATTTTGAAAACAGAAAGAAAAACAGCTCAGTGCCTCAATGATATTTCTCTCCCACAGGTTTAATCCCATATTCTATGGAGTTATCTGAATTCAATAGTAATTAATACATGTTAAACAAATAGGTGAGTCCAGACTTCTGCAAACAGTCCAGCTTTCTGTGAGTGAACACAACCACACACACACACACACACAGAGGGGGGTGGGTGGGAGGGAGAAGGAGAGAGGGAGAGAGAGAGACAAAGCAAGAGGGCGGAGACAGAGACAGAGAGACAGAGACAGAGACAGAGAAGAGACTAGTTTTGGAGAGAAAGAATGGTTTGTGTGAACAAATGCAAAAAGAGGTTCAATTAAACCTACAAATATCTTATTTTATAGCCAATTTTAAGTAGTGCAGTACTCATTAATAAATTAATATTAATATTGCAGTACTCACAGATTTCCCTTGCTATATGTGAATTTCCATTATGCAAATTTACAATTAACCCCACAATAACATTAGTAACTTATGCACTCTATCATTTTCATCCAGAAATTTGCTTTATGTAAAAAAAAACACTATTATACAATTTGTGCCAGCATCATCAATATATCTCAAAGAACTGGAAACATGCCAAAATTTGCTCCACTAAAATCACTAAAACATTTTCCTGTCAAAGCCCTTTGCATCCTCACTTACACATTCACTACTGGATTGTACAGTGGTTCTCATTGTGAAACTTGCCTTGTATTTCTACACCTGCCATAGCTATGGAGTTAATCCAGTTATCAACAACTTGTGAAACCTATTATGTAAAAGGAGAGAACCTCTCTAACCCTAAGAACAAGCTTGGACATAATATGGCATGATGAACCTGATGAAGATCCTCAGCCCTCAGAAGTGCTTTTCACCTTGTGTGCAACATGTTAAAAAATACTAATAAATGCCACGAGACAGTCTATCTATTTGTTTGCCATTATAACCATGCACATTAGAAATCCAGCTATAGAGAAGATGGAGAAATGCTTTCACTGTATATGGAAGGATAGACAACAAATAGTTGAGTAAAGTGATACTTAAAAATAAAGCTCTAAAATGTGTGGGCATATATGTTAATACATTTGGGATACAAAATTTGGTTCCATACTTTGCAACACCATTTTTTCAGTGTCTCACTTTGCTTTATGGAAGGATTTTGGAGAACTTAGCCCTAGCATAAAGTCAGGGAAGCACAGACTTTTTAAACCTACCTCTGCCCATTTTGGAGTGTACCATCTAAATGGAATTTACAATCACATGTATACACATATACAATTCCAAATTCACAAGATTGCTCGTAGTGAGAATTGGAAACCCTGGCAAATAATGTCAAAAGTTGGGAATATGGAGGATTTTTATCTGTTCATCACTTTTTTCTTATTTCTTTTGGGAGTGGGTGTGGGGGGAATCATTAGATTCAGGTATTCTATTCAGGTAAATATGGTAAACAATTTGTCAATGGGGGAGGTGCCTTGAGGCAGTGTTGACTGCCTAGATTAGTCCCTGCAGTTTGTTTGATAGCATTTTCAGAATGCTATTTGCCATTGCTTTCTTCTCTAGCGATGAAAGAGAGTGACTGGCCCAAAGTCACCTAACAGAACTAAAATTCACAGAGTCCTGGTTTCTAACCTGTTGCTTTAACCAGTACATCAGACTAGCTCTCCCAAATCATATTGATTTAATCTAATATAACTCACATGAGATTATAATTTTTGCCTTCATTTTTTACTTTTCAGATCTCCAGCAAGCCATTAAAAGCTCTATTTTTTGGCCCCAAAGTTAAGTTAATTTTGTTTTTCTTTAATGAACAAAAAATATATAGATTTCATTAATTTTACTTTTACTTGCCTTAAATTTGTAATCAATGCAACCTTAAATAAAATTCAGTTAATCTTATTTCTATATCAAGAATTTTAAAAATGCACCCTAAAAATATACCTTTTTTCTAATACAAGGATTTTTTTAGTGCAGTTTTGTCTATTATATGTAACTTTTTGCAGTCCTCTTTTCCCTGCAAAACACATTATTGAATTGTGTTTTATGGATTATATATTTACAAATTCTCTTTTAACTGGATAATTGCATTATAAAACTCAGAGAAATGTTGTTTTATTTTCTGTTTTTTCTCCGGAAGAAGAAATTGGCCAAAATATGCATCAACTAATTGACAAAACTAAAACATAATCAATCTGCACACCATAATCTGCTATTGTGTGCCAAATAATTAACAATAACTAGATATACAGTACATAGTGCTTGGTTCAGAGGGGTCTAGATAGGTAGAAAAAATACTATTTTGATTGTGATACATATCATACCGTTCACCTTCTCTTTCAGCACTTTCATACACTAGAGATGTAAAAGTCTTCCACTCTAAATCTGATTTGCAATGTACATCCCAGAGAAATAAATAATGAATGGAACACCAACCATTTGTGGCAATTCCATGAAGCACCAAAGTAAAAAGCTTTCTGCAAAGAACCTGACATAGTTGTTATAATATTTATCATTTCAAAAGTTGGAAGATATTGGTAGTGATGCCTTAATCATTTTGTATATTTTTTCTAAAAAGTGCAAGTCTTATCCAGGCTGCCTGACAACAAGAGGCAACAAATAGAAGCAAATTTTGAATTTCTACAAATAAGTAAGGATATATGTCAAGTGGTTATTTTTTTTTTTAGATTGCACCCTGTAAACCCAAATATGGGAGGAAGGAATCATTCTTTCCTTTTGCTTGTTTCAGCTCAACCCAGAGCCATCTTGCAAGCACAAATATATATATATGTTGTTTAAAATTGTTGACAAAGAAATAAGGGATTTCTGATATAGCCATTTCGAGTTTCTTAACTCTCTTCAGTCAGAACTCACCCTTCCGGGATTCGAACCTGGGCAGTCTGCATGCTAAGCAGATGCTTTAACCTATTGAGCCACAAGTTCTCTCCCGCTTTGTCAGTAGTCAGGGAGTAAGGATATGTGTCAAGTGGTTATTTTTTTTTTAGATTGCACCCTGTAAACCCAAATATGGGAGGAAGGAATCATTCTTTCCTTTTGCTTGTTTCAGCTCAACCCAGAGCCATCTTGCAAGCACAAATATATATATGTTGTTTAAAATTGTTGACAAAGAAATAAGGGATTTCTGATATAGCCATTTCGAGTTTCTTAACTCTCTTCAGTCAGAACTCACCCTTCCGAAATTCGAACCTGGGCAGTCTGCATGCTAAGCAGATGCTTTAACCTATTGAGCCACAAGTTCTCTCCCGCTTTGTCAGTAGTCAGGGAGTAAGGATATGTGTCAAGTGGTTATTTTTTTTTTTTTAGATTGCACCCTGTAAACCCAAATATGGGAGGAAGGAATCATTCTTTCCTTTTGCTTGTTTCAGCTCAACCCAGAGCCATCTTGCAAGCACAAATATATATATGTTGTTTAAAATTGTTGACAAAGAAATAAGGGATTTCTGATATAGCCATTTCGAGTTTCTTAACTCTCTTCAGTCAGAACTCACCCTTCCGGGATTCGAACCTGGGCAGTCTGCATGCTAAGCAGATGCTTTAACCTATTGAGCCACAAGTTCTCTCCCGCTTTGTCAGTAGTCAGGGAGTAAGGATATGTGTCAAGTGGTTATTTTTTTTTAGATTGCACCCTGTAAACCCAAATATGGGAGGAAGGAATCATTCTTTCCTTTTGCTTGTTTCAGCTCAACCCAGAGCCATCTTGCAAGCACAAATATATATATGTTGTTTAAAATTGTTGACAAAGAAATAAGGGATTTCTGATATAGCCATTTCGAGTTTCTTAACTCAATTCAGTCAGAACTCACCCTTCCGGGATTCGAACCTGGGCAGTCTGCATGCTAAGCAGATGCTTTAACCTATTGAGCCACAAGTTCTCTCCCGCTTTGTCAGTAGTCAGGGAGTAAGGATATGTGTCAAGTGGTTATTTTTTTTTTAGATTGCACCCTGTAAACCCAAATATGGGAGGAAGGAATCATTCTTTCCTTTTGCTTGTTTCAGCTCAACCCAGAGCCATCTTGCAAGCACAAATATATATATGTTGTTTAAAATTGTTGACAAAGAAATAAGGGATTTCTGATATAGCCATTTCGAGTTTCTTAACTCTCTTCAGCCAGAACTCACCCTTCCGGGATTCGAACCTGGGCAGTCTGCATGCTAAGCAGATGCTTTAACCTATTGAGCCACAAGTAAAAAATAAAAAAAAATAACCACTTGACACATATCCTTACTCCCTGACTACTGACAAAGCAGGAGAGAACTTGTGGCTCAATAGGTTAAAGCATCTGCTTAGCATGCAGACTGCCCAGGTTCGAATCCCGGAAGGGTGAGTTCTGACTGAAGAGAGTTAAGAAACTCGAAATGGCTATATCAGAAATCCCTTATTTCTTTGTCAACAATTTTAAACAACATATATATATATATTTGTGCTTGCAAGATGGCTCTGGGTTGAGCTGAAACAAGCAAAAGGAAAGAATGATTCCTTCCTCCCATATTTGGGTTTACAGGGTGCAATCTAAAAAAAAAATAACCACTTGACACATATCCTTACTCCCTGACTACTGACAAAGCGGGAGAGAACTTGTGGCTCAATAGGTTAAAGCATCTGCTTAGCATGCAGACTGCCCAGGTTCGAATCCCGGAAGGGTGAGTTCTGACTGAAGAGAGTTAAGAAACTCGAAATGGCTATATCAGAAATCCCTTATTTCTTTGTCAACAATTTTAAACAACATATATATATATATATTTGTGCTTGCAAGATGGCTCTGGGTTGAGCTGAAACAAGCAAAAGGAAAGAATGATTCCTTCCTCCCATATTTGGGTTTACAGGGTGCAATCTAAAAAAAATAACCACTTGACACATATCCTTACTCCCTGACTACTGACAAAGCGGGAGAGAACTTGTGGCTCAATAGGTTAAAGCATCTGCTTAGCATGCAGACTGCCCAGGTTCAAATCCCGGAAGGGTGAGTTCTGACTGAAGAGAGTTAAGATACTCGAAATGGCTATATCAGAAATCCCTTATTTCTTTGTCAACAATTTTAAACAACATATATATATATTTGTGCTTGCAAGATGGCTCTGGGTTGAGCTGAAACAAGCAAAAGGAAAGAATGATTCCTTTCTCCCATATTTGGGTTTACAGGGTGCAATCTAAAAAAAAAAATAACCACTTGACACATATCCTTACTCCCTGACTACTGACAAAGCGGGAGAGAACTTGTGGCTCAATAGGTTAAAGCATCTGCTTAGCATGCAGACTGCCCAGGTTCGAATCCCGGAAGGGTGAGTTCTGACTGAAGAGAGTTAAGAAACTCGAAATGGCTATATCAGAAATCCCTTATTTCTTTGTCAACAATTTTAAACACACACACACACACACACACACACACACAAACACACACACACACACACACACACACATATATATATATATGTGTGTGTGTGTGTGTGTGTGTTTGTGTGTGTGTGTTTAAAATTGTTAACAAAGAAATAAGAATGATTTCTTCCTCCCATATTTGGGTTTACAGGGTGCAATCTAAAAAATAACCACTTGACACACATATTCACTCCCTGACTATTAACAAAGCGGGAGAGTGCCTGTGGCTTGAGGCTAAAGCTTCTGCCTAGCATGCAGACTGCCCAGATTCGAATCCCGGAAAGGGTGAGTTCTGACTGAAGAGAGTTAAATAACTCGAAATAGCTATCTCAGAAATCCCTTATTTCTTTGTTAACAATTTTAAAAACATATATATATATTTGTGCTTGCAGATGGCTCTGGGTTGAGCTGAAACAAGCAAAGGAAAGAATGATTTCTTCCTCCCATATTTGGGTTTACAGGGTGCAATCTAAAAAATAACCACTTGACACACACACACACACACACACACACACACATACTGATCTAGCAACAGAACAGTTATATTAAAGGATATTCTCTACATTATTTTGTTTAATTTTCAGATTTCCTCACCAAAAAACAAAGAAATAGAAAATATTTTCTATAAACCCAAAAAGATATTTCAAGGATCTTTTTTCTTAACAGAATTCATAGCCATAAACTGCTATGAACTTTAATTTACAGCATAAAACTCATCCATTTAAAACAAAAAGTGGAAAATCCTGTTGGGCTAACAAGACCCCAATCAGCTTTCACAGTAAAATTCACAATACTTGCAACTACAAAGTCAACTATTTTCCATCATTAAGAATAACTTTACAAGTATTTCATATTACACTTCTGAATGTTTCCGTAATAAGGCAATTATACATATGTATGAAAGGAAATACTGTATTACACTCAATCCTATTCAAACTAAAATAGAAAGATAAAAATAAAAAATATATACAAAAGGAAAAGTTTCCAGCTATACAATTTGAGTATTTTAAAATAAATGTTTGCCATACCTATATATGGTTTGTAAGAAGATTATTCTCCTGATTTTTTAGGTCATCTGTTAATTTTAAATACTGTGATTTAACCTCTGAAATTACTCTGGCAGTCTCATTCAAGGAGACTATGTGCAGTTCTATGACCAAAGACTGTACCCCTAAAATGTAAAGAAAAATCTCCATGGAGATTTTAAAGTACTTGATCAGAAAATAAGGCTTCTTTAATGAGAAGCAAGGGGATGAAGTGAAGACTGTCAAAGTTCATGCTGAGCTCTCACTGTTCCTGATTACGAAATGCTGTGCCTCAAAGTTTCCCACTGCTTCCATGAAGTTCAATGCATATGTATGAATGCATTATATCATTGCAATGACATTGGGCAACCAGCTGGCTATATTAGGTATATGTATGCATAATGTATGTATTAAGCTATTCCCTCAGAGATCTGTATAACTCCCCCCTGAAGATCTTTCAAAAAACTATTAAAATTTTAGTTCTTCTCACTGGCCTGAAGATGGGGTACTTGTGGAATCCCTACTGTTTTGATTCATTTAGTGTTGAGGTAACCTTCCATCAGTTCTATCATGGCTCCATTACAGTCCAGGACCGAAGAGGAGGAGGAGGACTTGGAGTTGGGGCTGACAGAGGGGGATGGCGCAGTCACTATGGCCTATGAGGAACAACCTGGGAACCAGGACGAGGCAGTCCCAGTCTCTCAGGCCTCAGAAGAGTAGACAGGGAGGACGAGAGAGTGCAGGCTGACTGAGGAAGGGGGAGGAGATGGAAAGGGCAGGCAGCAGAGCAGAGGAGCGGCAGAGCTATGGAGATGAGCAAATGCCTCCTCTGCCCAATTCCTGACCATGGAGAATGGAGAGGAGGCAGAGTCAGGGCAGGGTGAACTGACTACTCAGGAGGAGGGTGCCCCATCCCTCCTTATGAGGTTCACCTGGAAAGTAACATTTAAGGAGAAACCATAAGGAAGGGCTTTTGCCAGGAATAAATGTTTGTTTTCGGATTACATTCCCCAGGCTTTGACTCAGATCTTTTGCCTTGCTTTGAGGACTGCTTTTGCCTTGGACACCACCTTGTTTTATGGTCTGCTGTTTGTCTTACCCTAGCCCTGAAGACTTTGCCTTTGAAACTGCCTTTGTCTTATGCCTGGACTTTTGCTTTGTGGACTTGATAGATAATCTATGGGCTGCTGTTTGGGGGACTGAGGGTGAAGCCTTACTGGTTGGTGGAGGGTCATTTGTTCAACCATTCCCAAGAGAAATAAAGAACTCTCTGGAGGCCGGCCTAATTATGACCATCTGGGTCATAAGTTCTGTTTCCTACTGTTATTTCTTGCTTTTTATGTTTTAATTGAAAGTTGTCCAGAGCTGTTAAGGAGTTAAGCAACCTCAAAATCTAATGACATAAATAAATGGTACCCATCTCATTTACTTCACCACTAGAGACCCAAGGAAGGGGCTGAATCCTTACACATGGTACCATTAGTATTTTGCACTCACACCATTTCAATAAGATCCCTTTCAAAAGATAAATACATGGCAATGATATTATAGGGATGAACTGCTTTTTTGCTTTGGAGCCAAACTGGCACATTGTATATGTTTAGCAAGTAGGCCATCTGAATATTTGCATTGTTGGAAAGGAGCAAATGGAAGTTGCCGAATAGTGGAAGGATGGTTTAACCCATTTTTTGCAAGTCCAAAGCAACCAATTATAATACCACATATATTAAGAACTCCCCCCCCTCTCTCTCTGTGTGTGTGTGTGTGTGTGTGTACATGTATACACCAAGAAAATACTTTTTTCATATGAGGAGCGAAGATTCACAAATTCATTTATCTTTTTAGTATATCATGGAACTGTAAAATTTGAAATCCACCGGTTGAACATATCATGCAAATCTAATTAATTATAGTTTATTCAGAAAATTATAATATATAACATGGTTTAATACAATCTACGAAATAGATCACAGAGTGTTTATAAAATGTGTTCCAGAAAATCTCAATACTAGCTCTCTAGAATATGTTAGCAAATTCTCTATTTGCTTTCATTTGTATTCTTGGCATTGTGCATTTGTGCATATCACCCACATTTTTGATGCCAAGGATAGCATAAATCACTTCTCATCTCTCACTGCAGTCTTTACAATTTTAAAGAAGTGATTTAGTATTATCATATTTTTTGCATGCAATAAAAACTTCATTCAGTCTAATGTTCACAGACTAAACTTTTTAGCTTTTAAACATTTTTTCTGGTTATTAAGGACATGTTTCTCTAGTTCAGTGTTTCTCAACCTTGACAATTTTAAGGCATGTGGACTTCAACTCCCAGAATTCCACAGCCAGCAATGCTGGCTGTGGAATTCTGGGAGTTGAAGTCCACATGCCTTAAAATTGTCAAGGTTGAGAAACACTGCTCTAGTTACTATCTATACTTTAGTTGCAGGAAAAAACATTCAAAACAACTTTGTAATCAATCAAACATGTCAGGGTTATGTAACTGCTATAAATAAAGGGAGGAAATCAGTGATAAATAAATAAATAAATAAATAAATAAATAAATAAATAAATAAATAAATAAACGAATGAATGAATGATATTCAACCTGTAACAAACCACTCTGCATTTTTTCTACAGTTCTCATACAATTTATAATAGATAATTCCCAAACCAATACATATTCACAAGATAGCTTATATAAATAGCCAGTTGCCATCTTCTCCATCATCTGTGAAAGACCTGCCCCCTTCTCAAATCATAGGAAGTCTTTTTTTTAAAAAAATATCTGCTCTAATGTACTAGGGAATAAACTGGTTATAAATGGGAAATGGTTCAGTCACTAAAATGCTTGTAACCTTATTCTTTTCATCTCAATATTCTTAGCAAAGAAAACACTGTAAGACTATTTCACAGAAAGGATTAAGGCAGAGCCTGAGACAATTTGATGAAAGAGAATTTGTTTTTCAAATTTCTTTCGAAGTAAATCAAAGATTCTCAAATAAAATCTCATGGATATGATGATTTTATTTTTCATCATACAATTGATGAATTTCCAAGGTCTGTGCATCTATTTCTGTTAGATCCTAAGAAGATTTTTTTTTAACTGCAATATTATTTTGGAATCCAATATATATTCCTAGTTTCCTATTACTATGGCCCAGTGGTAGGATTCAGCTGGTTCGCACCGGTTCAGCAGAACCAATATCTAATTTTTTGTTGAGTTCGGTGAACCAGTTATGATAAATCTGCACAAACCTCCCCTGCCGCATCCTTCTGCCAGCCCTGGTATCCCTCCACTGGATGATCCCTCCATCATCGCCACTACACTTTCTTGCATGCACTTTCTTGCCACTCTGCATCGGCCGGCGTCTCCCTTCATTGTTCTGGAAATGGCAGCCCCGTTTTCTGCTGCTTTCCTTCCAGCAGAAGGGAGGAAAGGAAGGATGCTAACCTCCAGGAAAACTACTCCAGCTGGAGTTGGACGAGGAAGGCCAGACTCCCCTTCCTCAATGGTTCTGCAAAGCCCTTGAGAAGAGCTTTGCTCTTTTTCTCCAGGACGCTCTTTGAAATTGCCCCCATTGCTTTTCTGCCTTAAAATCTAGAGCACACATGTTTTCCTCCTAATCAGCTGAAGATATGGTAGCTACTGGTATGATTTGTGTAAGAAGCTGAGTATCTGCTTTGGATTTTAAGGCAGAAAAGCGAAGGGGTGGGGGAGCAATTTCAAAGGGCCTGGAGAAAAAGAGCAAAGCTCTTATGTTTGCCATCCAAAGAGGATGCCAAGGCTAAACCTGTGTGAAACTGATCTGCTCCTCAAGGGCTATGCAGAACCATTGGGAAAGGGGAGCCTGCCCTTCCTTACCCGGCTCCAGCTAGATTAGTTTTCTGGGAGCTTAGCATCCTTCTATCCAAAGCATCCTTCCTTTCCTCCCTTCTGCCGGGAGGAAAGTGGCAGAAAATGGGCTGCCATTTCCAGAATGGATAAGGGAGATGCAGGGCAGCAAGAAAATGATAACCAGCAGAAGGAAGGAAGACTTAAGGACACCCGGAGAGTGAAGGAAGCTACCATAACCCAACTATCTTCCCTTTCTCTCTTTCTTGTCTGGGAACAAGGCAGCCCACACGAGTTGCTGCTTCGTACAAGCATACAAGCAAGTGCACCTTGGCAGCAATGGACGGCTGGTGGAGGGATACCAGGGCAGAGGGAGGCAGCAGGGGAGGCTTGCGCTCCCTGGTCACAGTGCAAGCCATGGGAGAGTTGGTGGTGGAAGAGGAGGCTGCCGCAGATGATCTGCTGGGAAAAACAGGGGTGGCAGGGGCCGAAGAAAGCCCCTTCAGCAATCGAATCTTTCACCGTCATTCCCACCTGGGTCCAAAACAATGGAGGGGGACTGGGTAAAGTCCATCCTCTGTAGCATGGCAGTCCAGCTTGGGAGGGGAGTGAAAGGGAAGAGGCAGGTGGGCAGTTGGTTCATTGAAATGGCAGCAGGAGGTCACTGAGTGGGGAGCACTGAAGTAAGCAGGTTCAGGGGGCATGGGGCAGCTCCATTCCCACTCCTGCCCTAGTGTCATGCTTCCATCCAAGCCTGACTCTGAGGACGACATGTTGAGGCCCAGGAGGGGTTGTCTGTGGCTTCGGAGGACTGTGGGGAGGAACAGGCTGTAGTAGGCCAGGGCCCTTCAAGTTTGGAACAGGAAGACAGAGCTCAGGTGAGGAGCAAGGCCCCTCCCCACCAGATCCCAGAGCAAGGAGAGCAGAGAGGAAGAGGGAACAACAGAGGCAGGCTCACTTGCTCGGGAGGAGAGCATCACGCCCCACTTCACAAGGCACACCTGGGGAGTAAGTAAGGAGTAGGTAAGTAGGAGTAGGTTGAAAAGATCATACTTCGTTTGTTATCTGTTTTACTTTAAAGAACTGTTTAACTCCATTGACTATTTTATTGAACTTGTGCCAGCATATGTGGGGGCTATTGGGTGAACGTTGGCAGTGCTTACAAAGACAATTATTCTGACCAGCTAATTGCTTTGCCTCCGTTCAGGGGCCTGGGTCATCACACCTAGCTTGGTTTTTACCCATGTGCCTCTTAAAGGGTTCTGTGATTCAGAGAGAATCAATTGTTAAATTATTTGAATCCCACCACTGCTTTGGCCCCTGTGGTTTAGAATCAGGAGAGCTATCTTCTGTTTTCTTCTTCTGCCTTCCATGATTGAGAAATAATTTGAGGGACTTTAAAACTTAAGCTGAATTGCTTTTCCCATAAATGTTGAGTAGATTAAGTTACTATTTTGTCTCTCTTTCTTCAAAGATCTGTGCCAAGAAGGTGCTATCCAGATTGTCTGCCTTGGTCAATCTATAAACTGTATATCACCAACAATAATAACTCTATAATTTCTCCTGTATTTGTACCATATTTTCTTGACTGGATGCTTGTATATTAATTCCTGAGGCAAATTGAGCCATTAAGGAATCTCGAGCCAAGAAAACTGCATGGTGACTTAGCAATACTTCAAATGAAAGTCAGTACTATGAATATAACACAAACATTTCTGTTTTCCAAGGGGTACAAGACTCATGCCTTCCTTGTTCCTTCCCAAACACCGTTCTTTCAGATGTTGTTTTTAATTATATTTCTCAGAATCAAATATTTGAAAGCAAAACTCAAGATGAGACTGCCTCTCCATATCCTTCTCCTCATCTCTAAAAATTATAATACAGCAAGCATCAGAACCTGATGCTATTCTACACTATTTATTTTGCAACAGCAAAATAAACCAAATCTCTTTTATTTTAATAAACTTACACTGGAGATGCTTCAGCCACTATGTTTCATGGAAATTAGTTTGCCTGGGCAAATGAAAGTTTGTAATTTTGTGGTCAGTAACCTTCAATTTTCCACTACTTCTTCTTTCCTAGATATTTGTTCACGATTTTCCTTTCAGTACCTGAGAGGTGTTAAAATAACACTGTTAAACTATTTTTGTTCTGAAAGTCTTTCTAAGCCTCTTGAGTTTTTTATCTGCCTCATCTTCTTTACCTCCCTTTTTCATTTCCTATCAGAGAACAAATTGATACAGTCATCCTAACATCTTGCAAAAGAAAGAAGATTGTTTCACACAATGTAAAACAATCCTAAACAAAAATAATAGAAATTTGTATGAAAATCGGTCCTTTAGTTGTCTCTCATCACATGTAAAGGATATAAATGATATACAATTTCAATTGAAGCTCCTTCCAACAAAATAAAGCCTATGACAATTGCAAACTATTATTTGCATACTATGATGAAGCTGCAAATACTTCTTTTTAATAATGGAAAGATCTATTAAACAACCACAGCATAAAAAGGTGAGGATTTTGTGGAAGAACAGCTCTGTCATTGTTCATTCTGTTTAACAAGCATAGTCTACACAGCACATTGCATACTGTATAGTTATAATTTACTATATAATAACACGATCTGAGTGGGGCGATATGAGAAAGGTGAGCAAATATAATTTTCCTTCCCCATCCCTTCAACTTATAATAGGGAAAAGGGAAAAATCTATTTATTTAGCAGAAATATCCAACATAGGAGAAAAGTAGTATGCAATTTTCATATTGTTTTAAGTCAGTTAAAATAAGAGTCCAAATTCCTGGGAGCAGATATTTAAAAACAATAGGAAGGGAGATTCTGCAGTTGTAAAAGGTTGCAAATGACTGTTTCAGATGTATTACTTTTTAAAAAAAAATCAGTCAAAGCAAGACAAAACTTTCTGCAACTCTAAAATGACAACCATATTTATATTTGCAATGGAGTAGAGCAACAATAAATGTATGGAGTCACATTTATTTTCATTTCACTCCATCACAGCTAGAGAGGAAAGTTATATAGGGGAAAATAAATGTTTTAAAGAGAATATAAATCTTTCAATAACAGATCTATTATGATAAAATAAAAATCCCCAAGTCCCTGATATCTACAAAGTGAAGCACTCAATTTCTGCCACAAATAAATAGCTTTTCCTAACAAGCTCCCTGCTCCTTTATCAATGATCATTCCAAATGAGCTTAGATATTCTCAATATTTTTAAAGAAGAACTTATTAAGCTTTCAGGCACAGCCTTGCTGTGACTTGTAGAGCTGAGAAATACTATGTATGCATATTCAGAAATACAACTTGAAAATATGAAATCTGACACTCTGATAAAAAGGGAATTTCTGCTGTTCACCAATAAAATTCAGCTTCTCTGACATTTGCTTAAAATTACCGATGGGACCTGCTCATCAATGGGGTGCTCTTTGTGGCTTAAGATGTATTTGATGCCAATACTTTTAATTCAGTTTGCATTTTCTACAATGGAGCTCATGTTTACACAATTCTATTAAAAGCCCCAATAATGTTGACACAGAATACCTAATTTGTGCCATGGTATCATCAAGTAAATGAGGCAAATAACATGATTTTGTGTCATTTGCGTAACATCATGTGTGTGATGTCATTTGCTTTGTTGCTTTTGTGCCTACCTTACAAATCAATTACTACACTACATAAAATATACCCAAGTCTTATTAGAGCTAAGGTAGTGACTTATTCACACAAAGGTTTTAAACTTAAGCATTTTAATGTAAAAAATACTTTTTAAAGTTTATAATTTTGAAATTTCTTGTTTATATTTTTAAAAAAATGTTTGACAGTAAACTGGCCAGAATTATTCAGATTATTGGTGGCCTGTACAAAACAAAAATAAGTACATTTATATTATTCTCCTGTTCCTCAAGACACTGCATTGCCTGAGCAAGATCACAAATGTTGAACATACATAATATACATAAAATGTCAGCACTAGCACGCATCTGGAATCAGAACTATAATGAGATAAAAATATAATGAGATGCAAATTAATATAATATTCAGAGACTAAAGTATTTATCATAAGTTAATTAATGAATATTTCATGACCCCCTTCCCCTTCTGTTTGTTTCTTTTTGCTGCCTTTCACCCAGACAGAATTATCTGTGCAGTATATAATCTCCTCATTTAGTAGCACAGGACAGGGCCTACTCAGGAAGAATATACTTTATTTATTATTATGTTTATAGCTTGCCTTTTTTTCTGAAGAACATAAAGCAGAAAATGGGAGGATGGAGATCTCCCATTTTATTTCTACAACAGCAACTGTGGAAATAAGGTGGGCTGAGAGAAGTTGACCAGCCCAAGCTACCCAGTGAGTTCCATGCTAGGAAGGAGCAAATATCTTACACACTACTATCTAGCCACTGCCATCTTGCTCTTTCAAAGGGAGCAACTGTTGCCACCATTTTTCAAGCCTATGCTATCAAACACATTCACACCTTAAGATAACAGTAGTATCCTTTCATCATTTTTCTGGCTTTTCATCATTTTTCTGGACATCAACAGGCTTAGTAAGCAGCATTCAACAAAAAGAACATTTGGCTATTCTTTCTACACATACAGCTTTCAAAGTTTCTAGAGGAGGGATCTCCAAACTTGATAACTTTAAGACTTGTGGTTTTCAATTCCAGAATTCCCCAGCTAGCATAGCTGAGGAATTCTGGGAGATGAAGACCACAAGTCTTAAAGTTGCCAAGTTTGGCGACCTCTGTTCTAGAAGCACAATGAGCATAATGTTGGCAGGACACTCTGAGAAGCAATGTAAGAATCACTTTTAGAACACATTCAGAGAAGAGCATGATCAGGGGATGATAGGGATTTTCACAGTTGTAAATTACTAGCCTTGGAAAAAGAAGACAGAAGGAAGGGAGTGGGGAAAAGGTGGAACATGGTAGCATTACTCAAGGATTTCCTCACAGAAATTAATAGTTTCACCATCCCAGGGTGCAAAATAAGCAAGCAAAGAAATAAAAATGACAGAAAAGGAGATTCCAAATTAATGCAATAGATTTAGATAGATAGATAGATAGATAGATAGATAGATAGATAGATAGATAGATAGATAGATAGATAGATAGATAGATATAAGAAAATTGGGTAGCATATTTCAACTTGCATCTCTGCCCTGAACAAGATAACCACAAAGCTTCTTTCAGTTCTATAATTCTATGGTTTCAGTCTAGCATGTTTTCGCAAACCCTCGTGGATCTGTGAATAACATATGGTAAGTGACCATACATCCTTATTTCAAAGGACAGTCCTTTATTTCAGGAAGCTGTCATTTACATTTATTTTTCAAAAACTCACTTTTGTTCTTTATTTTGATATTTTAATTTTTACCATACAAAAGTGGTCCTATAATGCACAGTTTTTCATATTCCTTTGAAAAATATAGAAATTAAATTATCTTTTAACAATAGAATAACATATACTGTTTATTTTAGACAAAATTAGAATATGTATTTTGTACAGTTGTTTCTTGGTTTTGCTCTTACAATTTCATTCACAAAGTTATAAATGAATTAAAATTGTTTATCCTTTTTCAGATTTGCCTTTTTTCTTTCCTTTATATTTGCCAAGAAAATATAGTTGAAATAATTATAGTACAGTGTTTCTAGCAAAAACATAAAACTGTTGCTAAAAAGTGCTAAAAAGCAGCTGGAATTATTTGTAATTTACGTGAATATTTTGCAATGCATAACATTCTATTTTTAATTAGTTATTTATATGTTTGAGGTCCATACTCATTGGTTCCTAAATTAACAGCCAGTGATTTGGGGAAAATTCCCACTTGTATATTTCTGCCACAACGTGGGCTCACCAACTATTAAAATAGATGGACAAAGTTAAAAAGTTGAGAAATAATTTGGCAATGAACAATGGATGGATACATATATGGAATGTGAATTCTCACATTGGAAGATGAGAAGAGGTGGGAGAGGTGCTGCCTAGGAAATGATTAAATAAAAGGGAAGTAACAGAAAGAAAGAAATTCAGAAAGGGTGTGCCCTAACTAATCAGGAAGTAAAAAGAGATGGCTAGAGATTTGCACTTTCAGACTTGCAGGATTGTGTTAATGTACCGTTGTAATAAAGTACATTTGGCTCTTTTTGTATTTTCTGTCTGGTTTCTTGGGAAGCTGACAATACCATTTATGTAATTCATTTAAAGTGCTGCTGATTCTCTTATACCTATATGCTTATAAAACTAAAATCTCATGTCTGTAACCTTTAACTGAGTTGAATGGTGCATCATAGGGAAACAATTTTCAAACCAAAGTACCTCAAAAGGGTTAACTTACAGAATGAATGCAACATTTGGGACACACGACTCCTGTGGAATTGAAATTTTGCACATATTATAAAACATTTTATAATTAAAATATTACCATGAAATATTTTATGAGATAATACAAATGTCATAAAACATTTTCTGTGGTCAGTTACTGTTGTGAGTGTCCCTAGACCAGCTTGGGAAGTGTCAGAGTATGAGGATGAGCAGCCAGGCTCCTCTGGGTGTTTTCCCCTCCCGGCAGCCGAGGAAGAGCAGCCAGGCCCCTCTGGGTATTTTCCCCTCCCGGCAGCTGAGCCAGACAGGGAGGAGATTTACAGGCAGTCTGGATCAGATTCACAAAGTGAGGGGTCAGATTTGGATCAAGAAGATAGATGGCTTGATCCGAGATTCCGAAGGTTTGATAAGCGACGGTGTCAGTTAAGTGGAAAAAGGAAGTAATGAGGGGAAGTGACGTATCGGACACTATATTAGAAGGGGACAGAGAGACTACGCCTTTGTCACGAGCAACGTTAATCAAGGAGTAGCCTGATATCTGGAGCAGTGCATTTGAATTCAGTCTTCTGATGTTTTGGAAATCTACGGAAGAATAATGAGGTATTGGACAATGTGATAAAGAAAGAGTGAGTTAATTGGGAAGGTGTGGGAAGAGCCTGTTTTAATCTAAATGTAAATAAATGAGAATTGGCCGTTCCTGCCAGCAACATGCCAGCAGCGTGCTTTGAAGTGAATCCTTTTGAAATGTGTTAAATAAACCTCTTAAAGACATATTTATGTGGATTTTAATGAGCTGAGAGGGGCCAGACAGAACAGTTACTATGTTTGACTATGCTTTGCAGTTCAACACATATTTCTTTCAAGGCAGATACAACTCTGAATATCTCTCTGAATTTAAAAAAAAACCTCTTCCAGTACATTAGATGCTCTGCATTGTTGGAGGCATTGAGGAATCAGGTAAGGAAATACCTTTGAAACAATGACACAGTGGGTCAAGGATTGTATAGTTTTTTTATATTAATTGAGTGTTCAATTTCAAACCCCACCAGAGGTTGCTAATGGCAAATGCCAGCACCTCCAGGCACAAAGAGGATATATATTTCAGCAACAACTGAAGCAACCACACATTGTACGCTCATGGAAGACATCCCATTCCAACCTGTATTTCAAATGTGTTATGCTTCTATGTTAGCTTAGAGTAACCAACATAAACTATGAGTCAGTTAGCGGTTCATGTAACATACCTCATATCCTAATACTTAGCAGCTGAATTCACACTAAGCTTTAATAGGTATATAAGGCTTAGCACAATATGTGTATTCAAAATCAGGGCATATGGCCCAGCATTTTATGTGAATCCAACCAATTATGACTTTGTCTACAAATAATCACAGTTAAGCAAACCATGATTTAGCTGAATGTGAACCCAGTAGCTTGTGTGTAAAATATGGCCATCATTTGGCCATCTAGCCAAATGATTCTGAGCTGCCCTTCAAGTGCCCCAGCATAAATTGCCCACCCTTCTCATTGGCAAGGAAGGCATAAAGAATCATGTTTCTGTATTGTGGGACTCGTGTCTCATGTTGGCCATACTAAATTTGGAATACTAATTATTAGTGCAAAACCAATTTGACATGGTGGTCAATGAGAAAGAACACTTGTGACACAGAAGGCAGCAGACATGTATAAACAAGATAAAGCAGGGTTTTATTTTTAAAAGACATAAATTATATTGGAATACTAGATAAGCATATAGTCTTTCTTAACCTTAACATCACACTTATAGAAGATATAAAACCAGTTAATCAACTGAGATGTCCTTTGAACAATAAAATTTTAAGTAAGAAAACAATGAAAATAATTCATCCATGATAATAGAAACACTTATTTAAATGAGAGGAGCAGGTATGAAATATTGTAATTTTAGCTGAAAAGCATGACTGCAGAAGGTTTGGTCATTTAAATGTAGATATTTCTTCCTTTAAATATACTATTTTTTAAAAAAAAAATGCTATTAAATCCCAAATAATAACATTCAAAACTTTCTGGCAAACTTTTCCTGATTAAAAAGAAAAAAGTTTTTTAAAAAATTAAAGTAATTGTAATCATATTTAAATAGCCATTTATGACAATGTGGCAGACAATCAGGACAGATCTGGGACCAACATATACATTCTGCCTCACACTGGATCCTAGACTAGATGCTAGAAACTGAGTATACATGTCTTCCAGATACTTAATGTCCTTTCAAGGCACAAAAACAGCTATTTCCTAAAAAGTTATAACTTTAAATGTTGAAATGAACAAGTGTTGTAATTTAGCACACGTTCATATGTTCTATTACATGGTACAACATACTTGATCATCCTTTTAATGACTGAAATTCATAATGTGTGCTGGACTGTCTTCTTCCAGGTTATATTCCACAACAGGGAAGAAGTTCAGACCAAAAACGTATTTACTATACAACTCTTCCTCCAATCCCCTCCCAAAGGCATCTCCATCCAATTCTGAAGTATAGTAAAGAATTTGTTTTTAATACTTTTAATCACTTAACAATATTGCCACCAGATTTCAGCACTCGAAATCCTGGGAATTTAAAACAAAACTATTTCAGCATGTTTATGGTTTTGTTTTGTTTTGTTTTGTTTTTTTTAAAAAGCTGGGGGAAAATTATGCAAAGTTCCCAGTCCAGGTCTGCCCAATAAGTGCTTTTACTAAAAAGAAATAAAAGCAAGACATATGATTATACAATATACAGTTTACATGTAGTATAGTTTAGACCTCAGGTGTGAGCTATGTCAAAACAATCAGCTGGAAGAAACTGTATATTTAGGATAAGCACCTGTATGCTTCTAGACAAAAAAATGATATGGGATTTAGTAGCATTACTTAAACATTGCTATTGCATTTTTTTCAAGACAGTAGTAATAACATGATCCTTGGGCTAGCATATTCAAGCAATTTTATAAAATACTATAAAATAAGATAATCAAATTTTCTCTAGGCAATGTGATTCTGTGTTGAAGACAGGCCTAATATTGACTCAAAATCCATTATTATTCATAAGTATCATAAAAATGAGAGGCAGAAAAGCTATCACTGCTAGATGTCTTCTTGTTTAAAAAGTATTTATTTATAATAAAGTTTCAGAAAGGAAGGAAAATTAACTTATGATGGGAAAGTATTAAGGTTCTTTAAAACCCAGATGATTCTCATTAAATTACAACTGGTCCTATCTTATGTGGGATATGATTTTAATTTCTTCAACACCACCTATAACAAGGGTTCTTAAACTTTCTGTACCATAGGCTCTTTTGAGAATCCGGTGAATACATAGATATAGAATGTATTGTGAAGGAAAATAGTTATGCTGAAATGCAGTTATCAAAATATATAAAAATAACAAATATGTATTATGTGATTCGTTAACAAGCTATTTAATCGAAAACAATACCATTTTTAATTTTAATTTTAGTGATTTTTGAGGTTAGCATTTTTGGAATATAGATGCCATACATTATTTTCTTTCCTTTCTTTCTTTGATTAATGAAAAACTACCTTTCTTTGATTAATGAAAAACTACATTAGTGGGAGAAAAGTTGTAATTTTGTTTTTCCTTAAAAGTTCACAAACTTCCTGAAATCTATCCAAAGACCCTCAAAAGTCCTTATACTCAGGTTAAGAACCCCTAATCTATAGGAATTGTATTCTCATAGGATTTCCATTGGGGGTTGGGGGCACTGTTTTGCAGTGGTTCACCTCCTACCTCACTGGTCGGTCGCAGTCGGTATTGGCAGGGGGTCAGAAGTCGACCCCTAGGTTCCTCCCTTGTGGGGTCCCTCAGGGATCGGTCCTCTCCCCTCTGCTGTTTAATATCTACATGAAACCGCTGGGCGAGATCATCCGACAACACGGGGTGAGATATCATCAGTATGCTGATGATACCCAGCTTTACATCTCCACCCCGTGTCATTTCAGTGAAGCAGCGGAAGTGATGTGCCAATGTCTGGAGGCTGTTAGGGTTTGGATGGGTGCCAACAGGCTCAAACTCAACCCCGACAAGACGGAGTGGCTATGGGTTCTGCCTCCCAAAGATATTTCAATCTATCCGTCCATTAGCCTGGGGGGCAGCTTTTGACCCCCTCGGAGAAGGTCTGCAACTTGGGCGTCCTCCTCGATCCACAGCTAAATTTGGAACATCATTTTTCGGCTGTGGCGAGGAGGACATTTGCCCAGGTTCGCCTGGTGCACCAGTTGCGGCCCTATTTGGACCGGGAGTCTCTTCTCACAGTAACTCATGCCCTTATCACCTTGAGGCTCGACTACTGCAATGCTCTCTACATGGGGCTACCTTTGAAAAATGTTCGGAGACTTCAGGTAATGCAGAATGCAGCCGCGCGAGCAGTGCTGGGCTTGCCTAGAAATGCCCACATTTCGGCATCACTCCGCGAGCTGCATTGGCTGCCAATTGGTCTCCGAACCCAATTCAAAGTGTTGGTTATGACCTATAAAGCCCTACATGGCATCGGACCAGGTTATTTACGGGACCGTCTGCTGCCTCATGAATCCCAGCGGCCGGTTAGGGCCCACAGAGTCGGCCTTCTCCAGGTCCCGTCAGCCAGACAGTGTCGCCTGGCGGGGCCTAGGGGAAGAGCCTTCTCTGTTGCGGCCCCGGCCCTCTGAAACCAACTTCCCCCAGAGATCCGTGTTGCCCCCACCCTCTCCGCCTTTCGTAAATTTCTTAAAACATACCTTTGCCGGCAGGCCTGGGGCAGCTAACACCTTGCCCCTAGCCAGTGTATGTTTGTGTGTATGTTTGTGGGATGATTGGTTTTTCTTTTTTTAACTTCGGGGTTTTTATATTTATATATTTATATTTATGTATTTTATTGTGATTTCTATCATGTGAGCCGCCCTGAGTTCTCCGGAATAGGGAGGCATAGAAATTAAATAAATAAATAAATAAATAAATAAATAAATAAATAAATAAATAAATAAATAATTAATAATAATAATAATAATAGTAATAGTAATAAGCTTTAGCATTTTCCCAGAAATTGTGTCCAGTGCTACTAAAGATATGGGCTTTTTTTTGAGACCCAAGATCATGATAAAAAAAATTAATGCTGCAGTTTTGTACCTATGTCTCTCTGGTCAACGATCAAGGCAACTGAAGGATGTATAGTAGCTTTCTTCAAATATATGAAGGGTTGTCATATAAGAGAAGACTTATTCTCTGACATTAAAGAGAACAAGATCATAACCAATCTACTAAAAGTGCAAAGATATAGGTTCACGCTAACCAAGAATTTCTCAACCCTTGGCAGTTTGAAGATGTGTGGACTTTAACTCCCAGAATTCCCCTGCCAACATGCTGGAAGTCTTCAAACAGAGATTGGATGATCATCTGTTAGAGATCCTCTAATGTATTCTGCTCTGAGGAGGTTGTTGGAGTAGATGACCCCTAAGATTCCTCTCAACTCTATAATCCTATGATTCTAATAGAAATCAGCTTTAAACCACATTTGGAAACACACAGGTTTCAAGCATTGCATTAAAATAGTCATTTAACCATGGTTTGTTGAATAAAAAATGGATTGGATTCACATTACATGCTAACCATAAACTATGGCTTGCAAACCAAAATAGATGGGTTCAAACAAAACAGTGACTCAAACCAATAAAAAATATAACTTAATGCGATATATGATTTCAATTAGAATGAGCTCTTGATTCCAACAACTGCCAACTAGCAGACCTTGTGAACTCTATATCTAGGAAGGAAAGTTAAGAACTGCAATCAGAGGTTCTCTCAACATAGCAAATTTTCTTCAACTAGCTTGGTTACTTGATGCTGAGAAACCTATCTATTATAAACTATATAAACAAATGTACTAGGGGCCAGTTATAGAATATTTATTTTTTATTTTATTTTATTCGGATTTGTATGCCGCTCCTCTCCGAAGACTCGGAGCGGCTCACAATATATATATAAAACAATTTCAACTAATCCGAACAAAAACATTAAAAATAAAACCCCATACATACTCATCAATCACACCACAATCAACAATCATCCCCAGGCCTGCCGGCAGAGGTAGGTTTTTAAATTCTTTCGGAAGGCCGGGAGAGTCGGAGAAACGCAGACTTCAGGAGGTAGTTGGTTCCAGAGGGCGGGTGCCACAACAGAGAAAGCCCTCCCCCTAGGGCCCACCAGAGGACATTGTTTCACTGACGGGACCCGGAGGAGGCCGACCCTGTGCGCTCTCACCGGTCGTAGAGAAGTATGTGGCAGAAGGCGGTCCCATAAGTATGCTGCAATCTGGGAAGTCTCCTAAACAAAATAGATGGGTGGTGCACAATCTTATGGTTGAGATGAGGCTGCTTCTAAATGTCATGGTTGTTTTGCAATGTGAAGGAGAAAACCTCTGGTCTGCCCCCATATCCCAAAAGCTATCTTTCTTGTCATTAGAAAATTATATCTGCTCATCTCAAGACAGCAACTATTCATTTGCATCAGACTGCAATTTAGATAGGTTTGCAGTATTCAAAACAATCTAATTTTTTAAGAAAATTGTCAGTTTATCATTTGATGACATTTCAAAAGATGAATATCCAATAGTGTTTATCTATGTGCAATAGACGTTTCATTAAAAAATCAGCTGTAACCTTCTCCCACTCCAGAAAAGTCAATTCCAGAGATTTTTTTTTAAAGCTATGGATTAATATATCGGTCAAGTTGACAACTAAAGCCAAAAACACACAGGCACCAAATGAAAATGTTTTCCTAGATGAGCCGCTGTGAGGATACAAGAATGCTTAATTTGATGCTACGCTTTCCTTGAAAGTCCTGCAAGCAGCATGCACAGTGTGAATGCTCTTGAGTATTTTTGCTCAAATGAATTCATTAATGGAAAGAAAGTGCTCAAAAGGGCAACATGGGGCTTCAGTTTTATTATGTTTAGAAAGATGTCTGCATGTTTAGTGTAGCATGAATGACTATCCACCCCTAAACACATACACCATGGAAGAGGAAGGAGGAATTCCACCTGAATTTGGGATTAATTATTCAAATATACATTTTCTCAGTAATTTAACACAGCTGTAATAAAATGTTCGTTGAAATAAATATCTTCCTTATTATCTTATTATTTTCTCTCACAAGTTAGGAACAAAGGTGTGTCTCTCTCTCTGTGTGTGTGTGTGTGTGTGTGTGTGTGTGAGAGAGAGAGAGAGAGAGAGAGAGAGAGAGAGAGAGAGAGATTTATACATGTAATTCAGAAGTTTATCTGTACAACTGTGATGAACTTTTTAGATACAAAATTCAGCTCTACAATATCAACATTTGAAAAACAAATCTTAAATGTAGAATTCGCCATTGACTTTTGAACAAATAATTTATTGCAGAATAATTATTCTTTTGATGGGAGGAAGTATATGAGTTCTTAAATAACTATCATGTAGACTAGGTTTGTGTCTGAATTGCCTTGATGTGGCACTTCACCTTCTAGAAGCAATTTTTTTTCTGCCTGGTACAGCAAAGCCAGCTTCATCTGACAGTTAAGGTTCTGGCCTAGAAACCAGGAGATTGTGAATTCTAGTTCCACCCTAATCATGAAAGCCAGCTGGGTGAATTTATGCTAATCACTCTCTCTCTCTCTGCCCAAATCACCTTGTAGGCTGTTGTGGGAAAAATATGTAGAAGAAGGAGTATTACATATGTTTGCCATCTTGCATTACTTATAAAGTAAGGTGACCAACTGTCCTCCTTTAGGGAGGACAGTCTTCCTTTTTTAAGTTTTGTCCTCCCTCGAAAAGTGTCCTCCTACATGTCCTCCTTTTCGATATTTGAAGACTAATCTGCAGGGCTTTTTTTTTTCTCATAGAACGCTGAGAATGGCGTTCCGGCACCTTTTTTTAATGGTTTTTTTTCCCCGGCACCTTTTTTATGGTTTTTTTCGGGAATTGCTGCTGAGCGCACCAAATTGCTGCTGAGCACGGCCAGAAAACTTTGCACCCCTCCCTGCTACCCAACTACCCATCTCCTAGTTAGTCCCAAAGGTACCTGGAGGAGATTGGAATGGTGACGCCACGGTAAGTTTCTCTTGATCTTCGGCCCTGCTAGGGCAATAATGGCTGCAGAATCAAGAGGCAGAGGTGGCGGGGCTGCTACAGGCGGGGGTGTGAAGGGCGGTGGTGGCCGGCTGTCCCTGTGCTATGGGAGCCGCGGGGCCCGCTCTACACGTGGCTGCACAGGGTGGGCGGTGGTGCTGGCGGGGAGGCTGCAGGCAGGGTATGTCGACGGCGAGCTGCCCCCTGGGTCCGGAGCCAGAGCCGGCGCAGCTGGTGCTTTGGGAGCCACGGGGCCTACTCTGCATTTATCATATTATAGTGTATTCTGTATTATTGTTGCAATGAATAAAATGTTTTTTTATGTACGATATTTTTTTTCTTAAATTTATTTGTGTCCTCTTTTTCATTGTAAAAAAGTTGGTCACCTTATTATAAAGTAATAAAGGTAGGATAAAAAAATCTTTTTAAAAAAGCACCTTTTGGAAGCAAGATGCTCTACTTCAAGGGTCAATGCAGGACTGACCCCCCCCAACTGGATGACTCACTTCGCAGACTGAGGCTCTTGTAAATGTGCACAAATTCCTGCTACTCAGAGAAGACCATAACTGTTTCACTCCACTAATTATGAGTGATCTGCCAGTTTCCTGCAGAGCATTCCTTCAAATAATTGTTTCTTTCAAAGCTTAAGTACCCCTGCAAAAATTTGTCAGGCCTATTAATAATACCATTTCTTCCACTTATTGAAGAACAAAAATTCAATATATTATATGCAATTATGCATTGCTGTATGCCCTTATGTAATGAGAACACAATCTCAATCTGGTTTAATCAAAAATTAGTGTATCTAGATTGGATTAATTTGTTTTTATTACATTTTCAATTAAATGAACCACAAATCACATTTGAGTTTATGGCAAACAATAATCCAGCCAACAATGATATAAACTATCTGGTGACTGTCCAAGTCTTTTTTCTTTTAACCAATTAAAATATCATTTTTTCTCAAAAGAACTTTTTCTATAGAAAAAGACTCCCAATATTTTTCTAATTCTTTTCTTACATTATATCCATAAATACATTTTACCTATTATTTGAATTTCTTAAAATTAAACTGGAATGAAGGAATTGCACTGTAATAAATCTGATTTAGTCAAATGAGTTCAGTACGACTTTGTAATAGAGTCTCAAACATTCTGAAGGTCAGTTGTATCATATATAGTAAGATTAAAGAAATGTTGTGAAAAAACATATCTTAATCCCAGAAAAGTATTGGGTCATGTCATGTGTGGGTCTGACATGATAACCTTATAACTAAGGTGAAAAAATGTGGGATAGCTGTTTTATAGTCTTTTGTAGTCTTTGAAAATAGTTAAACAAGCAATCCCAAAGATAGTTATGAATGATTTTCTATTGTATTAGAGCAGAGTATTAAGTAAGGATATCCTATAGTTTTATTTTTTGGCCCAGTGCTCTTACACATCTTTAAAAATGACTGAGAGAATGGAATGGAAAAGTTTGCTTGTCAAATTTGCTGATGACACTAGCTGACAGTAATCTGTAAATATGAAAAGACTATCATGTGCAAGAAGAGAGAGACCTGTTCTTTGTTGACTGTGAGAGCAGGGTAAGATTGAAATTAAATGAAAAGAAATGCAGTTGAATATTACAAAAAACGTTTCTTCCCAAAGAACTATTGAACAATGGAACACACTATCTAAAACAATAGTGGACCTCCATCATCCAAGTTTTTGATATGGGGATTGCACAGCCATCTGTTAGTTAGTTTACTAACTAGTTAGTTTACTGAATCTCTGCACTAAGAACCCCTCCAATTCATATATCATACATTCAATGTAATTTAAATGAAGAGATGCTATTGATTGAATAACCATTAGTATTGCTCCTACCCAATTTTGTCTTGTCTCAAAAAGTTAAGAATTTTTTTTAATTTTTTATTTTTTAAACCAACAAAACAAAACAAAACATAACACACATAGACACAGTGTATACTCCTCCCTTTTTTAACAGCGATTTCGTAATCTTCTATTATTTACATTTCCCCCACTTATTCTTCTTTACAATATTTGTCCTTGTTGCCCCATTGTTTCTTATTTGCATTTTTCTTCCTTCATACTATACTTCATACTAAGAATAATATATATTATTATTACTATACATTATTATACACACATTTTCCACTTTTGACCTTTCCACATTTATTCTCCTCTATTATTTCTAGTCTCCAACCAGTCATACCACTTGTTCCATACTGTGTCTTCCTTTTATCTTTTTTGTTAATTTGTCCATCTCAGCACAGTCCAGGATTTTTCTTATCACTTCTTCCTCTGATGGTATATTCTCATTTTTCCAGAACTGTGTGTGTGCTATTCTTGCTGCCATTGTTATATGTAGAATTAAGTACCATATTTCAAGTTATGAAGAATTTACTTGGTTAGTATTTCAATGGCAAACTAAAAGATAATAGTAGGGTTTTAAATTAGACTGAGAAGTTGATGAAAACATCCTGAAAGGCAAACTATTTACATAATGTGAGCTAGAAAGTTAAATGAATGTGTTGATGTAGTCATTAGCAGTTAAGAAAAACTCAACGGAGATAACTCACTGACTATAGTACACTCAGCATGTGCTGCTGAATCAATAGTAAGTCCTTCAAACCTGGCTGAAGCTACTTGAAGCAGCAGTTATGGGGCTGAAGAAAGTATCTGACAGATACTTTACAGTTTAGAAGTAAATTATCAAAACTGTATGATCAAATTCAAGTTCTTCAAGATCCTGGCAAGATCTCTAGAAAAACAGCACTTATTCCAACCACAGGTTGGTGATAACTGTTCCTTCCTAGATTCTGCCTCTGTACGTTTGATTTCTACATCATAAGTGGGCAATTTTGCATTTGTTAAATTTCATTCCAGAGACCTTGGTCTTAGTCTCTGCTTGCTAGGCTTCAAATAGCAGGTAATGGTCTGGGTGAAGTTTGCTGACACTTACAATAATCATCAAATCCAGACTAACTATTAATCAGAATGTCATGAGATATAAAATGTGCTCAGATTAGGACATTTTATTTAATCACAATTTAGATTCCAACACAATCAAAACAAGGCTCTGAATGGTTTGCGAAGTAATATGAACAAAGAACAGATAATGATAAAAGAGTCAAAACAATGATATGCAGCAAATAAACTGTGACATATCTACTATGGAATTTATCTTTTTTAAAAAAAAAAAAAAGAAGATACATTTCCTTGAGCTATCGGCTTTCTTTTGGGATACATTAACTATGCATAAGTATATTCCCAAACTTTAATCCAGATGATTACTGGAGTATTTTATAAGTATTCTGATGTGCCTTTCCCCTTATTTTGGTTGCAAATGATAAATACTCTTCCCTTCTATTCAAGATTTTGTAATAAATGGAAGCTATTAAACTATAGATCCAGAGGGGCAGCCTTTTGTGGCTCAAACGACACCAGAAATTAATGTGAGCCTTTGGAGCTACTTGTTTATCTGTTCCCATCTCTCAGTGTTGATTGCTTTTACCGAAAGGAAAATGAATGTGATAATTTTACTAAAGACTTTTTCAGGAAAAAAAAACAACAAAGGGCCTGAAGGCTTTCTGGCCAATAATAGAGCACATTTAGATGACCTTTGGGGGCTCTTAGAACATCTTCTGCAGCCCCTCCCACCCAAATCAGCAGCACATTTTTTTCTTCCATTTGGGAAAGAAATTGCATGGGCATTTGGGGATAAACAATAGCAAATTGAATTACAATGTTTTGTTTTAAACAAAGAGCCTCACTTAAAAATCATAGGGGGAAAAATCTGAACTCATAAGTCTCTAAGAAAGCCTGTATGTCTTATTGTTTTATCCTCAAAATATTGTACACACTTGAAATAGAGGCTGAATGATGATCCATCATCATTTTTCAATTATTTTTCTATATTTTATTACACTTTACAACTATACATATGTAGACATATGTATAGTTTAATATACATATGTACTGTATATTAAAAAAAGTAAAGTGAAATAATGAAATATTAAAGATAGTTAACAAACTACAAAATAAACCCAGAAAAAAGGACACTCAAAATTAAATCTGGAGAATTTTTTTAAGGACAATACTAAACACATAACACACACAAACACATGCTATAAATCACTGGTTTATGGAAAATATCTTATTCACTGTATTATCAAAGAGTAAGGGAGAAAAAAATAGGTCTTTTATAACAATGTAGAAATATTATCAGATTCTTTATTTCTCTTTCTCCATTTGAGTTTGAATTCTTCTTGTGTATATTTTGAAAACAAGCACAATAAATCAGTGGGAATTAAATGATTTCCCTCTACTATATATATTTGCTCCCCCCCAATAAAGTTTATACAGTTTACTAAAGATCTCAATTTCTCAGAGAAAAGGAAACATTTCTGTGACATATTAATGATAGCATTCCACAAGCCTCCTGATCATTCAGCTTTCTAATGAGAACATTTATTTTCAATAAAAATAAATCTATCTTGAAACTTAGAAGGGGCTCAAAATACGGGTAGGCAAACATTCAAAATGGCAAACATTCAAAATTACAATGGCACTGAAAAAAGTGACATATGACCGTTTTGAATACTTGCGACCACTGCAGCATCTCCATGGTCACATGATCAAAATTCGGATGCTTGGCAATTGGCATGTATTTTTTAACAGATGCAGTGTCCCCACGGTCATGTGACCACCTAGGGCAACCTTCTGACAAGCAAGGTCAATGGGGAAGCCAGGTTTACTTAACCATGTTACTGACTTCCGGTTCCGGATCGTGGTGCCTCTAGCCGTACGGGGAGACTTGTCTCCTCGTTCGGCTAGTTTCCCTCCGCCAGTAGACCCCTGCAGGGTCAAAAGTCGCGCCTGTAGGGCGCGACTACCGTCGAGGAGGCTATGCTCAGCTGCAGAGGAGCGGCGGCTCTTCTAGCTGTCCGAGCTGACTCTGAGGGCCGACGGAGAAGAAGATCGGCCATAAAATGGCTGATCATCTAGCCGCACCAACCGCAAGTCACAAGAACAACTAAGCATGAAGAACCACCGTGGTGAATCCGGGTGAGACCTTTCCTTCCCTTGCTATCCTGACTTTTCCTGTAAAGAGTTTTTATTTTCCTTTATTAAGAAAGCGACGGCTGCCTATATGTGGAAAGAACAGCTAAAAAGAAAAAGATTGATTTTTGTGTGTGTGGTTGTTGTTTTTTTTACTATTTGACTTCTGTTGGGTGAATTTCAGGG
Organism: Bothrops alternatus; assembly: GCA_034064705.1. Classification (NCBI taxonomy): domain Eukaryota; kingdom Metazoa; phylum Chordata; class Lepidosauria; order Squamata; family Viperidae; genus Bothrops; species Bothrops alternatus. Next base: position 16,928,374 of record JARGCV010000016.1, on the reverse strand, counting down.
GAAAAGAAGGAAAAAAGGGACATTGTTACTTTCCTTTTTTAATCTGATAATGTAGGAGACATTTTTTGTTGATTTTTTAAAAAAAGAAAGAGAGAAAACTTTCCTTTTTTCTTTCTTTAACTTGATTAACTTGGAAAAAAAAGAAGAAAAATATTTTATAGTCCACTGAGGACATCTGGTGGTGAAAAAGTGAAACTCTAACTGTATTTCTCCCTGTTATCTGAAGAGGGATTGGATTTATGTGATAACAAAAAAGAAAAGATAACTGGACAGCTGGGTGGTGAAGCTGGCTATTAGACCATTGGAGGCGGATATTTGTGGATCTTTCTCAAGTAGTCTCTAATAAAGGAATAGGCAAAGCTACCACCAAAATGGCTGAAAGTTATTCACATCTTGACTATGATTTAATACTGGAAAAAATATTCGAAGTTAGAGAAGATTTCAAAACTTATTGGAAATCTTGGAGAAAATCCAAAGATGCCACCTTGGAATCTTACATTGACCCTCTAATAATGAACCAAGTTATGGAATAAGGAACAATAGAAGATGAAGAGAATAGTCCTGAACAGACCTACTTACAACTTAAAGAGACAGAGACACTATACTTACAACCTAATTGTGAATCTGCATTGAGAGAAATGAATCAACTAATGCTACAATCATCAATTGATGGACAATTTTGATGACCAAGAAATAACTGTAATTGACTCAACTCAACTACCAAAAATAACAAAGATTGTTATTTTGTTAAAATTTTTCGGAAATTACAATAAAGAGGAAAGGGAAAGAAAATTTGTTCAGTTTGAACCGGTTAGGAATCCTCGTAATCAAATCTTGAGGTTTGATAACTGAAAAGCCTTATTATGGGAACCAAATTGGCATAGAAAGAAAGCTAGAGTCAGGTTTAAATGTGACATAAAATGTTATTTGATGGGTTAAAAAGGCTTTAGAAATTGTGTCTGATTTAATGACGAATGAAGGATGTAAATTTACTGTTACCATGGTTGATAATTATTTGAGGGAGTAAATCTTTCTAGAGGACAAAAAGACCTTATAGATGTAGATTGACGAAATGATTGAATATATCTTTTTAAAAAATGGAAATGTATTTTTTTTATTTTTTTATTTTTTTACTTATATAGTAATTTTAAATTTGATAATTATGTTGTAACAGAGAAAGAGAATATGTCTGATTTAATTAGGAATGAAAGATGAGAATTTCCTGATATTATAGTTGATAAGTATTTGAAGATATAAACTTTATTAAGGCCTTAAAAAGATTTTTTTATAGATGTAGATTGATAAAATGATAGAATATATTCTTAAAAATAGAACTGTATTCGTTGGACTTATATTATTATTTTAAATATGATAACTATGTTGTAATAGAAAGAGAGGAAGAGCTATTTGTGATAAGGAAAAAAATCTGTCTCAATGAACGATATTGTATTAAGGATACCTGAAATCACAACTATATACTTACTAAAATGTAATTGGAGTATGACAACTGAAATTAGTATAGCCTAAAAACAGGATATAGATTATAATCGCATGTGTTTGATGATTTTTGTTTGATTAAACTTTACTTAAAATTGTATAAATTTTAATAAGCAATACCATATTCAATTTGAGCTATATTTATATGACTTTGTCTTTGAATGATTAGACATCCTGATCACCACGTTGTGTCCTAAGCTTTTGGGGAAAGATGGGAAAAATCAGTAAAAAAAAATTTATTTTTTATTTTTTTTAAAAAAAGAAGTATATACCGAGAAGATTAGATAAAATAGAAGTATTAATGTATAATACAGATAGGGAAATTTGGAGAGAGGAGTTGCTCGGACATTACCCCTGAACTGTATCTGAAGAGGGATGAGAGGGAAGAAAGGAGAGGAGAGAGGAAAGAGTAAAGGAGGGGAGAAGGAAGTAGGAAGGTTGGAGGAGAAGAGGAGAAGTGGAGAGAAAGGGAAGGAGAGTGGTGAAGAGGGGAAGAGGGAAGTAGGGAAGAGAAGAAAGGGAGAAAGAAGGTAGAGAAGAAGGAGTGTGGATGCGGTGAAAGGGGAAATGGGCGAGCAACACCAAAAGTTATGTGTAGGTATTTATCTCATTTCATTAAAAGTATTGTATATATGAATGTAAAAAGAATGTATGGTAACATCTCATAAATATCATGGTATATGTATCAGGGAGAGTTTGGAATGAAATTGACAAAGTCTTAAAATAGGTTTAACAGAAATTTATGATAGAAATGGAATATATTAAGTTTATATGTTGTGTGTGTGTGTGTGTGTGTGTGTGTGTGTGTGTGTGTGTGTGAGGGAAATAGAAAGATGAAAGTGAATGTACTAAGTTGAGCTGTTTATGTATGTTTTTATTTTGGAATTTTTGTTTACCCAATCACCACAGTGTGCTTTAAGCACCTATTGTTAAAATCATAAAACCAATAAAATATTTTTCAAAAAAAAACAACAACCATGTTACTAACTTAACAACTGCAGTGATTCACTTAAGAACTGTAGCAGGAAAGTCGTAAAATGGGGCAAAACTCAATAACTGTCTTGCTGAGCAACAGAAATTTTGGGTTCAATTGTAATTGTTTTCTATTGTGTTTTCGGTTGCAAAAGTGACCTAAGCACCAATAAATATCATTGAAGAATTTATAACCAAGCTTTGAAAAATATTGAATTTGGAAAAACTTATAATCATTAAAATTACTCTGTTATCCTCACCCTTCTCCTTCAGACTTTCTTTCCTCCTGGCACTGAGAGAAAATAAGGCATATTATTATTATTAATAATAATAATAGTAGTAGTAGTAGTCGTAGTAATAGAGAAGAAGAAGAAGAAGAAGAAGAAGAAGAAGAAGAAGAAGAAGAAGAAGAAGAAGAAGAAGAAGAAGAAGAAGAAGAAGAAGAAGAAGAAGAAGAAGAGGAGGAGGAGGAGGAGGAGGAGGAGGAGGAGGAGGAGGAGGAGAAGGAGGAGGAGGAGGAAAAAGAAGAAGAACGGATAGTAGATGTGGCAGTGCCTGGAGAAAGCAAAATAGAAGAGGAAGAATTAGAAAAGATAGCAAAATACAAAGACCTACAAATAGAAGTAGAATGAGTGTGGCAAAGGCAAGAAAAGGTAGTATCAATAGTAATAGGTGCCTTGGGTTCAATCCCAGAACAACTGGAGCACCAATTGAACACCACTGGCATTGACAAATTCGCCATCAGTCAATTGCAAAAGGCGGCCTTACTGGGAACAGCTTCCATCCTGCGACAATATCTGTAACACCATCAAACATCCACATCTGCCTATCACCGGTTCTTAGTAAAGACTCGATAGGTAAACAAAAATGCCAAACCCTGTCTGAATATCTAGCTGATTGTGCAAATATCAACAACAACAAAAAATCTAAAATAGCTTTACAATATAATGATAGGCTTGTTTCAGAACTGACTGCAAGTCAAAGAAAGAGTTATGGAAACTCCTTGATGTATAGCTCTTTAGAAGTTATGCATTAAAACCTGGTTCCTCAAATAAAAATAAAATAAAATATACTGTACAGAAAACTTTTTGAAATGATCACATAATAAAACAAAATCTATCACATACATAAATTGTAACAGACAAATTGCTTCCTGTTACTTTTGGAGCTATCAGTTTCAGTTGTTGGGTTGCATTAATGTAAGCAATGACTGGTATGAACATTAAGAACTTTTAAAAACATGTGTTTTTTTAAAATATCAATGAAACTGTATCATAAAAAATATGAGGCCACAATTGCTGAATTTTAGGACCCTGCATCCAAATGTGCAACTCAGTGGAAGAACCTGTGATGATGAATTTGACATGAAGTTCAATGATTACACCTTGCCAAAAAAAAACCACCTTATTTTATTAAATGCGCTGATTGATATGGAATAACCCATCTTCTCTTTTAAGTATTAATCAGTGACTAAGTTATACAGGTAGTCCTCAGTTGCTGACTGTAATTGGGACTAGGAACTCTATCACTAAGTGACCCAGTTGTAAGGTGTAACATCATGTGACTGTGCTGACTTGTGATGGCAGTTCTGGCAGTCCCAGTTGACTTCATTAAGCAAATCTTTTGTGCCCGCAGCATGTCACATGATCGTCATTTGTGACCCTCTGCTGGCTTCCCCATCAAGTCTGTTTTTCAGAAGACACAAATGGCAATTACATAACTGCAAAATACTGCAATGGTATAATTGTGAGCTGAGTGTCAAGCACCCAAACTGTGACCTTGTGTGCACTGTGAGGATCACAACTATGAGGACCTGTCATAAATGCCCCTTGTTAAGAGTTGTTGTAACTTTGAGTGGTTGCTAAATACATGGATGTTAAATAAATCTGTAATGCATATACTTTCCAAAATAAATAAAGATAGGGATGTACAGAGATTCTCTCTCTCTCTCTCTCTCTCTCTCTCTCTCTCTCTCTCTCTCTCTCTCTCTCTCTCTCTCTCTCTCTCTCTCTCTCTCTCTCTCTCTCTCTCTCTTACACACGCACACATTATTTCAAATAATCAGTGCTAATTTGTAGCACTGATTATTTTCCCAATCCCGTCTTGCAAAAAATTAGGAGCTTTTACACATATATTAGGTTTATATTTCATACTCAACTATGGTTGACTAGCTGTATCCAACTACTTTAAACTAAAATTTAAAACTTAACACTATATATGAAAGAAGTTACCATTAAAATAAATCTTTATTTACCATATTGTACAAGGTCTTGATATATTTGTTATCATTCTCTGAGTTTGGATTGTTTTGTTTTCAGATGGGAACATGATTCTAAAATAACTTAGCATTAAACTCTAGAGTCTAGGTAGTACATAACTATCCAGGGAAAAACATTGCTGGGCCCAATTTCTCTATTCATCTTAAATAAATCAATAGGTGAAATGTGCATGGAATTACTGTGTTAGTGAAATCTATGGCACTGTCACTTTCTGTATATAAAACCCTTGCTTAACTCTGAATTTCTGTTTCAGAACAAATTGAGAGAATAAGGAGTAATGGCGGGACTGTAGTGATTCCATTCTCACCAGTATATTTAATTAATATGTTCTTTGAGTTTTGTATGCTTCTATTGAGGAATTCTATCTTTTTTTTCCAATCTTTTTTATTATTATTTTTTCATCAATATATGTTAATTTTTCCAACCAACAAGTTGTCTGGAGTTTGCTAAGCTAATACATGTTCAATTCCTAGTCCTTCATTCTTTTCTCTGACCAAGAATAAAATAAATTCCAAATTTGATATTAGTCTGTATCTTCTTTGTCTTTCAGCCTCATAGTTAATCTGTCCATCTCTGCACATTCCAATATCTTCCTGATTATTACTTCCTCTGATGGCAATCCTTCATTCTTCCAATATTGTGCAAAAATTGTTCTTGCTGCTGTGGTAATATGTAGGGTTAAATATAATTTCTGCTTATTAGTCTTTTCAGACATAATGCCTAGTAAAAAAAGTTCAAGTTTAAAATCCACTTGTTCATCCAATATTTTTTCTAACCACATATGTATATTTTTCCAATAAGCCTTTGCCTTCCCGCATGTCCACCAAATATGATAATACGTGCCTATATTATGTTTACATTTCCAACATCTATCTGACATATTTTTAAACATTTTTGCTAATTTTGCTGGTGGAAGGTGCCATCTATAAAACATTTTATACAGATTTTCTTTGTATGAAGTTGACATTGTTAATTTATAGTTTCTCTCCCATAACATTTGCCATGTTTCTAATTCTATGTTATAACCAAAAAAAATTGCCCATCTTAACATTGTTTCTTTCACTTGTTTACTTTCCATATCTAGAATTAACAAAAAATTATACATTTTCTTAATTAATTTCTCATCTGAGGTTAACAAAATCTTATCAAACACAGTTTGATCCTTTTAAAATCTATACATTTTTACATCTTTTTCATATCTATTTTGTATCTGTAAATGTGCCCACCAGGATAGATTAATTCCTAAATTTTCTAATTCTTATTTAGATTTTAATTTCCCATGAATATCTAAGATATCTTTATATGTCCATACTTTTTCAAAATCTACCAGATTTGGATGTATAAATTGACAACCACCCTGGAATTTTAAAATATATTTTAGCTTTAATTTTTTCCCATACTGTTAATAAGGCATTTCTTATAAAATGATTTTGAAAGTACTTATGGACTTTGTTTTTCCCATACCATAAAAAAGCATGCCACCCCAATTGTAAATCATGTCCTTCTAAATACAATAACCTTTTATTTCTAAGTGTTATCCATTCTTTCACCCATGTTAACACCGATGCTTGATAATACAATGTCCATTCCGGCAGCCCGAAACCTCCATTTTCCTTAGCATCTTGTAATGTTTTCATCTTAATTCTAGCTTTTTTCCCCTGCCAAATAAAATTCAAAACCAATGAATTTAAATTTTGAAAAAAATTTCTCTCACGTTTTATCGAAATCGTTTGAAATAAAAATAAAATCTTTGGCAACACATTCATTTTTACTATAGCAATTCTTCCTAATATTGATAGTTGGAGATTTTTCCATCTTTCTAAGTCTAGTTTTATTTGCTTCAATAATTTTATGTAATTGTCTTTTATTGACGAACACCTAGCTGAAAGATAGATACCTAGATATTTAACTTTTTTCACTATTTGTACCTGTTTTCTCTAGTATTTGACTTTTTTGTTTATCTGTGAGGTTCTTTACTATTACTTTAGTTTTATCTTTATTTATTTTTAGCCCTGCCACTTCTCCATATTCTTCTATCTTTCCCCATAGTTTAGGAATCATCTCTAAAGGTTCTTCCAAAATAAATACTAGATCATCGGCAAATGCTTGTAGTTTATATGTTTCATCTTTTACTTTCAATCCTTTAATTTCTGTGTCTTGCCTTATCCTTCTATTTCAGCGGTTCTCAACCTTGGGGTCGCGACCCCATTTGGGGTCGCACGATGATTTCGCGGGGGTCGCCGGACACCGTGGGCCGCCATTTTGTTTTTTTCTTTTTATTTTTTTATTTTTATTTTTTTATTTTTTTTTATTTTTTTGGCGCACGCAGATCCGCCCGTCGCGCCGGAAAAAAAAATAAAATTTTTTTAAAAAAAATTAAAAAAAAAATAAAAATAAATGGTGGCCACGACGGGCAGATCCGCGCATGCACGGCGTGTGTGATGGGCCAATCCGCGCATGCGCAGATCCACCCGTCACGCCGAAAAAAAATAAAAATAAAAAATAAAAAAAAAAAACAAAAAAAACACAAAATGGCGGCTGCGATGGGCGGATCCGCGCATGCGCGGTGTGCACGATGGGCTGATCCACACATGCGCAGATCCGCCCATCGCGGCCACCATTTTGGTTTTTTTTAGTTTTTTTTTTTAATTTTTTTTTTAATTTTTTTTCGGCGTGCGCGCGCACACGTGCATGCACGGGTCGGGGTCGCAGCGCGCATGGGCGGGGCAAGTGGGGTCTCAACCTGAGAAAGGTTGAGAACCACTGTTCTATTTAATACTTCCAAAGTAAAGATAAATAATAATGGAGATAGTGGACACCCTTGTCTCGTGCCTTTTCTTATCTCAAAGCTCTTAGTATAATCTCCATTCACTATCACTTTTGCTGTCTGGTTACTATATATTGTTTTTATCATATTTGTAAAGTTCTTTCCAAAATCCATTATTTGTAATTGTTGAACCATAAATTGCCAAGAAACATTATCAAACGCTTTTTGGACATCCAAAAACACTAATGCTAATTGTTTCCCTGGGTGTAATTCATAATATTCTAATACGTCCATTATCACCCTTAAATTATTTTTGATTTGTCTCTTCGGTAAACAGCCGTTTTGATCTGGATGTGTAAACTCAACTAAGTATCTTTTCAGTCTCTCTGCCATTATTGAAGTAAAAAATTTATAATCCACATTGAGTAATGAAATCGGTCTATAATTCTTAATATACATCAAGTCTGAGTCTTCTTTTGGTATCAGAGTAATATTTGCTTCTATCCATGTGTTTGGAAGTTTAGCCTCTAACAGTAATCCATAGCAAACCTTTTTCAGCGGTTCGCTTAATATGTCTTGTAGCTTTTTATAAAGTTCCACTGGTAGCCCGTCTGGGCCTGGTGTTTTCCCATTCTTTTGTCGTTTTATAGCCTCTAATATCTCCATCATTGTTATTCTTTCTTCAAACATAATTTTGAATGTCTCTGGAATCTTTGGCAATTTACTTTCTTCTAAATATTGAACAATTCTCTCTTTTACAGCCTCCTCTTTGCCATACAATTCCATATAATAGTTCTTAATTATCTTTTTTATTTCTTCCTTTTTAAATTGTAAACAACCTTTCACATCTAGTAAGTTATGTATTATTTTCTTCTCTTTCTGCTTTTTAAGCTTATAGGCTAGTCATCTTCCTGGCTTGTTGGCAAGGTCTTGATATATTTGTTATCATTCTCTGAGTTTGGATTGTTTTGTTTTCAGATGGGAACATGATTCTAAAATAACTTAGCATTAAACTCTAGAGTCTAGGTAGTACATAACTATCCAGGAAAAACATTGCTGGGCCCAATTTCTCTATTCATCTTAAATAAATCAATAGGTGAAATGTGCATGGAATTACTGTGTTAGTGAAATCTATGGCACTGTCACTTTCTGTATATAAAACCCTTGCTTAACTCTGAATTTCTGTTTCAGAACAAATTGAGAGAATAAGGAGTAATGGCGGGACTGTAGTGATTCCATTCTCACCAGTATATTTAATTAATATTTATTTATTTATTTATTTGTTTATTTTATTTATTTAAATCACATTTATATGCCGCCCCTCTCCAAAGACCCGGGGCGGCTCACAACAAAAAATACTACAATAATTTTGAAATTAACACACTCATACCACACACAAACTCAATCAATTCACATGCACTGATGGCGGGACACTCTTAGGGCCCAGGGGCAGAGCGCAGCTCACATGCCCCAAGCCTGTCGGCATATATGTGTCTTCAATCCTTTCCGGAAGGCTAGGAGGGAGGAAGCAGTACGAACCTCCAAGGGAAGCTGGTTCCAGAGGGCTGGGGCAGCAACAGAGAAGGCCCTTGCCCTAGGTCCTGCCAGATGGCATTGTTTAACGGACGGGACTCGTAGGAGGCCAACCCTGTGCACCCTAACCGGTCACTGGGATTCATGAGGCAGGAGACGGTCCTGCAAGTATCTTGGTCCGTTGCCATAAAGGGCTTTATAGGTCATAACCAACACTTTGAATTGTGTTCGGAGACCAATTGGTAGCTCCTAAATATGTTCTTTGAGTTTTGTATGCTTCTATTGAGGAATTCCGTCAATGCCATAATTCCCTGCCAACCACTGTCTCAACATTTAGTACAACATATGCTAAACCTGCCAACCATATGTCACAACATTTAGCACATTTAGCACAACACCTCACATTCCTTTTTTGTTGTTTTTATAAGGAGAACATTTTCCTCTTATACCGATGTTCACTGTATGAATGACATACAAAGGTATATTTGTGAATACAGTGTTTCATTTTGCTGCATGTATTTAATTTTGAAATGAAGTAGGAATTCTATTTGTGGTAAATGGAAAATTTGTACAAGTTTAATGAATTTGTGAAAGTACAATGTATATTTGATATCCTGATTAATAAGAAAAAGATGGAAGCCTTCTGTTTTACAGGGCTAAAGCTCGACTGAAGACTGCTGGGTCTGAAGCTTCCTTCCTGGGACAGGATTCTCTATAGGATTTGTAAGCAGCTCGACAGGCAAGGATTGGCAGCTGGAAACCAGAGGGAAAAAACAAGGTGATCTCTTTTTAATTTAGTATTATATATTTGATTTAATGACCACATTAAATGTTCCAGAATGTTAAACAGAAAATGTAAAAACTCTGCAACATCTGGAATACAATTGGATGAATGTGGGATAAGTCACTTTCATGGTAACAACAAAATCAAGTTTTATAATATTTTACCACATTGTTTCAAGGTCTGTTAATCTTATATCATAAAAGGATAGCTGGGAGCTACTAATCAGAAAGCTAAACTTCAATTGTAGGTGACTGTTAGGGAGAGCCAAACAACATAAAATGTCAGTCTGCAGATTAGTTTTCTGTTCAATGCAAGAAGAAAAGCAAGTATGAAAAGCAGCTTTTTTTTTTCTCATTTAGCTTGCCAGTCTATCTTTGTGAGCTTGGAAGATGGAATATTTGCTTATTTTTGTTTAGTTTCACGCACATAGGTGAAAAATGCAAGATACTTCCGTCTCTGTTGTACTTCTGCTGGCAGAACAATACATATATTTTCCCACCAGACTTGCTTCTGAAATCATTATCAATCTGGGAGAGAGGAATACCATTTTTTATATTATTGTTTCTGAAAGGGATATACTTTCCTTATTTGTTTTTTCTTTTAAATATCAATATATTATTTATAATTATTAATCTTAAATGCACTGCATCTGCTACTGTAGACACACTGAGCATTCTTTGACTGGAAAAGGAAGGGGGGAAGGAAAAGAAGATATCTCTTCTTAAAACCATAGGCAGAGACTGCACAAAAATATATGCATTTGCTTCTCTGCCCCACATTTGTTTCACTATTTTATTGTTACAAATGTGTATCTCAGCCTTCTTACCACAGAACATCAATGTGCTGAATTAAATCAGGGAAAAGTATAAATTAATCTGAAGTAGAAAGTATATCAGTATAGATAGTCCTTCACTTACAACCATAACCAAGACTGGAATGCATATATAACTGAGATGTGCTGCAGTTGTAAATCGAGGCACCCCACACAATAGGACCCAATTTTTCAACTGTTTTTACAGTGGCTGCTAATCAAATCACAGGGCCATTAAGCCAATCCATTGTCCCAAATGGGTATTTTTTTGCTGGAAATCAGCAAAAATCATTTCATATTATGTCATGAAACAGCAACACTCTGCAACCAGTCATAAATGCAAGCCAGTTGCCCAGCATCTGAAACACAGTCATGTGATCAAGAGAGAGAGCAGTGCAACATTTTAGGATGAATGGACGTGTTTTACATACTGTAAAGGATTCTTTCTTAGGCCATCGTAACTCTGAATAGGTTAAACCAGGGCTTTTCAACTGGTGGTACGTGTACCCTTCTGGTACTTTGCCACATGGCAGGTGGTAGTGATTGCTAGCCAAGTGTAGCAGGGCAGGGGAAGGAGCCAAAGCGAGCCAAGCCTGAGGGAGAGGCAGCTGCAGTTGCAGGACTTCCTGGGCTCGGCAGAAGCCCCTGAGCCAGCAGGGCTCCAGCTGATTGGCACTTCCAGAAGCAGCTTGGCGCTGGAGGTGAACCGAAGAAAAGTGGGGGGGGAGAGGAGAAACTATAAAAGAAGGTGGTTTGGGTGGGGGAAGGGGAAAAAAGATAACAGGAAAGGACCTCAACTTTTTACTTTTCCATAATATTATAAACTAGCCATTTGTATAACAACAAATGAATCTAACCCAAAATCCGCCCATCTTTTTTTAGTCATCAAGTTTTTGACACCTTGCTAAGCACTGGTGGTATTCAAATATTGTCATGTCCTAAAAATGGTACAATCTGTGAAAAGGTTGAAAAGCCCTAGGTTAAACAACTAATCAGAAGTCGAGGACTAACTCTAAGGGAAAAGGATGCTCTAGTTTAATTTGTACAAATGGACGCCATTACTGTAAGGCAGGACACAATATCCATTTTTGGCTTAAACTGAAGGCTAACCAGATGTGATATACGTAAAGGAATTGTAAGGCAGTTATGGAAGGCACCTAATCAAAAGAAAAGAGACACTGGAAAAGGATGCTGATGAGAAGCAAATCAAGTGAAAGACAATCTTATTAACTAGATGGGAAATTTGGAAACCATTTCATTAATAAATCATCAGTGCATCTAATGATTTTTCTTTCTCATCATTTTTATGGCTAGACAAAATACTCTACTTATTCCATCTCTTTTCTTAAATGTTGCATTAAATCTGGGAAGATTGCTATAAGAAGTTAACCTTTTCTCACAATTTTTCTATTCCCTCTGTTACAGATTTGAGAAATCACAGAATCCTTACTCTGGATTATGAAGTTGCTTTACCAGCATATAAACATGTAGACAAATACAAATTGAATTGAATGAGCATTATCTCAGGCATGTGCGAATCAGATAAAATTCACTTTGATTCAGTGGTGGGATTCAGCCAGTTCACACCAGTTCAACAGAACCAGTAGCTGATTTTTTTGTTGTCCAGGTCCAGAACGGACGTCCGGAAGCAGCATCCACACAGAACTGGTTGTTCACCTATTTGAATCCCACCACTGCTTTGATTTGCTTTTAAAAGTGGACAAGGTAGCTAGAAGGTAACTAGACTTCATTTTTTTTTATTCTGAAAACTTGCCAACTGTCCTTATTTGAATGAGATGGTCAGTTTTGGCAGGATCATCCCATTCCCAAAACTCATCCCAGGAATCCCAATTTATACAGTGGTAACAGAAGACGACTGGGAGTGGTTTCCTCTGTTGCTGCCTCTACCATCACCGAGATCCTGCTGCAGCCATTCATCACTCCACCTTTCCTTGTTAAGTGCCTGCATTAAGACCCAAGCAATGGTCTAAGTGTCCTTCTCCGCCTCCTCTTTTTTATTCACACCAACAGTCATATAATGGATATCACCAGGGAAAAATGTAACAGGAATGGGTAGCATGTGGACTAGGCAGAAGATTATTGACATTCATTTGATTCTTTAGAAACCCAATCCAATCCAGAAAATTGGGTCCAAGTTTGGAACGCAGGCTTGTCATCCCATGATTATGTCTCTTAAGTTTATAGAAGTTGTATATTCTTCTTTTAGGACTAAAGTATACTAGAGAGAACAAGGAACACCAAAAGAATATGCAAAGAGAAGTTTGCATATTATGTTATGTCCTTACTTTTGACCATGCTCCTCAGTTGGTAGAATTCTACTCAGAATGAGAAAAACTGCTGGAAGATTGCACAGGCTGTTACAACAAAGGAAAAGCTTTCTGAGCAGGTGGACACTCTCTCAGGCAATTAAATGTAAGGTTGGAACTTGACATTCTATTCTGCAGAATGCCAGGCACCCTCTTATTTTTTAATTTAAACGCTATTTTTAAAAAAATGTTCAGATGCTAAGAAAAGAAATATTGAGTGTACTGTATTGCTGTTTTTGGGTGCCGGGTTGCTTTTCCATCCTATTTTTATTTTTTCCAGACCTAAGTTCCAATGGAAGCATTTCAAAGATTTAATTGTTAAAAAAGAGGCACAGAGAAAGATGTTTACAATGGGAAAGCCCTGAAATGTCATTTCAACTAGCGCTAAAACTTTATAAAGACAGGTACCCCCAGAGAGGCTCCGTTTTCTTTTTTTATACACAGTTCTGAATGCCAAGAAACATGCAGCATTTCATTTGTGTGGTTAACCCAGCAATACATAAACGACCACCACAGATCTTTCAGTACTGTTGAAGCACTCCATGGGAGAACCCTGAGATGTACCGTAACTGTGGAGTTTCTTTGTACTATTTTTGTTTCAATAGATACCAGGCTGGCTAAACATACCCTGCTACCTTGTCAGCATCAAATTTTCAGCAACATTTTTTGTTTGTTTTTTTATTATAATTTATAGGCCCACCTGTCTCATAGTACTGTACTGATCGTACCCTGTCTTGCATTCAACTGTCACATAGAAGACATCCCAAAATACTCCCTTAAACATGTAAAAGTGGGTGTAAAGTTACGTCCCTATTGAGATCTACTAGTCATCCTTACTGAGATCTCAAAAGTTATACTTTCAGATCAGCTTTTAATGCCATGCTTTATATTTGTCCTTGTCAAGAGAAATGTTCACAAGAAAATTTTCCTATTTAAGGAAATAAATTCATGAAAAAATTCTCCGTTCATACACAAGAACACACACAAGACACAACCTTGATTTTGTATGCTGCTTACTGAGCCTGTGAGAATAAATGAAATAGGTAAATTGGACATTTAAGTTAAAAATACTTTGGATCTTCAAATTCAAGGTTTATTGCATTAAACAGAATAAATGGTTGAATAAAACCAATTATGAATCATTCTACTGTGGCCCACAAATAGAAAAGCAATAGAACATTTCTGTATAATTAGTAATGTTTTATTCAGTATTTTTAGGGACATCCAACGAATCTCTGAAAAGAAATAATATTCACAATTTGTTTGCTTGAGACTATTGCTCCATCCATTGCAGCAGAGCTGGGGAAAGTCCCTTTCTAACAGAAAAGGTACACAAACTAAATTAAGTCTCTCGCCAAAGAAGTAAGTGCAGACATTGGTTGACAAAGATTGGTTGGCAATCTTTATATTATTTATTACAAGCCTTTTATAATAGTCTGGGACAAAAGAAAACCCCAACCAAAATCTTGTAAGAATCACTTGAGATTACTAACAATCTCATGAAAAGTCATATAGTGAAATTTTTCAGAGAAAAAATATGTTTCACTGATGTAATTAGGAGACAGGAATGACCCTGTAATTCAAGTCATAGGTAAGAGGGCAAGACTAGAGAGTAGGACTAAATTAGTATGTGTTACAATGGATGGATACAAGAAAAAGAGTTCCCAAAGAAATTACAGAATTCATTTTTAGCCTATTTGTAAGTAACCTGTATTAGGTATAAACTGTAACATAGTCTGACTGTTCAGAATTCTAACAGTGAAAAGATTACAAATATTCCTGAACCAATGCATGTTGAAATAAAAAAGAAATCCTAAGTTAAGAAGTGTGCATATTTTTTAAGAAGTGAAAATGGCACATTCATTCCAGAGACTACAAAGGATCAAAACTAAATCTGCCAATATTGTAACATTTTATATAAATCAATGGCATGACCACACTTTGAATTCTGCATGTATAGTACTTCTGGCTGTGGAGTTCAACAAGAATATTATATATCTGGAGAAAGTCCTAGTGGACAATCACTTAAAGATGAGCCAGCAGCTGCCAAAAAAGCCAACACAGTGCTAGGCTGCATTAACAAAGGGGTAGAATCAAGATCACGTGAAGTGTTAATACCACTTTACAATGCCTTGGTAAGGCTACACTTGGACTACTGCATCCAGTTTTGGTCACTACAATGTAAAAAGATGTTGACACTCTAAAAAGAGTACAGAGAAGAATAATGAGATTGATTAGGGGACTGGAGGCTAAAACATATAAGGACGGTTGCTGGAATTAGGTATATCTAGTTTAATGAAAAGAAGGACTAGAGGTGACATGATAGCAGTCTTCCAATATCTCAGGGATTTTCACAAAGAAGAGGGAGTCAAGCTATTCTCCAAAGCACTTGAAGGCAGGACAAGAGGCAATGGATGGAAACTAATCAAGGAGAGAAGCAACCTAGAATAAGGAGAAATTTCCTGACAGTTAGAACAATTAATCAGTGGAACAACCTGCCCCCAGAAGCGGTGAATGCTCCAACACTGGAAGTTTTTAAGAAGAGACTGGACAGCCATTTGTCTGAAACAGTATAGGGTTTCCTGCCTGAGCAGGGGGTTGGACTAGATGACCTCCAAGGTCTCTTCCAACATCATCATCATCATCATCATCATCATATTTATCAGTGAGGGTTGCAAAACCTGTTGCTTTTTAGTTTACAAAAAAAAGTTTATAAAACTTATTGTTTACAAAATTGGACATAGTATGGAGGAAACGAGCCTTCAAGTCACTTTTCTTACTATTAGATCTTGGAATTATCTATTCTGAAAGCTTTAGCACTAGTAGAAGAAAATATTTCACTCTGTTTAAAATATGAAAGTCATTTCCATAAGATGTAGTGACAGCTACCAATTGTGATGTCTTTAAAAGTAGTTAGAAATGAGACTTCCTCACATACTAGTTACTACAGCTATGGATTTCTGTCACGATCAGAAGCAACATGGTGCTCAGCAGCACACATGCCTTTGTGAGAAGCAATAGAATACTGCCACCACTTTATTTGGCCCTTATGGGTCCAAAAATAAAGGCAGTCCTCAACTTATCACAGTTCATTTAGTGACCGTTTGATAGTGCTGAAAAAAGTGACTTATGACATTTTTCACACTTATGACCATTGTAAGTAGCTCCATGGTCAGATGATCAAAATTCAGACTCTTGGCAACTGGCATGTATTTATAATGGTTGCAGTGTCCCAGGATCACTTTTTGCGACCAACAGACAAGCAAAGTCAATGGGAAAGCCCGATTCACTTAACATTTGTGTTACTAACTTAACAACTGCAGTGATTCACTTAACAACTGTGGCAAGAAAGATAGTAAAATGGGGCTAAATTCAACTGTCTCACTTAGGAACCAAAAAGTTGGGCTCAAAGTTGTGGTGGTTGTAAATCAGGAACTACCTGTATTGGGTGCGACAAACAATTCTGGCCAATATAGGTCTTTTCCATGATCTAACAAGGTTACTACTTCTCTCTCTCTCTCTCTCTTTCTCTCTCTCTCTCTCTGTCTCTCTCTCTCACTCACACACAAACACACACATCTTTGTGTGTGTGTGTGTGTGTGTGTGTGTGTGTGTGTGAGAGAGAGAGAGAGAGAGAGAGAGAGAGAGAGAGAGAGAAAGAGATCCCACTGAGTTTACAATTTAACTGAAAGAAGGAGATTAACATGAAAGGGAGTGAAGAAAGACACAAGGCATGAAAAAAGACAAGTATATACACACAGAGAGACATCATTTCAGTTGGAAAGAGGCCTGGGAAGCTGTAAAAGATCAATCTGTTGGAGTCTGTTTAAAATCTTGCATGCTTGCAACAACAGATCCTGTTCCAATTAAAGCTGCCCATCTCTCCAATTGCTTTTATTTCTTAAGGGAACAACTTGGCTGTTGCAGATTTGGCATCTTCATTATCTCTAGAGAGAAACTTTACTACTCCCTTTCATGAGCTGGCAGCAGTTGTGCCCTTCCTGGCTCTGATTTGAGAGAAGAGAGGAGAGAACAGCTTATTTTGGCAAGAGAGAAGTGACAAATGATTTGAATGTTGTACTGCAGCCTTTGTTCTAGATGAAATCCTCCTTCCTTCCTTCCTTCCTTCCTTCCTTCCTTCCTTCCTTCCTTCCTTCCTTCCTTCCTTCCTTCCTTCCTTCCTTCCTTCCTTCCTTCATATCTCCATATTCCAACTGCAGGCCCAACAAGGGCTGTAGGAGAAAGACAGATGGTAGAAATACTGTTACTATTACCACCTTAGCTGCTGTTCTCAAGACAGAATGACAATTTTAAAATATTAGTTTTGGAAGTAGTTTCTCTGAATAAAATTTTTTATTTACTAAATTAATCCCATAAATTAATTATAAATGGTGTAAATTGATTATATTGGATAGCCATAAAAAGTAAAATCATTATTATTATAGGGAAGAGGGAAAACCCCTCTAGTTTCTCACATTATCACTAATTTTGCAACTCTCTGACATGCATTCTGCTTTAATGATCTTTGTTTAGTCAGCTAAAATGTTTATAAAGCTTAACCTTTACCTGTAGGGAAGATGCCTGTGACTTTATCATTTATCATCCATTT
This sequence comes from Bothrops alternatus, assembly GCA_034064705.1. Classification (NCBI taxonomy): domain Eukaryota; kingdom Metazoa; phylum Chordata; class Lepidosauria; order Squamata; family Viperidae; genus Bothrops; species Bothrops alternatus. The sequence continues at coordinate 16,910,795 of JARGCV010000016.1, read as the reverse complement.
TTCCTGAATTTCTTCCTGTTTAGCTTACTACAATCTTTTGAAATTAAGGGGACTAGTATCACCTATAGTATTTTTGAATACAGTCTAAGCACAGATATTACTTACAGATGCTCACAGTGAAACAAATGCAAACAACCTATTCTCTTTTCTGTCTATGTATTAGATCAATTGATTATGTGCCATCAAATTAGTGCTCTTAGTGATCACATGGATAGATTTTTTTCCATGGTGATTTTTCCCAATCTGGTCCTTTAGTCTTTTCAGCTGTGTTCCAATTGCCACTGTTACTGAATCCATTCACTTTCCTGCTGGTCATCCTCGTCTTCTCTTTTTTTCCATCTTTCCCAACAATAGATATTTTCCAGAAATTATAAACTAGAAAAATGATATAACTACTGTATGCTTCTTTTAAGCCTAGCCTGAACCTGGATCCCTCTACCATGGGATTTCACTTCAGTTAATACTGTATCATTCTGAGAGTATTTGGAAATGGGGAATGGGATCAAATAAGAGATAATGATGCCTGTGTTGCTTACTGTCATTAAAAAAGGGATCTTCCTCCTCCTTGATTTGTTTAAAAATTATAAAGATACAGAGAAGCTTTCTAGAGTCATCCTAGCAACATATTCTCAGAGTGGTAAGTCTGTGCTAATGCTATATAAATAAAAACTAATGGTAGAACATATATTAGTTGTTGCATCTGGCTCTTATATACCTCAAGATAGATTGAAAGTAAGAGATAGTAATTTCTAATATGCTTGCTGTCTCCACTATTTTTGAGTCATCGGTAAGTTTTATAACTGCATTTTCTGCATCCAAATACTTTATAAATAAGTTGAAGAGCACAGGGCTAATGGAGCCCTGCAATATGCCACTTGACATTTCCCTCCAGCTTGACATGGAACTATTGAAGGTTAATTGGGTATATTTTTCAACCAACTCTGTATTCATCAGATGACAGCATAGTCCAGCCCACATACTCTCATGTTTTTTTTAAAAAAAAATTCATGGAAGACTTTATGAAAAACTTTTTTGAAGAGAAGATACACTATGTTCATTGAATTCCCCTGGTCAAGTTAAATTGTCTGTCAAGAATGGAAAGCAGGTTGGTTTGGCCTGACTTGTTCCTTATAAATCTATGCCGATTCCCATCAAACAATCCATTCTTCTATACATAGTTACAAACAGACATCTTAATAATCTCTTCCAAAAATTTGGCTACTATTCTCTACACTAGGATATTGAAATGAAATATCCTGTGGTCAAGTATAAATGCGTGATTGTGCTCAAATGTCCCTTTCGTGAAAACTCAAAGTTCCTCCCAAAGGTTCTGTTGCATTTACTTCTTCTACCAGCTATTCCCTGTTAGTAGGATTAAATATAGGAGAACCAATCCTCTTGACTTTTCTTCCGTTTTTTGAAAGTGAACCAATCAGCAAGAACACTAAGAAACTGCTAGAGATTTTGCACTGTACGCCAAACTGGATTTCAAACAAATCTGGGCAAATGATGACAGACCCATTATTATTAAGTCTGCCATCTCTAAAAATTCAGGAATCCAGACCAAAATTCTGGAATCTGATTTTAAAAATTGATTTTCTTTCTTTGTACTTGACTCTCATGCTCAAATTCTTGAACCTGAATATATTTGTGCACTTCCTTTATATATAATGTCCTGCTCTTCCTCTTTTGACTATTATATTCATTTTGCTATAACCTTCAGTCCTTGTATTCCATTCATAATCTTCATCCCGCTTGTTTCAGTAATGCTTACTAAACTATACTAGCCTTTCTACATTAAGTCTACATTAGTTCTAGTTCTTCCTGTTGTGCTCTGTAACCTGTTTGTTTATTGTATTGGAGCCTGGAATCCTTTGGTCATATAATTTCCTTATCCCTTTTTGAATTTACCAGCTCAATACTGAGTGCCTTCTCACCTTGCATATCCTTATCAGACACAGTACCTTATTCTGGACTCTCTTCTGCCTTCCTCATAAAATTCAGTTTAAAGATTTCTAGATCAGGGGCTTTCTAAAACAATTCTTTCCCATTTATATTCCTTTTATCAGGAATCACATTTCTGTTGGCCCCATCTACACCAACAACACTGACTGCTAACACATAATATTATCATGACCCTTGAGAAGCAGCTTCTTTCCGCCACCTCAGAAATTCATTAGCCTGTGAAGTCACAAAGATATTTATTTCTAAGGGCAACTGCTTGTTGAAAGAGAATTTGCACTATCATATCTCATGCTATTAGGTGTGCCAGATTGAACTCTTGAAAACAGGCTTCAACGAAGTTAATACATTGACAGTCCTCCAAATTCCCCCCAAACCAAAAGAAAAGCATTAACCTGTTTTTCCATCATTGCCCCTTATGCTTCTAAAGAGTAGGAAAGCAGACTTTGAAATTTGCTTGTCAATCAGAATCCCCAAATTCTCACATATAGCTAGGAAAGATTGGCAATCAATTAAAGTCAGGTAAGATTTGGGAAGAATCACAGTTCTTGCCAAGCATCTTCTGAACTGTGACTTCTTCATAATTTTACACCTACTGACCACCAACTCTCAAAACACAACAAACATACTTACTTGAAGAATCAATTGTAATGCTGTTAACATAGCCTACAAATATTAAGGTGGAAAAAAAATCTAGCATATAGCTGAAACTTTGCATGTAATGTTTCTGGGCAATGTACATTTTATTTATCCTTGTACTTTTTTACTGCAGTAAATTCATCACTTTCTATTCAGAAGCCTGCTGATAATGGCATGCAACATAGTATATATAAGTACTACATATAGGAGCAATTAAGTAAATGAGCTAGAAGTTCAAAAGACCTATACTTAAAATCCAGATCCATCAAGGTGTGAAAGAATATGAATTATTTATTTCCTTTTAATAGTGTGGTATAGTTTGTGCAAAGTCAGGCACTATATAAATCAAGGTAAAGCTTTCCTAATGCTGCAAAGCATCAGAGTCTTATAGTGCAAAAAATTAATAATCCTACTTTATTTTGCAGTGCAACTGCTAATTATAGAACTAAAAACAAACTATACGCTCTATTTCATTTTAATCACTGCACAATGCTTGCATACATTATTGAATGCCAAGGGAAATATCAATCTAAGAAATTGTATTTAGCATATAGTTAAATTTTTATTAGGATTTATATAATAATTTTGTTGAATATAGTGGGGGGGGTTTCTTTTTTTCTTTACCCTGTATTCACTCTGGGAAGTGGGGGGGGTAGGTTGGGGGGGTAATAATGTACTCAACTGTAACATTTGCCATATATAAGATAGAAATATTTAATGTTAGAAGAGGGGTTGCTCGGACAGTACCTCTGTACTACATCTGGAGGGGGTCGTGAGGGAGGAGTGAAAGAGGGGAAGGAAGTAGGATGGTTGGAGGAGAGGAGGGTGGAGAGAGGGAGGGAGAGAGGTGAGGAGGAGGGAAGTAGGAGATAGGGAGGAAGAGAGGGGATGTGGTAGGGGGGGTGCTGCCGAGCAACACCCATAGTTAAAGTATTGTATGCATTTAAAAGAATGTATGTTGGTTTTTTGTTTAGTGTGGGAGAAAAAAGAATGTATTAAGTTGAGTTGTATTTAATTTGGTTTTTTCTTTTTGTTGTTTAAAATTGTACATTTTATTTATCCTTGTACTTTTTTACTGCAGTAAATTCATCACTTTCTATTCAGAAGCCTGCTGATAATGGCATGCAACATAGTATATATAAGTACTACATATAGGAGCAATTAAATAAATGAGCTAGAAAAATATTTTTAAAAATATTTAAAAAAAAAAAAGTACCCAGACAACCAGCAGGCACTTGCATCCACTAAACCAGGGGTGTCAAACTCAATTTCATTGAGGGCCGCATCAGCACAGCGGTTGCCCTCAGGGGGGCGGGTGGATGTGGCCAGGGTGGGTGCAGCCTACAGGTGAGGGTGGATGGAGTAGGTGTGGCCTACTGGGTGGGTGTGGCCAGCTCTACATTGTTCACATCAAGGGTGTCTGTGGGGACCTGGGGACCTGGGCAGGAGTGGGACAGATCTGAGGTTCTCTGGCAGAAGGGAGTGGGACCAGGGCAAGTGCCAAGGTATGGTCCACTGGAGGAGCCTCACTGTTCCTCTCAGGTCATGCAGGGGAGGGGGGCTTATGGAGCTAAGACTGAATGCATTTCAGCATAGATGGCCACCACAAAATTGTACATTGGTTCCCAGCTGGCCTGGGCCAGAGCCAAGACAGTGGGGGCCGTTCCCTTATTGTTTCCAGGATGGCTTCGCAGGACACATGAAACCACTTCACAGGCCGCATCCGGCCCCCAGGCCTTGTGTTTGACATGACTGCACTAAAGTAATAACATTATTTTGTTTTAAAGTACTAATACACTGTCTGGGACTGAATAAAGGATGCCAGATCACACAATAATGAACAATTTATGATGCCAACTGTGAATATGTTTTGGTTGGTGTACACACAAAATGAGGAAACTGGATTGATTGTCAATTACAAACTGCATCAATTTTCCTCATCATTATAGAATTATTATGCCTCACTAAAAAATATTCTGATAACTTCAAAGTACCAGTAATTCTCAAGGGAAAATATAGAGCATCACCCAGTCAAGATACTTTGCTCCAGAACCAAAGTGTTCATTAAAATATTTTGGTAGTAAACTACTGTCTTGGTAGTTATCTTTGGAACATATAGAATTCCAGCTCATCAAATTACTGTATATTGAAAGGTGTGAAATAAGGGGAGACAAGACTCATGCTAAATTTTATACGATATGTCTGCTACCACTGGAATTGATAGTTCCAACTCTCTAATTCAGGGGTCTTCAAATTTGGCCTTTGTATGACTTGTGGACTTCAACTCCCAGAATTCCTCAGCCAGGCATGCTGGCTGAGGAATTCTGGGACTTGAAGTCCACAAGTCATAAAAGGGCTAAGTTTGAAGACCCCTGCTCTAATTAGCCATGTGATGAGGGAACATCTTATTGATTCTCAGAGCTGGCTGAATTTTCTTTTGTCCTCTCAATAGTGCCTACGTTTCTCCTTCCATTCTATTGTATAAGAGAAACTATTGCCTTACATCATTGCTTCCCAAACTTTTTTTTCCATTACCCAAAACTGCTTATCAGAAAGTCTTATCGAACTTCAAGAACTGGTCATAATACCTCCTTGCAGCACTATGTTAATTTAGCTGAGCAAATGGTCATAACTCAAAGACTACTCGTATTATAAAACCAATATCACTGAATGGTCTTGATGTCACTTCAATAAGTTATCATTATTTCTTTGAATTTCATTTTATTAGGAATACTTTAGGAGATTTTTGAAATTTTAATACATGTGCAATCATTCAATAAGTCAATTAAAATGTTCCTATTGTGATGGGTTAATAGGCACCCAAAGAAAAACTACTTTTACCCAAGTTTGGGTAATTTATCCAAGTTTGTGCAGCATTGCCTTAAATAAAAGTCAAGTCATATTTTGCACGGTTTTGCTAATCACTTCATTCAGTTTTAATCCTACTTGCCTGTGCCATTTTAAAATAACAGATTCTAGTGGCTCTTTGATCAATTTTCCTACAATTATATTCACAAGAAAGGTGACAATCTCTCTGTGTTAAGGAAGCCCTGTCCACCTCACCAACACTTTGATAAGTTGTTTTTTAATCTAATGATAGGTGTTAGTATCATGGGAATTGTTTCTAAAATGTAATACAGGTAGTCCTAGACTTACACCATTAGTGACTTTTCAAAGTTACAACAGCACTGAAAATAGTGACTTACGACCATTTTTCACACTTATGACTGTGACAGCATCCCCAAAATCATATGCTCAAAATTGAGATGTTTGGCAACTGGCTCATATTTATGATGGCTGCATTGTCCTAGGGTCAACCCTAACTTAACAACTGCAGGAATTCACTTAACAACTGTGGCAAGAAAGGTCATAAAATGGGGCAAATGTTTCACTTAGGAACAGAAATTTTGGGTTCAGTTGTAAGTTGAAGACTACTTGTACAGCATTCCCCATCCTATCAAATGCCATATGAATTGCAAATATAATACGCTGGTGTTCTACCAATTGTATTGCCTACTTTTATATATATACATACTGGGGGAGCCACAGGTTCCCCCTTACTCCTGTCAGCAGAAACCAGGGAGGATATATATCTTATCTGTTGGGTGAGGCACCCGGTCTACCAAATATAAATCAGTCTGTTCTGCATTTTGCTCGAATCTAGGAGCATGTTTTGCAGGCAGACCTCACATACTGCCTGCAAAACATGCTCCTACATTGCCTCACCCAACAGATAAGATATATATCCTCCCTGGTTTCTGCTGACAGGAGTAAGGGGGAACCTGTGTTTCAAAAGGGTAATACAGCCGCCTAACATGCAAGCTGCCGAGGTACGAATCCCTGAAGGGTGTGACTAACTGATGAGGGCAAATGAGCCTGAAATAGCTATACTAGTCTCCCACTAACTCTTTGTCAGCCACAAAAATTTGAATGTATGTGTGTGTGTGTGTGTGTGTGTGTGTGTGTGTGAGAGAGAGAGAGAGAGAGAGAGAGAAAGAGAGAGAGAGAGAGAGAGAGAGAGAGAGAGAGAGAGAGAGAGAGAGAGAGAGACAGAGACAGAGACAGAGACAGAGACAGAGACAGAGACAGAGACAGAGACAGAGACAGAGACAGAGACAGAGAAGTTGTAGGTATCATATTTAAATCTAAATACCTGGCTCATACTTCAATGGAGTATTTATGAACTGCACACATTTAGTACAGCAGTTTATATTTTATATAGTCTCTCTGCCTGAGATTAACATAAATACCAGTGGATGGAAGATTTCACTGCAAGGACTCAAATGTCTGGGAATGATCCCTGTGTTTTTAAATTACAAAAGAAATGGCAAAACCCTCTTTTTCCACACTAGCATTGTTCAAATTGAATTACTAATTTTCTGTGTATATTTCAGCTCTATAATAAATCATTCATGGATGTTTACCCTACTATTACACACTCTACTCTATTTTGTTTTAAATTTGACTTAAGCACACACCTGCCAACATTCAGATCAACTGAACAATGGGTCCTTATCTTAGAAGTTATTTTAAAAGGTGCACACAAGCAGTACATTACACTGTATTGCATACCAACAATGATCCAATACCAATTTCATAGCACTTTTTTCTATTCTGTAACTTTTCTGTGCACTTTATGACTTATCTTCCAATTTGTCCATTTCTTGCTCTCTGAATCCCTCTTCCCTTCCTTTCCCCCTCTCTCTTTCCTGTGCCCAGGCTGTAAACTGTACACTCAGTCCTTGGCAACTTTCCAATGCAAAGCCAGTGACAATCACATTCAAATTAAACTTTCTCTGTTCATTTCTGATTTTTCATCTCTCCCTCCCTCCCTCCCTCCCTCCCTCTCTCCCTCTCTCTCTCTCTCTCTCTCTCTCTCTCTCTCTCTCTCTCTCTCTCTCTCTCTCTCTCTCTCTCTCTCTCTCTCTCTCTCTCTCTCTCTCTCTCCAGACAGAGAGAAAGAGAGACAGACAGACAGAGACTGTGTGTGTGTGTGTGTGTGTGTGTCACACAAATGGAATATAAATTAACTTTCCTGGGCATTATTCTATTATTACTTTTGCCTTGGAAATATGAGCAGTGATATGAGCTACTGCTGCCGCCACCACCATCTGCCCATGGAGACTGATTGTTCTCTCTCCTTTCAAGAGTTCCTGTAGCATAACACCCTCAATTTTTCACACCATTTGACTCCCACTTAACAGCTTCTTCTAGAAGCATGTTTACTAGCATCTGGAACACACAATCGATCTCCAATACCCACAAAGCCATTCTTTGTGAGCAATAACTCTCTGAAATAGTCCGTCTTTAGGTCACTAGTTTGTTTCCCCATTTTTAAACACCTCATATTTCCATGCAGTAATTTCTCAGTTATAAGCTCTCAGCACCAAAATGTTTTGTTTCTTCATTTTTTCACATAAACTGACCTAAGTTAATCACAGCCAGATGATAGCCTGCTTGCTAAAGCGTTGAATTCTTTGTGGAGAGTAACCCCACTATTGTATCTACCCTTAACCCTATCCCATACCAATCCTATCCCTTCCCTACCCTTATAAAACTTAATAAATTATTTTTTAAAAAATAAGTTTTCATTTCACCAGTCCCTTACACTTTCATAAGATTTCTTCTCAATGTTGCTGAAACAATTTTTTAAGTGGATTTTTTTAAAAAATGTAGCTGAATTGACAAATATTCAGTTTTGCTCCATTTCTTTTTTCCTTATTAGGCTTATATGAGGCAGTCTTGATTCATCACAACAAAGTGCTTTTCAACATGGTTCTCTTAATGAGGCAAAGAAGCAACATGCTTTAGGGTTGGTACCTTTGAGCCAGCCTTGACTTCTATTGCATGGGAAAGTTCCAAATGTATGAATGAGTTCCAGCAATTTTCTTAGCAATACTGTTGGGAGTGGCCTGCCATTTCCTTCTTAATAGTGCTCTCTCCATGTAACCAGTCCCTAGTGCCCAAAAGGTTGGGAACCTCTGCCTTAGGCAGGATTAGAATTCATGGTCTTCCAGTTTGTAGCCCAGGGTCTTTAATCATTTCACCCAACTGGCTCCTACAGCCTGCTTAAGCATATGCAAAAGCCTCTTCCAGAAATTGCAAGTACTGGTAGAGGCCTCAGAAGTAGAAGATTATATCTTACAAGGCTACCTGGGATTATTTTCAATTTGTAAAGGCTAAGTAAGTAGATGGGGACTCTTCCTTTTTTGTTGCCATTTGTGGGCTCAAAATATGTTCTACCTGACTTACTAGGCCAGGAAAGGTGTGATTAGCTGAATTTAAGAGGTGGCTAATGCTTCTTTAAGGACGGTGTTGTGTTCTCTACCTTGAAGGAGAAAGTAATAATGAAACCGTCTTGAAGACACCATATCTTGGTCTAGCTACTCTAGATACCTAACCCACAGTCTCTAATTTTTCTTTCTAGCAGAAAGTTTTGGACAAAATGTATGTCACTGTATGTTTGTTATTCTTCAGTCCTGAATTTTGTCTATTTATGTGTCTGTGCGTTTGTGTGTGAGCACACACACATGTGTGCCCTTTTTTCTAAGTTATTCTTTAGTTCAGTATCCTTGTTTCTTTTCCTAACTCTGGACTTATCTTATATTGGTTTTCACAGATAAGTTTTGACAAAATCCTCTATGGAACTACTAGGGAAAATGTCATAAGTCTCAGTTCCTCACAGATGAATTGAATTACAAAGAGAAACCCAAGCCTGGAAAACTGCAAAAACAGAATTCTTAATCAATGTATAGATTTATGTATGTCATGTATTTGTGTAATGCTTCATTTCTAATATGCTCTTGGTTTACTGGATCTCAGTTTAATAGATTCTGATATAATAGACATATTATTATTCATATATTGTCTGCATTTAAGGTCTATGTTTTCCAAAATACTCCAGACAATTTATGTTATCTCCATCAGTTTTCATCATTTACATTAACACATGGCATTTGTGTCATGACACAATAATACAAATAATATTATTTGGATTATACAAATTATGTAAATGATGCAAATTATGTATTTCAAGGTTGAATGGGCATTCAGGAATAACTTAATGGTCTCTTAAACTGAGGGTTTGATATAGATAGCCCTCCTGTCAAAGCTCAAGGCAAACAGAGTTTTGTAGTTAGTGCACACTGATTTAATTGGTCCTATGGCACCCTCTCTAGGAGGAGCTAGGTATGTACTAGTCTTAGTAGATGACTACACCAGATATGGGTTTTGCTATTTATTAAAAATCAAAACAGAAATTTTACAACAGGTCAGGCAATGGGTGAACTCTGTAGAGCAAAGATATGGCCATAAAGTATGCCAGCTGCAAACAGACAGGGGAATAGAGTTCATGTCTGACAATTTCCAAAAGTGGCTGAGGAACTTAGGCATAAGGCATAGACATACAAACCCATACTCAACAGCAGAAAGTGGGGTGGCTGAACAGAGGAATGGCATTTTGAAAACCATGGAAGACTTAGTGCTGGCAGATGCAGGAATGAGTAAAACAGGAATGAATAAAACATACTGGAGGAAAGCAATGAAAACAGTAAACTATCTAGTAAACAGGGTATGGAGTGTTGCTATCAATGAAACTCTGTATTACCTGTTATATGGAAGGAAATCTTTATTGGCGCACCTAAGGACATTTGGCAGTTATGCCTGGGTGCATATTCCCAAAAGCACCAGGGTATAGATTCACAGATGGAACAAAAAAGGTTATGATTTCAAGGTCTGCTAGTTTTGCATGCTAACACCAAGGTGTTCATGACAACACATAGCGCTAGTTCTCAGGAAGGAGATGCTACACAAAGCCCAAGAATGAACACAATAGCAGGTCAGAAATAGTAGGGATAAAAGAGGATAGACCTGAGGTAAAGAGAGAAGTAACAGAAACACAGGAACAGATGATACCAAGGAGGTCTGAACATAGCAATAAAGACATACCTCCTGATCAGTTCTCAGCAAGTGGGGTTAGAGCATATAATGTAAGTATGAACCCCGTAATTACCAAGAGATGTTATCATTGCCTAAAGTAGAACAGGATAAATGGAAGGAGGCTATGGACAGAGAAATAGAGTCTATGAATGTACATCAGATGTTTATGATATTAACAGAAAGACAATGTTGCATGTATAAAGATGGCAACAGGAGAACATATCAGAAGCAGAAGCAAACATGTAGACATAAAATATTGTAACGTCAGAGAGGCTGTAAAGGATAAACTGATAAAGTTACAGCATTGTTCCATTGACAACAATATAGCCGATAGGTTTACTAAGCCTTTAAATGCAGGCAAGCATCAAGAATGTGTAAAAGCATTTGGGTTAACAGCTGTTTAGCTTTAAATGGAAAGAGTGTCAAGGTAATGATTTAAAAGCTAACCAGATGATGTAATGTAAGATGTATGATGTAATGTTGGGAATGACTCAGCAGGGTCTATGTCCCTTTAAGAGCCAGCTTGGTCTGTATCTCTTTAAAAGCCTTATATAAAAGGGAAGGCTCCGCAGAAATGTGCTCTTTCATTTTCCTGCTTTAACTGCTGTGTGTTGGAGCCTGCTGTATTAACACATGTATGTATATTGTTCCTGTATATTGTAGATAGTATAACATAAACCACCATTTAATATAGACCAGTTTACTGTGTTTACTCTTGGGTTATCTCAGCACAATAAGACTGTGCATGCTCTGATACCTCGACTTATAACCATTTGCTTAGTGACCGTTTAAAGTTACAATGGCACTGAGAAAAGTGACTTATAACCATTTTCTACACTTACAACCATTGCAGCATCCCCATGCTCACATGATCAAAATTTGGATGCTTGTCAACTAGTTCATATTTATCAGTTGCAGTTTCCCAGGACCATGTGATCACCTTTTGTGATTTTCTGACAAGCAAAATTAATGGGAAAGCCAGATTCACTTAACAACCATGTTACTTACTTAACAACTGCAGCGATTCACTTGGTACGAAAAGTTGCAAAATGGGGCAAAATTCACTTCACAACTGTCTCACTTAGCAACAGAAACTTTGAGCTCAATTGCGGTCATAAGTTGAGGAGTATCCTAACTGTATTTCAAATTCCTTATATGTTTTAGCGTCCAGTCCCCTAATCATCTTTGTTGCTCTTCTCTGTACTCTTTCTAGAGTCTCAACATCTTTTTTTACATCATGATGACCAAAACTGGATGCAGTACTCCAAGTGTGGCCTTCCAGGTATCTTGATCTCAAGTTGTTTGGAGTCATATATATTTGAAGAACAGAATCTTGAATTTAGATCAATAGTCAGCTGACATCCAGAAATGTCATTAGCTTTGGGTGATGAAGCCCTTTAGGATGAAGAAAACTGGCAGTTGTCCTGAGCTTCATTATCTGTAGAGAAATTGCAGGAAGCCAAGATCATGGCTGGAGCCACAGTAAACTACAATTTATAGTATTTAAAATTTAAAAAAAACAGTCTGGTTTTGGTTTGTTTTGGGAGTTCAAGAGATAAAAATAAAATGAGAAAGAAAAACATAGATTGCCAGTTGCATTCAACTGATCTGGTCCAGCATGATGCATAAATGCAACAATAGCATCCACAGAAAAAGAAAATATTGATTTGAAAAACAGCAAAGGAAAGGAAGAAGATAAAATATTATATGCAAGTGCTTCTGGGATCTTTGATTTTCTAAAAAAATTCTATGCACATCTGTTTGGCTTTCACTCTGATCATTTTCCACCAATTCTGATTTGACTGTTTCCTGCTCAGTGATTAATCACTTGACAGTTGACAAAAGAGCCTGGGACTTTCTATCTCAGCAGAAGCACCTATTGATTTAATTTGCAAGTTTGTATTGGAGAGAAATTTAACTTTCAGAACACTGTTTTCCAATCAGTTTCCCATATGCCAATGCCTTTTCTACTAAGTCTTTTATGCAAATAATCATATGTGTGATGTGTATTTTTTTTTAATTTATAGATCCAGGATAGGTCAGATGAAGGAACTATAAGCAGATAGCTTGCTTGTAGTAGCCAGATATAAAGCCTCCAGTTAATATTATCTTGGCACTCACACAGCATTTCATGAGGGAGGAACAATGTCACGCCCCTTCTTGTGCTGTTGTGGCTTAGTAGAATTTGCTTAATCACTTGTGTCTATAATTTATTTGTGTTTTAGTCACAGTTGAGTAAAAATATATACTTCTGATTATACAGTTGGGGGGGGTTACGTACCGCATGCATTTTTTAAACATTCTTGTCTGTTATTCTTAACTCATTATGGAGTCAGAAATACATAAAGATATGCTGGAAGAATATTGAGAGAATGTGGCAACTGAAGCCACAACATTTGAGGGAAATGTTTTCTAAAATTTTAAGACTGACAACTCAGATTTTGTTTTTGTTTTTTTATTTTTTTATTGGTTTTTTAATTTTTAACAGAAAAAGAAAAATGCTCAAATCAAATCATAGTGTTAAAATAAACAATAAACATAATCACAACATAAATACATATTTCAAAATCATCCATGAACAAAACATAAGTACTTATTTCAATACATCTAATAATAATAACTCAACTGAAAATAATCATAGACCACATTTACCAAACAATTAACATTACTGCTCGGTACCCCCACCACCACATCCCCCTAACCCTAACCTTCCCCCCTCACTTACCAACTAACTACCTACTCTCCTCCCTCCTTCTCTATCTCCCTCCTTCTACTCCACCCAACTATCCCTACTCTTCCCCCTTCTTATCAACTTTCTACTTACATCAGCCTTCACTCCTCCTTCCTCTTTCCATCAGATGTGGTGCCCAGAGGCCACCCGAGCAACCCCTTAATAACAATAATTACATATTCTTGCATCAACCCCAATTGCAGTTGAGAAAACATAATATATAAAATTGTAAACCCTCCCTACCCCCCCTGACTTCCCAGAGTGAGTACAGGGTAAAACAAAAGAAAACCCACTACTTCAAACAAAGTTATTATATAATCCTAACAAGAATTTTAAACTATATACTAAATACAATCTCTACTTAACATTTATTCAACCTTATCAATTCTAATACATATCTAATCCCTCAATCAGTCCATCTAATATCAAACCTTAAATCATTTCAATCCACTAAACAAAACAGACAAATCATCTTGTTAAGAGTATTAATTTTCATTTACATATCTAAACCATCAATCTAACGATCAATCCATCACTTCAATTCATTGAGAGGTTATGTAGAGTCACCCAAACAAACAAGTTTAGTATATATCTTCCAATAATCAGTTTCTTTTAACATTCTAGACAATCATTTCAAACCAATAAACATCAAATAAATAAATCATCTTTTTTAAAAAAAAAAAAAACAAATAATATCAATAAACCCCTCAATTCAAAAAAAATATATTCTTAATCAATTTAGTATATCTTCCATTAAACAACCTCTCTTACATCTTACTCATAAACTTGGTCCTTGATTCAGCCCATAATCCTAGATTGGCCTTAATTCCTTACACTTAATTTTAAGTTTTCACTTCTTCAATCGACTTCTGGGCTTTCTCATATGTCAAATAAACCTAAATAACAAATACAATCTATTTAATCCATTTCTAACTTAGATTCCTTCAACCTTATCAAATCACATAATGCTTATCTATCCCATCAATCAATCAATCTAATGTCAAACCTAGATCATTTCAAAGCAAGTACATTCTTCTTCAATTTAATTATATCTTCCATTAATCGTCTTCTTTTACATCTTAGTCATAATCTTAATATTATATCTTCCGTTAATCATCTTCTCTTACATCTTACTCATAATCTTAGTCCTTGAGTCAGTCCATAGTTTTGAATTGCCCATAATTCCTTGCATACAATTTTAAATTTCACTTCTTCAATCGTACTCTTGGTTTTTTCTTCTGCCAGGTAAATCTCCATAACGAGGCCTCCCTTCCAAATAATAAGTCTCTCTTTTTTACTTGCAATATCATTTGAATCCATATAAACCATCTTAACCTTTGCATTAGTCCTCTGTTTCTCTTAACCATAAACTTTCGTTGAGGTAACATTTCAAATCTCTGTCTTTGCTTTTCCTGGTCCTCGGCACCATAGATAGATTGCTTCTTAAACTGGATCAATTTCTCTTTTTTCTCAGTTAGATCTTCTTCTTGCTGCTTGTCTGAGAGGAATAGCCATCCCCTCCTGTCTTGAAACAAATCCTCTTCCTCCACTCCGTAAATGAACTGTTTATCAAGCAACATCCATTTCCCATTATTCTCTTTATTCTCAATACTGTCTTCTTCTTGTTTGGGTTGTTGTATAAAATGTTCAACAGTCGGTTGCAAATCAATTTCATTTGGAAAAAAGGATCTAATTAATTTTAATATTTCTGTATTAGTCTCTTTCAATATTGCAATACTTTCTTCTTTAAATTCATCAATGCGATCCAAAATAGGTTTGACATTAAAACGTAAATTCCACTCCATTTTAAATTTTAAAACAATCGCTCTGGCTTTAATCCAATTTCTACAACCGTCTCTCTAGCTTCGCTTATGAGAAGAAAGAAGAAAAAAAATGGAGAATTCACTTTCACTTTCAAGCACTTTCCTTTAGCAGTGAAAGTAGTGAAAGCTATAAGCCATCTTGAATGCATTATGTTAAATGTAACAGTTAGAAATATATAGCCAGAAAAAACAATAAAAAATACTTGCAATCCAATAGAAACTCCTGTATTCACTCAGTCTGCAAACAGTCTCTCTTGTGTTCTATTTTAAAAGCAGAGGCGGTCACGGCATCTTTTTCTGTCTGATGACAGAAGCGTCTCTGGGCAGGAGCGTCTTCAGGAGTTATGGGGAGCTCTCACTCTTGATCCCTGAAAACTTTTTCCAGGGATATTAGAGGAGCTCAACCCTTTACTCCCGATGCTCTGCACCTCTTCTTCGCCCGAAGAAGGGATTTTTCACCGCAAAAAACAGCTGATGTTCGCTATTTTTTGCGGCTTTACATACCCAGGGAACGGAGCCTCACAGAGGAGACTCTAGTGACGCCAGCGGAGCCACCGGAAGTGACAACTCAGATTTTGCATGTAGATGAAGAAGTTACAATTTTATGAGGAAACTGATAAGAGAAATATCCATGTATTATATGAAACATTTGAAAATTTTATCTGAAATGATACAGGGTTTCCTGCCTGAGCAGGGATATGGACTAGAAGACTTCCAAGGTCCCCTCCAACTTTATTATTATTATTATTATTATTATTACTATTATTATTATTATTATTATTATTATTATTATTGTTGTTGTTGTTGTTGTTGTTGTTATTGTTGTTATTGTTATTATTGTTATATAATTATGCGCCTAGGACAAATATCCTGTATGAGATCTGTAGGCTTTTTGACAAGAAAACAAAGTGAAGGACAAAATATAGTTTGAAATGTATTTGGTTTAAAACTTTTAGCACAGACTCATGAATTCAAAATGTTATATTACCCTTTCATCAAGGTCTGTAATGTGTGTGGAATAAGATGGGATAAGAATAAATTTATGAGAAAAATTATTTTAACTTTAAAACAAAGAACTGATGCAAATAGAATTGACACACAGCCTTGTATTAATATTAATTTAATTTATTTTTAAATATTTATTGTTTTTATGTTTTTACTCTGTTGTGAACCACCCCGAGTCCTACGGGAGAGGGGCGGTATAAAAATTTAATAAATAATAATAATAAAAATAACTGACTGTACATTAAAGCCCAAGGTTCAGGAAAATGAACAAATAAACAGTAAAAGTTAATTTTTTGCAGATTCCACTACCCAAAAGAATAATCAAACAAGTTACAATTATTGAAATGTGGTATTATGACCAAAAGAGCTTAAATAAAATAATGAAAACTAAAGCAGAAAATGTAGAATATATGATCATTTTGCAGTGCAAAATAATAAAAAGTTACAAATACAAGACTTCCGGTTCCGGAACGCGAACCCAGTTGTTCCTGAAAATTTGTCTCTGCGCCGTCCGGAGTTTCCTTCGCCGGTAGACCCCATCGAGGAGGAGGCTTGCTGGTAGATAGGGGAGGGCGGTAGCTTCCCCCGTGTCTCCAACTATCTACTTAGGGCCGACGGAGCAAAGATCGGCCTGCAAGATGACCAATCACCCTACTGCACCAGCCGAAAGTCACATTGTCATCTAAGCATTATAGACCCACCGCGGATGATCCGGGTGAGACCCCTTTTGTTCCTCTCTTCACCCCATGCTGTTTTGCCTGTAAAAGTTTGTCCTTGGAATTATTTCCCCGTCTGGAGAAAGCGTTTTTTGTAATTGTGGGAACAAAGACGTTTTATAAAAGGACAGAAAAAAAATTCACTTAAAGACTATATTGTATCTCTATCTATGTTGAGGTACAGAAAAAAATGTTATTTGTTGTTGTTTTTTTGGAGCGGTATTGTTTTATATTGGGAGAATATTTCTTTTTCCACTCTTTCTTTAAGAAATAGAAAAGAAAAGGGGAAAAATGGCGTTTGAAACAGACTTTTTAGCTTACTGAGGACATCTACTGGTCAAAAGTTGATATTGTAATTGTTGACTTTTTGGAGATGATTTTGGCCTTCAAACTATTTTTCAAGAGACAATATAATTTGAGCCAGCTGTGAGATTCGTGGGGTGGATACTCTTCAGCTGTAGCCTCCACAAAAAAGAAAAAAAACTATTGTTAAAATGGAGAAGCCTCAATCACATTTAAACTGTAAACTTATACTGGAAAAGATCTATGAGGCCAAAGAAGAAATATGCACTACAATAAAAGAGTTTACTATAGAATTAAGAGCCAGAATTTCTATTGTAAACCCCAAAATTTACTCTCAGATTACACCTGATTACTCTACAAAACAGATTATACAAGAAGAGGATTTAACTGAGAATAAAGAGAAATTTATCTTTCCTTATAAACAGTCTACTTATGGCTTTGAGGACCAGGAAAAGCAAAGACTGAGTTTTGAACTTTTGAAGCAACGAGAACTTAGGGATAAGAGAAACAGAGGGCCAATGCAGAGGCCAAGATGGTTTTCATCGAATCAAAGGACACTACAAGCAACAAAAAGAGACTTATCAGTTGGAAGAGAAGCTCTGCTATGGAAACCTACCTAGCATAAGAGGAAGGCTAGAATAAGATTGAAAAATGAAATTTAAAATTTCATGCATTGGACTAAAGGCAATCTAGAACTATGGACTGATTTAAGGATTAAGATTATAAGTTAGAAGTAAAGAGATGTTTTAGACTTGGATTGAATTAATAATTAATTGAATGTTAATCAAATAAGATGACTTGTTTGTTTCATAATATGGATGTTATTAGCTGTGATAACTAATTGGATGAAATTTGTATTCTGCTTAATGGATTGATATGAATTAAGGTTTGATACTATTCTGTCCGCTTAAAGAGATTGATTAATTGATGGATTAGATATGTATAGGATAGATAGATATGTACATTTAAATATATATAGGATAGATCAATATTTTTGCTTAAAATGAGATATTTCCTATATAATGGATTAAAGGTAATCTAGAATATTAAGAATGTATTTTTTAGAATGATACGTTTATTTGTATGAAAATTATTATGTAAAGGAATGAAGAAAATTAAGATGTTTTAGATTTGGATTGAATTATTAATCGAGTTAATTTAATATGATGACGTGTTTGTTTGATGACATGGATGTTATTAGTTATGATAACTGGATGAAATTTGAATTTTGTCTAATGGATTGAAATGATTTAAGGTCTGATATTATTCTGTCAGCTTAAAGAGATTGATTAATTGATGGATTAGATAGGTAAAGGATAGATTAATATTTTATTTTAAATAGGGGAGATTAGTGGAAGAAGAAATAAATAAAATTCATGATAAAATTAAGGAACTAGAGTATATGTGGAAGGGATACCTGAATTGATAAGGTTTTTATTCAAAGCTAACTTGATTACAGTTTTCTAAATTTATAAAGCTTTAAAACAGGTTCAGGTGGAATAAATTTAAGCTAGAACTGGATATTTTAAATATACTATGCTATTTGAGGGAAAAAGAGAGGGAATACCTGATGTATTGATTGTATTATGTATATATGTTTTGTTTTAGGTTCTTTGATTACCCTAGCACCACGGTGTGTCCTGAGTACTTTATTTATTTATTTATTTATTTGTTCGGGCTTGTATGCCACTCCTCTCTGGAGACTCGGAGCGGCTAACAAATTACAATAAGTTACATTACTTTGTTTTAAGAATTAAAAAAAAACAATAAAATGTGTTTCAAAAAAAAGTTACAAATACAAGATATACTGAAGGAAGAATCTTTTATTGGAATGTTGTGTTCAGAATAAAATAAATGATTTATTTGCTTATTAACTATTGTAAGCAATAAAAAAAGATTCAGAACCACGATTCTTTCATGTTTATAATACTTTACAGGCTGAATCTTTGGAAAAACTGAAATGTTAAGAAAGTTACTTATTTGGAGAAAACACTGCAGGTTTTAGGGAAGTCTGTACTGGTTTGTAAACATAAGGAACAAATTAATAAAGTTAAGAGTTCCAAGAATTTGATCTTGAAGCTAAAATTTTCAGACGACTTATACCAGTGACTGATTTAAATCTTATTAGTTCATATAACATAAAATCTTGTAATAGAGCAATCCACAGGTATCTCCTGACAGTTGTGTCTCTAGAATGGTTTCAGTTGCACTGAGAATAATATTTGAAAAGAACTAAAATGAATGAAACAAAAGGGATTAAACCAAAAGTAGAGAATATCATAGAATCAGTAAATTTTATAATGCTAATGGGAAAATGGGAGCCAGCATGGTGTATTGGTTAATGAAAAAGAGAGACCCTGAGTTCTTGGGCACAAAGCTACCGTAGCTGGATGACCTTGGGCCAGTCACTCTCCCTCAGCCCTAAGACTGAGCAAATCACTTCTGAAAAGTTACCAAGAAAACTGCAGGGATTTGTCCAGCCAGTTGCCAGGAATCAAAAACTGACTCAGAGGTATGCCCTCCCCCAAAAGAGAACAAATGGGAATTTATCTGGATTTGAGCAATTTTAATTAAACTACTTTGACATTTTCAATTGCCAATTATTGATAAAATTACTGTAGAAGAAGAGGCAGAATCTGGCACAGAGTCAAGAGAGGAATCAGACAGGGAGTTGTTACATACCCACAAGTGATCCAAGTCCAGCCCCCCCCCCACTTGAATTCCATTAACTCTTATCTAGCACCAATTTAGTGCTGATCATTAGTTGACTGGATTATTGTGTATGGGCCTCAGCAATAAATCTTAACTGGAATTTAATGTATGGTCCTGATTCTTTGCATCTGACAATTACTAGTAATTTAATAACTAGAACTGGAAGCTAATTATGGATTTTGGCAGATTTCATTATATGAAAGTAATTAGGAGCATTTAAACTTTTATTTTACAACGACAGATTTAAGCAATTATTGCTGGACATTTCTTCTGCACTTCAAAAGAGGAATTTGAATCAGGTTAGGCTGATTTTACAGGACATGTAATAATGCTATTTAGCTATCTTCTGATATAAAATTGAAGGATGTCAAAGTTGTATTGTTGGAAGATAAAATTAGGCAGTATATTGTTTTGGATATAACCCTTGAGAGTGATTAAATTGTAATTTCATACAGAAATCTGGATCCTGAACAACACTTGCCACAAATTCTCAAGGCCCAGCTTTCTCAAGAACTACAGCAACAGACTACAAAAACCCATGTGTACATAAAGGAAAGGAAATCAATTAAATCTCCATTCCCTGCTCTAAAATTTATTAAAATTCTCCTCTGATTTAAAAAAAGAACATATCTGTAGTTGGTTTGCTTTTTTCTTCTTTTAGAGCCAGTCTAATTAAATTAAAAAATATAATAACTAGAGCACATTTTTTTTCTTGATCCTTTTATAATTATTTAAAGACCAATAGTATTTTAAAAATTGCATGCTCCTCTTCATTTTAAGATGACTGAAAATATCACACTAGGCTTAAAGCCAGTTATGCTTCTGTTCTACTATTTATAGCACTATGAGTGTACAAAAGAAAGGAAGATAATTTTTAAGTAAAATGAACTTGCTAGCCAGCATAGCTTTTATATTTGCAAATTTGTCAATAGAACTACCTTCAAAGCAGGCCTTCTGCCTTTCAGACACAATAGGTCACTGCTAAATCCAATGGTCCTGTACTATTTTACTTCACTGGAAAGATGGAGAATCAAAGTATAATAATATTAGGATAAAATATGGCTAATCTGGGGGTGGAAGGGTGGATGCGTTCTATGTTAATTCAGTAATCCCATGCATTTCTTATTTGTTTTATACCTTTCTCCTATGGTACAGTAGTTGTACTTTTTTTCCCTTTTGGAGGTTTCACAAAGCCCAAACCTCTTTCTGAAGCATTTCAAATATTTAAATCTGAATGACAAATTATTATTTCATGGAAAGCTGAGATGAACTTCACATCATTTGGTATTAACCCAGGTTAATTGGAGAGTGAAATATTTAATTCAAAGAAAATAAGCACCCTTGTAGCTTGCAGTTCTCATCTGGTGGACAGCAATTTTCCAATTCAAACTGTTATTAAATCAATGTGATCTTTGAATAATTATGGCAGTCTTCTACAAGAGATGTTCTACACTTTTAAATGTTCATTTCCCATTTCCTCAGCTAAAGATGAAGTCAGATTAAAAAATCTCCTTCTGGATTTTAACCACTTTCTTTGCTTTGGCTGAAATCATGGCTTGGTGTTCTGCCCAACCTAAATTTACCATGACTTCCAGTAGATTCCCCTGATTCTTTATCCCTCTTGGATCAATTAAAAAGAAAAAAAAGAAAACACCAAGCTTCATTATTTTGCCAGTCTCTTAGAACAGAAAGAAAAAGTTCTGGGCCTGGTTTCTGTTTTCGTTTTGCAGAGTTTTAATTTTTTAATTGTTTTTCTATTTATCTTTTTTATGATTTGTAAGCTGCCCAGAGTCACCTTATTGGACAAATGGGGGGAGGGAATGAATGAATGAATGAATGAATGAATGAATGAATGAATTTGCCTAATTTTGAAAGAAAAAGAAAAAAAATCTGGGTCCTTCTTTGCCCTGTTCTATCAACAAACCTGGAAGAGGAAAAGCCCAACGTTTTATCTCTCCATAAATGGCAACAGAAATTAGCAATTAGTGGCCTGAGTGGAAGGGATGTTCCTACTACAGATGCAGTAGCCAAGTGGAATATAAGGAATTGAAATGCATCACACACATGGGACAGTGTGTCTTGAACTGGCATAAAATGGAAAACTCTACTTTTGAAGCAGAAAAAGACAGAAAACAGAGGTCAGAGACTTCGTTTGTGGCAAGAATTGGTGGGATGAAGATGATGCCATGTGTCTCCTTCTTGGATGAGTGGCACATGATGGAAATGCAAAACTGTTCTACAGTTTCCCAAGAAACTGGGCTGTAACATAAATATAGCCCCCCCTCTCTTTAACACACATACTCACTTCCTATAGCTTTGTAACATAATTTAAGCAGCCCATTTCACTAACCACTGTGGCACCCTGGCCTCAAAGCCATATCAGCTAGGCACACACTTTCAAGCACTTGCCTCTTCTGAACTGTGTAGTGTCGTTTCTAAAGGGCAGGAGAGAAAAAGCTAAACTGTAAAGTGTTTTTCATGGTTGTTTTCATATAACATTAGCAAACAGAAGAACATTAAAGCAGAACCAATAGACTTGGTGTAGTTTTTATGTATGTAAACTTCCTGGCTACTTGTCAGTCAGAACATACATTTCTTCCTTATGGATAATGCATAGACTGTGACATCCTATGAAATCAGAAAAGGGACATGAAAATGAAATCCTAGAATTGCAACACCACTTCTAAGCCAGTAAATATCTTCACAATGAAAAAAAGGACAGAAAGATGGAAGGAAGGAAGGGAGGGAGGGAGGGAGGATGGATGGATCACATCACCATTTGCCAAAATAATAATTCTCATTAATAGTCATTTATGTTACTATTAATTAACACTAGACAGGTCATGCTCCCACAACAAACATAATTATTAGAGTAACACTTGAAACTGAATAGAAACTAATGCAAAGTAATTCTGTCATTGGGATTTTCTGATACCTTGCTTTAGTTTTGTTTTTTCAAAGGCACATTTTAATAATCAGATAGGGTAAATTCATAAAGAAAAAATATATTATAGAAATGTTCAGATCACTTCTAGGCTCAAAAACTGCTGTAACTAGCTCTGCCTCCTTTGCTTTTGATTGCTGCAATACTCTATTCATTTTAATTATTGATGGCTATCCTGAATAGTATGTAGCTACAAAGAGGCAATTGTTCAGATTCAGAAAGGTAAATGGAAAAAGAGAAAGAGAAAAAAAAACATTCTTGTTGATATCTTGTTGATAAAAAGACATAGTTTGAATTCATCAAAACTGCATAAACAATGTTATTAATGCAAGCACACAAACCTAGTTAAGAAGAAATACAGTGATTGAATCTATAAAGACAAAGGGAGAATTACACATCCACTTACTTACACTTTTACTTTTGACAGATAAAGAGTTTGTATCCCTGCTCATGATGCTGCAGTTGCTGATCTGGCTGAGATTTTAGCAGCAGTTCCAACAAGAGCAAATGCCACCTAATGCAAAGAAAATATACTGTTATAGTTTCACACAACCTTTCAAGATACTGTGTTGCTGAACTCCTGTGTTCTTCTAACAAAGTGCCTTTTAAAGGTGGGTGCTATACTACCGTTCCCATCATCCTGAGCAACATGAATTTCTAATGGATCAGTCAAATGAAACAAGGCTGCTGTATTAACTTGGCATCAAGCGCTTTCTGAGATAGTATACCAACACCCTCCAAACAAATTAGATGAATGTTTTCAATTTGAGAGGGTGCCTATATATCAACTTTAGCACAATGTTATATACCATGCATTACTTAGAAGTATATTCTAATTCTCTGAATCAGTATTAGTAATTTGTACTTGTAAAACATATGTAAAACACCTTCCCAGGGGACAGTAAATCTATTTAGTAAAAGAGAATGCAAGCAGGATCTAAATCTGTAATACAAGACTATGTCTGCAGATGAAACATACGTTTAAAAATAAAGAATTAAAACAAGTTAGAACTGCAAATGTAAATGGGTTTTGGTTCCAAATAAATGGATATGGGATTGTGGTGTTCTTTAAACATTTTTTGACATTTGGATAAACACTCAGCCTTAAAGCTGAGGACATTCTTTTTCAACTAATAAACAGAAAGAAAGCATTGTTTATGGTTTATAAACTGTACGTTTTAAGTTATACATGGGTAGCACTTATATCATGTACTGACTCTCTTTCTGAGACACACACACACACACACACACACACAGGAGAGACAGAGACAGAAACACACTTGCATTCCTTTGAATAAAGTCTGATGCAACATATTTATTCAACAGTGGTGCACTGAACAGTTTCAATTGTCCCCTCTTGTTATTCTGAAAGAGATTAGTAAGGATATCTCAAAGGTGCTTTTTCAAAACATGGGACAACCATGACCTGGATGATTGAGAATCTCCATAGACCAGCAGTTCTCAACCTGTGGGTCGCGACCCCATTTGGGGTCGAACGACCATTTCATGGGGGTCGCCAAACAACGCAGTTCGCCATTTTTCCCCCTTTTCCTTAGCTGTGCTACTCCCTCTTATTCTATTGGCTTTTGAAAGCCAATAGAATAGACTTTCTTGAAAGAGTCTAATTCTATTGGCTTTCAAAAGCCAATAGGAATTGTCCAGACTGTCTCTGCCCTGCTGAGCCCGCCAAAAGTCCCAGTCTGCAAACGGTGCTGCAAGTTGTCTGCAGTGAAGGCGAGCTGTCTGGAAGTTTCCACTCCTCCCTGCTGAGCAACTACAAAAAATGTAAGTAAAAGAGGGCCAGGGGTGGGAGGTGGGAGGCCGGCAGATGCAGGGAGGGTTGCCGGCGCGCGTGGGGCCTGGTGGGTTCCTTACCTCCCTTGGGCTGGGCCAGCTGGTGGCCCAGAAAGTGGTCGCCTTGCGCCGTCGCTGCAGCTTGCCGCGGCCACCCAGGAGCGCCTGGGCCTGCCTGCCGCCGCTCCAAATGGGCGGTGGCCAAGGTAAGGCTAGCGGGGCAGCAGCGGGCACAGGGAGGGTTGCTGGTTTGTGTGGGGCCTGGCGGGTGCTTTACCTCCCTTGGGCTGGGCCAGCTGGTGGCCCAGCCAGTGGTTGACGTGTGCCATCACTGCCGCTTGCCGTGGCCGCCCAGGAGCGCCTGGGCCTGCCTGCCGCTGCCTCAAATGGGCAGTGGCCAAGGTAAGGCTAGCGGGGCAGCGGCGGGTGCAGGGAGGGTTGCTGGCACGTGTGGGGCCCGGCAGGTGCCTTACCTCCCTTGGGCTGGGCCAGCTGGTGGCCCAGCCGGTGGTCACCCTGCGCCATCGCTGCCCCTTGCCAGCTACGCCTCAACTGGCGCAGGGGGCAGCGCCACGCATGCGTGGTGCTCCCTGGCAGGAAATACAGGTAGTCCTTGACTTACGACCAGTTGGGGGTCGCATTAAAAACGTTGAGAACCACTGCCATAGACATTAATGAGGATAATTAATTTGGCCCCATTTTTGGAGTGTGATTTTCAGAATATTATTCAAAGACCAAATGCAGTTTTCAGTCTAAAAGAGGCTTGCAACAAACCCAGACAAGCATCTCTTTTCATTTCAAATAGTAGGGCAAATCCATTCTATTGTTTGGCTAATTTTTACATCAAGAATTGTGTGACACGGAGCCAAAGGCCCATCTAAAACAATTATCTCAGTTACTGTAAAAGATGTACAGCAAGCAAGATTGGCTAATTATTTGTATGTCAGTAAATAATTCATCCATACATTAAATCCAATATTTAAGGTTACAGAAGGGGTGCTGTTTTCAAATGTAAATCTTAAAGTATAATCTTTCTGCAGCAAGAAGGAAAAAAATTGATTCAAATAGCTCAATGCGTTTGGTCTGAATCATCCATTGATCAGCACTGGATTAGCAAAATGTAATATTTGCTTTTTAAAAAACACAACTGGAAATGCTGTTTACAGATGTTTAATTTTTCAAATACATCAGAAGCAAGCTTAAAAGATGATAGAAAAGTTCACAGCATCCCTGCTGATAAAAACTATCACTGAGAAAATCATATTCAAGTGCAATATATGGCTACAAAGCAATTTAGGAAATATATGAACCTACATGATTCTGATAATGTTATGAGCTAGCAGTAAGAACTAAAGGCATATGGAAATCACAGCCTATTAGCAGCAGGTAGTAAAGACTAGCATCAGAATCAGGACTTAATTGTTTTAAAGAAAAACTGAACCTATATATTGGATTTTCTTCTGAAATGTAATGTGAAGAGAATAAATATAATTCAAACAATAGTCTAAAGGATAGACATATTGTTACATTAATTATAATTTTAATATCAGGTTTCAGCCAGTTGCTTACTTGACACATTCTGGTCAATCTGAGGGAAAACTAAGGTTTATAAGAAAGATATTTTGGGTTCATTTTGTGAGATAGTGATGAGACATTTCTGAAAATGGTTTGGTCAAATTTGAGGAAAACTGTGGGTTTCATTCTGCCTACTGGATTTTTGTTTGTTATGGATTGTATATATATATCCTTCTTTTTGTCTGCACTTTCAAAGAGAATCTCCTTTAATGTTATTCCAGCAGGAGGAACTCTATGAGGTAGGTTGATGATCGGTCAAGTCATTGAGGTGCCATAAGACATACACTTTATTGAATATACATCTGACACTGAAGAAGCAAAATCAACTCTAATTTTCCCACACAAAAATCTGGTTTGTTAACAATAGCTTTTCATAACCCCCACCTACCAAATGTTCACGTTGCCCAATTACATCTCTTTGGTTTGCTATGGGAACGATCCACTTCTCCCTCAGACACCTGCTTTTGTGACCTTGGGTCTCACGGTCCGTGGATGGCTTCTTAAAACTCCCATTTCTTTCCCAGTTTCTGCCTCCCCCCAATTGCTATGGCAAGTTGAGTAGCGACAGAGCTTAGCAAGCATCTTCAACCTTGACACCCACAACTGAGAAGGGACTATACGTAGATCTCTTCAACTTTTTAATCACTTACTACATCGATTGTCATACTCAAATGTTTGCAAATTTTCTTTTTTTTTTATATTATTTTTATTGGTTTTTTAATTTTTAACAGAAAAAAATAAAATCATAGTGTTAAAGTAAACAATAAACATGCTTTGAAATCATCCACAAACAAAACATAAATACTTATTTCAATACATCTAATAATAATAACTCAACTGAAGATAATCATAAACCACATTTACTAAACAATTAACATTACTGCTCGGTACCCCCACCACCACATCCCCCTAACCCTAACCTTCCCCCCTCACTTACCAACTGACTACCTACTCTCCTCCCTCTTTCTCTATCTCCCTCCTTCTCTCCACCCAACTATCCCTACTCTTCCCCCTTCTTATCAACTTTCTACTTACATCAGCCTTCACTCCTCCTTCCTCTTTCCATCAGATGTGGTGCCCAGAGGCCACCCGAGCAACCCCTTTATAGCAATAATTTCATATTCTGACATCAACCCCAATTGCAGTTGAGAAAACATAATATATAAAATTATAAACCCTCCCTACCCCCCCCCTGACTTCCCAGAGTGAGTACAGGGTAAAACAAAAAAAAACCCCACTACTTCAAACAAAATTATTATATAATCCTAACAAGAATTTTAAACTATATACTAAATACAATCTCTTCCTAACATAAATCATTTCAATCCATTAAACATAACAAACAAATCATCTTGTTAAGAATATTAATTTTCATTTACATATCTAAACCATCAATCTAACAATCAGTCCATCACTTCAATTCATTGAGAGGTTATATAGAGTCACCCAAACAATCAAGTTTAGTATATATCTTTCTAGACAATCTAGATTGATTGTTTGCAAATTTTCTTTTGGCACAACTTATAAACCGTTTTTATTTTTTCATTTGAAAAATAGTAGGAAATTACACTTCTGTTTCTTGACAGTTTCCTAGTGCCCCTCAACACTGTGATTTCTGGGGCCTAATAGGGAAGCACAAAAAAGTCTTGAGAATAAATTGCTCACACTTTTCTTAACTAAACAACAGAAGAATATTGTTGGCCAAGGAGAACAGTAATGGAAGGCGAATGTATGAATGAGGCCACAGAGTGGATGATGTTACTTATAACAGTGTTGGGACAGAACATGTAGCTAAGATTATTAAACTTAATCCCAACACTTTTGGTTGTAGATAGAGTTTGAATTCTATCTCTATAGTAAACAAATCTACATTGACAGTAGCCAATATAATGTGATATGTCTCATAAGTTACAAGGTATCTGTACATTGGGAATAAAAGACCTTGCTATACAAATAAGTATAGCAGCAGTATAGCAGCAGTAACAATAACATCAACATCAGTCTTAACTTTTATTTAGTGAAATGATATTTAATGACTCAATAATTATTTCTCAATTTCTGGCTTGGGATTCTGATGACTTCTGCGAGTACACTTTTGTCACTTCAAATCAATGAAGAAAAAGAAATATATCCCAATTTTATTTGCCAGAAGATTCCCACCTGCCCCTTTTATTATAAAGATAATAGCTAAAATATGGTATTCTAGGCAGGCTCTTAAAAGTGTTTGCTCTAGAGAAATCTACTTTATATTCTTGTCATATTCTGTTGATAGTCAAGGTCAAATTGTTAAGCCAGGCACAAAGACTATCACGGCAACATCTTTATGCCAAAGATGCAGAGTGTTTTATTTGATGTTCTAGGAAATAAATAGGTATGTTATGCATTCAATTATGTCTCAAATAGAGCCATGGTATTGCTTTTTTAAAATAACCAGAACAATTGAAAATGGTCATGAAGGAAGACAGCTGTTTATATGCTTCAGAAACTAGCATGAAATTGTTCAGCTATTATGAACAGAGGCCAGACTGAAAGCAGTTTAAGGATGCTTTTATCAACTTCCTTTAGGGCAAAGTTTATTTGACAACTGAATAATAAAAAAATAGATCTCCACTCTTAGTACAAGAGCTGCTTATAGCTTCTCCAGGCAAAAGGTCACATCTCATTATCTTACTGGTGAATTTTTATTGTACAGGATATGTGCTTCATGTTAGTATGTGTTTACAATCTCTGAGCAGCTTTTTTTCACCACAGGGAAAATCAAGGAAATTGCCACATATAAAATGTTAATTATTATAATTTATATAACCTTAATTTAAAAGGGGGGCAGAAAGGAAAGGAAAATCCAATGTATTG
This sequence comes from Bothrops alternatus, assembly GCA_034064705.1. Lineage (NCBI taxonomy): Eukaryota > Metazoa > Chordata > Lepidosauria > Squamata > Viperidae > Bothrops > Bothrops alternatus. Next base: position 16,881,800 of record JARGCV010000016.1, on the reverse strand, counting down.
CATTAAGGAAATTATTTTATAAAGAAAAAGAAAGAGTAAAGGAAAGGGGAAAGGACCAAAACTAGAACCATAAAAGACAGACTAAGAATTAAAATTAAAATAGGCAAGAAAATGGTAAGAGAACATCTGTCCACTCTATATGAGGTCATATCACCAGGACTTGACAGATTATATCCTTGAGTTCTGAAGGAGCTGGCAGATGTAATTTCAGAACCACTGAACCATATCTTTCGAAGTACTTTCAGGGAAGTACCACAGGACTGAAAAAGAGCTGATATAGTTCCCATCTTCAAAAAAAGGTGGGGGGAACAGATCCAGGAAACTACAGACCAATCAGCCTAACATCAATACCTGAGAAAATACTAGAAAAGATAATCAAGGCAGCAGATCTGTGAACATCTAGAACCTGTGTCAAACTCACCACGCTACGTGATGTGTCACGAAGTATTGTGACTCTTTTTGCATTGCCGGCAATGGGGTAGATGCAGCTTTGGTATGATGAAACCGGTCTACGGGCCGGCAGTTTGACACCCCTGACCTAAAAGCAAGTAAACCCCAACATGGGTTTGTCAAAAACAGATCATGCCAAAACAAATATTATTTCATTCTTTGACAAAGTGACTAAATTAGTGGACCAATGAAATGCTGTGGACCTAGTATACTTGGATTTCAGTAAGGCATTTGACAAAGTAGACCACAACCTACTTCTTGGTAAACTAGAAAAATGTGATATAGACAGCATCACCATCAGATGTGTAGTTTTTAATGGAACTACATCTACAGTACATGGAGGGAAGTAAACAGCGGGGTAACAAAAGGTTCTGTTTTCAGTGCAGTACTCATCAATATCTTCATGAACAATTTAGATGAGGGAACAGAAGGGGAACTCATCAAATCTGCAGACAACACCAAACTTGCAAGAATAGCCAACACCCCAGAAGATAGGATCAAGATCCAGATGGATCTCAATAGACTTGAACACTGGGCTCTATCTAACAAAATGAAACTCAGTGTAGAAGAAAGTAAGGTTTTACACTTAGGCAAGAAAAACCAAATGTACAGGTACAGATTAGATGAAACTTGGCTCAATATTAGTAACTGCAAGAGAAATCTTGGAATCCTAGTAGACAATCACTTAAATATGAGCCAGCAATGTCCTGCAGCCACCAAAAAAGCCAATACAATCCTAGACTGCATTAACAGAGGGATAGAAAAAACAGTAATTTTGAAATTTATCTTTCAAATGGACAGTAAATTTTGCCTTTCATCTCTTAATCACCTTTAACGACTATTAATCTTTACTACATTAGGTTAAAAGAGGCTCTCTTTAATCACAGCCTGCTATGCCTTTTTGAAGACTTGCACCATTTTGGGAATTTCTTTAGTGTTAAACAACAAGGAAGAAGGCTGCTAAGGCAAGCCAAAATAAAGAAGTGTGGAGAGCAAAAAGAAAAAAGAAAAGAAAAGAAGAAAAGCTGAGGGAGAAACATAAAGACTGAAAGCTGTGGTTTTATTGTAGTAACTTGTAGCTTGGTCTGCTTTGCTGTGGGTGGCTAAAACTTTCTGATTTTTGTGATTCCTGAACTGCTAGCAATTCTTAAATGACTAACAAAAAAAAAAAAGCTATTTTTTGACCAAAGAGGGAGTCAAGATGGAGGAGCAAATGATTAGAGATATATTTGAACATTTTCTAAAATCCACCAGTTTATTGACCAGCTGTGCTCCAAGGATGATTAAAAAAAAACCTTTCAAACTACTTTAGAGATGCAAACATCTGTAGAAAGTTACCAAACTACTGAGGCAACTTTACAAGTAGCTGAAAACGCAGAGGAGTTAACCGCAATTTTGGAATAGAAACCTGACACCAACTTTTATTATTATGGTTTAAACATAAATCTCTCAACAACTGAAAGAAGAGCTTCAAGAAAATCTGCAACTCTTAAAAATACAAGTTTAGGACTTTTTTTTTAAAAAAGGACATTAACAAGGTCGAGAAATCCTTGATTAAAAAGGGAGGTTTATAACTACTTGATAAACTTTCCAGAGAAGAAAAAGATTTTACTCTATGAAGACAAGCTGGAAAGAGTGATTTAAACTTAATGAGTTAACTGGATCTAGGATAGATTTTTATTTGCTTGATATTTGTAATTGAAAGAAAATCTTAATCCAAAATTTGAAAATGTAATTTATATATTTGGATATCATGTCTGGATTTTGTGGTTGTGATAAAAAAAATTGAAATTTTGACTTGGGTTTTGTTGAGTAGATAGGTTTGTCATTATAGAAATGGCTAGTTGTATACTAATGTGTAAAAACAAAAAGTTGAGGCTGGAGTGTTTTTATCTTGTACTGTGCTAAAAAGCCTCAGAAGTCAATGCCTTTTCTTTCTTTTTTTCCTTTGTACCTCACATTTTCCTTTTACCCCCTCTTTTTCCTTCCCCTAATTCCTTATTTCTGATTTTCTTTGTATTTCATATATTAAATAAATATTTTTTAAAAAGCAGTGGCTGGAAACTAATCAAGGAAAGAACCAATCTATAGTTAAGGAGAAATTTCCTGATAGTCAGAAGAATAAACCAGTTGGATGGCTTGTCGCAGTAGTTGTGGGTGCTTCATCCCTGGAGGCTTTTAAAAAGAGATTGGAAAACCATTTGTCTGAAATGTATAGGGAGAGGTGAGAGGGGAAAGGGGAAAGAAGAAAGGGGAGGAGAGGGGAGGAGAGGGGAGGAGAGGAGAGGAGAGGAGAGGAGAGGAGAGGAGAGGAAAGGAAAGGAAAGGAAAGGAAAGGAAAGGAAAGGAAAGGAAAGGAAAGGAAAGGAAAGGAAAGGAAAGGAAAGGAAAGGAAAGGAAAGGAAAGGAAAGGAAAGTTTATATCGAGGGAGGGAGAAGGAGAGAGAGAAAGAGAGATTATTTGTTGACCTGTGTATCTACTACGTAGATAGGTATGGGGGTGATCTGTATTCAGTTGATATTTTTCTTTCCTGTGAATAAAAATATGAAACTCTCACTTCATGACCAGGCACGGATCAGAAGAAACAATTTTATAATTAGGATATCTAGCAGAAAACATTATATCAAGTTATTGAAGCTTCATGTGATGCTGCTTTAATAGTTTGTGGCTCACAGTGCCTTATCTTCTCACATTCTGAATTGCTTGTGCAGTTACAGCATACAAAATAATCATAGGAATGTGAGTGCTGCATCAGGTAGAGAGAGGAAGGCTCTTCAGAATAGCAGAATAAAAGCGTTGGAAGGGACCTTGAAGGTCTTCTAGTGCAACCCCCTGCTCAAGCAGAAAACCCTGTACCATTTCAGACAAATGGTTGTCCAATCTCTTCAGAAAATGGATTCCAAATATCATTTTAAAACCCTGAGAAGGACAATTGATATTGATTGTTCAGATCTGTTGAATTATCTTCCTCTTGGTCCCTTGAAATCATAAATAATTCAAAGCAGCTTGCATAGAAAAGTCTAGAGAAAATATCCCCATTGGATTGTAACTATGGCTTTTAAAAAAGCGAGAAGGAAGCACCATTATACCTTTTCCACCTCACCCATAAACAATCTTTCTGAACTCCCAATTACTGGACCACTTTCTACTTACAAGTTGCACTCTGTTACAGTATATTTAAATGTTCAACCATTTTGACGCATCTGCATATAGCACTGAACCTGATTTGCTTCATCACAGTTAATTTAATGAACAATAATAGGTTGGGCCTATTATTAAACTACAAACCACAATTTAAAAATGCAATAGCTAGGTTCACAAAACCCACTTTTAAAGCTTTTCCTGAAAGTTATTTTAATGGAATACTGGTGTGTATTTTAAGTAACAACTTAACAGCACATACTTCCCTTAAATAATTTAGCTATTAAAAGGAACAACAAGAAAAACAATGAAAATGAATAACATTGATTTTAGCATACAATACCTAAGAAATTTATGCATATTAGACAGAACTGTACTTTCTCTGCCTAACAGTAGGATTGGCCCTTGATCTCCGCCTAAGGCAAAAAATCCTTTTATTGCTTGTGCAATGCAAAATAGAATCTTCAGATTTTGTCCTTGAAAATCAAGTTTGCTTACCAAAGTTTTCACCCAACATTATAGAGAGTAAAAACTCCTGCAAGAGTATATTATATGGATTACCTTAACAACTGTACAGTTTTTCAGAAGGTGGAATAATTGAGCTTCCTCCAGTACAGTGTATAATTTTTTAAAACATTCACAGCTTCCCCAAAACAACGTTGTAATTTACAGCTAAAACACAAACTACGCTAGGATTCAAAAGACTGTTGAACATAATATTAGCTTAGCAGGTATTCTTAAAATCTTCCTTTGGAAGTAAAGAAAAATATTGAGGTAAGGGATAGAAAATCTTGGATACAAAGTCACAGAAAATTGAAAAGAAAACCCATTTTGTGCAGCATTATGTAACTTTTTAAAGCAGGTGTCACATTTTAAAAACAACATTCTTTTAACTTGCTTTGATTTAACCTAAATTCTTAGATGTGGAAGAGAAAACACTTTGAAAAGCTGTCATCCTTTTAAGTCCCTGAAAAGAGCTGGCAATGGGTTACTTTCTTGGCTGCAACTGAAAAGGAGCTCTCCACTAGATCCTCCCTATGCTGTGATCATTAATTCAGAGGGAGCCGTGCCTGTTCTCCCCACCCCAACCAGCTTTTCTGGCTACAGATCCTTTCCAGCAATCTGCATCATCACTGCACATCACTCTGAAGTGGCTAGCCTGGCAACATCTGAGAAAACATCTGGCCACAGCATCAGCCTCTCCAGGAGGTTAGAGGGAACCTAATTCTTCTTCCACCCTGCTCCTGGCTAAGAAAGCCATTCTTCCTGAGCCCAAAGCCATGCAGGCTAAATCTTAATGGAAGCAAAGTGTGGTATCAGAATACCCATCTCACAGAAGACCCATATATTTGGTGTTCCACAATATTGCCATTCCCACAAAAAAAAAAAAAACCTGCACCACAGAGGGGTCTGGTCTCTCTGGCAATTAGAAGCAAAAAGGCCAATGGCTGAAGAGGAGTGGGCAGGAGGCCACCAAACCTCTTCTAGGCAACATAGACTACATCCATGGGACTTTGTCTCTTGGTTTCCTATGGAAAACATCATTTTCCTGTTCAGTCATCTTGATCCAGCTTCAGGCTGCTTAGATCCAGAACATGGGGACTATTTAAATGAAGCTTATTATTTTTCCCTATTCAAAACATTGGAATATTGTAGATTTGCTTCCCTGAAAGATGTCTCTGGAAGTACATCTTCTATACAAGTCAGTGGTGACCTTTTTTCTCATAGCGAAAAGACCTATATTCAAAAATATTATTTTATTTATTAGATATTTATTCTGCCTCTATTGCTTTATGAATTACTCAATATGGCAAACATTCCTAATACTCCTTCTATTTTCCACACAACAACAATCCTGTGAGGTGAATTGGAGTGAGGCTGAGTTGCATGGAGAATATAAACCTGGATTTATGTTAGTTCATCAAGTTTGGTTTTGGTTTAGTAGGACATGTAAACTGAATTGTTTAGTCTGTTCAGAAAATCATGACTAAAACAACTCATGCCTTAAAATGTGTGAATTTATCCATTGTAGCATAGCAAACTTTGGTTAAGTCTCAAGAGTCTTTTTGTTTGCAGTTGTGGGAAGTCAGCCCCCCCCCGAGAAAGAAATATTTTGGGGAATATTAAAAAGGCAGAATATTATATTTCCCCAAAGGATCTTAAAGGCTGAAACCAACCTCCCCCCTCCCAAGTCTCTCTGCCCCAAACAGAAACTAGGTCTGCAGAAATGCAGATGTGATAATCTTGTCAGAAGGACTGAAGCCAGGAAGCTGGGATTAGAAAGATCCCTAGAATCAGCAATCCCTCACACCAAAAAATCCAACACAGGACATAGTCATCAGCCACAGCCCCAGGGAAGCAGGATATGACCTTTGGGACATAATAGGATTAACCCACCACCAACAGAATACCAGAAAGGCATAGTCAGACTCAGGTCAAAGTTCATACCACAGGAACAACTCCAAACAAAAGCTCAAGAAGGTATAAAAACCCACCACTCCCTACTACATGTGGTCAGCTTTCCCAGAGCTATCTTTCTATCTGGCCCTCCTCTTCAATAAACTACAACATTCTTTCTAAAGCAGTCTCTATTTTGATTATTCCCAGCTTGGACTGTACTCTGATGAATGCCTAGTGGACAATCATTTAAATATGAGCCAGCAGTGTGCTGCAGCTGCCAAAAAAGCCAACACAGTGCTAGGCTTCATTAACAGAGGGATAGAATCAAGATCACATGAACTATTAATACCACTTTACAATGCCTTGGTAAAGCCACACTTGGAATACTGCATCCAGTTTTGGTCACCACGATGTAAAAAAGATGTTGAGACTCTAGAAAGAGTACAGAGAAGAGCAACAAAGATGATTAGGGGATGGGAGGCTAAAACATATAAGGAATGGTTGCTGGAATTGGGTATGTCTAGTTTAACAAAAAGAAGGACGAGGAGGGACATGATAGCTGTGTTCCAATATCTCAGGGGCTGCCACAAAGAAGAGGGAGTCAAGCTATTTTCCAAAGCGCCTGAAGGCAGGACAAGAAGCAACGGGTGGAAACTAACCAAAGAGAGAAGCAACCTAGAACTAGGGAGAAACTTCCTGACAGTTAGAACAATTAACCAGTGGAACAACCTGCCTCCAGAAGCGGTGAATGCTCCAACACTGGAAGTTTTTAAGAAGAAACTGGACAGCCATTTGTCCAAAATGGTATAGGGTTTCTTGCCTGAGCAGGGGGTTGGACTAGATGACCTCCAAAGTCCCTTCCAACTTTATCATTATTATTATAAGATTTTTCTTTCAACACAGTGGAATAGAAATATAATAAATAAATGAATCGATTGAGAGCATTCTGTGTTTACATAAACAAAGGCACTAACTATTCAATTACATTTTAGTCAGTATATTTTGTGAACTACTGGTATGGTTAGTTTGGGTTAAGTGTGCTGTGTAATTCCCAGAATCCCAAAAGGCTGGGATTCCACACCAGTTACACTGAATAAATTACTCTTGAATAAGATACAATACATTCATATAGTATGCCCATATCAAATCCACAAACAGAATTTTACGAAGTGTAAACCCAAGCATCCGTACCTTTTTCTTTCTATTTCAAACACAAGCATCCATATCCTTCTCTAAAATGCTGGTTCTCCATTACTTATAGTAAAAAAAGCAACAATCCTGAAAAGAATTATCATCAGAAGAAGAAATTATTTCTTGCCCAGGGCAATTCCTACAGATTGCTACTTCTCTGCTTCAATTAACAGCAATTGTCAAGTAGATGACCAGAGAGAAAAGAGTCAATCTCCTCTTTCTCTGTCATCTCACTCAAGATCTGTATTTCCAGGCTGCCATTAGTATTGGCAAAAGAGCCATCTGTTCCATGTTGTCCAGTAGCTTAGCTCTGGAAAAAGTGGGTAGACTTCTTAGAACTCCATAGATCACAGAGCAGGTGAGGGAACCATCTGGTATGCAAGCTATGGGTTGTCTACCTGTGCCCCCCAAAAGAGCAAATCACTGTAGTTTCTCTTAATCCAGTGCTATGATACATTCAGGGTTCACTAATGTCTAGCAGGTTTTCCAGAAATTAAATAGTGTATTACTAGCAAAAGGAATCCACTCTAGTGGCAACAGAATGATACAAATGGTAGCTGAAAACTTCGTATGCTGTTTGTTCTGAAAATCAATGCTGCATTTGGCTTTTTTTTTTACTACCCATTATCCTCTTCTGCACTGCCAGTTTGGTACAATTAGCAAGAATTTTAATTTCATGCTGTTTTACTGCACATTATTGCAATCTAAAGAGGCAGTAAAGAAAGGCTGAGCTGTTGCTATGAACAATAATGTTTCAAAAGGACTGGTGGGAAAAGACTAAAGATGCTTTTTTGAAAGACAGGACTCAGACAGATCTTATCCTCCAAATTCTGGGATACCGGTAGTTCTCAGATGAATTTTGTTTGCTTTTTCATTTTTTTATATTTGCATAGTTAATAGCTATTTGTCATAAGAAAGGGATTTGTGTGCATGTATGTCAGACAGTTGGAAGAGCAGGATAAAGCAATACACTGAGGAAAGGCACTATATAAATCTAACAAATCAATAAATTATTTATCTAAAACAATTTTATACAAACATTCTTTATCAGCAATTCCCAATCTTTCCAGGTCTGCGGACCAGCACCGGCAACAGGGGTGTGTGAGGGGATGGCTTTGCATACATGCCATTTGCACAAATGCAGCTTTGCACACTCACACACCACTTGTGCAGCTCAGTTTCCAACAGGCTATGACCTTGCACCAGGCTGCAGACCAGAGGTTAGGAACCCGTTTGTTAGAGAATTTTAATTTCTCTGTTGGTGAAAAAATAAATCAGAAGCTCTCACAGCTGACTGCATTTAGCTGATTCAAATAACCTTTTTATATTCATATCAAAATATTTACAATACCATACATTCTTCTTTACAGCAACATAGCTCAATGAAGACTTCTTACAGAGAGATACAGAGACAAACCTGAGACTGAAAATTCAGCTTCTAACTCAATACCCTTTTGCACAGACTCAGTAGCACTTTCTTCACATTGGCTGACTGAGTTACCACATGACTCTTCCTGCTCATGAATATTCCAGCACTGTTTTATATAAACTATCCTCTTTGTTAATTTACAGTTCAGCATGTATTGTCAACCTAACAATGGGAAAACTGAATAAATGATAGTTAAGGTAATCACTGGTGTATATGCTGAGAACATCAGAATATCAGTAACTTTCTGTGAGCGGAATAGTTGCTCATAGGATTTTCTGCCTCAGATCACCAAGCAGAGTATTGGTCTTTGAGGCCAGGCCATCGACAGCAGAAATAATGTATGCTTTTCTGCCTCAGGCTATAAAATGTCAGATCAGTTCTTCATACAAAAATGAATGGGGAAGGAAGAGGACAAGCTTTACAATTTTCCCACCATGTCTCTCTATTGATTATTACAGCATAATATAGCATTTAATGCAACACAGCACAAATGAGAAAAAATAAGGGTGCTTCCTCATATGCTCTTCTTCCTGTGAAGAGTAAACATCTACTTCTACTTTATGCACCCAACACAATAAAACACCTGTTGTGTTCACATCATGCATTAGAGCAGGGCAGAGCAGTGGATGTAATCCACAAGGGATGACCTCCCCTTTAGTCTGACTTTTCTATATGATTTCACAAGTAGAACTTGAATTGAAATTTGGATAATCACAACTACGGTGGTCAGTTCACTAATGTTTACTATTAAAATTGAATACTTCAAAAAAAGTCCTTCCTTATTTTTATTTTTATTTTAAGCCAAAAGTTGGCTAGAAAGAGTAGAAAGTTCAATTATGTGTCCTCGTTACATGTCGTTAACTCCTTGAAATGAAAATGCGTATACACTTTGTGAGAACATTTCCATTAGTAAAAAGCTACTTTATAGCTTCTGATACTAATGTGATGGTCCCTTACTATGCTCTTATTCTTTGTGAATTATTCTGGGTTGGCTGGTAAATAAAAGAAGCATTGAAATGTGAAAACCATTAATCCAAATTATCAACTGAAATGCATGTACTGGAAATTCTGGAACTGCAATCCCAATGCAACTAGGGGGACCAGTTCAGAGAAAGCTGTATAACTGATATCCAGTTATGAGCAATTGCTCTATATTTAAAAAAATCCCTTGCTACTTCCGTTAAATCATTAGCTTAATTAAATATAGAAAAGTTTTGTTTTTTAAGTATAATGTCAAACTTCCCTGGGGACCTGTGTTTCCTTGGGACTCTGAATTTGTCTAGGACACATGGAGGTTGGTTTTCAGTGTAGTTACTGATGTCCCATAATGGAAGGAAATATTTTACTGCTTGTTTTTTTCAAGCCACTGCTGCTTCTAGTGAATCTCTTCCATAGTAAGTGAAAAGCAAGTATAATTAATTTCCTTCTCTTAAATTGTATAATTTGAAATTAGGAAGAATAAAGTATTTTACAACATACTGATTTTGATGAAATCAAAATCCAGAAAGATGTAAATTCCATGGGAACTAGAAATATAATCCTGTATAGCAGTGGTTCTCAACCTTTTTCAGGTTGAGACCCCACTTGCCCTGCCCATGTGCAGCGTGACCCCGGCGTGCGCGCGTGTGCATCGGGCCGATCCGTGCATGCGCGGCGCGCGCGTGATGAAAAAAAAACAAAAACAAAATGGCGGACCGCGACGGGCCGATCCGTGCATGCGTGGCGCGCGCGTGATGGCCCGAACCGCGCATGCGCGGCGCGCAATAAACAAAACAAAAAAATGGCAGACCGCAACAGGCCGATCCGCGTATGCGTGGCGCACGCATGACGGCCCAAACCGCGCATGCGTGGCGCTCACATGATAAAAAAACAAAACAAAACAAACAAAAAACAAAATGGCGGACTGCGGTGTCCGGCGACCCCCGCGAAATGGTCGTTCGACCCAAATGGGGTCGCGACCCATAGGTTGAGAACCGCAGCTGTATAGCAAATTAATTGCAAGAGACATTTCCTTAAGAGCATCAGCTTTCTGGTAGCAATGGAAAGTTCTTCTTTCCACGTATGAGCTGCTGGGCAATGTGGTAGGTTTCTAAATTACTGTAGCCTCCTGCTGGTTGGTAAGGTGGTGTTCCAACTTAATTCTGCCAATTAGGGAGAAAAGATCCAGAATGCAAGGCAAGAGAAAGCCCACTGAGGCAGAACAGAGCAATGTTCTGGTTGTTCCTCATGTCAAAGGCAATGTCAGAGATTTTTATGTAGCTGTCTTTGATATGTCCTGCCAATTTTGTTGTGCTCAAGAAATGTCTTTGTTGATGCGGCTAATTACCTTGACATCCTACATGTACTCCAAAGTGCATGAATGCATCTTCCTCGTGACCACAGCTCAATAACAGAGGCAGTGTCTAATTGTTCGATTATTCACAGTAGTGGGTAGCTGACTGAAAAAAAAAAAGAGCCACATGATAGAGCCTGACTCACATGACTGAGACATTCAGTGTGATTAGAACCAAGTGGGATCTGCTTACTTGAAAAAATTTTCCAGTACAGGTAATAGAATGTCCAAAGTAACTTTCCCCAAATTGGTGCTCTTGAAATATGTTAGGACTGTTACTTTCAAGAAGTTTCCAAATTTGCAAAAGTATCTTAAGCTTCTGTAATGGCATTTGCAAAATAAAAATTAAAAAAGAAACAATACAAAAGATGCATGTCTTCCAATCTAAATTTAAGATTGGATTTCTGTGAGGCAGAAATTATCTCTGCCAGCGTAGATACTTAGACCTTAGTCAGAACCACAAATTCTTCAATTTTTATCCTTTGCACCAGCCTTTCCAAGTAGGACTATTCTAAATATACAACAGTTATGATTCCCTGAATTCTCAGTTAATTTCAGTCAGCTTCATATTATCATCATCATAATAATTTAACATTTACCCAAGTAAATAAGCATTTTAACTCAAGTGTAGCAATGTCCTTCTATTGCAAATGTTCTCTTTCCCTGAAGATAACTTGCATTCACTGCTCAACCTGAGACAAGAATAGAGATGGCTTCTAAAATATTAGAGTATCCATCTTGTATTCCAGTTCCCATCACATCCACTCAGCACGTTTGTAGGAAATAACATGATTTCTACATGAGGACAACTAAAATGTACCAGATTGGATAAACCTGTACTGATGTACAATGTTTTAGGGAAAAATATTTTAATAAAGAAAATAAGACCCTCACTTAATTATTTACTTTGTGCTGCCGTTTCTTCCAAAGATGGGAGGAGGACCTGAATATTTTAATTACTCAAACACTTTAGAAGCTGAAATCAATCTGCAATACTGAACTATACATCTGTTGGGAGATATAAGTGGTGCTCATAAGCAAACACTTTTGATAAGCAGAAAACGTGGATCGGGGAAATTCCAGCATTCAGAATTAAACTAATAGTTCAACAACATCCTATAGACAGGCAAATGTGTTCAAGCATAAAAAAGATATTTTTATAATAATAGTTACCTTCTCATATATCAAATGAATACCCATGTTTTGGTGTCATCTTTTATACACATCATACTTCTTAACCTAACATGGCAAAGATATATTCTTTTGGGGTAACTAGCATGGTGTAGAGTGCAGAAAAGGAGTAAGAAGTAGTGAAACCAAAAAAATAAGGTTTAAGATCAGTGAAGGAAAGCGGAACATAATTCAGTCTAGCACACACTACTTATTTTAGTCAGCAACAGTACTTGGGAAGGGCAGGTCAATGCGATAGAGATCTTCCTTAGGGCTATAAGATGGTGGACACATGGGAATCAGGATTCTATTGCAGCTGTGGTTTCTTGGCTTGATCCTGGGGGCAGTGACAGAGGAAAAGAGGTTGCACAGTTGTTGAAATTAAATACAGAGTAGGGGCTTTTCTGGAGGTACAGAACTACTATGGCAGTGAGGCTAGAATGTTGCCTGTAGCCCTGTATTGCTGTATTGCTGTATTGCTGTATACTGTATGTATGAACTGAATGCATGCATACACGCATGTATGCATTTATGGTAGCATGCTGTAATGATCTTCATTTTATTATTTTTTGTTCAACTGGAGACTTTGGTCTTCGGTGTTGTGGCTCTCAAGTTGGTAGGTTGGTCCTGATATAGCATCCAGAGTTATTTTACACCAATTACATTTACTATATCTCTCTACATTTCTGTTCTTGCCAACCAATTTTGTGAAACAATAATGCAAATGAGTGTGGTGTGTAGGATTTTCTCACTAGCCTCTTTTTTATATATCAACTATATTAACCACATTATTGGTCTTATATTATTTTTTCCAATGTCCAAATCATGAGAAATTGTGCCACCAATTTTTCAGTTCTGAACAAGTCAATAAAAACTTATGCATTCAGGGTGATTAAAAAGAACAGTCTGAGGGAAACTGTTGGTGAAGTCTCTTCTCTTGCAGTGTAATTTTGAGGCAAGACACATACTTTAATGCCCTGCCTCTTGGAATTCATATTTCTCCCTTTTTATTCCAAAGCCGAACTGGAATCAGTAACAAACTAGAATTCTAATTCTACCAGTGCCTGAACAGTTTCCTTGCTGTTCAGCATATGGGATTCTTAACAAAGCTTCTCCAGCTGTATTTCTGGATACCCTCTGCACTGGATGATTTGATGGGCAGGCTTCTGACTATTCATCTATCTTGATGGTGCATTACTTGACTTTTCCCCTGATTGGTTTAGGAAATAGAGAATGCAACCTGAAAATGAAATAAATTGAAAACGTTCAAAGCTCTTTTAAAAAGGAAGGAAGGAAGGAAGGAAGGAAGGAAGGAAGGAAGGAAGGAAGGAAGGAAGGAAGGAAGGAAGGAAGGAAGGAAGGAAGGAAGGAAGGAAGGAAGGACCTAAAAGAAAACAAAAGAAAACAACTTAAATTGGGATTCGGATTAAAATATTTAAAACTGATAGGGGATAAAAAAATGTGAGCCCTTATTATAATATTTTCCCTGTATCTATATCAGCGGTTCTCAACCTGTGGGTCATGACCCCATTTGGGGTCGAACGACCATTTCACGGGGGTCGCCAAACAACGCAGTCCGCCATTTTTTTCCCTTTTCCTTAGCTGTGCTACTCCCTGTTATTCTTGAATAGAGTCTAATAGACTCTCTTGAATAGAGTCTAATTCTATTGGCTTTCAAAAGCCAATAGGAATTGTCCAGGCTGTCTCTGCCCTGCTGAGCCTGCCAAAAGTCCCAGTCTGCAAATGGTGCTGCAAGTTGTCTGCAGCGAAGGCGAGCTGTCTAGAAGTTTCCACCCCTCCCTGCTGAGCAACTACCAAAAATGTAAATAAAAGAGGGCCAGGGGTGGGAGGCCGCCAGGTGCAGGGAGGGTTGCTGGTGCGCATGGGGCCCGGTGGGTGCCTTACCTCCCTTGGGCTGGGCCAGCTGGTGGCCCAGCTGGTGGCCGCCCTGCGCCGTCGCTGCCTCTTGCCAGCTACGCCTCGGTGCGGCGCTCCCGGGCAGGGAAAGTCCTCGACTTATGACCGATTGGGAGTCCTCGACTTACGACCGGTTGGGAAGTCCTCGACTTATGACCGGTTGGGGGTCGCAGCATTAAAAACGTTGAGAACCACTGATCTATATACTTTCAGCTGTCAAGGCAGGAAGATTCTTCCTCAATCAAATTTCCTTTTCTCTGTAGTTCTCTGTAGATAACTTTATTATCATTCTTCAGTAAAGAGGTAATTGAGACTATAAAGCTGACAGAGGTCACTTATCTCTAAGTTCTAAAGAAAACCCATCAATAAATATGATATCTGGGATAGAAAAAACTCATTTTCAAGGTGCAAACGCAGAGGATATCTACAACCATAGTCTCCAAAATGAGCACACGATCAGATGCAAAATCCATTCTTGCATTCGTGAGAACAAGAAATGTGTTCAGTAGTCATAAATGAATATGTAAATAATTGTTTCTCTATTGTTTGAGGGAATGGTGGACACCCCAGCAGCATCAATTTAGGTATTTTTCAAGTCTTTGAACGGTGAGCCCAAAGGATTCACTATCACCAATCTCGCATGAACAATGCAGTTTAGAATCATCAGAAAAGCTTGACAGCTAAATTGAAATAGACTATTCCTGCTGGACCTCTGTAAGCAGTCTTTTTTTTCACTGTATGATAAAGGACCAGCTTTCCTCTTTTTTAATTAACATACTCAAGCTAGTATATAATGGAAAGCATGAGCTATGGGAAAGGCCTTTTATCTGTGAAGTTGAACACTGGCAGTGTTGAAAGCACGAAGAATCTCCTGTAGTGAATCGTGATACTTTGATGGAGCTAAACTTTTACACTGAGTGTTCTACAAATGGGATTAGGAGGATTTATCTAAGGTTTTCCTCAGAAAAACAAAGAGGTTCTCAGAGCTATTCAATCGTATCAATCGTAAATGCATAATGGAATCACAAACTTGTGTGTGGGCTTATTGAAGGTATTCTATCATCACAAATAAGAACATCCATCTCCTTCATTAGTAAGGCTGCAAATTAACACCACAGTTTAATTCCTGACTCCAGCTCTGCTCCCCTCGTGGCAAGCAAGTTTAAATTTTATCTTCTAGCTGTGGAGAACCACAGAGATAACCTTGGAGAAACTACATGGCAACAATTTAAAAAAGATGTTTTATATCTGAGAAACAAAGAAAACCTTAAAAAAAGAAGCTCAGACAGGCTGTGCTTTAATTCCAGGGAGAATAAGAGGGAAGGAAAGGAAAACACAGTCAGGCTTTCAAGATTCTCTTATTAAAGCCAATACTCAATTTGGGGGGGGTTGGCCATTTTTTTTCCCTATCGCGATGCGGGCCGTCGCGCTGCGCATGCGCGATGCGGGCCGTCATGCCACACATGCGCGATGCGGGCCGTCACGCCGCGCACGCGCGATGCGGGCCGTCACACCGCGCATGTGCGATGCGGGCCATCGCACCGTGCATGCGCAATGCGCCCCGTCACGGCACGCATGCACGATGCGGGCGGGGGTCGCGCCTTGAGAACCGCTGCTCTAAATTCATTAGGTTGGCAGTGGTGAGCAGAACCAGGAAGTCTTACTGGCAGTTGGGTTCAAACAGAAGCAGTTATATTTAAAAAGAGCGCTAGGGGGAGGAATAATTTGCATTTCAAATGTAGGTAACATAGAAATGTACATGGCAAAAACTGAAGACAACGACAAAGTAGACTGATTTACATTAATACAGATTACATTGTATACATTGTGAGATGTTTGTATTAAATTCAAAACCATCATCTACCAAAGAATCTAACATTTTATTCATAGCAAATAAAAGACCAGTTAATATTTGCTAAGGCAGACCATGAACTAGACAGTATTTTCAGCAATTTGCACATCTACACAATTTGCCAGGATCTACAACAGATCCTAGTTGTCCTATCACCTTATAATCAGGGTCAAGTGCTCAGCAGCCTCTCAATATTTTGAGATTATATTTGGAAAATGTGGCCACAAATTTTCAGTTATGATACTGGGATTTAATTTTTTCAGGCTTGGAGAAAGGGCTTAAGAATGAGAATTGGAGAAGTTTTCCTTGTGACTCATATCTGCCTTTAACCTTCTGCCAAACCCAAAAACTTTGCCTGTACCTTTTTTGTGATACGAAATTCTCCAGATCACTTCCTATGATCATCCAGAAGGTCATTTTTCCCTCAGATAATATAATTCTTCATAAATGGGATAGAAATAACTTGAGAGTTAAAAGAAAAATTAAGAGAGAAAGGAAAGCAGATGGGTTTGTCCATTTCTATTCAAGAAATCTGAGTATTTTTATTTCAAATATCTGAAATAGCTTTGTACTATAATTCAGTCTCATCCACCATTTTTTAGAAATCTGAAAATTCACAACTAGAGAAAGTGAACAGAATAGCTAATAAGAACATCAAATTTTATAAGGAAGAGAAATGGAGAGAGAAAGGTGACAGGTTTGTCTCTTTGCTGGAAAATAAGGTGAAAAGACTGGAAGCCAAGTTTTCTTTTTTTTGTAATATATTTTATTGATCTTTTTTAAAACATAAATCACTTAATAATTGGTGAACAGTGTGTTGTCTGGGTTACATTTGTAAAACAATAATTAACAATTGATTTCTATAATCCATAATCCACATAATGATTTTAGTTGATTTCTTCTTTTCCCAAAATATCCTCTTTTGCAAACATTGAGTTAATACAGTTCTTACTGTTTTGATAGATAACAATTAAATATATATTTTTCCCAATATTCCTAAAAATAATAATCACATCAATATAATATTTCTTTTCTATCCAATCATTCTGGTTGTCTTATCATAGATCCTGTTACAGTCCTTATTTTAATTTGTTTCTCCCACCAAATTCTAGGTATTCTTACTGGTTAAGATTTTCTCAAAAATTAATTACATTTAAAAATTTAACTCTATTTTGCCATATGAACCATCTCACACTTTCACATTTCTTAAGGAATAGATAAAACAATGAAAAGAAAAGAAAGGAGAGCAAATATACTTCCCTTCGACCGGTGAGAGCGCACAGGGTCGGCCTCCTCCGGGTCCCGTCAGCGAAACAATGTCGTCTGGCGGGCCCTAGGGGGAAGGCCTTCTCTGTTGTGGCGCCCACCCTCTGAAACCAACTACCTCCTGAAGTCCACGTTTCTCCGACTCTCCTGGCTTTCCGAAAGAATTTAAAAACCTACCTCTGCCGGCAGGCCTGGGGATGATTGTTGATTGTGGTGTGACTGAGGAGTATGTGTGGGGTTTATTTTTAATGTTTTTTTCAGATTTATATTGAATTGTTTATTTGTATGTTGTGAGCCGCTCCGAGTCTGCGGAGAGGAGCGGCATACAAATCCGAAAAAATAAATAAAAAATAAATAAATAAAAGTAAAGAAACATAAAAAATAACATACTACTTAAAATATATATCCCTCCTAAGCTAATATATGTTTATTTCCTAAATTCCTTATTCTTTTTAACCACAATTAAAAATATGTTTAATCTTTAAACATTCAATTTAATATATCTAGTTATCTAATCCTTTAACTCTTATTCAAAACATTTTTATCCATTATATTTTTAAAAAATTCAATCACATTTAAGTATCTAAAACATTTTCTTTATGTAAGTCAGACATGTCAAACTTGCGACATCACGTGACGTTGCGTCATGTATAGGGACTGTTTTGCCATTGCCAGCAATGGGGTGGGCGCAGCTTCTGTGTGATGTGTCTGGCCCGTGGGCCGGCAGTTTGACACCCCTGATCTAAGTCAACTTTTTTATATTACTCATATCAAGAAAGAAAACAAAAAAGGGGAAAAAGCATACTATATTATTTAGGGAATTCATCCCTCTTAGAATAACATATATATTCCAAAACTTTTCTATTTCTTTAACCATATTCAAACAAATGTTTCTTTTTTAAGTATTCTCTCTGGTAAGTCCCATCATCTATTTTCTTGGTTTCCACTTTAGTCTTTTTCCTTTGCCCAGTATCTTTCTTAATCAATGTATTTTGCTGAATCAAAAAGTTTTCTGTATGTTCATAAATGTTGCTGTAGATATAAAAAGTGTATCAGGTGAAGTGTCTTTGTACGGGACTTCTGCCTTTCCATGTTTGTTGAAAATCTTTTTCTTTTTCTTTCTCTCCACTTCTCTTATCATTTCCTTTCCCTCCGATGTTCCTGACATCTCTACAGTCCATTTTATCCAATCTGTTTTCTTATCCTTAGATTTATTTTATAGTCTTAAGGGATAAATTATTTTTTCCAATTCTTGTAAATTTAACTAGGGTTAAATCATGTTTCCTTGTTTTGTTAAGTTCCATCTTTAAGTCTCTATTCTCAACTCTATTTCCATTTATCTGTTTTATCTGCTCCTTCTCTGTTGCTGTTGTCAGGGAATTTTTTTGTTGTAGAGTTAATTTAGAAATAGATTGATTTATATTATTTTGGATTTCTTTGTAGTTTAAAGTCATTGTTGTTTGAATTAATTGCAGTATACTATATATCTCCTCCTGTGAAGTATTTATTTTTCTTGATATGTTCTTTCTATATGTCTCTGATCCATGGTGGCCAAGAATTTGAGTTTTCCTCTTCCTTTCTTGTCTCTTCAAATAGCTTTAGAGTCCCAATTAAATAAATATTTGTAATCCAAATAGTTCAAAAAAGTTTTTCCCTGAATTTATAATTCTCTGTCTGAAGCCAAGATTATTGTCTTTTTTTTGTCATAGCTATTCTTTGTTGTTAAAAATTTGAAGGTCACAAACACAGATTAGCTTTTCCCAAATTGCCAAGTTTTATATTAAAGTCATAGCTGTCATAGTCTTCATCCACCGCTAGGTGCCAGCAAGTATTTGTTTTTCAATTTCCAAAATAAAATTAAAATGAGTGACTTAACCATTCAAACAATTTTAGATTTATCCAGTTTTAAATTTCAGATTTTATATTTATTTCACTTCTTATATTTTGATCCTCCATAAAAAGATTAATTCACTGCTTCCATTAGTATAAGGGTGGGGCAGAAATCCCCCTCCCTCCCTTTCAGAGGTATTTTGCTTCTCGGGGAATAGAATAGAATAGAATAGAATAGAATAGAATAGAATAGAATAGAATAGAATAGAGAAGAGAAGATTGAATTCCTCGCCCAGTTTTAAGCGTGCTGTTCACAGTTGTGCTGATTAGTGCTTTTGGACTTCGGCTGCTAGTAGCTAGGACTGGTCGATGCAATACAGCCAGCCTTTCTCCTGTCGGGTTAGAAGGCTTTCCCCAAGTTGAACGGAATGCTCACCGCCGTTTCAGAATCGCTGGAGCACCCTTCTTTCTTTGTCGCCTCTCTGGGGTGACTTAGACTCATTTAGGGTCCCCAGGCAGGGCAAAATTAGCCATGGGGGTGCGGAGAATCTGCAGCCCATGACCGGTCACTACCATGCAAAACCGGAAATCTGGAAGCCAAGTTTTCTTCTTTAGGACTCATTAGGGATGGTGAAGAATACAAAGCTTTCTCACAGAGAAGTTTCTATAAAGACAAGCAGAAAGAGATCTTCAAAGAGAACCAGACACAGGAAGTTATCTAGATGGAGAGGAAGAGGACTCCAAGGTTCAAGAAGGCATCTCAATGAGAATAGTAAGTACCTCGAGGCAAATGGCTAGAAAATGTGGATGAACCAGGAGAAAATCCATGATTTTTAAATTTGGTTTTTATTGAACTACCGGTATGATTAACCAACAGAGGCACAAAGCTGAATAACTGCTGGGTGTTAAGAATATGGTTGCATTTAAGACTAGAAAAAGTATGAGAAAAGAAAAGAATATTTGGAAAGCTCCAACTCACAACAAATATGGAAACAAGTATGGCCTTACTCTCCCAGCTTCTAGAGTTTGAACATCAATGCACAAGAGGAACTAGAAGTCCTAATGTGGAAAGTAAATGTTACCTGATAATTACTAGGGAAAGCTGTGGTAGTAGTTATACTTGAAATATTCAAAATAAACATACCCAATGAAAACGAAGGCATAGCATTTTATAAATAATAATAATAATAATAATAATAATAATAATAATAATAATAATAATAATAATAATAATAATAATAATAATTTTAAACACTGAGTTCTGTTAAAAGCACCTGGGAAAGACTAAAGGGATGAAAAACTCCAAATGATACTATTGTAGGAGCTTCATCACAGACAATCTACTAAGGCAGATGTGGATGATGCTGTTCTAAACCAGTTCATCAAGTTCTCAAGAGGGCAAGTTACAACGGTAATATGAGACTTCAATTTTTCTGTTTTTTTCCAGAATAACTCATGTAGGAATGAGTTCCTGTCTTACTAATAATTTTATTTTTTAGGTAATAAAATAAACAAGTGGGGTCTGCTATTCTGGTTCTTATCCTGATTAACCCAGAAAAATTGGTTGGTAGATTGAAGGTAGAAGGCATTTTAAAAGAAAGCAGCCATGTCACACTGGAACTCAAGATAACCAAGAGAGAAATCACTCGTGTTGATTGGGAGCCACCCAGAGTTTGGTGTAAGTTTGGGTGCCTATATGAATGTTTTAAATAAATAAATGTTTATTTAGACAGGCAGGTTTTAGTAAGTTGATCAAATATGGGAGGGAGGGAGGGAGGAAGGAAGGATTTTTAAAAATAAAAGTCTATCAGTGAATAGCAAGCTCGCTGATAACTTGAGAAGCAAAAAGATGAATAAAAATTGAAAAAAGCTAATAACTAAGTATGATTACAGACTGATAGCTTCAATCCATAGGGAAGAAGTTAGAAAAGCTGAATCTCAAACCAGCATGAGCCTGGCAAGGAATGCAAAATATAATAAAAGGGGATTTTGTTGGTATCTTCGAAATAAAAAAGCATCAAGAAGATTACTGCTTTCCTGTGCAGGAAATGTGGGTAAGTAATCATGGGAAATGGGGAAAACAGACAGCAGCTTAATACTCTGAAATTTGTCTTCTTTGAAAAGAGGGAGGGAAGCTTTTCAAACACGATTAAAGAAAGGGTGGAACACAGCTCAAGACTAATAAAAGTATAATAAGCAATAAAGGCAATAACTACCCTAAATGAATTCAAGCCTCAAGGTCAGATAAATTATATCCCAGGGTGTTGAAGAAGCTGGCAGAAGTGATCCCAGACATACCAAATGTAATCTTTAAAAAAACTTTTGGAGAATTGGTGAAGTATAAAAAGGGTGATAAAAAGCCAGCATAGCCCTAATGTTCAAAAAAGAGGTTCTGTGAAATTGCAAATTAGTTTTAAGTCTAAAAATACCAAAATAGTCAAATAGCACTATGTCTTTGAAAAGAATTTACAAAAGAATAACACGCTAACTAGAGCAAGCATTGGGGTTTTTTTCTTAACAACACAGTGACTATGTCATTAAACATGAAAAAGAAAAGAAAATCAGTAACATGAGTTATTGTTACACAAGAGCAATAAAGCAGGGAATTAAATCTAACAATTGTACAAAATTATTCATTTAACTGAGGGTTATATTTCATTAATTACCTCACACGATCTTGCAACAATATTCTCTGGAAAGCTTGTAAAATAAAAATAAAATAGATTTAAAAGGAACTTTAGAAAATTAAAAGATTTAAGTGATTTTAATATTTTAAAGGATGTTGAATGGCCTTGGAGACATCATGAGTCTCTTTGGAGAAAAGATTTCCTTTCTGACTGCCAGTCCCTTCGCCATGACATAATGGTGTGGGACTAAGCCACCCAAATGGGGTGCATCACTTTTACATCAAAGCAGGATCACCATGTTTTTCTAAATTCTGAAAATAAGAAACATGCACAGGGAAGAGCAGACTGTGTTATAATCTTTCTCTTGGGCAGAGAGAAAGTGTGGATGATAGATAGATAAGAGTCTAGGCTCCCTGCATCTTCTTGCAGGGAAGCCTCAATGGCAGGGAAATAAAAGAATGTATAAATACTATGTTCTTCCTACTTGCAAATTGAAATGATATAATCCATATTACCACTACAGAAACCCCTATTCCCTCATTTTGAAAGAAGGAAAGCAAGCTTGATAAATGAAGAAACTTTAACGGTGAATCAGCTAACAAAACACATATTTCACATATATTTACATATATTAATTGTCCCTAAATCTATCCTGTAAGGAAGCATAATTCAAAAGTGCAGAGCATTGAGTTCCTCACAGCAAACTGTAGCTTTCTCAGGAGTAGAGTAGAATAGAACAAAATAGAGATAAAAGGGATCTTGGAGGTATTCTAGTCCAGTCCCCTGCTCAAGCAGGAGAACGTATGCCATCTCAGACAAGTGACTGTCTAGCCCTTTTTAAAAATCTCCAGTGATGGAACACCCACGATTTCTGGGGGCAAACTACTCCACTGGTTAATTGTCCTCACTGTCAGCCGTTCTTCATATGTTTTAGTCTCCAGATCTTTGATAATCCTAGTTGCTCTTTTCTGAACTGTTTCTAAGGTCTCAACATCTTTTTTGTAGTATGGTGACCAAAATTGGTTGCAGTATTCCAGGTGTACTCTTACTAGCGTTTTATAAAGCAATACTAACCCAGGATTGTATTAGCTTTTTTGGCTGCTGCTGCACATTGCTGACTCATAGTCAAGTGATCATCCACTAGGACTCCAAGGTCCTTCTCACAGTTACTGAATTAAGCCAAGTCTTGCCCAATCTATACTTGTACCTTTGATTTTTCCTACCTAAATGTGAAACTTTGCTTTTCTCCACACTGAAACACATTTTGTTGGATAGGGCCCATTGTTCAAGTTTGTCAAGATCTTTTTGGATCCTGAGTTTGCAGATTATATGGTTTTAGACTAATGAACTGTTGTAATCCTATCAAAAGTATTAAATTTTAGTACAGTGCTTATTTCATTCTGAGATAGTGAAATACTTGCTTCAAAAAATGTTTAAAGGAATAATCGTACATTACTCCTATCTTTCACCGTCCATGAGTGGACCAGCATACAGCATATAAAACAAAGTAAATCACTCACTCATTCTTTTGTCTCTATCTGTTCTTCTGTTGCTACAAAAATTGCAACACATCAACATTACTGCATCTCACCAAAGGTATTTATTATTTCAACCCATATGCTCCTCCATTTCAAAACATTCCCTTTCCAGATCCCCTTTACACCTTCAAGACCCAATGGGTATATTTTCAGATTATTCCATCATATTACATATACAGTATGACTGGATCTGTGCAGCATGTTAATATAATGAATAAGTAAATAATTAACTGAATTTGTGTAACATAGTAAGCTATAAACAATTGTTTACAAAACATAATGATTCAGTTCACACATTGTGCTAAACTGCGTGTTTCCTTTTTACAAATTCTAAGTGGAACATGTTGGAAGACTTCACAATGCCCCAAGAGGCTGCATGTAGAATAAGAAGCCTGTGGACAAGATGGTGGATTTTGGAGTTCCTCTTCAATATTCAGATGAAATGACTTTAAAAACAGTTTTGTAATTAGAGAGTCCACCTGCATGCAGTACAGGTACTGCAGAACCATGTAACATCTATGACAAAAAGGCACTGGAATAATTTTATCTACTCAACTGACAAACTAGTTGAGTTTTTATCTGTAAGAGAGTCCTAGTATCAATGACACGTGCCCTGGTAATCTCAAAGTTGGATTACAACAATGTTCTTGAAATAATAGATGATCCTTCACGTTTGGCCAGAAATTATGGTTGACCCAGAATGTAATATGAGAAATAGTGAGCAGCATCTCTCAAAAGTGCCATAGCATTTTGGTGTTGAAGTAGTTACATCATTTGCCTGTTAGTTTCTAAACTTAACTCAAGCCAACATTTAGTATTCATAGAGGAAAGCCAATGTGGTCAATTGGTTGTGGCAGGAATAAATATAACAAAGAAACAGAAAGATCTACAAGAAAAGGTATCTAAGGCACTGGTGGGATTCAAATATGTGAACAAGCGGTTCTCTGTGTGGATGCTGCTTCCGGAAGTCCATTCTGGGCCTGGGCAACCAAAAATTAGCTACCGGTTGTACAAAAGTGGTGCAAATCGGCTGAATCCCACCACTGATCTAAGGTAAGGGAAAAGCTAAGAGCTGTGGTGGCACAGTGTTAGAATGCAATATGGCAGGCTAATTCTGCTGACTGCCAGCTGCCAGCAGTTTAGCAATTTGATTTTCACCAGTTCAAGGTTGACTCAGCCTTCCATCTTTACAAGATCAGGACAATGAGACCCAGATTATTGGGAGCAATACGCTGACTCTGTAAACCGTTTAGAAAGGGCTGTAAAGCTATGTGTAGCAGTATACAAGTCTAAGTGCTATTGGTATTGCTACTTGCATTGTAAAATCTACCATATACTATTAACCTTGCAACTGCGCATTTTTGCACAACCTGCTACTGATGTAACCAACATTGAGAGTAACTTCTGCTTTTTTCCATCATGGAACAAAATGCCATTGGATCAAGATATTGTATTTTTATTGTTTATACTGCTGTTTTTTTAAAATATATTCATCTATGAGGTTTTGAAGTTTTATATATTTATATTGTAAGGTGTGCTAAAATAAAAGAACATTTGCTGAACAGACGAAAAGCCTTATCAGAAATCATATCTCTTCCAAAATCTTCATCACATTAGTGGTGATATTTTATTATAATACATGCACAAATTTAGTTATTTACACTTACATTCATTAAGAGACAATACAGATTAAGGACAACATTTACCATTTTCCAAACATGGTCACAAATTAAAAAACAATATTTGTGGCTTCACAATCCCATTCATCTGAAACTGAATCACAACAGGACATGCCAATATTCTAGTTTCCACAATAACAATTTCTTATAGGAACGTAATTGTCATGCTCCTTTATGCCTCTATATAAGATCAGGGACAGTTCTTTTTGTACTTAGCTGGACATTGAGTAAGCACTGTACTTAGTTCTTTCATTTTGGCCACTGAGCACTATAGAAAAATCCTGTCACTAAAGTATATGCAGATGTAAGCTGAATCCATAAGCAAAGTATATTGCATACGAGTATTATAATATGGAATTTTTTAAAAAAAACTGTTGTCACTTCAACTGAGTTGAACACATTTTTTCTTTCAATAATTGGGCCTCTCTCTCTCTCTCTCTCTCTCTCTCCAATTTACAACCATTCATTTATTGCAGTGGTTCTCAACCTTTTTCAGGCAGCAACCCCGACCTGCGCCATGCATGTGTGGCGCGACCCCAACCTGCACCGCGCATGCACGGCACAACGGCCTGCATTGCGCATGCGCGGTGCGATGGCCTGCATCGCGCATGCGCGATGCTACCCCGCACATGCGCGGTGCTACCATGCACATGTGCGGTGCTGCCCCCTGCGCCGGCCGAGGCATAGGCCGCCGCCCGTTCAGGGTGGCAGCAGGCAGGCCCAGGTGCTCAGGTGCTCCTGGGCGGCTGCAGTGGCAACGGCCCAGGGCGATCATGGGCTGGGCCACCAGCTGGCCCAGCCCAAGAGAGGTAAGCCACCCGCCGGGCCCCACGCACGCCAAAAACCCTCCCTGTGCCCGCCGGCCTCCCACCTCCCACCCCTGGCCCTCTTTTACTTACAGTTTTAGTAGTTCTCAGCAGGGAGGGGTGGAAACTTCCGGAGAGCTCGCCTTCGCTGCAGACAACTTGCAGCACCGTTTGCAGACTGGGACTTTTGGCGGGCTCAGCAGGGCGGAGACAGCCTGGACAATTCCTATTGGCTTTTGAAAGCCAATAGAATTAGACTCTATTCAAGAGAGTCTATTCTATTGGCTTTCAAAAGCCAATAGAATAAGAGGGAGTAGCACAGCTAAGGAAAAGGGGGGAAATGGCGTAGCACAGCTAAGGGGGGGAAATGGCGGACTGCGTTGTTTGGCAACCCCCGTGAAATGGTCGTTCGACCCCAAATGGGGTTGCAACCCACAGGTTGAGAACCGCTGATTTATTGACTGTCTGAAGTTACAGTGGCACTGAAAAAGTGACTTATGATCATTGCAGCATCCCCATGATCATGTGATCAAAATTCAGACACTTGGCAACTGGCTGAATTGTGTAGTGGATGCAGTTTCCCAGAGTCATGTGATCCACCTTTTGCAACTTTCTGACAAGCAAGATCAATTGTAGCAAAAAAAGGTCACAAAATGGGGCGAAACTTACTTAACAACTGTCTTATTAGCAGTGGAAATTTGGGCTCAATTGTGGTCATACATCAAGGACTACTTGTATAATAATAGTGATTCTCTCCTGACATACAAATAAGAACCAGGGTATGCGCAAGAAGGCAGGAGACCCAAATTTAAATCCTCCACTCTATCATAAAGATTACCCAATAATTGGGGGCCAGTTATGGAATTCCAGCTTAAGTTGTGTCATAGTTCTCAATTTGCTATAATGGTGGTACAACAAGATCCATGTATGCCACCGAGATTTTAATTCTGGTGGGCATTAACAGGATTCATAATTATGTCCTTCTTGCTATATCTATTAATGCGAGCTTTGCTTTACTTTCCTGAGATAATAACTATATAATGAGAACTAGTTTGTTGTAGTGATTAAGGCACTAGACTACAAACTGAGAGACCAGGCCTTAAGGCACAAAACCAGCTGAGTAACCATGAGCCAATCACTCTCTCTGTGGCCTGGGAAGGAAGTAATGGCAAACCATTTCTGAAAAACCTTGCCAAGAAAACTGCAGGGTTTTGTGCAGCAGTCAAAAAATTGACTCGATTAACCAGAATTCAAAAAACTGACTCAGAAGCATGCAGGCACACACACACATACAAACTGTAACCATATACTTTAGATTCAAGATTTTTATAAGATTAAAAATCAAGATTTAAAAAAAAGACTCAGCTGAGGTCACTATTCAATCCAGGATAAACCTTTCTGAATTCCGGAGGGAAAGGCAGGATGAAAATGTTGCAATATGCATCAACAGAGGATATGGGCCAGGTGATGATGTGATAGTAAAATATAATTTGGATAATAAGTTCTGTAACAATAAAGTAATAACAAGGAATCCAGAAACACAGTAGTAGCACTTTAGAATGAAAGTCTAATTTACCAATATCTTAAGGAAATCCATTTGTTTCTTAACCTCCCCAAAAGAGAACCAAAATTTTCAGCTGTAATTGGATTGAACCTGCAGGTCAAAGCTGCAGGTTACCCATCTCTGGCCTAGGGGGACAAATGTACACATCTACTGAAAAATTGAGGAACAAGGGAACTCTTATAGGTGCTCTGACCATAACAAAAAAAAAACTAAGAAGGATGCAGGCTTTGGGGTGAAAAACAAGGGAATTGAAAATACTAAAACTAAAGAGGTTAAAGGATGTGTGATGTGGACAAAAGAAAATAGTTGCATCTCTTGGTAGATTGCTTATAATGGTTAAAAATGGATACAGGTGTTTATGTGGAAACAGTAGTTAAAAGAAAATTGACAGCATATAGTCTGTTGTGAAAAAAAAGGATGTTGTTTCTCCAATTACACCATCTACACCAGCAGGTTTACCATTTTGTTCAAATTTATCACAGCCTTTTTCCTTTATCCTTTCCTCTTCCTCAATTCTTTTCTAAAAATCCTAGCATTTTTAGTACATCAATCCTGCTTCTATGACATATCATTCTCCAGCATGATGATTGTAGAAACCATCAGTGGGTAATCTCAGCCTTCCTGCTCAGTTGAGACTAAGTCAGAAATCTGCCACACCTCCTTCTGGGCTGGACCATCCCAGTTTTTGACTTAGTCTTAGCTCAGCAGGACGCAGTTTTCTTGGCTCCTCTGAACACTAGATTAGGTTAAATATTTAGTAACTAATTAAATTAATTATTTAGTAATCCAAATTAAATATTAGTCTTACTGGTCAATTCGGCTCCAAATTATAGCTGGCAACTGACTGCAGCCTCAGCCCTAGCAAGCCTTGCAGGCTCCACCTGAGCTTCCTTCCTCGGACTCACAGGCCTCCGATATCATCGCAAAAGGAATTTCCCCAGATCTTCCTTCCAGGAGGCACGGGGGCTAGCCTCAGCGGAGCGATCCCCTTGGGAGGCCGGACGGCTTCACCGGAGTCCGTTTTCGCCACGAATCACCCAGACAGCAATCTGGATTGCAGCGGAGGCTGCGCAATGCTCCAAACCACAAGTCATTTGTTTTTGACCTCAGTGGGAGTAAATAATCCCAAAAGACTCTTAGTAGCCCCATTGAGGTTCTCCTGGACAGTGGCGCCTATCGACCGCCCCTTATAGCGGCACGCATCTCTTTGGCCCAGTCCTCGAGCTATATCTCATAGAGGGAAAGGACAAGCGCAAGATACTTGCACACCCCTCTAAGAGGGCGGACAGAAAGCCTCAACAGGATTTCCATAGGCAATCCTTTCATTCCGGTACCACCTGGGATTGGAGGCAGCCCTTTTGGGCTGTGCAGTCCTGGGATTGGCCCCGGAGCTCTTGACCCTTCCCCCTAGACAGGATCGCCAGGAGGCCCACCAGACCCCTAGAGCCAGGGCCCAGTACCAGACCAAGCGGCCCTTTTGGGGCACTGGAGGCCGTCCATACAGACGGAACAAGTGACGCCAAGGCAACCTCTCCCATAGGGGGCCGTCTGTCCCATTCAGTGACACTTGGGAGGCCACCACCACAGACTAATGGGCGATAGACACCATACAACACGGCCTCGTCCTGGAGTTCTTATCCATACCTCCAGGGTGTTTCCTACTGTGCCCCAACACAAGAAACGCCACAAAGGCAGGACTCATGTCCATGGCCATCTCCCACCATAGAGCCGGTGCCCACGGAACAGAGGGGACAGGGGTTTTACTCCATCCTTTTCACAGTACCAAAGACCTCGGGGGGCTGCAGGGCGATATTGGACTTGAAAGGACTAACCTATTTCTTGGCCTACAAGCGGTTCAAGATGCAGACTCTCAAGTCCATCCCAGCCAATATCAGGAGGGGGGATTTCCTATCCTCCATAGACCTGATGGAAGCTTACCTTCACATCCTGATCCTGCCCGAACATCACAAATTCCTCCGGTTTTGTTACACGCACTGGCATTTTCAGTACAAAGTGCTCCCATTTGGCCTTTCCTCAGCCCCACAGGTGTTTACGAAGATCTTAGCAGTCTTAGCCGCCCATCTGAGAATGATCCCGGTGCACGTACAATGCTATCTGGACGATATCCTTATCCAATCCCATTCCTTCCATTCGGCCCAATCGGACCTGGAAATCATCATCAGCACTTTTCAAGCTCACGGATTCTCCATTAACTTCCAGAAGAGCCACACGGTCCCATCAACCCGCCTCCTCCACTTGAGGGCGATCATAGACTCCAATCTGTGCGAGGTCTTCTTTCCCAGGATCGCCGGAACAACAAGAGAAGGTAGTTCCCCTAGTCCAACTGTCTCAACTACTGGGGAAGATGGTCTCCTGTATGGGGATCGTTCCATGAGCCAGACTGCACTCCAGAGAACTCCAGTGGTTCCTGCTACCCTTTCAGAAGCGGAACATGAGTTCTTCCACCAGGAGGGTGAGGGTCCCACGCCAGACATTGTTATCTCTTCTGTGGTGGACCTCACCGGCAATGGTCAGGGGATCCCTTTTCAAGGAGCCTGCCAGGCTCACCTTGACCACGAACACCAGCCTGTTTGGCTGGGGTGCTCATCTCCAGACACATCTAGCCCAGGGTCAATGATCCCATTCGGACTTGAGCCACAATATAAACTGGCTAGAACTAAGAGCCATTCACCTGGCACTCCACCACTTCTCCACCATAGCAGTGGGGAGCCACATACTGATATTGACAGACAACGTGGCAGCAAAAGCACACATGAACAGGCAGGTCCCTTATGCTTGAAGCCCACAGCCTGGGCTCTTGGGCAAAGGCCAATCTAAGATCCATCAAAGCAGAGCACATATCAGGGGAGGCGAACCATCAGGCGGACTCCCTGAGCAGGTCCACGGTGGACCACTCAGAGTGGCGTCTGGACCCAGTCCTGTTCAGGGAGATCTCAAACAGATTTGGCCAACCCCAGTTACACCTCTTTGCCTCGCCGAGCAACTCTCAACTGCTCAGGTACCTCACCAGGTACCCATCCCCAGGGGCAGAGGGAATGGACGCTCTTCATAGCGAGTGACCCAGGGGTTGCTGTACACATTCTCCCCACTCCCACTGATTCCGGCAACCATCTGCAAACTACTTCAGGAGCAGGCGGAGGTCATCTTGGTTGTTCCACATTGGCCGAGATGACCGTGGTTTGCCGACCTGGTGGAACTTTCAATCTCACCACCATGGAGGATCCCTCCAGACCGTATCTCCCTCAGCCAGGGGGCCCTTCAACACCCAGATCCCCAGTGGCTCCAATTGGCCGCCTGGCACTTGAGCGGAGAAATTTAGCTAGACAATCCTATTCGTCGAGGGTGATCTCGATGATCCAAGCCTCCAGGCACCCCTCGACTAATAGGATATATGATGCCATGTGGAGGAACCTTTGCCTGTGGTGCACTAAGCACCAACTCCAGCCTCTTTCTGTCACCATTCCCAATATTTTAGACTATCTATTGGAGGGTATGGATAAAGGGTTGACACCTAGCACTATTCGCAGACAGGTAGCGGCCTTGTCCACGGTGCTTACTTGTGACAATCTGGTCCCGTTAGCACGGCACCCAGTAGTAAGCGCTTTTCTCAAGGGGGCGACCAACGCCAGGCCACCAGTGGTTCACCGCTACTCCTCTTGGGATCTACCATAGTTACTGCAAGCGCTAATTTCACCACTGTTAGAGCCTATCAGGTCTTGTTCACTAAGACTCTTTTCTCTGAAGGTAGCCTTTCTGATCTCAATCACGTCAGCCAGATGTATTTCGAAGCTGGCTGCCCTTTCAGTCAGGAGTGACTTCTGTACCTTTTATGAGGATAGAGTAGTCCTTCGATTGGATCCATCCTTCATCCTGAAGGTCAATACCTGGTTCCATAGGACCCAAGAGCTAGTTCTCCCAGACTTTTGTCCCAATCCATCGCATAGGCTGGAAAGACAGTGGCATAAACTGGACGTATGCAGGGCTCTGCGTTATTATGTAAAACAAACCTCTGCTTTTCGCAAATCAGAGGCCTTGCTTGTGTCATTCCAACCCTCTTCCATGGGTCAGAAGACTTACTCTTCAACCATTGGAAGGTGGATTAAGGCATGCATTGCCTGCGCCTATCTCTCTCAGTCCTTACCAGTCCCTAGACGCATCACTGCCCACTCCACTCACAGTGAGGCTATGTCAGCGGCCTGGTCTACCCAGGTGTCCATTGCGGAAATCTGCAGGGCTGCAACTTGGTCCTCTCCTTCTTCATTCATCAGACATTACAAGCTAGACAAGTTTGCCTCTGCGGATGCTTAGTTTGGCCGGAGAGTATTACAGCAAGTAGTTCCTTCTGGTGGGACACAAGCCCAGACTATTTACCCCCCGTAGGGACATGTGCGGCTTTGGTATGTCCCACCGGTGGATTGCACATTCATCATGCTGGAGAAGGGGTGTTGTCTTACCTGAACGCCTTTTCTCAGCATGATGATGTAGAATCCACACCCACCCTTAAAGGCCGTCTGGGCCTGTGTCAGAGTAGGAGGAGCCAACGCGTCGGACTTCATCATGTTTTGCTTCACCTTGGTCAAAAACTGGGATGGTCCAGCCCAGAAGGAGGTGTGGCAGATTTCTGACTTAGCCTCAACTGAGCAGGAAGGCTGAGATTACCCCATCAGTGGATTCTACATCATCATGCTGAGAAAAGGTGTTCAGGTAAGACAACGCCCCTTCCCACACAAATCTCTAAAATACTCTTTCCAGTATTCTCAAATCATTTCATCAGTTTTATTTTTAATTCAATTCACCCAGCTGGAAGCTCTTCGTTTCCCCATTTTCAATCACTTCCAAAACTATTTTTACTTTCATCAACATTTTTCTGCATTTTCTCTGCCTCTTTTAATCTTGACCATTCCCTATTCTCCTTGACTACATTCTTCGCAACTATTTTTTCTCTTAATATACATTATTGTTCTGTCATCCGTAGCTTTTGCAGCAATTATTCTTTCACATTCGTCTTTTTCTTGTTCAAAATCACTTTCACCTCATTAACCATTTTTCATTAGTACAGATACACTTACTTCTTTCACTGTTTAAAATAATATTTTTCACTTTGTTCCAACCAGTTTTCACATTTCCATTTCTCAAACCCGCTTTCTATTCATTTTGTTGAGACAATAATGTGGCACAAGTTTCACTCTAGTTTGTTTTTGCTTCTTTCTTTTCCTTCCATGATCTAAGAGCTACCATAGAAATGGATTGTCTCATATACAGAAGCTCTGATCACTTTACAGCTGTTACAAATTTCCTCGGCCTTTCATTATAAATTAGCAAGTCAACCATGCTTCAAATGTGTACTTATTCCCATGTCATGTGTACATACAGGCTTAAATTTAATCCATGTATTCAAAAGAATCAAACATCTTTCTGAAGAGATATTCATAAAACAATCTTATTATTTATTTTGGGCAGCGGCACTCTCAAAGGAGTAAGAGAAAGGACAAAAAGCTAAAATATACCTGTGGTACTTGATACTGATATTTTTGAATAACCCATGCATTTTCTCTATATTTTTTCCCCTCTCATTTCCAATAATACATTAAACTAGCCTAATATTCTCCCCCTTCCCACATTATATTCATGCAGAATAATACACAGCTTTCCCTAAACTTATCTTTAGTTTTTTTCATTAATACAATTCACCGGAGCATAATATACAACTATCACCAGATTATGGATTTCTACTGCTATATAATCTGGCCCTTCAGGTCTCCCAAAGGTGCTATTATCCATCAATTTCCCTGCTGATGAGGATATTCAGAAACAACAGTGTGTCTTTTTTTTTCCCCTTGTGAATTTTATTTCTTTAAAACATCCTATGTAGCACAGGCAGGCAGAAGACTAGCAGAATGCATACATGAACATCAATTAGCAGTCAGAAGACATGATGAAAACGTCTTAATCTCACAACACATGGACAGACTTAACTGTGAAACTGCAAGCATCTAGACAAAGCTAAATCCCAAAAAACTAGGAATTCCTGGAAACAAGACACTCAAACAAATCAGCCATTGATAGACATATAGAGGTAAAAATTTACACACCATTCAAAAGAGACAATTAAAAAACTAACAAGAAACAAAAACACCAGAATATCTGCTCACCAGCAATCAGTATCCAGATAAGGAGGGTTTAACATTAGATTAACACCATACAACCAATCAAGCAGTAAACAATACCCAAATCAAGGAATACCAACTCAACAAATAATCAACAATTTAAACAAGTAACTTCTAAGGAGAAAACAACCACCTCACCAATTCTTACAGAACAAGCAGCTGAATATAAACAGAACACAAACCCCACTCAATTCTACACTGAAGATGTTACCTAGTTGGGTAACAAAGTTTCTGCACAAAAACAATCAAGCTCATAAGCACCAACATCTCTTATTACTCAGCCTTTTCTAAAAAATATCTTGAACCTCTGGCATCTCTTTCCATGTAAGGCTCTAATCTGTGTTGGATGATACTAAACAGTATTTTAGTATGAAATCAACAATATTATGTGATAGTTTGTACACACCATTAAGTTTTATTTTTTTGTATTGGATGTTAACTGACTACTGTATCATTCCCTAAATTTAGTTTCATTACAACATTTACATAAATTAAATCAATTCATATTTTCTGATATACTTGTTAGCATTTTTATTCATAAACAAGCCTAGACAATATCCTCTGTGTATCCATCAACCTCACTCCATAAAATCCAAGTACCCTCATTCCAGTTATTCCATTGTCCCACATTACTTTGGTCAACTGAGGACTTCACATATTTTAATAATATAGAGAAAGTGCAGACTAAGCAAATCTTATTATTCAATTGAACCCATTCCATATGCAGAATTTACTGATAACAATAAGGACAATACAGGTCAGTTTGGGTTCATTTGGCTTCTGTTTTACAGAAGCAATAAAATTCAGTTTTACCAAAGCATGCTCATACACAGATTATGAAACCTGGAATTTAGATGAAGTCTTGCTGTTCAGCATCTCACTAGCTAGGGATTACATGCAATTACTGTCACACACTCAGAATGAATTATTAAAAATCGTATTTTCTTAAACTTCATCCATTAATATATCTTCATGCCATCCTTCTTCCTCAACCTTTTCTTAGAAGCACAACAGTCAATTTTAATTAATTTAAAACCAGCAAGGACTGTCTTCCATACTGAAGTCTGCACAAAAAGTCTTTTGGGGTTGAATGCCACATCCACACTATAGTTTGGGCATCCTTTATTTGGCCCAATACTGTCAACTTGGATAAACAACAACTTTCTTTGGGATCATGCAGAAATCTTTCCCATTGCCTGCCAAGTGACCTTGTAATGAACAATGTCGGGGAGGGAATGTTGTGCTTCTCCCTTTTTTAACCACTTTCAATGAGAGTGATGCAAAATTAATGGCCTTTCTTTTTTTCCATATTTCCTTTCTTAAAAAACAAAGGAAAAGAGCATTAAAGTTAAATTTTCAATAGTGAGTGTCATATTCTTGCACTACCAACTTATGAGAGGAAGAAAGTTCTGGGTTTTTTTCAGTAACATGGTTTCTCCAGGAATCTACAATGGCTCTGATTTCCCATGCTGTTATTAAATCCCAAAGCAAAACAATCCAAGGGTGCTTTTCAGATCTGAAACATGGCCAGTCAGGAAGATTTCAGAGTGATGGAAAGATATATAACAGAGAGAGAAAAACACTCTCTGAAACATAGCAACAATAAAGGAAATTCAAAAGGATGCAAAAAAAAAGTTGAAATTAAACTCAAAAACTACTCTGAGTTTATCTTTTTTTTTTCGATAATAGAAAGCCTTCTGGAAATTGGAAAACATATTTTAAAACAGTATTTCTTCTTACTTTTTATATATAAGAAGACACAAGAGCTGGTTGGAATGTGAAATTAAATAAATATATGAACATATATGAATGATAAAGTCATTATTTACTAACCTTTGGCTACATGGTACATATAACCAAGCTAAAGAGTTAATTCTGGGGTATTTTGATCATATCAAAATTATTTAAGATGATGAAAAATCAAATGAGCTATGAAGAGCTCCACAGGATTCTTGTCAAATTTGGTGGCTGCTCTATTAAATGGCAAATGTAATTTAAGATCAGTCAAGGTAAAGTGATGTACATTTGAGGTTAAAATCCATGTTTCACTTATAACATGATAGGGATTGAACTTCCAGTGACCAAACAAGAAAAAGATCCTGGGGCATTTTAGGTAGTTCAATTAAATCATCTATACAATGTGCACGTAGGGATTATTAAAAAAGGGATAAACAAATTGACTGATGTTATTAGCTATGGTCCAACCACATCTAGACATTTATTGTGTCCAATCCTGGTTTTCATATTTCAAGAGGGATATTGTGGAACTGGCGAAGATGCAAGAAGGGACAATCAAGATAACCAGAAGTATATGAATATTTTTCATATAAGGACAGAATACAAGGACTGAAGTATGATCACAAAGGAAAGATAATTGAAGTATGTAAAACTATGCATAGTAAACAAAAAAAGGAAAAAGGGAGAAACTGTCCAATTCCCATAATATCAGAAATAAAGTCCATCTGTCAGTTCCTCTAGGTAGATCAGACCATGAAATGAACTCCATTTCAGGATGTCTACAGCTACTTTTATTGAGATTGGCTACAATAACATAATGTGACAAGTCTGATTTTGTTGTACATCCTCCTTCTTATAGTTCAATGAATTGGGAAGATGTCCATTTGAGTCACTTCTGAACATTTTTACCTGGACATTTTATCCTTTGAAAATTTGCTTTAGCCCTAGTTGCTTCGGTGAGTCTGCCTCTCTCAAGGTCATCTTCCTTACTCTTATACCTTCCAAAGAAACTGACCACAAGACAACTCAAAATTGATTAAGAGGTCATAGTTCTTAACACCGTATGTAATTAATATATCTAATACTCTGCCAGTAGATGTGATGTTGGCTTCTACTTTAGGTGGCTTCCAAACAGGACAAGACAAATTCATAGGTGGCAAGTATATCTTTATTATTGCTCCTGCCTCCAGTCATAAAGAAAATCCATATCTTCATACTGGAGGCAGGGAAGCAGCAATCAGAGACAACTTTGATCTTTGATTTGTGGGCTTCCTTTATGAATCTGGTGGACCTCCATATGAGATAGAATGCTGCTGGGCATCAGTCTGATCCAGGAAAACTATTCTTAAAAGTATAGATTCAATCTTGGTGCAGTTTGATATCTCTGATTAATATCCAATATTGAACGCAAGTTAAGTAGTAAAAGACAGCCTCTATCAGGAACGTTAGAAAAGTGCAGCAATTTTTAATATGGTCAGCACATATTTTAAAAGTATAAAAAATTAAGTCATTATAAATATTTTCTTGATTCCATATGCAGTGTTCAGCTTTCACTATCTCCAAACCAAATAAAAAAACTGTATAACTGATGCAGTCCTTCTTAATGTCTCTAAACCAGAAACGTTAACATAAGGACAAAAATAAGGATTTTGTCAATGACTAGAGGAAAAGTGCAGTGTTCCAGGACCTGTAATTTATTTTACAACATTGCTCCAATCTCTAAATGTAGAAATGTTTAGAGACTAAAAAGAGCTTATAATGGGAATTTTATCTTAAGTCACAGATGTTCAACAACTACAATATGCTCTCTTTTCATCATGACAGGCTGTGGGTATGGCATTGTAGAAATCAGCATGTACACATTCTTCCCATCTTTCTAGAAGGTAATGAGATCTTTTGTGCTGGCCCAAAGATACTATAATAAATCTTTATTTCCATTTTTCACAATATAGAGAAATGTTAAGTCCTTCAAAGACATTAAATGAAGATCTTGATAAATAACATGATAGGGACAAACTATGAACATTAAGTTTTTCTCACCCTAAATATGTATTTTCTCACAGAGTTTATAAGCTTGTAACTTTTGTACCTCCAAGTTTCTCTACACAGTACAGGTAGTCCTCAACTTACATTTAGTGACTGTTTGAAGTTACAATGGCACAGAAAAAAGTGACACTTATGACCAACACAGCATCCCCATTGTCATGTGATTCAAATTCAGATGCTTGACAACTGACTCATATTTATGATGGTTGCCATGCCCTGGGATCATGTGATCACATTTTACGACTGTCTGATAAGCAAATTCAATGGGGAAGCCAGATTTACTTAACAACCGTGGTACTAGCTTACCAATTGCAATGATTCACTGCAATTTAAGAAAGGTTGAAAATTGGGGCAAAATTCACTTAACAAATGTCTCACTTAGAAACAAAAATTTTGGGCTCAATTATGGCTGTAAGTCGAGAATTACCTGAAGTACATCTCCTGTCAACTCCAGTTGGAAATAGTCAGTACTAGTACTGCAACCAAAGGACCACAGGTTCCCCAACTCCTGTTTTATGAGGTAACCTAACAGCTGATTGCTGGTTTGAGAATAAACTGATAAACTGTTCTCTCAGGAGCCCCCCTTCTTTTAATGCTTATGGTTACAATGTTGAGTATAGTGTTCCTTACATTTCTCATGATGCGCTCAGAGAGCACTGCAAGGAATTAAGAAGCTGTTTACTCTAGCTCAGTGATAGCAAACCTTTTAGAGACCGAGTGCCCAAACTGCAACCCAAAACCCACTTATGCATCATCGGATGCCGGGTGGGTGTGGCCCATTGGGTGGGTGTGGCCCATTGGGTGGGTGTGGCTGCGGTGGTAACAGCAGACTGGGTAGGACTAAAAAGTTCAATCAATCAATTCCAACTTTGCAAGATTTTTTTTTCCCTGCGAGTTGAAATTGACTGATTGATTGAACCTTTTTTTTTTTGTATACGGCAGTGGAGGCCTAAAGCGAACAGGTTTTATAAAACCCAGCTGAAGGCCTAGGACTGGGGCGGCAGCGCGCATGCCCACAGAGAGGACTCTGAGTGCCACCTCTGGCACCCGTGCCATAGGTTTGCCACCACTGCTCTAGCTGCTTGCCATTACAAGGAATGCTGAGATGGGAAAAAACAGCAAGGGACCTGCAGGTAATTATTCTGGGTAATTCTGGGGTAATTGGAAAGTTGGCAAATGTAATGTAATGTCAGATATTGGTACTAACCCTGCCAAACGGGACCTAATTTGATATACAATTTTGCATCTGGAGGATATGTTTATTTTCTCTGGTCTGTGGATCTCACTTCTTGGATTGAAAGGCAGAAGGTCTTGAAAGTAATAGCAATCCCATTATCAAAACTTTTTTGATAATGTTTTTCATTTTCTTATTTAAAACAATCTTATCACCTCCAGATATGTTGTATTACAGCGTCTAGAAGGAATTTAGCTCATGCTCACTGGGAAATCAGGGATATAAAATGTAATATAGGGACAGTTTGTTTATTTGTGTCAGAAGCATCACAATCAAAATTAGGCATACATGATGTCATACATGATATGACATAAAATTTAAAATATAAAATACAAAATTAAAATATGTACAAATTAAAGAAGTCTTGCCCCAAAACCACCAACATATCTGTATAATATCACATTGAAGAAGAGTATACAAAAATAAAAAAATATTCCATTTGCAATTGGGATTCTGAATTTAAATTTCATTTTATGTAAATATTTTATCATTAATAAATTTATTACTGTTTACACAGTTATTGTAAATAACACAATTATAATTTAATGCTCCCTTTTCACAAAAGTATTTTTTAAATGGTACTTAGGTTCTCCTAGTGAAAAAAAATGCAATAGCTGATGCCCTGGAAACAACACAAGTATTCTGTGCCATATTGGGCTCTGGAAAGGAAAAAGCCAAGTCATCAATTAATTTCATTGCCTTTTCCTAAAATTTCATTGCCCTGAGTACCTGCAAGGCATAAAACACCCATTTTGTTCCTGAATACATTTTTTTTCTCTTCCTACCTGGCAAGTCTGTGCAAGCCCCAATGATATTTTTAGCACCCCTAATTTATGGAAATATTTCCTTGCCATCATTCTCTCTAGATTGCAGTTATTCCAAATTTGGCAACTTCCTGTTGTTTACTACCCAACTGTGAACTCCCAGGACTTCAACATTTAAAATATTGTCAATTAAAGGGAACACATTTTGGTGTATAACCTCTTGTCCTTTTGCATGAAGGAATTTTTTTCCTCATAAAGATTGAATCTCCATGCATCCTATTTTTCTCTCTTCTGTTATTTTAATGGCCTTGTGCAAGTCACAGAGTCATTTGTCAGCTCCTGTGACAACTCCTTTGAAGTATCACAAGCCATCTGGTGAATGCATTTTTGTTTCTGCCTGTCCAGGGAGAAAATGTCAGATGAAGCCATAGAAAATGGGGAGCAAAAGGAGAGACCTAGTTACTAAGCTCCAGGAATGAAACTGTACTGAAATCCAATTAATTACCTGTTGTGGTAAAAGCAAGATGCAGCTGCAGATCTGTGGGAGCAAAGGTAAGGAGCACAAAAGATGGGCGGGGGGAGAAATATAGCAAATAAACAAAAAACAATGTCCAACTATTCTCCCCATTTATGCCCAAATTTTAGAAGAAAAAGTATTCCGACTTCATTTTAAGGTCTATGAAGAGAACAATATACAAGGGGAAATGTTATTTTGGTCCCCATTTTAATATCTAATTCTGGGTATTTGGAATGAAATGCCTATGAGGAAGCACAGTTACTCTTTAAAATTCATACCTCTCGAAATCTTGAAATGCAGATTTTAATACAAAAAGAAAGCATGCAAACCATGTATTTTGCACAAAGCATCTTTTTGCAAAAATAAATGTCTTCAAAAAATGCTAGTAAAAATATGTATTTTAGGAGAAAGGGCCACATAACACAAAGATTTCCCAAACATTTTGATGCAGAAATAAGAAATATTGAATTCAACATATTCCCTTATATATTTGGCCTAAGCCAAAAGTGTATAATTTTCCTCAGCTCAAAAGTCACACTAAGTTTTGCATGCAAATATAAATTATGGATGAACAACTCTCAGTGCATATACTAAGTAATTAGCATATGTTTTTGTTTTCCTTCTCAAAGCCTCCACAAATTCAAATTCCACAGACAACCAAATTCTGGAGAAATTTTGTGATATTTTTTCTGAAGAGACAATAACACAAGATATAAACTTCCTGCATTTATTAAGATCAGCTTGGACTCAACTCTCACCTGGCTTAAAAATGAACCTGACTTATTGCAAGAAATATTTTTCCTCAGAATATGAACAGGTTCAACTTTTGGTAAAAAAAAATCCCCATCTTCCTCACATCTTCTCTCTATATAAGCTATTCACAAAACATTCAGCACTGTTCAGTTAGTCTGCTCACTTTCCTGATTTCAGTTGGCTTTATACAACATATAATAAGAGCTATTTTTTTTATCATCTTCAGTTGCTACTGGTTGTTCTAAGCTTTCTGATGATAATGCTTCAGATACCCTTTGTTGTTATTTTTTTTGGGGGGAATGTATTCAGTTACACCGAAGAACCTGTTCTAATTCTGTTTTGACTCAACAGGATCACGGTGAGCTTTGGCAATATTACCTTGTCCTGAAGTCCCCAGACTTTTGGAATTTTTACACTGAAATTTTAATCTTATAAGTGTTGTCAAAGAGACACAGCTCTGCCAATATGGTGAGAATTGCATATATACCTTTTTTTCAGTGTTTTTCTTAACACCACAGAGTCTTTAGATTTTCATGCCTGAGAATGGAAAGATGTTCACCATGGTCTCTCAAACAAAAGCTGAGTTGAAAACTTTCCACATTGCAAAAGAGACAGTTTTAAGAAGACAAAAGTCTTATTTAGCACTCCTCATATTTTGTAGGAAAGTCTTGACAATTATTGTATGTGCTTCTGCAAGTTTATTTGTATTTGGGACTTGGTGACAAATGTTCAAATCCATATGCTATGGTAAAATATTTAAATTTAATGTCTCCAAATTGTGGTCCATAATTTGTTATCACAACTCATTGTATGCAATGTCTAGTTAAAACAATTTTGATGTTTTAATAATAATCTGTGCTAACTAATCCAATGGTTGAGTTACTTTCGAATAATATGAAAACTATTTTTTGTCATAACATAGTCTTTATGATACAGTGAAATAAGTCAATGCTTATTTTTTTCCAAGGGACCAAGGGGAAATTCTCATCTCTGAAGGGTTACACTAGCAGGCTAGGATGACTTTTCTGAAAAAAAAAACAACAACTATAGAAGATAACAAAATACAAAGACCTACAAACAGAAATAGAATGACTGTGGCAAAGGCAAGCAAAGGTAGTACCAATAGTAAAAGGCGCCTTGGGTGCAATCCCAAAACAATTGGAGCATCACTTGAATACCATTGACATTGATAAATTTGCCATTAGTCAATTGCAAAAGGCGGCCTTACTAGGAACTGCTTCCATCCTGCGGTGATATCTGTAATACCATCAAACATCCACATCTGCCTATTCCAGGTCCTTGGTAAGACTTGATAGGTAGACAAAAATGCCAAATCCAGTCTGAAAATCTGGCTGACTGTGCAATGATCAATAATAGTAATAGTAATAGTAGTAGTAGTAATAGTAATAGTAGTAGTAAATAATAATAATAGAGTTGGAAGGGACCTTGGAGGTCTTCTAGTCCAAGCCCCTCCTCAGGCAGGAAACCCTATACCATTTCAGACAAATGGCTGTCCAGTCTCTTCTTAAAAATTTCCAGTGTTGGAGCATTCACAACTTCTGGAGGCAGATTGTTCCACTGATTAATTGTTCTACCTGTCAGGATATTTCTCCTTAGTTCTAGTTTGCTTCTCTCTTTGATTAGTTTCCATCCATTGCTTCTTGTCCTGCCTTCAGGTGATCTCAAATCCTATCAAGCTTTAATGTACCTGGGCTGTAATGAGTAAGATATGCTGATAAGATGACATCAGAGAAGCATGCTTTGATGTTCCAAAAGATCAGACAAGAGAATCAAAAGAGTCTAGGTTTTGGCATGATCCAGAGCATATTTTCAGATTACTTCACCATCTTCCTCAAGAATTTCATCTACTTTTAAGGGCTGTTGCAATTTCTTATTAGTTATGTACTGGATGGTTCTGTTCTATTCTAATGCTAGCAGCAATGGTGGCAACAGTGGTGGGGGAGAGGGGAAGGTTTCATGTGCATGCTGCTTGTGCAAATGGAGCTTTGCATGCTCATGCGCTCACCTGCCACTTTCATGGCTGAGTTTCCAATGGGCCATGGCCAATAATGGGCCACAGACTGGGAGATGGGGATTCCTGTTCTATTCCATTAATATGAATTTCTGAATTAAATTCCTCTTTGATATTCTCAATTCAATCAGTGATATATAATCAAGAGAGAGCATCTACCATAAATTGATTTAAAACTGAGATCAAAGTCTTATTGCTGAAATGCCAGGAACAGTTGCTGTATTCTGGGTGGTTATCAATTAGTTTGTTCTTCAGTATGGTTATTTCAGGGTAATAACTAATTTCTGCTTTAAGCTTTCTTCTATATATATTTAGAAATGAAATTGTTTTATCCAAACAGCAATCAAACTGACTTTTTGGAGAGCTTATATTTGTTCAGTGAGGGTTAAAGCATATGATGCTTATACTGTATAATAGACAACTATGAGCCAATCATTTCCTGGATTAAATAACCCCCATCCAATCCTGTGGGGAAAAACGCACGCGCAGCAAACTGCCATGCTTCCCCCCCCACAAACCTCATAACCTTTTGATACCCTTTGTCCCAGTGAAGCAGCCAGAAGGTCGTACCCTTTTGACTTAATGCCTCACCTACCGAAACAAATAATATGCTTAGTTCCTTCCTATCTTTTCCTGTCTTTGTTAGTTCCTTCTTCTTTGAATCTGCCTGTATTTGTTCTTTACCTGGTCTTTGACCATGTAATGTGTTACTAGGAAATAGTTGCTTATATGAAGGAAT
Source organism: Bothrops alternatus (assembly GCA_034064705.1). Lineage (NCBI taxonomy): Eukaryota > Metazoa > Chordata > Lepidosauria > Squamata > Viperidae > Bothrops > Bothrops alternatus. The sequence continues at coordinate 16,838,597 of JARGCV010000016.1, read as the reverse complement.
TTTCCAATGAAAATTTATGTCAGCATGTAATGGTTAAGCTTGTGTACGTAACAAGAATATAAAAACCAATAAACTCACAGAGTTTGTCAAGCTGTGTCCTGCAGCTTCAAACCTCTGCTCAAGACATGGCTGTGTCTTTTTTCTTAGCGTCTTACACAATCCATAATAAATGTTATATTCAGAATATTCTTTGTTACTTAGGTCCTTGTCATGTATAGAAAATGCCCTCCAATTCTGATGTAGGCTACCATGCAGGGAATGAATTTTGGGCCATAATTTACCATTCCCATAATCTTATGAATCTCTTTCTGGCCTATTACAATTGCCTTTAGTTTAGCCTGCTCTGGTTTAATGCCACATTTCATTAGCATTTCCTGAACTTTAAAATAGTGTTTGCTTTTGTTCAGTTTAACATTTGAAGATCTGACTTTGTCTAGTACCAATTTTAATTGGTAACTATATTCTCCTTCTATGGTACCACTTACAAATATCTCATTCATATAAATTATGGATCCTGGAATATTGTATAGTTGTCAAGTGTCATGAACATAACAAGCATGTAATTAAAGCTATACTGATTATACATGGTTGAGTCTTTTTTCATTGATGTGCCAACTTGGAAAATATCTTTGTGCCTGCTAATTCTGCTTAAAAATTCTATTTCTATTAACTATGGTAATGGCCTCTTTGAATTCTCAAGGCCTAGGCAAATTGTTAGACTTCCATCTTTTCTGTGAATTATGAATACCCATAAAATGATCCCATTCAGTTGTATTTCTAGTACAGAAAATAATTCTTTCTTCCTTCTATTCAGTTTCAACTTTCAGTTTTGTTTTAAATCATGGCATCATTCCAATTTCTCACTGTGCCACATTGATTGAGCATAGGAGTAAACAGCCTTTTTCAAATTTAGTGTCCTTCAGCATTGCTATGTATATTTCTTAATATATATTTTTTAGTTTTGCACATTTTATTCATGTAATTTCCACATTGTGCTATCTGTGCCTGATGCTAGACATTGTTTATAGAGTTATTTGTACCACATTGACTGCATTGCCTGTATACAATCTGGCTTGTTTGACGAGCTTAGAAACAAGCCTTTCCTTTTGATTCATCTTTATTGTGGGTGACTGTCAATATTGTAGTATTTATCATTGCTATGTCCCAAGCTTTCAACTGTTAGTGAGTTCTGCCATTTGCCATATAGCAAAAGCATATTGTAGGGACACATTCACCACTCTTAAGTAATTGTCCTTGCACCCTTCTGTTTCTTATGCCTCAAAGAGTTTGATTTTACATCGAAGACCCATTCAACATCCCAAGATCATAAGACTTAATCACAAGTTTTAAGTCTGTTACAAATTTTTAATTATCTCCTTATGTGACTGAAGATAGATATTTCCTACAGTATATATTTTTGTGGCACAATAAGTCAAAATGTTTTGTGATAAGACTTTAAATAATTTCTTTCTTCATCCATGAGTGTAAATGTACTATATACACTAAGAACGCTTGTTCCAGCCCATCAGAAAGCATGCTATTTTCTGTTCATCATTCATGGCAGCCACTTGGAAGTATAATAGAAATCTTTGCTAAATGCCAGTAAGTAAGCTGCAGCTCATGTGATGGCTGTAGAGCAGGGGTTCCCAACCAGGGGTGCAAGATGATATTCCAGGAGGTGCGAAAACTTGGGTTTTCAAAATTATAGTGTATATGCATAATTTGCCGTTATTTCGAACTTTTGTAAGGGGTGTGAGAATATATCAGAAGTGTTCTAGGGGTGCAGGGTATAGAAAAAGTTAGGAACCACTGCTGTACAGCATCCATTAAAAAAACCCCGAGGCTGTTAGTTCCTATTGTATCTGGTTACTCGGTGTTAGGTAATATATGCGTCACTTGAGAACTGCATTGTCAAACAGTAGTCTGTACCTCTAAAATTTCATTCCAGGATTTACTGAAAGTACAATTTTTCATATAATTTGGTATCATGAATTTTGAAATGGATCCAGTTCAAACATTACTTCTATTAAATGTCAAGTAACAGGATGAAGATAAATCAAATGACTGGTTCAACATTCTTTGTGTTTATTATTAAGCTCTTGGAGCTATTCTATTCCAAACTATAAATAATAGCCCACCTTCTGCCATCTTCAACACAGAGAATACAACTGGATGTGGCTCTTGTAAGATTGAACACAAACACAGAAAAAGATACTGTGCAATGTCCAGCTTCTCCATTTTGTCACCATGCCTGAAACCATTCACACATATATCTCTCCAATAAGTATTTCACTTGTGCAGGTGTACATTGTTTATATATTTGCCAAAGATCTCATTCAAAAAGAAAAAAAAAGGGTTAAGAAAAAATACTAAAAGAATAGCTATTGGTTAAAACAAGACCTCAGAAATAAGATATCCCATCCATAAAATTAATGTATTCATATTTATATATTTGCTCTCATATACCCATATACCCAAACAGTCTTTGTAGTATTCTACAAAGACATTCCTCTTTCTCTTTTCAGCAGCAAAAGAGGATGGGAAAAAACCAGAATGGAGATGGAGAAAGTAGAAGGGGCAGCTAGTTAGAAACAAGAAAGGAGAAAACAAAACTGGATAATGATCAGGAAAAGGAAAGGTGAAAACTTGGGTTTTCAAAAGTTATAGCGTATATGCATAATTTGCCGTTATTTCGAACTTTTGCAAGGGGTGTGAGAATATATCAGAAGTGTTCTAGGGGTGCGGGGTATAGAATCACTGACTTAGGCATTGCAAAAAAAAAAGGCTCAAAATTCACAAAGGAAACAGATCAGACAATTAGCAAAATTTATAAATTTATTTAAAACATTTATATACTATTATTTAATTTGGTACAGACATCCCCGATACAAAGCTAAAAAATGAACAAGTAGCACCATGTAAGGGCCTGAGAAAGAAAAGCAACATTAAAACTCTGGATTTGTTGTAAATAGATTACTGGTTCCTTGATTCTGCAATATCTAACCTTCTTCATTACTAGGGTATCTTGTACCTACAATAAAAGCAGCTTAACTGGCTGAGCTTCATTCTTTTCTACCAGCACCTGCATATGGGTGGGATTCCTAGAGAGAGAGAGAGAGAGATTAATTGAAGAGCTCCAGGTGAAACTCTTAACACCTTTCAAGCACAACAATTGATCTTCAAGACAATCTTCAAAGGCATTCAATATTTTCAACAGGAATACTTGCCGACCATTTGCATTTCCTGACCATTACTTTATTTTCAACAGCTTTTCCTACTCTTATCAGCAAATGCAAGGGGGAAATCGCTCCATATTTGGTACTGGTAATTCGTTATGTGGCAGAAAATCCTCCTTCTCCTATCAGATAAATATGTGCATTTGGTAAGAAAGAGTGATGCAGGAGTAGACACACTCACATGCATGAAAATTAAAAGAACGGGATACGCTTTTCAAGCTAAATACAGAAGTAATAATTGCTAGCCTTAGGAGGTAGATCAGACAGGAGACATGACCAGATTAGCTAATTCTATTTCACTGTAAGGTTACAGTAACAGAATTTTGCAAGTCTGAAACTACCTGTCTCCTCATCCCCCATCTCCTTTACAGCCCAAAAATTACAGGTAGTCCTTGATTTATAACCATTTGTTTAGCAACTGTTCAAAGTTACAGCAGCACTGAAAAAAGTGAATTACGATCTATCCTCATACTTAACGGCTGTTGCAGCATCCCCATGGTCACATGACTGAAATTCAGGTATTTAGCAACTGGCATAGGTTTACAATGGCTGCATCATGCCAGGGTCACATGATCACCATTTGTGACCTTCCCAGCCAGCTTCTAACAAGAAAATCCAGGGAGGAAGCTGGATTCACTTAATGGCTTTGTGATTCACTTAACTGCAGTGATTTGCTTAACAACCATGGCAAAGAGGATTGTAAAATTGGGTGTGAGTCACTTAATAGCCGCTTTGCTTAGCAATGGAAATTCTGGCCTCAATTGTGGTCATAAGTTGGGGGCGGCTGCGGGCACCCTAAAGGGTCGGTTGGTGCCTCCGTCGCTCCGCCGCGAATCGTACATCAAGTATGCAGAATGCGGCCCGCCTCCTTTTTTGCTATGCTTGCAGTGCTTCACAAGAGGATTTGAATATAAGAAGCATCAAAATAAGCATATTCAGATGGCATTTGGATCTGAAGAAATTATCATGTATTACAAAAGACTGCACCACTATAGAGACGAACTTAATTTTGAATTTGATTACAGCAACGAGACTGTTGGTTGGACAATATTGGAAGAAGGCAGAATTACCATCCATTGAGGAATGGACTTTGAAAGTCATAAATTTGGCGGAAATGGCTAAAGTATCTGCATATTTGAAAGATCATTCAAATGAAAAATATATGTTGGACTGGAAAAAATGGATAGACCATATTCAAGGGAAATATCAAGCTAAGAAATTGTATTTAGTGTATAGTTAAATTTTTATTAGGATTTATATAATAATTTTGTTTAACCTAGTGGGTTTTCTTTTGTTTTACCCTGTATTCACTTTGGGAAGTCGGGGGGGTGGGTGGGGTGGGGTGGTGTAATAATGTACTCAACTATAATACTCGCAATATATAAGAATGACATATTTATTGATATAAGAGGGGTTGCTCGGGCAATACCTCTGGACCACATCTGGAGGGGGTGGAGAGTGAGGAGCGAAGGAGTGGAGGGAAGTAGGAAGATTGTAGGAGAGGAGGGTGGAGAGTGAGGGAGGGAGAGAGGGGAGGGGGAGGGAAGTAGGAGGATAGGGAGGAAGGAAGAGGGGGATGTGGTGGAGGGGGTGCTGCCGAGCAACACCCATAGTTATTTTATTTTATCTAAGTTTTTAAAAGAATGTATGTTTTGTTTTGTGTGGGAGAAAGTTGAAAAAGATTGTATTAAGTTGAGTTGTATTTTATTTGATTCATTGTTTATAATTACAAAACTAATAAAATATTTATTAAAAAAAATTGTGGTCATAAGTTGAGGTCCACTTGTACAAAGGGCCTCTTCTGTGTCTCTTGCTCCACCCAAATTCCAGTTGCAGGCTAAGCCTGCCTTTTAACTGACTGTTCACTTGGTTGCGTCTCATTGCCCTGTCTCCCACGTACCATTTCCATGATATAATAAAACCTTATGAAGTTTGTACTTTTGGCAATCTATTTGAGAGGCTGCCTTTATTCAAAGGAAAATTCTGCTAACATCCCCAAGGTTGAAGTACACAGTTCTTGCACTTATCCCAGCTATTAGGTAGCTAAGAATTTCATCTGAATGTGCTGTTGCTGCATATATTCCTCTCCTCTACCTCCTGGCTTTAAGACATCACTAGGGAGATTCTTTCCTGGGCTGTCTCAGACCAGGGACCTGGAACCTATATCATTGGACAAATACATACCTTTTAAAAAAAACCTTTAAAAAACTTGCAAGAAATGAGAAAATGTGGGGATGTGAAAATTGGGTATTTACAGATGAATAAATGTTTCTCCTGTAGGGGAAGGAAACATTTTAGAAATTGGAGAACTGCATTCAGCAACGACTTTATCTTTAAGGTGTTGCTGACTATAATGATCCAAAGAGCAAATGCTGTCCCATTTTGCTGGGCTTGTGGGAGACCAGTGAATTAGCCAGGCATCAAAGAATCAGCAAGTGATCTGAACGCCGATTTCTTGGAACAAGAAATAATTGAAGCATTTTTCCATTATATGCTGTGCGTTAGTTGAGAATTTCATTCAATAAATCATTTGTAAGAAAACACAAAGCAATACAGTCACATTTCATTTTTTTATAAACTTGATAGAACTGTAAAAAATAAAAACCCCACATAAGACAAAGCAGACTGATCCATCTCCATGGGTGTCCATGGTCTATTAAATGCCTTAAAGTATTCTGGTTGGGCTCTTATTCCCATCTTCTTTCTAATGTCATAAATTTTACTTTAAATATGAGGGCAAAATTTATAAAATTCACTTTGTCCTTGAATCTAAATAGGAGTTAGGGAGGAATAGAGCCATCCTGACTTGTTCTCTGACTCACCCATTGCTTCTTTTCAGGCAAGGCTTAATTGAGATGTGGCACAGCTCAAGCCTGCCTAGAAATTAGAATCTGTGAAAGGGCATGGAAGGGCAGTCTGAATAGTAAGCTGAACAGAAAGAGCAACGAGAAGGAGAATAAACTGAGCTGGGAAATGAAGCCAGTACTCAGGAAATAAGATGATGCAGAACCAGCTGCTACAAAACGATATGGACAGTAGGAGGAGCAATAGCCTCAGCTCCCAAATGAATAGGACTTGACTCATGAATCTATCTGCCATATGTAATGAGTTTACAGAAGATGCAGTAGCTTGGAACATCTCCCTGGCTATGAGTTTGGTCCCAACTTCCCTGGCTAGTCACTCTATTTACTCAAACTCTAAAAGGTTTCTGTTTGACCAGTTCCACGGAGAAAGGTTTTTCCATGAACCGGAGAGTGTGTAGTTTTGTGTGCTGCCTGCATCCCATGGATGGGGCTTTGCTTATTTTTGTGGACTGGTTGCTGGCATGCCGTGGCCTGGTACCGGTTCCCGGACCAGGAGTTGGGGACCCCTGCTGTAGAGTCCTCTTCATTTTGGTCTATTTTAAAAGCATCTCTAGTCCCATAGTTAATTTCTGGCACTTGCCAATGTAATTTCTTACAATCTAGTAGGTTCAGTTTTCTAAAGGTAGAGTCAATATTCAAGGAGGAAAGGTAATAAACTCCTGCTGAAAGCATGATAAGAAATTCGTTTAGAATTTATGAGCTCTTTTCACATTGAAAAAGGTACACGCTGAGACACTGTAAATATCTTGAGGGAAAACAATCTCAGTCTTCTCAAATTTCTTTCTCATTTAACATCTAGGCTGCCTATGCTACTCGCCAATCTCAATCTTTTAGATATAACTGGTCCCCAGATTTTTTTTAAAACAATCTTATCCTGTCTTTCTTGGCTAATTTATACACAATCATCCTTTCCTTGAGTTTATATGCTGCTTGGACTATTCTTTAAATCTTGATTTTAATTACATGATAAATCACACTTGATAGAAATATTTCTTCTTTGACTCATTTCTGAGATACATAATTCATTTTAAAAAATCATACTCTGTTGCTTCCACTGCATAATGGGAATATGGTGCTCAGAAAGTGAGTATAACTCAATTCACCACATTCAGAATTTAATTTAATTTACCTTGTTGCATTAAATTTGTGTATGATCAACTGTTCCCATTTCATTTTAGGATCCAGTCAAAAGTGCCTACAAACTGCAGTACCTTTCTTCAGTTCTCCCAAAGGTGTTTTTTCATGAGGCAAGTGGACTTTCTTGTTTTTCTTTGAAGACAGTTCGCTTCTCATCTAAGAGTTGATGAAAACTTCTTCAAAGAAAAACAAGGAAGTCCAGTTGCCTCATGAAAAAGCACCTTTGGGGTAACGATGACCTGGATGACTGAGAATCTCCATAGACGTTTCTTCAGTCCTATTTTGCAACCACCACATATTGTGCCATCACCATTAAAAAACAAAGTCAATCACACTTATGTCTTTAAACTCTTTTCTTTCAAACCTCTTGCTCATTACCAAATAACTTGTGGATGAGAAAACTATATACACTCTACTTGTTGCTAAATTACAACTTCTTTTTATAATTTCTATTACTGTTTACAGGTGCAAAAATAAAAAAGAAAAATATAAAAAGAAAAATTGCAGAGAAAAAAATTAAGAAAAAAAGAAAAGCATTATCTAAAGAAATTACCCCTCTCTTCATCAAGACAATAACATCACTTTCTCTGATACTACAACATAAAATCTCTTCCCATATCTCATCTCTTATCTATAGGGAAGTTTTAAAGCCTCATCATTCATACCTAATCATCAAAAGTCCATTAAGAGTTACTTGCAGAGAAGCAAGTCCAGCCAAGGTATGGAACAGTGGTGGAGAACCTATGGCATGGGTGCCAGAGGCGGCACTCAGAGCCCTCTCTGTGGGCACGCACGCCATCGCCCCAGTCCTAGGCCTTCAGCTGGGTTTTATAAAACCTTTTCGCTTTAGGCCTCTGCCGCCATGTGCAAAAAAAAAAAGTTCAATCAGTCAATTTCAACTTCTCGCGGGGGAAAAAAGATCTTGCAAAGTTGGAATTGATTGAACTTTTTAGTCCCACTCAGTCTGCCATTACCACCGCAGCCATGCCCACGCAGTGGGCCACACACACCCCCAATGGGCCACACACACCCAGCACTCAATGATGCATAAGTGGGTTTTTGGTTGCAGTTTGGGCACTCAGTCTCTAAAAGGTTCACCATCACTGGTATAGAGTAACCATGTGAACTGAATGATTCTGACTCCTGATGTAGTTTCCTCAAGAGTTTAAAAAAAACAGTGATAACCAACTATTGGCAGTCCTTTAACGATGCTCTAATTCACTTGTCTCAGATAGTCAACTTACTATGCCAAATGGAAAGACCAGCCTTGTAATTCAATGCTCTCTGCTTAGTACTGTGCTGTAACATTAATGTATTTGCAGATGGAAGATTCTCATATAATTAACCCTTACTTTTTGATGGACTCAAGGCTTATGAGTCAATTCAAAAGTGGTCTCCATCAATCTCTTGCCTCATTCATATAGCATTGATGGAACGCTACATGGACACACAAGATAGATAGACAGACAAACAGATTCAACTTGTTCCCCCACAGCGATTTTGGTTTCATTCCGTTTTTATTATCCTGCTTCCAAAAATAGTTCTTAGCCCCTTGTCATATTTCTTTATGACTTTCTATTGGGTTGGAAAGATTATTAAACAAGAATTTTGAAAAGGGCCCTGGGGGTGGTGTTGATTTTGCATTCTGTTCTTATATATAGTTTCTCTTTGATTGTTTTTGTCCACCTAAGTCAGTGACCCAGAAAACAGGAATGCATGGGGAAACCAAAAATATTTAAATAACTCTTCAGTTTATTCTTTAACCAATTTATTTTTATTGCCTTTTGCAGATTTCTATCTTTTGATTACTGAACAGACTTTGAATGGCCCTTTCGTCCTATTTGTATTTAGGCCCTACAGTCACTCCATTTTTTTTTTTAAAAAAAGAGCATTTTGCCTCATTTTATTAACAAGTTTATTAACATTTAAGAAATGTGGCAACATAATTTTTTATATATTTGATAGTCATACTGACACTGATATATAGTTTATTAAAAGGCATTGAGGAAGGTAATACAAATCTGCAAGACATTGCCTGGGTAGACACGTTGCATTAAGACTTATGTGGTTAGGGTTTTGCTAACAATTTTTTGTTTCATGATTGATTGACATAACATATGCATTCTATTTTAATCTGGCTCAGGGGAAATAGAGAAAATGAATGTACTAAATTTCCTCATCCCCATATCTGTCCGCAAAGAATAGGCAGAAAGAGCATCACGCTTCAGTTTAACTCTGTGGAATATTGCTTGCAAAGGAAATTAATGGAACACTTTTCGTAACCTAGCATTGCCTGTTTCCCTGGTAGACATGAGCCTGGAACAAATAATAACTGCCAGCATGAACACCTAACACCTCCACTGGTCCTGCTTGAAGCAAGCAGAGATTTCATTTGTTCTGAGCCCTTGTACCTGAACGGCTGTTACTTTTTATCATCCAACTTTGCAAGCAACAAGGGAAGCTCAGAGGGTCAATTCAGGCAACAAAAAAGCTTGCAATCAAACAACTTCAGAGAAATGCCTCAATCAGAATTCATTACATTGTTATTTTATATGTAGAGCCATTTTATATTGGTTCTGGTGCAAAAACCTTCTTTGGCTTACCAGAAATTAAGAACAAGCCTTGGCTCACAAAAGATAAATGATATTAATTTTTATTTGGTTATGGAAGTTGGCTTCATTTTTAATAGGATTATTATTGTTCAAGAAGGTCAGGAGATTGTGCTGCCTGAGGGAAAGGCCAAGATGGCTCCAACCTCTATGTCTAAAAACCAACTGGATTGGCAGCTAACCTTGCTTCTATCCTGGCTGTGGGACAGAAGCTTACAGTACACTGTGCACAGAGGCAGCTGGTTAGCTTAGGGGTTACACGAAATGACCCATGGTACAACATAGCTAGAACACAGAGACATGAATGATAGAGGAGACCCAGTAAAAGCAGACTTTAGGCTGCTACTGTTGCCTAGGGCGATTGCCTAATGGTAGGGTTATCTAGGATAATTTGTACAAATACTCAATATTTGTATTTGTTTTACATAGTTAGAAATTTTCTGGGTCTCTGTTTTAATGTTTAAAAATTATTTTGATGGATGTTACCATGCATGCCTTACTGAAAAGTTCAATTAACACATAGTTATTGCCAAAAGATGCAGTGATGATTTTAGATCAGATGTTTTTAATCAAGTTAAACAATTTCCAAGGGGGATTGAACAAACTCACAATAACAGAGTTAGATGGGACCTTGGAGGTCCTCTAGTCGAACTCCCTGCTTAAGCAGGCAAGCCGAATTCATGGGAGATAGGAATGGTAGATAGACTGGGTATAAAGCAGATAATCTCTTGGCCACCTCCATTGATTGAAATCCATACTCCAACCAGAAGAATTTCATTGTACTCATATACTTTTTGAAAGACATGATGGAGCAAACCATTTTTCAGGTTGAGACCCCACTTGCGCCGCCCATGCGCAGCACGACCCTGACCTGCGTGCAAATGCGCGCGCACGACATAGAAAAAACAAAATGGCGGACCGTGACGGGCCGATCTGCGCATGCGTGGCGCGTGCGCGGCGGCCCGAACCGCGCATGCGTGGCGCACGACGGAAAAAAACAAAATGGCAGACCGCGATGGGCTGACCCGCGCATGCGCGGCGCGCGCGCGACAACGAAAAAAAACAACAAAAAACAAAAACAAAACAAAATGGCGGACCGCGGTGTCCGGCGACCCCCACGAAACGGTCGTTCGACCCCAAATGGGGTCGCGACCCATAGGTTGAGAACTGCTGATCTAATTGGTGGCATGAAAAGATGGACTGAAGAAAAACAAACTGCAACTCCTTTCTGGCAACCTATAGTGTACATATTTCTTTATCATCAATGTAGATATCATCAAACAGACTTATTACAATTTAGATGTTAGACTACAATAATGATAGCTTCTTGATTAACCTGTTCAGTGGTGGGATTCAAATATGTGAAAAACCAGTTCTCCATGTGGATGCCGCTTCCGGAAGTCCATTCTGGGTCTGGGCAACAAAAAATTAGCTACCGAACTGGTGCGAACTGGCTGAATCCCACCACTGTGTTCACTGCATATTTTACATATAAAATTGCTACTTCCAGCTTGATTGCTTTGTTGATGCCATGTCGTATCTGCAGTATCTTAGCCCTGACACTACTTCAGCTTTCAGGCACCACATGAATCATGCAACTACCACCCTTCCCCAAAATATATTGGGCTTAAAAAAAAGTCATAATATCTAATTGTCCCATTGCTATCCAGCTGCTAACTGCTAATGATCTCTTTGCTTGGTTTCTTATGGTTTGACCTTGCAGATAGATTGTGACCTGTACGTTGTTCCAAACAGAGGATAAAGAATACAAAAATATTATCCTGGAAGTCTTTGAAATAGAGAGGTAAGAGCGCATGAGATGCAAGATAAATTATAAGACACAATTTGAAAAGGTGCATTGATGAATATCACTACTTGTCTGAGTGCAAAATCTCTGTCAACCTCCTCAAATGTCTAAAAGCAGCCTTCTTTGTCTGGTAGATTTGGGTGAGTTAAGACTATCATTGCTAGATAATCTCCAGATATGCAGAGTACCTCAAACTTTGTCTCAAAAAATTGAACAGCACTTCAGAAAATAAATGGTACAAAGAAAAGCTCTAATGAATCTCCAGGACAGGGCTATACAACCTGACCTTTAAAAGCTAATGTGACATCCTCAGACTCTTCAAACATTCCCACAACTTTTGAATTTTTATTTTTAATGGAACAAAAGGGGAGATTATTATACAGGTACCAAATATATAGACAGTCAATTAATTTTATTTAAATGTTGTGTAATTTGATTACACTTACTTCTTTTCTAATCCCACCTACTTTTTAAATTACGTCTCTCGGCATGTTTTTGCAAAAGTTGGGAAAGCCTTTATTCCCTAACAAATCTAAGCAAATTTATCTATTCAGCCTGAATTGTGTAACACTTGTTCACAAGTTTAATAAGGACTGGAGTATCCTACTGATATTCCTATCGATCAGCAATGCCTTTTTACCAAACCCAAACCCAGCCATCAGTTGTCACTTTTTTTCATAGATGCTAGCTAATTTTATTCTAATTCGGAGCTTTCAAAATTTTTGTTTATAGTGGGAGGTTACACAATAGCTCAACCTTGTGGCCATCAATAAAACAGCAAGCATCGCACACATTGATGGAAACTGGCATCCCTTCTCTTTTGAACGTCAGAAAGGAATCATTTAATTATCCCTTCCGTTGAATCGGAAAGGATAATTAGGAGTCACTAAATGCAGCTCATCTGCTCAGTACAGGTATCTAAACTAAAGCATCCAAGTTAGTTAGCTATTTAGGCTCCACTTGAAAATAATCAGTGAAGGGAAACCCATTGTTGTTATAATTTTCACAAACGCTTGTCAATCAATAGGGAATACCTTCCTTCCATAACAGTTTTTTTATTACAATATTGTGCTTTAATTCATGGATACAGCATCTATTATTTGGCAGAATGGGTGCAGAAAGCAGCTTCAACAGATCTCAAGTGTTAAAAGGGACATGCATAGGAAATGAAAAACAGATGTAATCACTAAGGAAGTGTTCCAGCAAGAAGCTAACATCTGCAAAAGAAAAGTTTTAAAGAACAAAATTTTTTAAAAAGTTAGATTTTTCAAGGAAAGCTAAAAGTAACTAAAATATTTTCTTGGCTATGTCAATGGCATAGAAAAAAGAAAAAGGAAGAATAATTCATCTTCTAGAAGATTACAGGATATTAATAGGTGATGGGAAAAGAACAACTTATATTTGCCTTTAACATTCTCCCCAAAGGGATGGCTGTGTTCAAATGGATCTAAGCAAAATCAGCAACAACAGGAAAAAGTAGCAATCCGGAGATGAGCCTGTCTACTATGAATGAACTTAAATCTCCAGGATCAGACCAATTATATTTAAGTGTCTTGAAGGAGTTTTCAGATGGCATATTGAAGCCTTTGGGTCCTCTCTAAGGATAAGCAGAATCCCAACAGATTTAAGAATAAATGTTTATACCATTTCTTCAAAAAGAGGAAAAAAAGAGGGCCCGCTTAAATGCAGATCAGTCGGACTGATATTAATACAGGACAAAACTCCGGAACAATTACTAAACAATTGGGTTGTGTGCATGTCAAAGAATGCATTGCTTGGTAGAAGTCAGCATGCATTTTCCAAAGCAAATCATTCCAAAAAACCCATTCTGGATAGATTGTTCAATTTAAGTTGACCATGGCAAACTGGTGGACCCAGTGTATCCTTTAAAGCATTTGATAAGTCTTCTATAAGATTGTACTAAAGGAAACGTGAGCCAATTTATGCAAACCTTTGATGGATACAGAGCTGGTTGAAAAATCATAATGAAAAAGTGTATGTCAGTAACTCGCAGTTAAGATGGAAGTGTTGAACAGAACACTGTAAAGTTCTATTCTGGGCCTCAGAAATGTTAAGCTGTGTGGAAAAACTACCTGGGGAATTTTGGAAGTTGAAGTCTATAAAGCTTAAAGTTGCTAAGGTTAAGAAACATTGCCTCAGAGAGCATTATCAAGATTCAACAATTATTTTGACAAGCTGAAGCAATGAACAGAAACCAGAAGGATGAACAAGGGCAAATATAAAGAATAGGAAAATTCTAAGGCATATAGGATAGAGGAGACTATACTGAGAAACAGCACATGTGAAAAATATTTGTGTGTCTTGGTGGATCACAATCTGAACATGAGCCAACAACATTACGCACCTGCAAAAGAAGAAAACGTAGTGCTAGACCACACAAACAGACATACAGCACAAAAGTCAAGACAAATCATTATCATTTTCTATTCTGCACTAGTCAGACTACATTTGGAATATTATATCCAAATCTGGGCACTTCATTTTAGTAATTGTTTTTCTTGATGTTTAAAAACACAAAGATAAAAAACTAATGCAAACTAAGAAGAACACAAAAAACAAAATGCAAAAAGTGCAGGGTGAAAAAAAAGGGACAGGGGAAGGGAAGAAAAATATGTAAAAGGGATAAAGAAATTACTTCCCCCATCATCAAGCCAACTCAGAAAGTTCGGACTGCCCAAGGAGCTGCTAATACAGTTTTACAGAGGAATTATTGAATCTGTCATTTGTCCTCTATAACTGTCTGGTTTGGCACATCAACCAAACAAGACAGGCATAAACTTCAACGGATAGTTAGGACTGCAGAAAAAACAATTGCAACCAGCCTGCCTTCCACTGAAACCCTGTACACTACAGAAGCCCAAAAGAGGATCTTATGACTATAACTATAATTTCTGTTGATCACTTTTATTTAGTATTCTATTAGGATTTATTTTGATTGCTTTTATTTAGTATTCTATGACTATCACTGAATGTTGTATCTTATGATTTATGATGATTGTATCTTATGATTATGATCATGATTTTATCATTTGTTGCTTGCATGTAAATTGAGAGCTTATGCATCAGAGACAAATTCCTTGTGTGTCCAATTACACTTGGCCAATAATCAATTCTATTCTATTCTGTTCTGTTCTGTTCTGTTCTATTCTATTCTCAAAGCTAGTATTTATGATGTATGCTGCCCAGAGTCACCTGTTCAGATGAGTGGCTATAGAAATCAAATAAATAAATACAAACAGTATTTCAGTAAGTTATTATCTTTTCTAACATTTCAACTTAAACTCTCTTCATCCCACTTCAAACCTGTCCATTCCCACCTAAAATGTCTTCATCCCTCAGCACTTCATTTTAGGAAGGGTCTTGAAAAAATGGAGGATACTCAGAAGAATGCAACAAGGGTGGGCCTGGAATAAGAGACCTGTTAGGAATTCCTGGAGACTGGATTTATTCACCTGGGAAGAGAAGACTATGGGAACATGGGCTATTTACATACAAATTCTCAAGGGAAGCAATATTGACAAATGGAACAGAACTGTTGAAAACAAGACAAGAGAAATGCCTTAAATGACAAAGAAATAGATATTTTCTATTCTCTGAAAGAATGAAACACACTGTCTTAATAAATAGAGAAATGTCTTTCGCCGATGGCATGCATCAGAGGCTGGATGGCTATCCATCAAGGATGCCATAGTGGTGGATTGCTCCCTGGGACAGAAAGTTGGATTTGATAATCTCCATGGTCCTTTCCAATCCTCACATTGTATGATGCTATTAAAGAAATGCTTTCAAGGGCCTAAGAATACAGAAGATATTATTTGCATAGCATTTTGTGATCCATTAAAGCTTCTCTGCTAACAAATGTGTTAATTCTAAATGTGCTCCAAGGTGTTATGCTGTTTTTATTGCAAAAGATTTACATGAATTTGGAAAATGAAAAAGCAAAGAAACGAAGTCTAGTGAAAATAATTTCTCATGAAACAATAGACATGGTTGATCTGGATGTTCAAACCTGTCACACTTATCATTTGAGGACTGTACCATTAAGTTATGGTTTTTACCGACAAATGCAACTTTACATACATATTTTTTTCATGATCTGTAACACAAGGATTCTTCTGAGCCTGTTCTTATATTCAGCCATAAGTCATCCCATGAACATGCCCTCTGATTATTATTGCACTGTAGAAGGGATGACTCACCCAATATATTTTTTTGTCTGCAGACTTCAATCACACCAATAAAACAGAACAGTATTAAGTATACAAGGAACAGTTATCTAAGTAAACAGAAAAATAAATAGTGTCGCCATTTTTATGCAAAGCCAGAATGGCCCCCCATTAGCTACTATGAAGCAACTATCTGAGGACAGAGCTGACCCATACTAGAAATTGAATATTTCTTATCCAGCATCCTAAATTATTTGCTCCCCTAAGGAGAAGGAAAGGTGCTTTCCCGGTGGTATAAAATTTCAGCTGGCTTATGTGTGGGTGTGTTGGGGGATATCTCTGCTTTCGGGGATCTGTCTTAGCTGAGTATCATAGTCCTAGTAATCTCCCATGAAAAGTCCCACTTCTACACTCTAAACTTAGAACATTTTAAGAAGTCTCACCATAACCTACACAATTGTTATCCGATAGCCTGCTTTTTCCTCTGGACTATATTACAACATTCTTACTGCCTGAGATAGTAAAATCGTTCTACAGAACATGCTTCTTCCACCACATTTGAAGGCACAAAGCAAAATAGGCCTTATGGTAATGACTCACTGTACTTTTTACAATGCCTGCAATATTTTGCCATTTCAGGCAGGCTTCTTAGTTACCTAATGGCTGGACCAACCTTTTGTCAATCTTGACATGGAAAATATATTGCTCAAGTAAAGAACATTCACTTCCTTAACTCAGATTCATAGTCCTTCCTTCCTATGAACGTGAGTGAGATCAGAACAAGAACTAAAGAGATGATCAGTTTACTAATCTGCTGTAACCATTTGATTATTATGGTTTTAGGTTGGTTTTGGTGGAACAATATTTTTATTTGGCTGAAAATCCTGAGGTTTTTTTTTCCAGACAAGCCCATGCTGCCAGAAGAAGATAGAGTTTTAGGGAGGTAAGATAGCACTTTGACAGAGCATATTTTGCACAAAGAAGATCTTAGTTTGAGCATCAGCATATCCAAGTACACAAAAGTCTTAGTGTTGACAGGTCAGTAAACTGATGGCCTGGTTCATAAATCATATAAAATCCTATGATCAATGACAGCTGTGACAAAATCAGAATGGCCAAATCACAGCAATACCCTCAAAAAATAAGGTAAATGGTTCAGCATATTACTTTTAAAAGAAATGGATTATAATTCATTAAAGTTTGTTCCATGATAAACTCATTAGTATTTGATAATTTTTGCTACAACAGATTAGCAAAATGTATCAGCTTATCCTTTAGATGCTATATATCAGACATCTGAAATTACAAGGAAAGAATCCTATAAATGACTGGAATAGCATATGCACTTGGAATATAGTTGCTGTTTTTTAAAAAATTGAAAAAAATCTTTGAACTGATTCATAGCAAATGCACTGCCATTGCTATTCCCCTCATACTCTGTGGATACCAGTCTTCATAGCTATCAAACTAAACCACAAAAGAGTTTATTCGTTTTGGCTTTAATGGGTTGAATGAACCCAGCTGTTATGGTTTGTAAATAGAGGTTTATGCTTTAATACATTATGTAAATTCCTCCAATTGTGCTCAAAACAGATCTGACTGTTCAATTACTTAGTGCACTAAGTGAACCCAGCCGATAAGCCAAGCAAAAGACTCATCGTTCAGAACTTGAGAAAGTATATTTGTGTCTTCTTCATTTTGGTGGAAGATTACGTAAACTTCATCTTTTGTTTCATCAAAGTTTTGTTTGTTGTGACACAAACTGAGTTTAGAGGAGAATTAAGCACATACTGTCCACTCTGTCCATTTGACTTTGTATCTATAGCTTTCTCTTACAGACATCACTAAAGAAACATTTTCATGTTGTCTACTAAATTTCAGAAATAGATCTAAAACAGAGGAAAAAGCAGGCTATCGGATAACAATTTTACCATACAATTCCAACTATGTTGTCATCAGATCATCCCATGATGTTTATGCTTTGGATATTTCTAGTCTTTATAAAGGGTTATTATGTTCCTCTCTGAAAAGTACTCTCATTCTAAATCAGCTGATATTAACCTGTTAAAAAGCTGTCAAAAAACAAAGCCCAGGGCCCCTATTCTGAAAGTGATATTCTCCAGATGCACTGCACTACAACTCCTATACTTCCCAGCCAACATCTGAAGAATATCAGGTTGGGAACAGCTGGCTTAAGACAACAACATAAAATACAGAATACATACCTCACACAGTCTCACTCCCACGGATAGCCTGGGAGCTCTTCAGTTCAAAATGTGTCTGCTTTCACTAAGTTCCTGACATTTAACAGTGTCAACATAAGACTGATACAACTTCTGCACTGTACGTAAATGGGCAAGGATCCCAAGCCCCGAGTGCAGTTAAATTTACATTTTATCTTTGGATTATAGTCATGCAAATAGTATCCAGTTAGACAGGATACAAAAGAAAGACATAACTTGTTTGTGATTCAGGGTGGGAGAACCAATACTGTACTGAATAGTGGAGGGGGGGGAACTAGCTTCATTTTAAAACAGCAAAATATTTGACAGCACTAACTGCAATAAACTGAACTGAGAAATAAGATATACCAGAACATAGCAAAATCAACACACAGGATTTTCTGTTATACTTTTTATTGATGCACAAAAACAGATCTTTATATAGTTGTCACCAGATGTTTTCAAACAGCAAGGGGACAAACATTTATTTTGCAGAGAAGGAGCTTGGATTAAAAAGGACTTTTAGAACTGTGGTAGATTATGGATGAAAATTTGGGAATCAAGGCCAAATATACCTGGAAAGGCACGGGTGGATGAGAAATTGCCTCAAAAACTACTGTCTTGTTCTCTGACATTTAGCAATGTAAGGAGGAATAGGTATTTAAAAAGAGCCAGTTTGGTTTAGTGGTTAAGACACTAGGCTTGAAAACTGGAGACTGTGAGTTCAAGTCCTGTGTTAGCCATTAATGCCAGCTAGGCGACCTTGGGCCAGTCACATTCTCTCACCTCACAGGGTTGTTGTTGTAGGGAAAATAGGAGGAGAAAGGAATAAAGAGTGTGTTGCTGCCTTGGGTTATTTGTAAAAAAAATAAATGGCAATATGAAAACAAACAGATAACAGACAGGCATACTCTGCCTACATCTGGCCACTAAAAGATAAAGTTAATTTCGGGACAAAAAGAGTTCTTTCTGCAATAACCTAAAGAAATAAATTATTAAGAGATTTAGCAAAAATGAACAAACTTCATCTGGACCATCCAATCTAATTGGCATAACTGTTCCCAGCAAGGACAGAAACTGGAGTTAACAGAGGCTGTTAAATAGAAGGAGCAGTCAGAAAAAAGAAAAATTTTAAAAAGTAGAATCCTAATCCAACACTATAAACTTGACTGAATACAAATAACCCAGCTAAATTCCTAAGCATTACGGCAATGAAAATTGATTGTCAAACAGAAAAGGCAGGAGATCAGATACCTTTATTTTTTCACAGGAAGAACAGCATTTTCCCATTTTTCCCATTAGATTTTATTCCATTTAGGTTGTATTTTTTTTTATAAATTCTTTTATTAAAACAATCAACATTGAACATACATGTTATGCAGCAATCATCATAGCACCTGATATACAACACTAAGTATTGGTCTTTGTCAACGTCTGTTTGGTAAACATTTTTCACTCCTCACGTCAAGCCTCAACTATACGCCTGTTACACTTTATTTGATTGGTGTTTCTCTTGTCTATAGTCTATCCACTGTTTCTAGTCTATCACATATTATTCATCTCAGCAATAGTGCAATCTTTTATGATCCCTAACCAAAGATCCTGAGGTAGAAATCCAATAACCTGAGGTATTTAAGAGCCGTGGTAGCGCAGTGGTTAGAGTGCAGTAGTTCAGGCTATTTCTGCTGACTCCCAACTGCCAGCAGTTTGGCAGTTCGAGTCTCACAGGCTCAAGGTTGACTCAGCCTTCCATCCTTAGGTAAAATGAAGACCCAGATTGTTGGGGGCAATATACTGAATCTGTAAACCACTTAGAGAGGGTGTAAAGCACCGTGACAGGGTATATAAGTCTAAGTGCTAAGGCTATTGCTATTTTCAGCACATTCTACTATTGGGGAATTGATCTTTGAATCATTGCTGTTTTATACAATGGCTTAAGAATCTCTGCATCTATATCTGTGTCACCCACATCATAATTTCTGCAACACTTTTCAAGACTTCAGTGAGATCCTGCAAAGAATATATGACCATCCATGAGTCCTCAAGGGTTTACAGATGCTTTATATATTTTTTAAAAATCCTTATGGGAAGGAACTTGGGCTCTGTTTCAAGATGTTGGTGACCTTTTTATTGCCCTGGGGGTGAGTATTTCCATCTTTCTTCAGGTTTATCTGTATTATCTTACCCATTTGTTAACCAAAGCAATGAAGCTGTATGGCTAGTCCTCAAATTATAACATGTGTTATAGCAAGTTTATTCAACTGCCAGCAAAAATTGTAGAAACTCAATTGCATGACAAAACTCCCTGCGAAATTTAATTCCTTTGACAGACCATCTCTGATTTTAATTTCAATACTACAATTTTGATTTGGAATTACATTTCAAAAGGGAATGAGAGTTGCTTTACATTGGTCAGTCATATCCTTTTTTTAAAAAAAATCAGGAGTTAAAAAGGCTAGGCCAAGGGGAAGTCTTCTTCCCATGTCTTCTCTTAGATTTGAATTAAAATCTGAGATGGTAAGAAGACTGCTAACTACTAGAGAGATAAGTATCAAGGACATTCACCTATATCTGATGGCTAATCTCTTCATTTCACTAAATATAAGTACAAGAATATCATAACCTATTGACCTAAATTCTCTTCCCTTTTGAAATAATTTCCAAGGAAATGTTTTTTCATCAAACTGAAAGAAGATGGGCAGAAAATGATACAGAATTTCTTTGCCTGGCAAAAATTCAAATCTGACATAAAGTAATAGCTTCTACTATTGTATTTGACTGTCACTTTTTTAATTTAAAAAAAAGGTAAATCAAATGCACTGATATTGGATATAAGATACCTGGCCTGGAAACAATACAAGTTAAAAAAAAATCCCAGTTAACCACAACATGAATATGTGACATAAAGCTAGAAAAAAAAGGTTGATACCATTTTAGAATGAATTAATGGAAACTTATACTGTTGCAAAGCAACAAGAAAATTATATTCTTTAGTTACAGCTTTTCTCAAGTAGTATCTAGTCCTGGAAACCCCATTTAAAACGATACAAACAAATCAGCTTGGAATAGTGAAAATAATCAATGATAAGGAAAATTATTCTTGCTGAGAAAAAGTTGAAGTAAATGGACAGGTTTAGCTTGGAGAAGAGCAAAGCTATGTCTCCACTTGTTTCTAAACACAGCAAAAATATGTCCATCTTTGTCTGTTGTGTCCCCACCTTCATTTCATCCATAGCCATAAGTGAGAGAAGTTGAAAGCATCCCTATCCATACTAAAATAAGTTTAAGGTACAATACTAGTGTTGAGATAGTATGTTCTAACATTGTCCAAGGATAAAATGTGTTTGCCTTCATCACTCACAAAGGGAAGACCAATAACAGGCATTGATTGCTGCAGGATGGATAGCTATGATACAACTGGCTATATGGGGAAGAAGCAAGCATGCACTTGCATCTCCTGTTTCATCTGAAATGGGTAAGCAGGAATCCACAAGATGCAAACTAGATACGCTAAAAGTAAATTGTTAGAGGCTCACAGATTACTGTCTAATGAGCAAACATTAGCTTTCAGACTGTTACACATGAGGAAACTATCAACAGGCTACATATCACATAAGCTGAAGCCTTGCATTTGTTTTTTAAACAAATGAGTGCTGGATCACAGATACATATCAAAACAAAAAGGCATGACTCAAAACAGAATAAAGCGGAGGTTGTTTCCCTTTGCAAGGGCCTTTTGTTGGAATATAAAACAATTAAACAATAGTCCCGGAATAAACTTGGAGTTTGAAAAATGAAATGTAAGCTTGTTTCCAGAAAAGTAACTATCTTCTTTTTCATGGGGGAGGGGGGAGATATCTGACTTCTTCAGTACATGCAAGCTGCAAGCCAGGACAGATTTCCTACTTTTCTAGCACCTAGTCATATGCAGTAACCAGTCTCGAGCCTTGATTGAGCTGCTTAGAACTACTGTATAAAGAAAAATGTGCAGGCAAAGGCTCCATGGCCTCTCCCTGTGTTCTCAAATCTGCTGCCTAAGGTAGGAAGACCATGAACCATGTTCCTATTAACAGCCAGTCAAGAGATAACAACTTATCTAGATCTCACTTGGAGCAGGGCCCATGAGGACAAGCTGAAGGAACTTGAACTATTCTGTCTGAAGAAAGCAAGACAGAGTGGAGACATGATGGCTGCGTTCAAGTACATAAAACAAGACCCAATGGAAAATGGCCAGGAAGTATTTTCTATTGCCACAGAAACTAAGACTAAAAATAATAAGTTGTAGTAACACAAATTTCTTTTGAGTAGAAGATTAGCAAGATTTGTACAATAATGAAATTAATGTACCTATAAGATTGTAGATTCTGCATCTCTGGAGATGTTTAAGATGTTGCTAGACACCCCTCAAACAAGTAGTTTTCCTGCACATTGCAAAAGGTTAGGCATGATAATCTCTGCAGTTCTTTTCAACTCTGCAGTTCTATGATTCGATGAAAGGGGCAGAGAAGTTGGCTACAGTACTTCCATCTTTTGAAGCTGCTAGACATAATAAAAAAATAAAAACTGCAATGCATGGGCAGAATAAAGCATGAAAGAGAGAATTACATAGAATATAAAATAATTTGAAGACATTAAAGTAACTTTCCAATTAATAAATGTCTACGTTTGAGGTTCCCTTTGAGCTTGAGGACTTGTACCTCCCTAACAACTGCCTCCCAAATGGGCTTTGTCCAGAAGAGTCACAAGAATGTTATCAAACATTTTCTTCCTTTTAAGATTATCAGCACTGTAAATAATTATAAAGTATCAAGTAATACCCTAATTATCATACTCTTGTAACTACCCACAAAATTATGGAACATTCTCATTCCCCACTATAGTATATTTCATTGTGTCAGCAACGCTTCACTATTTTTTATATTGGAAAGGTTGATAATTTTAACCCTCCGCTACAAAAGCTACGGATACGAATGTGATGGAGCAATATTTAAAATTCAGTGAGAGACATTCCACCTCCCCAGGACACCTTATCTCAGACGTCAGGCCGATAATCCTTGAAAACAAGGATCATCAGCAAGAGCATTTTCATCATGAAACAGTGAAGCAACATCAGACAGCCAACCTAGAACTGTCAGAAGATTCAGCACCATTTTTCAGGGATGAAATGAAGGTAAAGGTTTCTTATCAGACTACACATACTAACTAGATAGGAAATACAAGCCTGCCTGAGCTGCATCTAGTGATTGTTTTATGTTTTATTTCTAAAATAATGTTATGTCTCATATTTTCTTTCAAATTTTCCTTCTTATCCTCTCCCCCAACTTTCCACATGAGCCGTGCGTTCTGATATGCCCACAGGATGTGATAAAACATCTTTATCCATGTAAATTTAAGTAATGATAAAATCTGTTAATCCTTCAACTTCTGTTCATTTTACAGATAATTTACATGCTGGATTTGTATAATTAAGTGAATAAAGAGGATCTTACTCCTTTTATTTGTATTATTTTTTCTTTTCTGGGGTTGCACGGTGACTCAGTGGTTAAGATGCTGAGCTTGTCAGCTGGAAAGCCAGCAACCCAGGTTTAAGACCCAAGCTCCACATGACAGAATAAGCTCCCATCCTCACCCTAGCTCCTACCAACCTAGCAGTTCAAAAGCATGCAAATGCAAGTAGATAAATAGGTACTTCAGTGGGAAGGTAACAGCACCCTGTTACATCATGCTGGCCACATGACTGTGGAAATGTCTTCGGACAGCGCTGAATGTCTTGAAACAAAGATGAGCACTAGCAGAGTAAAATCTGCAGGGTTTCCTTTACCTTTTACCTATTTTTTTTTCTAAACATTAAATTAATGTTTAGAAAAATTTACATTTTTGCATTGCCACTTTTGCAGCAGCATGTCTAAGCCCACAAGCAACATTATACTGGAGTTTCTTCTCTATCACTATAATTCTATAAGCAATCATGAATCAAGGAGCAAGGCCAAAGTAATTTAATAGGATTTAAAATGGGAACTTCAATAGTATAGGAGCCGGTGTTTTATGGTCTCTTAGGTTTAGATGTAGAAATATTATTATTATGAGAAAAAAACAGTTGCAGCCTCAGGAAATGATAAGTCATTAGTTAAACTTGTAGTTACTTCCAATTCTGGCTTGTCACATAAAATCAGGAAAGAGGGCTTCTGTCAAATTAATGAAAATAATCCATTAAAAGAGAAGTAATTGAATCACAAACTGGGAAACAATATGTTTTCAATCCTATCTACATTTTAAATAAAATCATAGTTAACTTTAAAAAATGATATATGAAACCATCCAGCATTGCCCATAATTGTTAGACATCATTGGAGCTGAAGTTCAGCACATCTGCCTTCACGTAACATTTTATAACTATAAATTGATACAAATATCCTTATCTTACTAGCCACAGAACAACTGGTACAAATTATTCTGCATTTAGGAGAAACAAAACATTATTAACCATGGAAAATCTGTATATAAGCTAATAAAAAACTGAGGAAATAGTCTTCCTATTCAGATTTTTAAAAAATCAAATTTGTTTTTGAATTTAGAGATTTTTATTCTACCCTTTGTTCTATTATTTCTACAACTGTGACAAAACTTTGGTATGTTTGCCAGGAAGCAGAACACTCTGGGGATAGTATTGATTACCTGGTGAGAGGGAAGCCAGTCTTGCTAGCAAGCCAAATCCTATCTCCCCTCTCCATGCATCTCAGTTTTTGACCTGCTGAACTGAAATCAGCCAGATTTTTTTTAAGACTGACACTCAGCTACAGCTGCAGTATATATATATTGGGACATCACTGATTATGAAATATCTCCAACATCTCCATTAGTAAATTAAAGGAGAGCGTTCCAGGCTGCTTTATTTAAATGCTGCTGAAGGATGAAATTGTCTCAATCCAGCTCCATTCCATTCTCTCTTTAATATCTTACTGTTCTCCATCCATCAGTATGAACTAAGAAATTGATGGTGCTGGTGGGGAGTATTCCCAGTATGGAGACCAGTTTCTCAGAAGAAAAAACAAACTACACTGATTTTTAATGGTGTTACGGTTTTGTTTTATTTATATATTTTATATACTTTTATATACTTTAGAACAGACATGTCAAACTGCCAGCCCATGGGCCAGATCCGTCATGCCAAAACCGTGCCCACCCCATTTCCAGCAATGGGGAAAAAGTCACAATACGTCGCGTGACGTCACGAGTTTGACATGCCTGCTTTAGAACCGTCTCTGTAAAGGTGGAGAAGAACACAATTAGGGAGGAAACACTAGTCTAGCTAGGCCAGAAGAGAAAATTTGGAATCTGCCAGTTAGTACTGTATAAATCTATAGGAGTGTCAAGTGGGGGAGGGGAACATTGTCAAAGAAGTCAAAATGGCTGTCATGACTACGAACAAATTTGTGATTTTATATAAAACTGGTGTGTGACTTTGATCACATCATCACAACTGCATTCTTGACAAGCTCAAAATTAAAACTATGACCGAACTCACGGTCAATAATAGGTGTAAATTACATCTACAGTATTTAGATTTTTTTTTAATACAAGGACGAATGCTAAAAAGCCGTACAACAACTAGAGAGGTTATGGATTCACCACTCCAAAAGTTTTTAAAAGGCTGATCACCACCTCTCATGGATGATTTTAATTGGCTTCCTACACACCGCAAATGATTTTGCAATCAACTCTACAATTCTATGATCATTCAGTGTAATTCATAATTCAAATGTTATGTAACCAATCAGAACTAATATTTTACAATGAGAACAGGGAATCTGTAGCCCAGGGGTCCTCAAACCTGGCCACTTTAAGACTTGTGGACTTCAACTCCCAGAATTCCCCAGCCAGCATGGCTGGCTGGGGAATTCTGGGAGTTGAAGTCCACAAGTCTTAAAGTGGCCAAGTTTAAGGACCCCTGCTCTAGCCCATGTACCTAATCCATCTTGCCTAGATGGAAACCATTCAGTAGATGAGGCTGGTCCATATGACCCAGCAGGTCTTAAGATGACTGCTGTGCCCAATAAATGTTACAGGTTTCATCAGGAAGCCTATAACAAATCTCCAGAAAAAGAATTAGTAACTCTTAAGTTATTTGTAGGTTAACATCTTTTCCCAACCCCATGCCAAATGGATGATCTGCAACATTATGTTGTAAGCCGCCCTGAGTTTTCGGAATAGGACGGCATAGAAATCGAAACAAACAAACAAATAAATAAATAAATAAACATAAGATCATATGCAGAATCATAGGGTAATCTATGCACTCTGTCTCCACTTCTCATCAAGGGATATGAGCACACTGCCTTTGTGCTACATATGTGGTAGTATTTTGTTTTTCCTAGTGAAGCCCTTTATGCCATAATAAGAGAATTAAGCTTGAGGTTAAAAGGTGCAGCTTAATTGTCCTTAACTGCTATTAATTGTCCTTAACTGCTATTAGCTTTCTTTGACAGAAAGAATATACAGTATAATACAATATCCAAAGAAAGAAAAGAGCACCCTGTCTTGATCAGGCTTCAAAACCACAGTCTGTTGCCTGCAACTTTGTTTACATCTTGTATGGGCTTGTATGGGCTTGAAGGCTGATAAAGAAAAACGTCACAGTTATAAATTCAAGGAGGCATTCAACTAAATATCTGGCAGGAGTTATCTAGTATTATTTTAGTCATGCAAAACAACCGCAGGCTGAGGGGAAGGAAGTAATTTTTCTGCCACAGCCTAATGCAGTGTTTCTTAACTTTGGCATGTTTAAGACATGTGGACCTCATGCTGGCTGTGAAATTCTGCAGGTCAAAATCCACACACCCTAAAAGTTGTTAAAGTTGTGAACCCTGGCCTAATAGACCACTTCTTCAAGGGGTTTCTGGAAGGAATTTCTTCTAAATGCCCAAACACTGCTAACACCAGAATCTCAGCAAAGGTATAGATGTAAGATGTCTTCCTCTCTTCTGATGTACAAAAAAATAAAATAAAAGGCAAATAAAAGCTCTTTTTCTAGATGGTATGAATTTGCTGGGTATAAATATGAAGACGAGGAGCTGGGGTGCAAATGGCTGGTAATGGGGACTGGGGCTCAACCATGATGCTAGGTAAGATGCAGTGGAATATGCACAGAATAAGTCATGTTGCACAATTCAGGACTGGAAGCTGGGGGGAAATGAAATCTTATCTGAAATTACAAACTCCAAAAATGGAAAAACTGGCTAAGTGGCAAGCAAATATAAACCATTGAAATGCATGGCAGAAGATGGAGATTTTGGCAAAGGAAGCCTATGCAGCTGTCTGCTTAGAACAAGCGCTAACCCTGGGGTCTAGGGCCAAAATCAACACACCATTCAGAAACAAGCCTACAGGGCAGAATCAGACTGCTGAAATAAATTTGCAATAAATAAACAAAAATCTTTGTTAAAATTTGTGGAAAGGTAAGAAATCATTATGCTCCAAGTAAAGGTTAAATGGAGATCATGTCTTCTGAAGTCTTGAGAAAATAAACCGGAGAAAGGATATTATACTTCTATGGCAGGGGTTCTCAATCTTGGCAACTTTAAGACTTGTGGACTTCAACTCCCAGAATTCCTCAGCCAGCAAGGCTGGCTGAGGAATTCTGGGAGTTGAAGTCCACAAGTCTTAAAGTTGCCAAGGTTGAGAACCCCTGTTCTATGGTATCAAGGTAACAAGCCAGTATCTTTGAAAAACTATACTGAAATGTTAGATATAGCTGCATATTTAGCACTAATTAAGACATATTTTAGGTACAGTAAAGGACTTAGTTGAATGGCTGCATTCCTCATATAAAACTATTTTCAATGCAGAAATCCCACATGATGTAATTCAGTGTTAGTATGGTAAAGCTCTCCAGATGTTGCTGAACTAAAACTCCCATTATCACCCAGTATCAGTCATTCTGGGAAACATAGTTTAGCAGTATCTTTAAGTCCACAGGTTCTCCATTTGTGGGCTGTTTGCTTTTACTTCCTTCCTCCCCCTCCCCCAACTATACAATTTCCATCCCAGCTAGATCTTTTTTGCTTTAGATATTGCCAAAAATTACAAAACTGTGATTTTCAGAGAGATTTTCCTGAGGCTTGAAATACACTGGTTAAGTTGACCCGTTATACTAGATATGATTTACTTAATCATGACTTGCTGAATAAACTACATCCATCCTGGTTCATTGCCATGCTGTGACTAGATACTTTTGAAACAGAGAATATTTGGATTTTGGAGAGCATGTGCAATTATCACAACTTAGTATCTTCAAGTCAGTCTCAGTCTAAAACATGTTTTCAATAATCTGAATTTTGTTCTTGAAAAAAGAGAAACTAATCACATAGCTTCAAATTGATATTTATGATATTAATGTGAAAGGAGGATGAATCAAAATGTAAGACAGACACCTCCCTTCGCGCCTGGAAAATTGGAAAGAAAAAAAATTATCAGCCTCCCTACTATGTCCTCAGTAAATTATTTAGAGAAAAATAGAGTGACTCTCAGGAAAATCCAATAACAGAGGCAACTGAATCATTGAAAATCTAATCTGCTAATAAAGCTTTAATTGGTTGATAATACTAGTGAAAGGGGAGAAAGGATCCATGTTAACTTTATCAGCCCAAAGTCTTCCAGCTCTATTGGAGTTCAGCTCCTATAATCTCTAGCCAACAATATGGTTGACAGGTTCTTTTAAGATGGAGGAGGAAAGAGCAAAGGAAGAACTATTCCCATTTAAAAAAAAATACCTATTTTAGAATCCAAAAGACATAAAAGCTTTTCACAGAAGGGTGGAACAAGCTTTTCTTATTTGGGTGCTACAATCAGTCTTGTGTGGCTTGGTGAAAAAAATATTCAAACATGGGCATGCCTTTATTGGGAAATGGGTATGAAAAGAGCAAAAAATAGGCAAATGATAGAAATAACCAGTCATATAGCTAGAAGAGGGCCAAGAAAATATTGTGAATGCCTTGGCACAGGGCTCCCCAACCCCTGGTCCGTGGACTGGTACCGGGCCGCAGCATGCCAGAAACCAGTCTGTGCAAACAAGCAAAGCCCCATCCATGGGATGCAGGCAGTACATGAAACCACGCCTCCTCTGGTCCGCAGAAAAAACAGTCCCTGGTGCTCAAAAGGTTGGGGACCTCTGCCTTAGCAGACAGATTGATTAATTTAAATGAAAAAGTTGCAGTTTAAAAGTAAAGCAGATCAACCCCTAGTCATTCTGAAAGTTAATATTTATCAATTCGGTGTCCATTATTGTAAATACTAGGGACACCTCAAAATCTATATTATAAAAGGTGATCCTATCTAGCTTCCAACAGCTTTTTCCAGCAGATATTTTAAAAGCAATACTCAGGACTAAATTTCCTATTCACCATAATGAAAATACAGTAGATTTTACTCAAAAAAGGGCTTTAAATATAAAGAATTCTAACAAGTCTTTAACTTCTTTAACTTAATATATAGAAATTAATATCCAAAATAGACCAAAACTGTCTATTTCAGACATTAATATTCCATTAATAATGTATAAGAACCCAGTGACCTTACTGTGTTCCGATTCTTCAAAATAAATAGTCTCTGCTTTGTATTCAAACATCCATTGTCCTTACCAATTAATCTTGTGTTATCTTTCACCTTCACATACCTCCTGGCATTTCCTACCCCAACACTTATCCTCAAATGCCACATCAAATCTGATAATAATGAACTGTATTCTTCATGTGACTTAACATAGTTTTCTAAACACATCCAGCAATTTTATTCTGACATTGGTGTTAAGTTTCAGGCTGCCCTGGATAGGAGACAAATAATTTTCTACCTGATCTCTTCAACAATGCCTTTGCTCTCATTTGGGAGAACAAAGATATCTTTGTAAGAACGCTAGGTTTCTGGGCAAGCTGAGCAGGACCTTAGTGTGGTTGAAGTCTTCGAAAACCATCATGCCTATCATTCTCATCTGATCTTCTAGATGTGGAAAATACCACCCAAATACCACTATAATATGAAG
This sequence comes from Bothrops alternatus, assembly GCA_034064705.1. Taxonomy (NCBI): domain Eukaryota; kingdom Metazoa; phylum Chordata; class Lepidosauria; order Squamata; family Viperidae; genus Bothrops; species Bothrops alternatus. The sequence goes on along the minus strand of JARGCV010000016.1, from coordinate 16,808,501 downwards.
CAGCACTGAGAAAAGCAGACTTGTAAGGCTGTTGTAGACCATGTATACATACTTATGTTTTCCACAGGTCAGTGCATTTGCAGTGTTTCATGTAAGATGTGAGGTGCCCACCTTCATCAGAACTACTCATTTGTTTGCTGGTTGAACCATGCCTGTTGTTGGGCAAAAAACAGTAAATTTGTCACACAGTCAGAAAACAGTAGTGCAAATTAAAGGCTTTGAAGGCTACTGTTCTTCAGTTTCATTGATGAGCTACTAATGACTGCAACAGCTATAGTGAATTCAACTTCACCAACATACTGCTTCCTAGACACCTGAGGGAATGGGACATTCAACTGAGTTGTGACTAGTGATCTCAGAATTTCTGCCTTTGTTTTTCAGTTGAAATTTCTTTGTGAAATTTTATACAACTTAGTCCGTCAACAATTGGGACCAAAATTGCAATTACTAAGCAAGGCGGGTGTTAAGTGGTTCCCATCTTCAAAAAAAAAAAAAGATCCAGGAAACTAACATCAATACCTGGGAAGATCCTGGAAAAGATAATCAAAAAAGAGATCTGCAAACAACTAGAAGCAAACAAAGTTATAACTAGTTCATGCCAAACTAATCTTATTTCATTCTTTGATAAAATGACTAAACTAGTACACCAGCAAAATGCTGTGGACGTAATATACTTAGATTTCAGTAAGCCATTTGATAAAGTAAACCACAACCTACTCCTTGGTAAGCTAGAAAATGGAATTGAAGGGGAACTCATCAAATTTGCTGATGACACTAAACTGGCAGGAGTAGCCAACACCCCAGAAGACAAACTCAGGATACAAAAAGATCTTGACAAATTTGAACAATGGGCCCTATCCAACAAAATGAATTTCAATGTGGAGAAAAGCAAAGTTTTACATTTAGGCAGGAAAAAACAAAGATATAAGTACAGATTAGGCGAGACCTGGCTTAAAAACAGTAACTATGAGAACGACCTTGGAGTCCTAGTGGATGATCACTTGACTATGAGCCAGCAATGTGTAGCAGCAGCCAAAAAAAGCTAATATAATCCTGGGTTGTATAAACAGAGGCATAGAATCAAGATCATGTGAAGTATTAGTACCGCTTTATAAAACCCTAGTGAGACCACACCTGGAATACTGCAGCCAATTCTGATCACCATATCACAAAAAAGATGTTGAGAGTTTGGAAAAAATTCAGATAAAAGAAACTAAGATGATCATAGGCCTGGAGACTAAAACATACAAAGAATAGCTGCAGGACTTGGGTTTGGCTAGTCTAAATAAAAGAAATAGGGGAGACATGATAGCAATATTCCAGTATTTGAAGGGCTGCCACCAAGAAGAGGGGGTCACGTTATTCCCCAAAGTACCAGAGGGAAGGACAAGGAATAATGGTTGGAAACTGATCAGAGAGAGAAGCAACCTGGAATTAAAGAGAAACTTCCTGACAGTGAGGATAATTAACCAGTGGAACAGCTTGCCTCCAGAAATCATGGGTGTTCCATCACTGGAGATTTTTAAGAAGAGGCTGTACAGTCACTTGTCTGAGATGGTATAGATCCTACTGCTTGAGTAGGGGGCTGGACTGGAAGACCTCCAAGGTCTCTTCCAGCTCTATTCTATTTCTAAGTGAGCCATGCCTGTTTTATGACCTTTTTTGCCATGGTTGTTAAGCTAATCCCTGGAGTCACTAAGTAAATCATATGATTGTGAAGTGAATCTAGCTTTCCCCATAGATTTTGCTTGGTGGAAACCAGCTGGGAAGGTCACAAATGGAAATCACATGATCCCAGGATGCTGCAACTGTCATAAACATACACAGGTTGCCAAGCAACCTGATCATGTGACCATATGGATGCTACCACATTCATAAGTATGAAACCAGTCATAAATCACATTTTCAATACTGTCGTAATTTCGAACTAAACAAATGGTTGTAATTCAAGGACTAGGTGTAAAACAGAAATCGCCAAAATGATGTTTGTGTGCTTGCTTTGGGACATTTTTCCCCTTGCACACTTACTTTATGCAAATAACGCTTTGTTCAATCTTTACTGTTGGTGTGTTTATTACCAGGTTCAGTGAGCCTCTCTTTTCTGGGACAATAGATGGAGTCTTACTGTCATGGATAAATCCTTAGCTTTGTAAAATTACAGGGGCCTCCAGATGATTGGGGGTTGGACTAGATGACCACCAAGATCCCTTCCAACTTTATCATTATCATTATTATTAGGAGTCTCTGCCACCGCAGCAAATATTTCAGCGAGCAGTTCTGTCAGCCTCGAGCAGAGAAAAGATTACTGTACAGTGATGGATATCAATTTCTCCCAAATAACTTTTTCTTGTTTGGGAAGTCAGCGGGGGCCCTGGTTTTCCATGACGTTAGATGGGTGCTGAAATGGGAACAGCAGTTATTACACTGATGATGAAGAAATACTTGGGGAGAAGGCTGTTACAGAGCATTTACATTTCTGCCACTGCTTCACCTGCAGATAGCAACGACCACCAGAGCTGTTCCAAACAACATGGGATTTAATACACCAAGTACTTCAGGTTATGAAAGCTGCATGCAAAATTCTAGAAGATTTTTTTCTGAAAGTATTAACTCATTTCCTTCAAACAAGTATGATTGAGCAGGATGGTGTTCCCTATTTCGTGTGCTATATTCTATAGATATTTATTTGATGCCAACCAAATATGTATTTGATGTCAACCAAGTCAGCCACTCTATGGAACATTTTTCATTTAAAGATAAAGGCTGTATCAAGCTTATTTCTCTTCAGACATGTGCTGAACACAATTTGTTCATGTTAACATATGGCATCTAATTGAACCAAAGATGAATAGATGACTAGAATAGAGCTGGAAGGGACCTTGGAGGTTTTCTAGTCCAGCCCCCAGCTCAAGCAGGAGAACCTAAATCATCTCAGACAAGTGACTGTCCAATCTCTTCTTAAAAACCTCCAGCCAAACCCAAGTCCTGCAGCCATTCTTTGTATGTTTTAGTCTCCAGGCCTTTAATCATCTTAGTTGCTATTCTCCAAACTTTTTCCAAACTCTCAACATTTTTTTTTGTGATATGGTAACCAAAATTGGTTGCAGTATTCCAGATGGGGTCTCACTAGGATTTTATAAAGCAGTACTAATACTTTTTTTGATCTTGATTCTATGCCTGTTTACACAACCCAGGATTGTACTAGCTCTTTTGGCTGCTGCTGCACATTGCTGGCCCATAGTCAAGTGATTGTCCACTAGGACTCCAAGGTCCCTCTCACAGTTACTGCTTTTCAGCCAGGACTCACCTAATCTGTACTTATATCTTTGATTTTCCTGCCTAAATGTAAAACTTTGCTTTTCTCCACATTGAAACTCATTTTGTTGGATAGGGCCCATTGTTCAAGTTTGTCTAGATCTTTTTGTATCCTGAGCTTGTCTTCTGGAGTGTTGGCTATTCCTGCCAGTTTAGTGTCATCTGCAAATTTGATGAGTTCCTCTTCTATTCCCTCATCTAAGTCATTAATGAAGATTTTGAAGAGTACTGGGCCTAAGACAGAACCTTGTGGTACCCCACTGCTTACTTCTCTTCATGTGGATGTAGTGCTATTGAGGACTACTCATTGAGTATGGTTTGTCAGCCAGCTACAAATCCATCTAGTGGTGATGTTGTCTATTCCACCCTTTTCTAGCTTACCAAGCAGTATATTGTGGTCTACTTTGTTGAATGCCTTACTGAAATCTAAGTATATGTTGTCCACAGCATTTTGCTGGTCTACTAATTTGGTCACTTTATCAAAGAATGGAATAAGATTGGTTTGGCATTATCTGTTTTTAACAAACCCATGCTGACTACCAGTTATAACTTTGTTTGCATCTAGCTGTTTGCAGATCTGTTTTTTAATGATCTTTTCCAGGATCTTCCCAGGTATTAATGTTAGACTGATTGATCTATAGTTTCCTGGGTCTGAGGTTTTGTTGTTGTTTTTCTTGAAAATGGGAGCTGCACCAGCCGTTATCCAATCCTTGGGTATTTTCCCAGTGCTCCAGGATTTTTGAAAGATATGGTGCAATGGTTCTGAAATAACATCTGCCAGTTCCTTCAGGACTCTGGGATGTAATCTGTCGGGTCTTGGTGATTTATATTCGTCAAGGTCGGATAGGTGTTTTCTTACCATTTTCTTGCTTATTTTAATTTTTGTTTCTAGTTTGTCTTCTGCAGTAGTTTTTTTTAGTATATTGGGCTATAATTTCTTTTTGTGCGAAAACTGATGCAAAGAATGAGTTAAACAGCTCTGCTTTCTCCCTACTGCCTGTTACTTCCTTGCCGTCTTCTCTCTTTAGTGGACCTACAGTTTCCTTGACCTTTTTCTTGTTATTAATATGTTGAAAGAAACTTTTTTTTATTATCCTTGATTTCTGTTGCAAGTCTTTGTTCATTCTGAGCCTTTGGGCTTCCTGACTTTGTCCCTGCATGTTTCGGCCATCTGCTGATAATCAGCCTTAGTTATGTGTCCTTCTTTCCATTTTTTGTACTTGTCCTTTTTGTCTATCAGTTTGTCTAAGAGATCTTTGTGCAGCCATGCTGGTTTCTTCTTGACTTTGTTTTTCTTTTTCAATGGTATAGTGCTGGACTGGGCTTTTATGATAGTATTTTTCAGAGTTTCCTATGCTTCTTCAGTTGTTTTCCCCTTTAGGATTTCTATCCATGGAGCCTTTCCTAGGTTCTCTCTGAGTTTGTTAAAATCAGCTCTTTTGAAGTTTAAGACACTGGTTGAATTATTTTCTATTGCTTGTGTTTGCATTAGATTGCATTTCAGTATGACGTTGTCACTTTCCCCCAAGGTTCTGGTAACTTCAACTCCTTCTATCACTTCTTCTCTATTAGTAAATATTAGGTCCAATATAGCTTTACTTCTAGTTCCCTGCTCTACCTTTTGGATGACAAATTTGTCGGCTGTGTTGGTTAGGAATCTGTTTGATCTCCCACTCACTGCAGTTTGTCTCCCAGCTGATATCTGGGTAGTTGAAGTCTCCCATTACTATTGTGGTATACTTCCTACATACATTTGTTACATTTGTTAAGAGTTCATCTATTTCTTCTGATTGGTTGGGTGGCCTGTAATATACCCCTATGGCAATGTCACCTTTTTCCCTTTTATATTGACCCATATAGATTCTGGAGGGTTTTTGTCTTTGATCATGTGCATTTCTGAGGTGTTCTCTTACATATAGTGGAACTCCCCCTCCTTTTTTTGTGTAGTTCTGTTTCTTTTGAACAATTTGTATCCATCCATCAGTCCATTTCTGTCATGGGTTTTGTCCCACCTGGTTTCTGTAATGCCAAGTGTAAATACCATTTTCAACTTGAAGTCAAAAGTATGCATACCATTTCACATGTTGTACTACTCAGCTAGGAAAAATGTCCAAGTTATATATTTTTCTTGATGTAGAACAAAAATGTTGTAATGTTTAATATGTATACTTCTAATTAGCAGTATTATCAGGAATGTAATTTATAATTAACAGGCTTGAAAAGACTTATACCAATTAGGATGTTTTAATCTCTATTTTTTTAGGAATGAGTTTATGAGAAAAGATATAACTTTATTAGTGTACAAAAAAGCAATAAGGTATAAAAATAACCTGGTTGTAGAACAGGGTTCTTTGTAGTAGAAAATGAGATAATGCCTAATAGATGCTAGACAGGAAGAGCTTTTTAGAGGAACTCTCCCTTGACTACCAACATCTGTAATTAGACAAGTATTTTAAAACTTTTCCCTCATCCACAGTTGCAATTTTCCACTATGCTTCATAGCACAATAGCAGCTACTTGCTGGTCAACATACAGGTAGAAGTTCATGAATTAAATTTCAGTGATCCAAATAGTCTCCTCATATAAGCTTAACAACATCTGTGAGGAAATTCGTATTAGTGGATAATAGCCCTTTTGTAGAGATCTGTTGTGAATATTTGCAGGCCAATTTGAATGAATCTCTAGCCACATTTTTTTTATTAAGAATGGGTTTTTTTACTTTTTACCAAAAAAAAGTATAAATCACATTATTTTTTGACTAAGACAGCTCATTCGAAATTCTGTATAGCTGTATCAAATTTCTTTGCATGGGCAAACAGAGATCTGTGTTATTGGGCAAACATTTAAACAAAAGAGGGAGGGGGAATAAATGAAAGACAGTTACAGATTTGATCCTGTCTGGTGACTGTGCTCTTGAGACATTTGAATGCATGCCAATGCATGGTAAAATAGAGAAAACATTCATTTGTCAAGAGAGAGCAAATATTGCTGCTGATGGAAATGACCTTTAAAAGCTTGCTCTTTATCAATATAGTTAATTAAAAGGAACTATATCCATTAAACTCACAGGCTCTCATTTCTTGTTTGCTCTACACTTTTTTAGTTTAGGACAAGAATTCATTCCAGTCCTCATGGTAGTCTCCTTTGTTTATTTTATATACATTACTCTCTTCATACTTTGGAGCTCATGATGGATCAGCAAAAGCAACAACATGCAAGATTTGGAACTAGAGTTGTATGTGATCTGCAAATTGTATCCTCTGACCAAGAAAATCCTGACCTGCCAAATCAATGATAAGTATAACTTTCAGGAAAAATCAATATCCCCCCAAATGGGAAGAAATTACCCTATGAAAACCATATAATAAAAAAATTCCCACCTTCTTAGCACAGTGACAGATGGCAAAACAGTAAAACAATGGCTACTTCTCAAGCTTTCATGGACTACATAGAGTAGCTTGGCTCTTTCTGACCTGACCACATTTTTAAAAAAAGTAATGTCTCACTCAGCCAGGCCTCTCAACCCAGCAGACCACCATTTGGTGGGTTGTACACATTTGGCAAGACTGCTAACTATACACTCATCTTTCAAGGTTAATCATTACTCTCAAGGTCCAAAGTTACTCCCTCTATTTAGCTACACCACTAAGAGTCAGTCAGCTTGCTACAGGGATGTATCAGCATTGCTGAGTTTAGTTAAGGCTTTTTCCCAAGCGTGAGCATATTTTTCCAGCTTTAATTCCTTCCGGGTCTCTAGTTAAAACTCCATACACTCAGGGCCCTAATAACAAATTGAGGTCTTTAAATATCAACAGAGCTGAATTCTACTGTTATTAATGGAGAACCCAGGTCCATCCTTTTCTTGTTTGTCTCCAACTATGGTTGCATAGAAGGATAAGACTGTAGAGTCTCCTTCATGAATTGCACAGGGGACTCTGGAGGGACATAGCAACTAATCAGATCCTAGTTACTTGGCCCCATCCCTCTTTATAGTTAATGTTAATAAATCCAATAACTTCCATGTAAATTACATTACCCATCACATAATTTCAGTGGCATACTTCTTCCTCTTTTGAGAGAGAGAGGGGGGGGAGGGAGAGAGAGAGAGAGAGAATCCTATTATGAATGTGAGATCCTTGCCATGAAACATATGCACATTCATGGATGTTCAGATCAAGTCATTGTCAACTCTACAAATGAGCATGGCTGCAGAAATTTTTCCTATTCATTTTCAGTTGCCACGTACAATGGAGGGAGGGGGATTGCCAGGTGCTTCGCTAGTCAAAATCTTTTGTCCTGTGGGAACCAAGGTCATCAGTTGCTCCCAAGACTGCAGGCTGGGCGTTGTATAAAAGGCCGCCACAAAGATATATTGGGGAACGTAGTCACTTGCATAGTTTTTTTTTAATATAAAATTCTTTTATTAAAACATTCAACATTGAACATAAAAAAAACATATTGTGCAGCAATCATCATGGCACCTGATATACAATACTAGGTATTAGTCACTGAAAACGTCTGAATTAGTAAGCCTTTTTCCCCACCCCTCGCGTCTAGCCTCAACTATACTCCTGTTACACTTTGTTTGATTGGTGTTTCTCTTATCTGGTTCCATATTAATGTGGTCAACATTAAACCAAAGATCCTATTGCTAAACAATCATCCTAGAACTTAGCATACAACATTAGGTATTAATCTTTGTAAACATCTGTTTTAGTAAACGTTCTTCCCTCCTCCCTTCCCTCTTCAAGTATACTCCGAGTACCTTTTGTTTGTTTCGTGTTTCTCTTATATATGGTCTATCTGCTGTATCTAGTTTATTGCATATTGTTCGTTTGCGCTTCTAAATTGACTTCATCCCATTACTAGTGCAAACTTTTATAGTCCCTAACCGGAGATCCTGAGGTAAAAGTTTCATATCCTGAGGTAGAGATTCAGTCCGCTTTAACAGTTTTAAAGCAAACAACATTAGTCATAAGTTTATGTTAAGAGGCATTAGTTATAGAACATATACATACAACATTGGGTGTTAGTTTTTGTAAACATATGATTTGTTAACCCTTCTTCCCTCCTCCCATCGAGCCTCAGCTAAACGCCAGCTGCATTCTGTTTGATTGGTGTCTCTCTTGGATATAGTCTATCCACTGTTTCCAGTCCGTCAAAAATTGTTCATTGGAGCGATTTTTCAAGTACGCTGATATTTTCGCCATTTCCGCCAAATTTGTCACTTTCACAGTCCATTCTTCAATAGGCGGTATTTCCGGATTCTTCCAGTATTGTCCCACCAACAATCTTGCTGCTGTAATTAAGTTCAAAAATAAATTTGTCTCTGAGGTAGTGAAGTCCTTTGTGATCCCTAACAGAAAAGCCTGAGGTAGAAATTCTATACGCTTTTTGAAAATAGTTTGGAGTGTCCACTCTGAAACCGAGCTAGTCAAGAACTGTATGATAAAGTGGGCACAAGACTTCAGACACCCTATCGCCATGGACACGTGGGAGAAAATCTGGGTGAGGAATGTAGAATTCACGAAATCGCAACACTTAAGGGAAAACTTCTACAAGATGTTCTATAGATGGCATCTAGACCCGAAAAAAATATCACTCATCTACCCGGGCTCCCAGCCCAAATGCTGGAGGTGCGGGGACGGGGAGGCTACTTACTTTCACATATGGTGGGCATGCAGAAAAATCACTTGCATAGTTTTAGGGGTAGGATTTTTAACTTTGTATTGGGGAATTGTTTACATGTGCCTCCAGACCTGGTTTCACTTTTGACATGCCAATACTTTGTAACTAGTAAACATATTCTTTCAGGAATTTGCAAGCCTCTGAGTTCTGCTTTATTTGTCTCTATCTGTCGGAACCATGACAGTCATAACCAGAGGAGGAGACATCCTGTTTTGTAGGTACCTGAACTGTCCCTAACCCTTAGGGGGGGAAAATCTGTTCAGTCATGTCCCATTCTTGGAGATTGCCTGTTTTTGGTTGAGAGGTTGAATTTCTGATGTAGCGTTTGAGGCAAAAACATGATTAACCAATCAGAAAAGATTTTAGCGTCTCTCCGGGTTAAGCTAGCACACAGCAGAACTGTGAAATGTTCTTTAGAAAGTTTTCCACTCTTACATTTGTCACCCCTCATAACAAGCCTCCTGTCAGGCATTGCCTTGAAAAAGAATCCACACTCATCAGCATTAAAGATATTATCATCTATACCGAATCCAGAAATACCACCTATGGAAGAATGGACTTTGAAAGTAATAAATTTGGCGGAAATGGCGAAAATATTGGCATATTTGAAAGATCGCTCAAATGAACAATATTTGACAGACTGGAAACAGTGGATAGATTATATACAAGAGAAACACCAATCAAACAAAATATATCTGGCGTACAGTTGAAGCTTGACGTGAAGAGTGAAGAATGTTCACCAAACCAGACGTTTACAAAGACTAATACCTAATGTTGTATTTTATGTTATATGAGGATTGCCTCTTAATATGATCTTATGCATAATGTTGTTTGCTTTAATATTGAAAAAGCAGATTGAATTTCCAACTCAGGTTACTGAATTTCTACCTCAGGATCTCTTGTTAGGGATTATAAAAGATTGCACTATTATTGAGACGAAGTTAATTCTAAAGCGCGAATGAACAATATGTGATAGACTAGATATAGTAGATAGACCATATACAAGAGCTGTTTTTTCAGGGCTTATGAGGACAGCTAATTAATATGAGCCCAGATCTAATGTTGATTGCTTTAATATTGGAAAGGCGTACTGAATTTTTACCTCAGGATACTGAATTTCTACCTCAGGATCTTTTGTTAGGGATCATAAAAGATTGCACTACTACTGAGATGAATTTACTTCTAAAGCTCGAATGAACAACAGGTGTTAGACTAGAAATAGTAGATAGACCATGTATAAGAGAAATACCAATCAAATAAAATGTATCAAGCGTATAGTTGAGGCTGGACGCGAGGAGTGAGGAATGTTTGCTAAACCAGACATTTACAAAGACTGATTCTTAGAGTTGTATTGCAGGTTATATGATAATTGCTTTTTGATATGATCTTATGTTTGGTGTTGATGGTCTTAATAAAATAATTTAAAAAAAAATATTGTATTCTTTGATATTCTTCTTGAAAGAAATTCATTGCTACCAATGGATTTTTTTTGCCCTTGGTGCAGACTGGACTCAACTGGTCAAGTTATAGAGAGTAAATTAATATCATGTGCCAAGGTCCAAATAGTCAAGATACAACTTAACAGAGGTGATCAGTATAGAGAGGTTGGCTTTCTATTGTGCATATATATATAGTGTTTGTCCGGTCTATGAAAGTTAGGTCAACCTAGGTCAATGTAGGGAGATGGACGTTTTACTTTTTAGCAGACCACCCCCACCTCATGGTCTGTCCAGAGTATTTCTTGATTATTTTCTTGAGGATTTCAATTCATGGCTGACTCTGACTCAAAGCAACTTTATAATTCCTTTGCTTTATCATTGAGTGTAAGCAAACTAAGGTTTAAAGTTGAAGGGGAGAGGAGTAATATTTTATCGTTTTAAAAAAATATTTTAAAATATGATATTTTCATATTTTAAAACAGGACCTCATTTCTTTTGTTTAAAGTAATCTTAGTGTCTAAACACACCAAACCCTGCAAGATTCATAATGTACAATCACACATCTGCTATATTTCTTGTTATCAATTTATGGCCCTCTTTGAATGCCTCGTGCGCAATTAAATATCCATTTGGCAGTTCCAGGAGCCAACTATATAATAACAGTTCACACAATTCAGGTTCCTGTATTATCTTAAATGGGGAAGACTATTTTATGTTAGTTTATTGTTCAGCTTTCCAATAAATGTGTTTCTGACCATATAAGTAAGAGCAATTAAGTAGAAACACCTACTCATTACCTCAGCTCTGGCAGACCCACTTCAGAACGACTAGTTGTTTCTTGCCTGTCATTCAAACTTAATATTAGGTCTCCTGATTTCTTATAATAAAGCTTGGCCTGTTATGCCATTAGCTATAGCTAGACCTACAGACGTCAAACAAATCATAAGATTTTTCCTTCCAATTCATTTTTATCTTCATGCTACAAAATAATTTTTGTTTAACTTCTTAGAAACCATTCATTAAAGTTCCAAGGTCACAGATTATTAAAAACAGACAACAAACACAATGCCATTTTTAAAATTATAGAGCCAGGGAGGGCTGATAGTTGGGGGCACTTTAAATTATTGGTATTGTTTTTCTATTCTTTATTGTTAGAGCTTATAGCCAGGCCAAACTCAAAGGACTCTATTGTTAAAATCTCTTGGGCTGGGGCAAAATAAGGTATTCCTCTTAAGAAACCAAGAACTTCGTTCAAAGGTTTCACTAATGCTTTCACTAATTAACTGCCACTGCCATACATTACATGGGTGATTACAATGCCAGTATGTATAACCATCAAATAAAATGTCATCTGTACATATCCAGGGCTCTAGCCTTTTGTGCTAATCAGACCTAGATAAAATCTCACTGTATGATCTCTTCCATTATTTGTCTCTAGTCATAGGACAAGTCCTAACTATACATTTCATACAGCTGGAGCCCAGCCAGAGAGAAAAAGAAAAAATGGAAGAGGGATAGGTTCATGCCAGCACAGGATGTCACATTAAGCTCTGGGACATTAGTAGATGAGCCATCTGTTGAAATGAACCACAGATGTTCAATCCCAGAAAGAGCTGTATTTGCACATCACATATAGAAGAGGGGGGCTAGATTGAGAAAAGATGAAAGGATTAAATATCGTAGGCAATGTCTCATTTATACTGATTTGGTTTAGAAAAAGACGGATGATTAATACATACAAAAGCTGGATTGTAGTACTTTTCAGAGCATGGAAAGCTTAGCTAACTCTGCTGTGTTCTTACATTTGGCACTAACCCGTGTTCTTACATTTGGCACTAACCAATATGTATGTGCAAGTAAATTTACTGCTAGAGTTATTAAGAAACATTTGCTCTGCAGATTGCTTTCCAGCACTGTGTCTCTGTATTTTAGTTGCAATTGTGTAAACTGGACAGGGCTGAGCATTCTGTTAAAGAGATATTTAAGCCAAAATCCATTTTCTATAGTTTCCAGAGCCACTATCACGAACATTCAATAGTGGGTTTTCTAATAATTTTGATTGAAGAAACACACGCGCACACATACACACACACAAAACCTCTATAGTGTAAAACAAAATAGGCTTACCTGTTTTGTATTTTACAATTAAGCAAAGGAGTCCAGGAAAAAATAAGTGAAAACCCTAATCTCACCTAATCCCACATTATAGGGACACGTCTAGAGTAGGAAGGATTGTGATGGTCTCATCAACTAATACTCCTATATTGTAACAGGAAGCTAATCTAAATAATTATTTACTCTGTTCGAACCATGAAACTGATTTTTCAACAAGGACTTAGCCTTTTGCTGGGCAATTCATGTTGCAAGGAATATTAGGCCCCAAAACAGCATGACCAGGAAAAAAAATGGGACCACTATTTGTAGCTCAGTTCAAACAGCAAGATGTCTGCATCCAGTCTTATTAATATTTATTAAAAGTAATTTTATATTGATATTATAGTTTAAAAAATGTTTTAAAACTAAAGTTAAAATTACACTATAAAAGGCAACTTTCAATGTCCTATTGCTCTAGATTATCTATTGAAACAAAGAACTATTCTTGTAACAAACACTACTCATCCATTATGGATTCCCTGTTTTCTAAATCATGCATTAATCACTCCAACTTAAAACTGAATCCTCAAAGAGGTGTAGGACATGCTTCCTTATCAAACATGGTCAAATATCACCAGATAACAAAAGGTCAAAAATAAAACAAAGGTGTTTGAAATGAGTCTTACAACAGTTTAAAAAAGTAATTGAATGCTAAATATAGTTTAATGAAAAGAAGGAGGAGCTGTGACATGATGGCAGAGTTCCAATATCTAAGGAGCTTCACACAGAAGAGGGGGAGGGGTATCAACCTGTTCTCCAAAGCAGGACAAGAAGTAATGGATGGAAACTAATCAAGGAGAGACCCAACCTAGAACTAAGGAGAAATTTCCTGAAGTTAGAACAATTAATTAGCGGAACAAATTGCCTCCAGAAGTTGTGGTTGCTCCAACTCTGGAGGTTTTTAAGAAGATATTGGACAATCATTTGTCTAAAATGGATAGGGTTTCCTGCTTGAGAGGGGATTGGACTAGAAGACCTCCAAGGTCCCTTCCAACTCTATTATTCTGTTAAATATCTGTATTTTCCTAAAATGATATCTCAAGAAAGATTAATAATTGGAATTACATAACTTGACAAACCAGAATTTATTTATTTATTTATTTATTTATTACATGCATAAACAAAATTCTTTTCTCTTAACAAAGCCGTGCTATACATTTTAAGTATTCTATTACCTCTTATTTACATATTATTTACATTTCAATCCTTATGTCTTTTTCTTTCTCTGTTCTAGCCAATTATAACAAATGTTCCAGGTTTCGTAAAATTCTGTTGCCTCCTTATCTTTTAATTCTAATGTAAGTTTGTTCATTTCTGCGCATTCCAAAATTTTATGGATAATCATATCCTCTGTGGGTATGTTTTCATTCTTCCAATATTGGGCATATGCTATGCGGGCCGCCGTTAATATATATATAATGATGTGTTGGAAGTGTTTTTTAATTTTTGGATTTATTATACCCAATAAAAATAGTTCTGGTTTAAAATCTATTTTTATCTCTGTTATCTCCTGTATCCAATCTCTTATTTGTTCCCAATACTTCTTTGCTTTAGAGCACAACCACCACATATGGAAGAATGTTCCTTCTCTAATTTTACATTTCCAACACTTTGGATCTATATTTTTATACATTTTGGCCAATCTCGCTGGTGTTAAATGCCATCTATACATCATTTTGTATTGGTTCTCTTTATATGCAGTTGATAACGTCAATTTGCAGTTTACATTCCATAATCTTTCCCATTCCTCTAAGTTTATATTTCTTCCCACATTTCGTGCCCACGCTAACATCGACCCCTTCACTATTTCTTCCTCTAACTCTATTTCTAATAAATATTTATATATTTTTGATAATGGTTTTCCTTCCTTACTTATTAAAATTTTATCAAGAAAATGTGGAGTTTGATTTATTCCATACTCTTGTCTGTCTCTACATTTAATTTGTAAATAGAACCACCAATCTATGTGAATTTCTTGTTCCTTCAGCTCTTCTCTTGTCTTAAGATTACCTTGATTGTCTAGTAATTCTTTATATCTCCTTATCTTTTTCTTCTGTAACATATTAGGGTGAGTTACTGCTTCCAATGGCGAAAACCAAATTGGGATTTTCCCGTAGTGCCTTTTTTTTATTTTTTCCCATATCCCGATCAATGCTCCTCTTATTTGATGTTGTTGAAAATATGTATGTATTTTCTTCTGATTTCCCCACAAAAATGCATGCCAGCCTATCTGTAAATCATGTCCTTCAATCGTTAATATCCTATCATTGTCGAGATTTATCCAATCTTTAATCCATACTAACCCTGCTGCGTGATAGTATGTTTTCCATTTAGGGAGTCCAAGTCCACCTCTACTCTTATTGTCCTGTAATGTTTTCATATTTATCCTAGCTTTTTTACCCGCCCAAATAAATTTATTTATTATTTTATCCAATTCTTTAAAAAAAGTTTTCTCTAGTTTTATTGGGATTGTTTGAAATAAATACAATAGTCTTGGTAGTATATTCATTTTAGTCACAGCTATCCTTCCTAATAGCGATAATCAGAAGTTACCCCAAATTTCAAGATCTTGTTTCATTTTTAGTATTAATTTTGTATAATTGTCTTCTTTTATTGAGGAACATCTTGAAGTTAACCAAATTCCTAAATATTTAATCTTTTTTACTATTTGTAAATCCAACTTCTCTTCCAATTTCCTTTTCTGTTTATCATTTAAATTTTTAACTATCATTTTAGTTTTATCTCTATTAATTTTTAAACCCGCAACCATTCCAAATTTTTCTATTTCTTCCATAAGAATATTTCCTCTCTCTGTAGGTTCCTTAATAAAGAAAACCAGATCATCAGCAAATGCCTGTAATTTATATTCCTCTGTTTTGACCTTTACCCCTTTTATTTGTTCATTCTGTCTAATTTGAGATAATAATACTTCAAGAGATAAAATAAAGAGTAGAGAAATCGGACATCCTTGTCTTACCCCTTTATTTATTTCAAAACTTTTTGTGTTCTCTCCATTTATTATCACACTAGCCCTCTGTATTCTATATATTGCCTTTATTATATTACTAAATTTATCCCCAAATTTCATATCTTCAATCTGTTGAAACATAAATTGCCAGTTGAGATTATCAAATGCTTTCTGCGCGTCTAGAAAGATCAGCGCTACTTGCTTACCTGGGTGTAATTCATAGTATTCGAGGACATTTAACACCATTCTGATATTATTTCTAATTTGTCTTCGAGGCAAAAAACCATTTTGGTCTGTGTGTATTATATTCTGCAATATTAATTTTAATCTTTCCGCCATTATACTAGTACAAATTTTGTAATCTGTATTTAGAAGCGAGATTGGCCTGTAATTTTTAATCTGTTTAGGGTCTGTGCCTTCTTTTGGAATAAGAGATATAATAGCTTCTATCCAGGAGTCTGGTAAATTTGATTTTTCCAACACATCATTATATACCTCTAAAAGTATATTTTCAAATTCTTCATAAAAGGTTTTATATAGCTCCCCTGGAAGACCATCCGGTCCAGGAGTCTTATTATATTTTTGTTTTTGGATTACCTTTTTTAGTTCCATAGCTGTTATTCTTTTATTTAATATTTCTCTTTGTTCTTCTTTTAATTCTGGGAGACCATTAACTTTTAGATATTGTTTTATCTTTTCCCCATCTATTTCATCTTTTTTATATAATGATTCGAAAGTTCTCCGGAATAGGGCGGCATAGAAATTAAATAATAATAATAATAATAATAATAATAATAATAATAATAATAATAATAATAATAATAATAATAATAATAATAATAATGTTATATTGTAATTCCCCATTTTTATCATAAAGTTCCTGAATAATTTTTTTCTCTCTCTCTTTTTCTAATTTATAGGAAAGCCATCTCCCCGGTTTGTTTGCATGCTCAAAAAAGTTTTGTTTTGCCATTTTCAATTCCTTAACTCTTTCCTCTTGTTCCATCACATTTAGTTTATGTTTAGCTAATGCTAATTCCGCTTTAATTAATTCATCCTGTGGTTTTTCTTGAATTGGCATTCAACTTTTTTAATCTTATCTTGTAATATATTTTGCCTTTGTCTTTTTTCCCTATTTTTCTGTGCTAAATAAGCTATTGCTAGTCCCCTTAGGTACGCCTTCGCTGTATCCCAAATAATTTGAATTGATGTTTGTTGTTTTGTATTCTCTTTAAAGAAATAATCCATTTCCTTTTTAGTCTGTATAATAAATTCTTTTTCCTTCAAAATATGTGAATTCATTATCCATCATTTTCTGGGGTTTTTTCACCCCTTCCAGACTATTTCTATCGGATTATGATCTGCCCATATATTCGGATTTATTTCTATAGTCTCTATATCCTCTCCTAATTCTTCATTTGTCCATATCATATCTATTCGAGACCAAGATTTATGTGGATTAGAAAAAAATGTATATCCTTTTTTTTATTTCTCTTTCTCCATTGGTCTAATAAATTTAACTCATGCGCTAGGTCAAAGAACGTCTTTGGTAAAGCTTTCCTTTTCTTTTTGTTTTTCTTATCAGTGATATAATCTTTTTTTACATCCACCACCGCATTGTAATCACCCACAATACACATGTTTGCATGACCCAATTCTATCAATTTCTCATGTAATTTCTGATAGAAGTTATATTGATTCTCGTTCGGTGCATATATTACTACTAAGAGCCAAGTTTTCTGTTCATTCTGTATTTCTATTATTAGTATCCTTCCTTCTATATCTTGATATTTTAAATTTGCATTTATTTCCTTTTTAATATAAACCACTATTCCTCTTTGCTTTTGGTCCGCTAGTGCTGTAAATAGTGATCATAATTTGGGAAATTCTAAATGATGTCTGTGTTGCTCTTTAATATGTACTTCTTGTAAACAAACAATATCTATCTGTTGTTTGGCTAGTTTTGTTAGTACTTGCTTCCTTTTTGCTGGTGATTTAGTCCATTAATATTAATAGATAATAACCTAATCTCCTTTTCTATTTTCTAGCTGTGTTTTACTTGTGGGCTTGTCTTGTTCTTGAACCTGTTCCTGTCGCCTTCCTCTGTCCGTTTTCTCTCTTACTTTCTCTCCCTTGTTCTCTTTCCCTAATTTCTTGTTGTTGGTCTTCCTGACTTTTCAATTCTAGCTCTTCCTTGCTACTGTTCTCTTCCTCCATTCCTTCCAGTTGGTCATAGAACTCTCTAGCTTTTTCCAAATTATCTATTTTAATCTTTCTCTCTCTCCAAGATAGGAGCATTCCTTCAGGGGTTAACCATCTAAAAGGTATATTTTTTTTTATTAGGTAGGAGCTCAAAAACCTATAATCCCTTCTTTGATCTCTTACCCTTTTCGGTATCTGTTTCAACGTTACTATTTCCACACCTTTATAAATCATTGGCTCCTCTCTAGTTATTTTATAGATTATATCTCTCACCCTTTTTCTGGTAAACCTAATATGTACTTCCCTTGGGAGTTTATTCCGCCTAGCATAATTTGTCTGAATTCTGAACGTCTGGTCAATCTCCATCAAAAATTCTTGTTTTTCTCTTTGCAATACCTCAGAAATCAGCTCTGCCATAATATCCCTTAAATCTTCATCCTTCTCCTCTATCACATTTTGAAACCGTAAATAAAATGCTGCTTTATCCATTTCTAGGTAAATAATTTCTTCTTCCATTTTTTTGTTAGATGCTATTAATTCTGTATCTAATATATCCACTTTTTTCACAATTTTATCTAAACCCGCCTCTACAGATTGTATTCTTAATTCATTATTCTCCATTGTTTGTTGAAGCATCTCTATTATCCAATTTATTTATATCCCCTCTCATTTCTACATGATTTTTTGCTATTGTCTCTTGCATTTTCAACATAGATTCTTGTATAACCAAAAGTGTTGATTGCATAGTTTGCATATTAGTTAGCACATTTTGCTTTTCTGTGCCCAACATCCCTTCTATTGTTCTTTGACCCGGAGGTGATGAAGGTGTTAATATTAAGCTAGGGACTGTTTTCTTTCCTGTCCTCAAAGTTGCCATTGTCTCCTACTTCTCTAGGCTTCTGACTGTTCTTTTAATAACCAGTAGCTTTTAATGTTCTGCTTTTCCTATCTTCTAAACTGTCTTCTATTAACTTTCTTCCACTACCACACTTTGTACCAACCTCTCAATACACTTCCTACACTTTCTTTACCTATTTCAACCTCTCTCTCACCTCCTTCACTTTCTTTGAACTTTCTTAATTCATGAACATACTTTCAAACATCAGTCAATTTTTTTTTCTCAAACCTCTCTTCTGTTAAACACAGTCTCTGTCCAATCAATCGCTGCTTCTCTCTCTCACCGTCAATCCGTCGCTTGTCTCCTTGGGGGACGCTGTCTCTCTCTTGCTGTCAAGACAGTCCTATGCTCAGCTCCTTGAAGCGCACTATCTCTCGTTCGCAGCTTCTCTCTCACACAGTTAATCAATCCTTTTGTTCGCCTCCTCGAAAAAACGTTGTCTCTCTTTCCAATCAATCCTCGCTTGACTCACTCAGCCTCGGGGACTTTCCCCCCGCCGTCTCTCCGTTCCTTCGCTCTCAGTTGGACTTCCGGTGGGGACATCAGGGCATAGCGGAGGTAAGGAGACAATCTCTGTCACCTAACCCTGATTTTTTTCACTTTTGGATCCCTTTTGGGGGCGCGGAGAAGTCTGGAGGACCACGCGTAAGAAAGGGGAATGCCCAAGGAATAACAAGGCGAAAGGCAATCGCCCGTTAGGACGAAGGAAATTCCCTAATCCCAACGTGAAAACTTCTGCCATCGGCTGATGGTGGAACTGAGGCCCTGACAAACCCACAAACTGAGGCGGAAGCAAAGAATCTTAACGGGCTGTGCTAGTAGCTGTAATAGCCTATAACATTTCTAGTTCGAGAAGAATAAGACAAAAGTTAAAACGGAATTAAGTGTTTATTAAAATGGGTGCTGAAAGGAAGCTCAAACAGAGGGTAAAGTAAGCGGCAAACCGGCGGGAAGAGCCGTGAGTTTCAAACAGCCAAAATTAAAACTTTAAAACTTTAAGTAAAAAAGGAAGATTCAAAGAAAGGCTGTTTTTGTAAACTGGAGCGCAATTTATAAAGAGTGGGAAGACTGAGACGAAGGTAGAGCCGACAAAATTTAGGTCTGGAGTGAGAGTGGGGGAAAAATGGCGGTTTAGAAAGAACGAAGGAGTATTTGGATTACGGAAAAAAGTAGTTGGAGGAAAAACTCTAAAACAGACCTGAGGGCAGTGAAGAGCTGGAAAGCTGGTTGGAGTGGGCTTTGTCGTGGAGGAGTGTGGTCCGTGGTGAAGAGAAGGAGCCATCGAGATGAAAGAGGTGAAGAGAATGGACTGAGGTGGGAAGCAAAACCCAGAGTTTGGAGTTTGAGAGAACAGAATTTATTTAATATGGTTTACTGAAAGAAATACATTTGACTAGGTTCACAGATTATACTAAATCATAAGCCTGAATGTACAAACTTTAAATTCATAATGTTCCCAATCCAAACCAAACAAATTCCATTATGGCGTACCTTGATGGACAACAGTTCCGTGAGTGACTCATTTTTATCCTGGAAATCTCAAACTATTTGTAAAAAGGTAATTTACAAAAAAAATGTAGATTCTAAGGAGAAATTTTACCTAGCTAACAGATGTTGATGACTGAGTCATCATAGAAAGACATGTACAAACCAGATTATCACTTCAGCACCATTGCTAGCAGTACACTTATTAATAGGAGACAGTTGGGCCTGAAACTGAAGCAAAAGAAATTAATGGTTATATACAAAGGTCATGCCAAAGACTTACCTTCGTGCAAAATGGAAGATCTAGTTATAATCCTATCAAACCTAAGCCAACCTGCACAACTTATAATATCTTACAACTCCTGAGATTTTCATTTATAATGATTGTGCAACTAACGATAGGAAATATACAGAACTCTCCGGTTGGGTTTACACATTGCATTAAGTCACGATACAGATTACTTCATTTTATTTTAATAAATTGGGAAAGTTCAACTATTGTGCTTTATTCAGTCATCTATTTCTTGACGCCCAGATAATCTATGGGCTACATGTGATTCCCAGCATCCATTTTGCAGCTCCCAGAGCATCATCAGAGCTCTCTGAACATGCATGTCAAAGAGCCTAGCTATTCCAGGGGATCTGAGGAGATTACTTATTTCCCAATTAACAATTGCACTGCCTTGCTGCTGAGATGGACTAGCTTTTTTTCCCCTGGAGTTAAGGAACAATGGCTTCTTAAGCTTCTGCAAACCTTAAAACATGACACAGTCAGGGTGAGGGAAAGATACTGAAAAAGGCTATGCTAAACATGTGCTCAACTAAAACCTAATGAATGATAATGTCATACTACTGGAATTAGTGGATTCCTAATGAGTATCAAGTATATTCCTAATTTATGATTGCAGCAATGAAGACACCAGAAAACTCTATGGCCATGCAAGAAGTAGTAAATACAACATCTGGTAAGGATATGGTACTACTAATAGATAATTAGAATTCAAAATTTGGAGAAAGATTTGGATTTAACAAAAACAATAATGCAGAATATAGAGTTTTACAAAGAAAAGTCTTGCTTTATATTTAGAACCTGCTCCAGGAAGAATAAATATGCTCATCACCGGATAAATAACTTAGGACCAAATTGACTGTATAACAAGAAACAGAAGATGAGACATACAATCCAGTCAGCCAGGACATTCCTAGGTTAGGCCATGAATTATTGGTGTCAAAGATACAGATTAAACTTTAAGACTTAAAAATAGCAGTTATGCCAGCAAGATTTGATCTGGAGGATGTACAGAGAGAATATAAGATCACTATAAAAATAAACACAGTACATGAGAACCTTAGAAATTATTGGAAAACGTAAAATAATTTGTGAAAACTGAAATAATTTTTTCCCCAAAATTTCAAGGAAGAAAAAATATTGCAATGTCTTTCAGAATAAGCTGTCATGAGAGCCACAGGAAAGAGATGTAGGCTGAAATTCCTGAACAGCAAAAATATCACACATTAATCAAACAAAAACTTTTTAAAATTAAGCAAGAAACTATGAGGTCAAATGGAAGAATCGTAGTGGCCTCCCCCGTCCTGTCTGCTTATACACGGAATAGGAAAGTGGAATCACTTTTGGAACTCTGGAATTTTGGTCCTTACTTTAGATCGAACTGCCTGGTTCTCGCCGGACCCCATCAATGTATCTTATCTGACTGGCTCCCTATCTGAGATCAACTCTTCTTGCATTGCGAGATTTCCCCCTCTCACAATCATGGCTCTCCGCTTTATCAAGGGCCCATCTCGAGGATGGACTTTGGAGTCCTGAGAGATGGCATGCGTCAAATAAGGGGCTTTGGGGTTTTTAAAACCGTTTTTTAACGAAAGTTTTAAGGGAGGGTAGAGGTGGGGAAGGGGTGCTTAGGGCGGGGGAAGGAATTGTTGGAGGGGAGCTAGAAGATAGGCCCGGCAACGGAAGGGGACGTAATCCTGTGGGTTCGGATGGGGAGCTGATTAAGACTGATTTAGTTCCAATTAGTACCGTAAGCGGGAGGGGCAGATATGGCGGGAGCAGGGGGCCATATCATAATAGGGGAGCGCGTACCCACTGTTTACGAGTGGTCATGCGCTCCGACCCCCAAGGCTCTACCTGTTCTCGGGGTTATTCACAGGGCCCGGGCTGTAGGCTGATGTTGTGCAATGCCAGATCTGTGGTAAACAAGGCCCCCCTCATCCAAGATTTAATTTCAGAGGGGGGAGCAGACCTGGCAGGTATCACGGAGACCTGGTTAGGACCGGAGGGCGGTGTCCCTCTGGTGGAAATGTGCCCACCGGGTTTCCTTGCATTCCATTGGCCAAGAGCACAGGGCAGGGGTGGGGGAGTGGCGGTCGTGATTAGGGAAGATTACAGGCCGAGGGAGGTCACTGTTCCTCAGACGGCAGGCTGTGAATCCCTCCTGGTGAAGTGGGACCTTGGGGGTCCGAGGGCGGTGTTGATTACGTACCTGGCTAACTGCCACATGTCAACCGCCCTGCTCGAGCTCCTGGACGTTATCGCCGCAGTGGCGGTTGAGGTTCCCAGGCTAATAGTCATGGGTGACTTCAACCTGCCATCTGTGGGCGGGACATCCAGGGGAGCTCTAGAGTTCATGGCTTCCATGGCAGCCATGGACCTGACCCAGGTAATTCAAGGCCCCACACATACAGGGGGGAACATGCTTGACCTGGTTTTTGTCTCTGGACAGTGGCTGAGTGGTCAGAATATAGGGGATATAGTTATTGAGCCCCTGTCATGATCTGACCACTCTCTCCTTCGCTTGGACTTTCTGACTGCTGCACCCCACTGCAGAGAGGCGGAACCAGTGAGATGGTACCGCCCCAGGCGGCTGATGGAACCCGAGCGGTTCCAGATGGAGCTTGGGCCAATTCCTGAGGTTCGGATACACGACTCGGTCGAAGAGTTGGCGGCAGCCTGGGATAGGGCTGCGGCCGGTGCTCTAGATCGGGTCGTGCCTTTGCGGCCTCTGATTCGATGTACGTCTCGATTGGCCCCTTGGTTTACTGAGGGGCTGAGAGAGATGAAACGCCGGAAAAGACGCCTAGAGAGCAGTTGGAGATCGAGCCATGCCGAATCTGACCGAACACTAGTAAGAGACCATATTAGGTCCTACCTAGCGGTGATAAAAGCAGAGAAGTGTTCTTGCCTCACTGCTCTTATCGCGTCATCAGATAACCGACCAGCCTCCTTGTTTAGGGTGACCCGCTCCCTCCTTCATCAGGAGGTGAGAGGAGACCCCTTAGAGGGTAGAGCTGAGGATTTTGGAAAATATCTGCATGATAAAATCGCTCAGATACGGGAAGGCTTTGATTTCAACTGGGTATGTCCAGTGGGAGAGACGGAGTCTGGTCTTGAGACTACTATTTGGGCTGAGTTTGACCCCGTGACTCCCGAGGACGTGGACAGGTTGCTCGGGGGACTTAGGGCGACCACTTGTTCATTGGACCCGTGCCCCTCCTGGCTGGTGTTGGCATCCCGGGAGGTGGTACGAGGCTGGTTCCAGGCAATTATTAATGCTTCTTTAAGTGAGTGTGTCTTCCCTGCCGCCTTAAAAGAGGCGGTAGTGAGGCCCCTCCTTAAGAAGCCTACCCTGGATCCAGCTGTTTTATCAAATTATCGTCCTGTCTCCAACCTTCGCTTTCTTGTGAAGGTTGTCGAGAGCGTGGTTGTCTGACAGTTCCCGCGACACCTGGAGGAATCGTTATACCTGGATCCACACCAGTTGGGCTTCAGGCCTGGTTACAGCACGGAAACGGCATTGGTCGCGTTGGTGGATGACCTCTGGCGGGCCCGGGACAGAGGTTGTTCCTCTGCTCTGGTGCTATTGGACCTCTCGGCGGCTTTTGATACCATCGATCATGGTATCATGCTGCAATGGTTGGAGGGGTTAGGTATAGGGGCATGTTTTGCGGTGGTTCTCCTCCTTCCTCTCCGGCCGGATGTAGTCTGTGTTGACAGGGGGCCAGAGGTCGACCCCGAGACCCCTCGTATGTGGGGTACCTCAGGGATCGGTCCTCTCGCCCCTACTGTTCAACATTTATGTAAAACCGCTGGGTGAGATCATCCGTGGTTTTGGTGTGGAGTACCATCTCTACGCTGATGATACTCAGCTGTACATTTCCACGCTGAACCACCCCAACGATGCTCTTGCCGTGCTGACCCAGTGCCTGGAGGCCGTGTGGGTCTGGATGGGGAAGAACGGACTCAAGCTCAATCCTTCCAAGACCGAGTGGCTGTGGCTACCGTC
The DNA here is from genome assembly GCA_034064705.1 of Bothrops alternatus. Lineage (NCBI taxonomy): Eukaryota > Metazoa > Chordata > Lepidosauria > Squamata > Viperidae > Bothrops > Bothrops alternatus. The sequence goes on along the minus strand of JARGCV010000016.1, from coordinate 16,784,051 downwards.
ATCCCGGTTTAGTCAATTGATTCCTTCGTTGTCCGTTGGGGGTGAAACAGTGGCCCCTGCGGAAAGGGTTCGCAATTTGGGAGTCCTCCTGGATTCACGGCTGTCTTTAGAGGACCATTTGACGGCCGTGGCCAGGAGGATGTTCTATCAGGTTCGCCTGGTACGCCAGTTGCGTCCCTTCCTAGACCGGAACTCACTATGCACAGTTACTCATGCCTTCGTCACTTCCAGGCTGGACTACTGTAATGCTCTCTACATGGGGCTCCCCTTGAGGAGGTTTCAGCTGGCCCAGAATGCGGCCGCGCAGGTAGTGACCGGAGCGTCATGGCGCTCCCATGTAACACCGCTCCTGCGCGAGCTGCACTGGTTGCCAGTGGCCTTCCGGGTGCGTTTCAAGGTGTTAGTGACCATCTTTAAAACGCTCCATGGCATCGGATCCGGATATTTACAGGACCGCCTTCTGCCAGCAAATACCTCCCGCCGTCCGGTACGCTCCCACAGAGTGGGTCTCCTCAGGGTGCCGTCGGCCAGACAATGTCGGCTGGCGACCCCCAGGGGGAGGGCCTTCTCTGTGGGAGCTCCAACGCTTTGGAACGAGCTCCCCCCCGAACTCCGTACAATGACGGAATTGCATTCCTTCCGTCGAGAATTAAAAACATTTATTCCGACAAGCCGGCCTGGGATAGTAGCTCCGGTTCCAACAATGGCCATAATTGTTTTTAGGGGATTGAGTTTTTAGATTATGTATTGGGTTTTTAAATGATTGGGCCAAATTATTTAATTTATTTTTAATAATTTTACTTTTTGTATGTTGACATTTTTAATTGGGCTGTACACCGCCCCAAGTCCTTCAGGAGGGGGGCAGTATAAAAATCGTAAAATAAATAAATAAATAAAATAAAAAGTTGCTAATCAAGAGTGTCAACAAACAGGAACAAATATTTTTTTTTAAGGAAAAAGATAGTTGTTTTAAAGAAAAGCAGACCAATCATATAAACTTTAAGGCTAAGGTAGAATTACTTAAAAGTAATCATGAAAGAAAGCCACAGTAATTGTATTTCTACAATAGAATAGAAATAAGAAGTTAAGAGGTAGTTATTCTACAATAATGTACAGCTGTGGAGAAAGATTAATTAAAAAAGCACCTTCAAATCATGGATTTAGAATGATTACAGGAGTCCCAGAGCTACAAGAAACAACAATCCGTTATGGATAAAAGAAAGGCTGGCTGTTCTCTTGAAATAATAATCAGCAAGCAACAACTCACATACTTTGGCTTCTAATGCAAATGGATGATGAGTTAGAAAAAAATCCCTAGAGTTGGCATTTTGTCAAGAAATAAAGTTGGTGGACAGGATCAAAGAAATCACTGGAAAGTCCTTGGAAGAGCTACAGATTGTCACTAGGGAAAAGTTGAGATGGTAGATATTTTTCTGTCCTCAGCATCTGGGCTTGACTGGCACCTAACAAACTTCTGAACAAAGATTGTATCATGAAACTGCACTTCCTCATTCAGAAAATTTTAAAAAGGGACCAGATGGCACTGTCTTCCTTCAGGATGTTCATTTTTTTTTCTCCATTGGTGACAGAAATAACAAAACAGCTAACTGCACAGTGTCTGTGTCTTTGCTTGAAAAACAAATGACATAACCACAAAAAAAAAATCATTCTTCTGAGTCACTTTCAATTATTTACATTAGAGTAAGGACAGGTGTGTGCATGAGAGATGGGAGCCCCAAAAGTCAAGATGAGGACTCTATTCTATGGATGACCCTGGTTAAGGAAATATAGCAGTTTTCCAGATTCTGTTGAGCCACATCTCACGACGTCATGGCCTTACTACTTGAACTAGAATAGAATAGATATGGAAGGCTCCATAGAGGTCTTCTAGTCCAGCCCCCCGCTCAAGCAGGAGAACCTATATCATCTCAAACTGTGACTGTCCAGTCTCTTTTTAAAAACCTCCAGTGATGGAGCTCCCACGATTTCTGAAGGCAAGTTGTTCCACTGATTAATGGTTCTCACTGTTAGGAAGTTTCTCCTTAATTCAAGGTTGCTTCTCTCTTTAATCAGTTTCCAACCATTGTTTCTTGTCCTGCCCTCTGGTGCTTTGGAGAATAATTTGACCCCCTCTTCTTTGTGATAGCCCCCCCTCCAATACTGGAACACTGCTATCATGTCACCCTTGTTTCTTCTTTTCTTTAGACTAGCCCAGTGATGGTGAACCTCTAAGACAGTGGTTCTCAACCTTTTTCAGGTTGAGACCCCACTTGCGCCGCCCATGTGCGCCGTGACCCTGACCCGGGCGTGCGCGCGACAGGCCAATCCGCGCATGTGCGGCGTGCGACAAAAAAAATCCAAAAAAAATTTAAAAAACACAAAATGGTGGACCGCAATGGGCCTATCCGCACATGCGCAGCGTGCACGCGATGGGCCAATCCACGCATGCACGGCACGCGCGTGACGGGCCGATCTGCGCATGCGCGGCGCGCGCGCGACAAAAAAAAATTTAAAAAAATGGCAGACCGCGACGGGCCAATCCGCACATGTGTGGCGTGTGTGTGACGGGCTGATCCGCGCATGCACGGCACGCGTGCGACAAAAAACAATTTAAAAAAATTTAAAAAATGGCGGACCGCGACGGGCTGATCCGCGCATGCGACGAAAAAAAATAAAAAAAAATAAAAAAATGGCGGACTGCGACGGGCCGATCCATGCATGCGCGGTGCATGCACAATGGGCCGATCCACGCATACGCGGCATGCACGTGGCGGGCCAATCCGCGCATGCGCGGCGCGCGTGCAACAAAAAAAATAAAAAAACAAAAAAAACAAAAAAAATGGCGGACCGCGGTGTCCGGCGACCCCCGCGAAACGGTCGTTCGACCCCAAATGGGGTCGTGACCCATAGGTTGAGAACTGCTGCTCTAAGAGACCGAGTACCCAAACTGCAACCCAAAACCCAGTTATGTATCGTTGGGTGCTGGGTGAGTGTGGCCCATTGGTTGGGTGTGTGTGGCCCATTGCGTGGGCATGGCTATAGTGGTAAGTTCAATCAGTCAATTCCAACTTTATGAGATTTTTTTTTTCCTGCGAGAAGTTGAAATTCATCGATTGATTGAACTTTTTTTTTTGCACAAGGCAGCGGAGGCCTAAAGCGAAAAGATTTTATAAAACCTAGCCTAGTACTGGGATGACGGCACGCGTGCCCACAGAGAGGGATCTGTGTGCCACCTGTGGCACGCGTGCCATAGGTTCGCCACCATGGGACTAGCCAAACTCAATTCCTGCAACCATTCTTCATATGTTTCAGTCTCCAGGCCTTTGATCATCTTAGTTGCTCATCTCTGAATTTTTTCCAAAGACTCAATATCTTTTTTGTGATATGGTGACCAAAATTGGCTGCAGTATTCCAGGTGTGGTCTCACTAGGGTTTTATAAAGCAGTACTAATACTTCACGTGATCTTGATTCTATGCCTGTTTATACAACCCAGGACTGTATTAGCTTTTTTGGCTGCTGTTGCACAGTGCTGGCTCATAGTCAAGTGATCGTCCACTAGGACTCCAAGGTCCCTCTCACAGTTACCGTTTTGAGCCAGGTTTCGCCTAATGTGTACTTATACCTTTGATTTTTCCTGCCTAAATGTAAAACTTTGCTTTTCTCCACATTTAAACTCATTTTGTTGAACTCCCTTTTGGGAATTGTAGTTCGGCAACCATCTGGAGGGCAATAATGGACCTAGCAATTGAATAGTGATTCCATTTATTATTTGGAGGAATATTTATTTCAACCTACAAACCAAATTCAGCTGTAGGTGCTTAAAGCAAATCCAGAAATGGTTTTGCCAGCACTATGCCATAAAATATGACAAAACATGTTCTTTGTACAATAAATTGTTTATCTCAAAGTAGAGGGAATATAGCCAGCCATATTTCTGGAGAACAGTTGCTGTCGTAATAAAAAATATTCCCTACATGCAGAAACAAAATTAAGAGAGATAACAATAAAAAAACTGACTTCTTTTGTGATAATTTTTGAAAAACGAATTGATCAGAATGTTAAAAAAAACCTGAATAAGATCAAATGGAAACTTTTTGCACATGACTCACTCCTAACAAGTTATTACAAACATTTATGGATGAGCCTGCATTTCAACTTTACACCCAGGACAGCTTATATTAACATCAGATATATGAACAAACAGTAATAGGGATGAAGAAAAATAGCACAAACCGGTCATAGCATAGATTTGGTAAATCTAAGTTTAATGATATATTCATAATTATAGTAACTGAAAATGCATTTCATTTGGTTCTGATTTAATGTGATAGAGATGTGACAGAGACAGCAGAGTAATAGAAACCAGAGATGAGATCAGGTCCAGCCTAAGGCATAAACCCAGCTGAATCATCTTGGATCAGTCACTCTCTCATCCTTAGGAAGCAAACCACCTCTGAAATCTTGCCAAGAAAACTGCAGGGACCTATCCAGGCAGTTGTTAGGAGTCAATACTGACGTGAAGCCCCCCCCTCCAAAATGTGAAGTATGAATTCAGTCACCGTTAACATTAAGGATGAAGAAGGCCACTGTGGTTAATAACCATGTTTTGATATGATCCATGAATTCTATTAGTGAAAAGCTTATGGAAATAAAATAATTCTGTATTTGGCCTCAAAAAAACAACCACAATATGAATTAAGGTAGCTTTCTATACGGAAGATAGTTTTATTCATTCTAATCCAAGGGATTGTCACAAAGAAATCCAGATCAGACAGTCCATCAGCAAATAACTGTTGCCTCTCTATGGAATAGTATTTACCTTGTGATTAGAATGACTCCATCCCTTTTGGAATTCATGAAGGCCATGTAAGAAGCCTTCAGGATTAAAGTGGAGTTGGCTTTTATACATATAACTGCAAATTTGATTGTTTCACAGTGCATTAGGATGGGGATGATGATGGGGATGATATGCATGCAGACATACACACACACACACATACATACATACATACACACACACACACACACACACACACACACACACACACACACACACACACAAAACCTAGCCATATCGTGATAAAGAACCGGCTACGACAGGAGGAACCGCGGCAAACTTGCCCACTTAACACGGAAGATTATACCCAACTAACGAGCCTGTGTTTAAAAACATATTCACATCCCAGGGTACAATATATGAACAAATAAGCGATAGGCCAATGGGGTCCTCTATCTCGAGGATCATTACAGAGGCTGTCCTACAGGAGTTAGAATTCAAAGTATTGGCCGACTACTACCCTAGGTTTTGGGTTAGGTATGTTGATGATACATTTACCATCATCAAACGACAGGACAATGCCAGGTTCATGGAAGGGTTAAACGCAGTTTACCCGGATATTCAATTTACCGTGGAGAAAAAACCAATGGCACTCTGGCATTCTTAGATATATTGGTCAGCCGCTAAACCAATGGTACCCTCCACACGTCTGTTTATCACAAAATGACACACACGGACAGGATTCTGCACTATGGGAGTAACCACCTGATGCCCCATAAAATCAGCTGCATTCGAACATTATTTAGGAGGATAAACACCCATTGCAGCACAAGGGAAGCAAAAACTAGAGAACGGACCCACCTCTATTGCGTATGCAAATACAATAGCTATCCAGCAGATTTCATCCAGCAACATAGCAAGCACCTAGAGCCCTGTGAAACACAAAACAGACCAACAACCACAACCTGGACAATGCTCCCCTACATCAGCGGGGTATCCGAAACAACAGCACAGATATTGGCATCCTACAACATCAATGTAGCTCATAAGCCGAGCCAAACGTGCGCTAAAATAATGTGCCCCAAGGAACCGTCGCCAAAGGATGAAAGATCATCGGTGGTATAAAAGGTCAGATGCAACGATTGTCATTGCAACTACATTGGAGAAACCGCAAAGCAATTCAAGACTAGGGTCCATGAATATAAATTGGTGGCCAGAGGATACTCACAGTTGTGGATGCACATGGATGACAGCAACCATTCATTTGACTTTGCGGGAGCGGAGACTATTGCCCAAGACTCTACAAAGAGTGGCTGTTTGCTCAAAGAAGCCTGGTTATCAGATGACCATTCAATCAACCGACATATAGATCTACTGCTGACCTATCAAATGAGCAATGGCATAAAAACTTAAAGCGGATGCAACAAATACCACCCAGATATAGGAGGAGGGAGGACAGGAAAGACCCAGGACATCCACCCATAGAACACGAAACCATAGTGAGCAGAGAGAGAGGGGTGCCAACACAATCCACCCGGGTAGCAGGAAAGGAGCGACAGACCAGTGAGGGCAAAACAGGACATACAACGGAAGGAACACCACCAGACGCAATTGGGCAACAACTTACTGAGACTACAAGACAACAAAGCCCAGAGGATGATTCAGCAATGAGGTTGAGCAGCCGCACACGAGCGGAATGGACGGAGAGAAGGAGGGTGGGGAGAGAAAAAGTGCCAGGATTCAAACATGCACAGGCAGATGTGATGCAATTAGGAGCAATATGACTGACTGGGGGAGTGAGGGGAGGAGGCATCAATTACTCGCTCCATGAGCAGATCATTGAAACAACCAGCAATATAAGCAGGCTAGCCAAACCTTCAGCTTTTACTCTGACGACATTGGCAGAGGACCGACGAAAGCTTAGTAATAAAAGTTTGTTTTTATATTTATCCTGGAGTTCAGTAACGTTTTTTATTGCTAGTACACACACACACATACAGCCACAGTTGTTAAGCTAATCGCTACCGTTATTAAGAGAATCATGCAGTTGTTAAGTACATCTGGCTTCCCCCATTGACTTTGCTTGTCAGAAACAGTAATCAAATTACCTCAGGACATTGCAGTCATCATAAATACATGCCAGTTGCCAAGCACCCAAATTCTGATCATGGGGATGCTGCAATAGTCATAAGTGTGAAAAATGTTCATAAGTCACTTTTTTCTCTGCTGTTATAACTTTGAATGAGTGCAATTCAAGGACTACCTGTATATCAGTGCAACACATTACTATGCTATACAGAAGAAAATACAAACCGTTCTTATGGCTACTGCTGCTAAAAGAGTTGGAAACAATTCAAGGAGATATTATACTCTTCAAAGTTTCCTGTCCTTGCTAACCCACAAAATTGCAGAGCTAAGGTCCCATTATGTCTGTTGAAATTGGGTACAGATTATGAAATGAGTGGTTTGTAAACTGACAGTTTGTCTACTGTGTTTACAAAGTAGGTTCTTTAATAAACGTTAGACCAAGTAACTTTTCAAATGTGCTAATTGACAGGCTCAGGGTAGTTCCTTAGTAACTTTCTATTTGAATGGATTGCAGCCCAGGGATTGGTCTGACATTACATAGACAGGGCAAACAAGTACCCTCAATGGTAGTGCCTCAATTCTCTGAAAATACCAGCTCTCTTTTGTTGGGAGGTTTTGTTTTCTGGTTGCCCTAGAAAATGTATTGCCCCCCCAAAAAATGAACTATTAATAGGAAGCTTAATCAGCACTAAAAATGGTTTGTTTGCAAAGCGTTCCTATTTTGCTAGCAGTCCCCGTGCATAAATGTCAGGACTGAGTGAAGAATGATTACCTTGATTTACAGCTGTATCTTTAGCTTGTGCTCTTCTAGAGAACATATCATCCCAAGTTGTCCCTGATTCTGGAGCATTACTGGGGAAAATTGGAACTCTCCTATTATCTACCATGGAGAAAACAAATTAAACAATGGTACCTTTTTAATATAAGAAATAGGACATAATTTGCATATAAGCACAGTAAGGGGATAAAGTCAAGTCTCCTGATAACTTTAGAGGCTCACAAGTAATCATTTGGAGTTACCACGATGCTCAAAAAGTGACTTACAGCCTGTCCTTGCACTTGTGACTATCACAACACTTAAAACCACAGTGACTTGCTTAATGACCATGGCAAAAAGGTTGTGAAATTGCATGCCTCACTTAATTCCCTTTTTCTGCTCCCCATTTTGGTCATAAGTCAATTACCTGTATGTTTCCTTGGTAACACAGAAGTTATTTCCCATGGCCTTTTTTCAAGCCTTTTTTTAAACTTCCCAATCTAATTTAAAGTCATGGGTTTTCCTAATGCCCTGACATCTGACTGATAACTAAGCTGAATCCAGCTCAGCTTTTCAAGATCAGCTGATGTTGGCTAATGCTGCCACTGTTGTGACATTGAGAGAAAACCTGCTGTATTTCACAGAAAGTTATGGTGTGGGATGTTTAGAGTTATAGGTTTATATAGCAGATGGAAAGAGAAATTGAAATCTCCCTGTCAAACGCTTTCTTCCAAGTGTTCCTAATAATTTCCTTATATCCATTAGTCCAGGGGTCTTCAAACTTGGACTTTTTATGACTTGTGGACTTCAACTCCCAGAATTCCTCAGCCAGTGTGGCTGGCTGAGGAATTCTGGGAGTTGAAGTCCACAAGTCATAATAGGGCCAAGTTGGAAGATCCCTGCATTAGTCTCTCCAGTTGCTTCGTTCCTCTACCATAGTTCTCCCCATCCTAGTTCTAGGAAAAGGAGAAAGGATGAGGCTTTAGATCTTTCTGGTCAAAACACAGAAATACAGACCGTGAATATTTCTGGCACAAGGTTGATTGTATAATTGGTTGCCAGTGCTGGAAAGCAAGACAAAGCCCAGCTATCTCTTTATACAACCAACCTTGTGCCAGTCTTGGAAAACAAGAAAGAGCACAGTGTTAAACATGAGAAAGTGTTTAATGCAGGGGTCTTCAAACTTGGCAACTTTAAAGGCTTGTGGACTTCAATTCCCAGAATTCCTCAAAGCTGGCTGAGGAATTCTGGGAATTGAAGTCCACAAATCTGAAAAGTTGCCAAGTTTGAAGACCCCTGGTTTAATGAATAATAAACATACCTATTTCGACAAGCCGGCCTGGGATAGTGGCTCCGGTTCCAACAAGGCCATAATTGTTTTTAGGGGATTGAGTTTTTAAGATTATGTATTGGGTTTTTAAATGATTGGGCCAAATTATTTAATCTATTTTTAATAATTTTACTTTTTGTATGTTGATGTTTTTTAATTAGGCTGTACACCGCCCCGAGTCCTTCGGGAGGGGGGCGGTATAAAAATCGTAAAAATAAATACATAAATAAATAAACAAACAAATAAATAAATAAATAAATAAATAAATAAATAAATGAGTAATCAACTTACAAAACTAATGAAGTCAAAGAAGTTTATTTTCTCTATATTTTTGTTTTCCTAATAAAGGAAGAATTGTCCTGAATTCTTGGGATTGATTAGACAATGACACAGAAGGACCTTCTTGCAAACCATTCCAGGTTTGTGTTAGTTCATTTTGCTTTAGGTTATCAAGGAAAGAAAGACATTAGTCTGAAAGGTAATTATAATTATATAATTATTCCAGCAGCCTTCAGCTAATGCATTCAAGCAGAACATCATTCCCCCCCCCTTGCATTTCTGCCTTTGAAGGAATGCAGTAAATTGCTTTATGGCCTAATTGTTCTATTATGCTGAGATTAACTATCTCTTTACTTGAAAAACTATTGCTCTTGCTGCCGTATGACACAGTATCTGAAACTACTATAGTCTCCAAGAATTAAATCAAGGACTTCAAATCAAAGCTTACTGACAAACTTCTCTCAGTGTAACTTTGATCATCTTCTCAGTGTCTCTGGATCCTCTTCTTTCTCTCTTCCTATCCTGCATCATTCTCTTCCCTGGATAATGATTTCTATGTTGACTCGTTTTCTGGGATCACCCTAGAAACCGCATCTCTTCAACAGACTGAGTCTGCCTAATGCTGTCTTATCTTGCTAGCCACTTTTCTTTCTCTCTTGCTCTGAGCTCAGTTCCAAATTTTTTATTTTATTTACTCATTGGATTTGCTGCCCATCTCATCTTAAGGCAGCGGTTCTCAACCTGTGGGTTGCGACCCTTTTGGGGGTCGCAGGAGCCTTTCACAGGGGTCGCCTAAGACCATCGGAAAACACATATTTCCGATGGTCTTAGGCAGGGCTTGTCAACCGCCTTCTCTCCCTCCCCCCCCCGCTCCACCTCACTTGTTTGTGGAAAATATGCTGCTTGGTGGCAGTCTGCACAAACTCTACCAAATGTGCCCTGCAGGGGGCGCATGAAGAGTGCAGGCGCAGAGCAAGGCCCCGCCCTCCCCAGAGACTCATTGTGCAGCAACCGGACTGACTTCTTCTCTTGCACGCAGGTCAGCGAAGGGGCCGCCGCCACCACAGCACCCAACTCCTGCGCCCGTCAGCTGGCGACCCCCGAACTTGCGCTTCTCACTCGGGAGGTCTAGTGACGGCCACCGGTCTCTTTTGCCACCCCGCCCATCCTCAACTCCTCCTCCACCCGCTCATGTCGAGCCCGGCCGGGGCTTGACAGGGAGAGAGGGAGGGAAGGAGGAAGGGAATCCTTCAAAGCACGATTGGCTTCCCAAGGGTGCCACAATCCTCACGAAAGTGGGGGGAGAGAGAAGCAAAGGGGGCGAGAAAGCTTGTGGCAGGCTGGAAGGAGCACCTGTCAGCGTTGGTGATGAGAAATTCCCCGCAAACCCAGGGAAGGGGTGGAGAAAAGGAGTCCCCTTTGGGAGGAAACTGCCACCTTCTTCTCCTTGGCTTTGTGCTCTTCTCTTCCTTGGCAGTGGGGCTGACAAGCCTCTCCTGGCTGTAACTTCCTTTCCTTCCCTCCCTCTTGGTCTCTTCCTCCTTCCCTCCCTCTCCCATTGTCCCTTCCTTCCTTCCTTCCTTCCTTCCTTCTTTTCCTTCGCCTCCCTCTTTCTCCCTCCTTCCCTCCCTCTCCCCCTTGTCCCTCCCTCCCTCCCTCCCTTCCTTCTGCTCCCTCTTTGTCCCTCCTTCCCTCCCTCTTTCCCCTTGTCCCTTCTGTCCTTTCCCTTTTGTCCAGGATCGGGGCGAGCCTCTACAGCTGATCCGCGCTTCTGCAGCTGTAGCTGCTCTCCTTGGCTCCTGCCCAGCAAACTTGCTCGAGCTTTGCTAGAAAACATGCCTTGCTAATTTAGCAGAAGCGCAAATCAGATGTAGCCTGGCGCTAATCCTGGAGCTTCTGCTAACTTAGCAAGGGCATGTCTTTCGGCGAAGCTGAGCAAGTGAGCTGGGCGGAGCTCTCTGCCTGTGCACAGGCAGGTTTGCCGGCAGCAAAGCCCCCAGCCATGCTGGCAGCCTATCCCCCTCCCCTTATCCCTTCCTGGGCACGAAGGGGGGGAGGAAGGAAGGGACAAAGAGGGAGGGAAGTAAGGAACAATGAGAGGGAAGGAAGGAAGGAATAATGGAAGGGAGGGAAGGAAGGAAGGGACAAAGGGAGGGAGGGAAGGAAGGAAGGAAGGCACAATGGGAGAGAGGGAGGGAAGGAGGAAGAGACTAAGGAAGGGGAAGGAAAGGAAGGAAAAAAGGAAGGAAGGGACAATGGGAGAGGGAGGGAAGGAGGAAGAGACTAAGGGAGGAGAAGGAAAGGAAGGAAAAAAGGAAGGAAGGGACAATGGGAGAGGGTGGGAAGGAGGAAGAGACTAAGAAGGAGGTGAAGGAAAGGAAGGAAAGAAGGAAGGGACAATGGGAGAGAGGGAGGGAAGGAGAAAGAGACTAAGGGAGGGGAAGGAAAGGAAGGAAAGAAGGAAGGGACAATGGGAGAGGGTGGGAAGGAGGAAGAGACTAAGAAGGAGGTGAAGGAAAAGAAGGAAGGAAGGGACAATGGGAAAGGGAGGGAAGGAGGAAGAGAGTAAGAAGGAGGTGAAGGAAAGGAAGGAAAGAAGGAAGGAAGGAAGGAAGGGACAATGGGAGAGAGGGAGGGAAGGAGGAAGAGACTAAGAAGGAGGTGAAGGAAAGGAAGGAAAGAAGGAAGGAAGGGACAATGGGAGAGGGAGGGAAGGAGGAAGAGACTAAGAAGGAGGTGAAGGAAAGGAAGGAAGGAAGGGACAATGGGAGAGAGGGAGAGAAGGAGGAAGAGACTAAGAAGTAGGTGAAGGAAAGAAGGAAGGAAGGGACAATGGGAGAGAGAGAGGGAAGGAGGAAGAGACTAAGGGAGATGAAGGAAAGAAAGAAAAGAAGGGACAAGGGGAGGGAAGGAAGGCAGGCACCCACCCCAGTCCCATCCCAGAGACCCACAGATTTCCCCCCCACAGGCACTCTGCAACCTGAGTGATCAGCTGGCTATGCCCCCTGGCCATTGATCACCTGCCCCTGGACACTGTGAATGTCATAAGTATGAATCAGTTGTCAAGTATCCGAATGTAAATCACATGACCCTGGGGATGCTGCAACAATCATAAGTGTGAAAAATGATCATAATTCGCTTTTTCAGTGCTGTTGTAACTTCTAACAATCACTAAGCGAATTGTTGTAAGTTGAGGACTACCTATACTTTCCCATTTTTTCCTCTCCTTTTTTTGGTCAAGTTTTTGATGCCCCCCGGCCAGCTGGATGGGGGGTTGGGGGTCACCACAACATGAGGAACTGTATTAAAGGGTCGTGGCATTAGGAAGGTTGAGAACCACTGCCTTAAGGGGACTACATTACTAATTCTTGCCAGCTTTCTAGCACTTTTCAATTTGTGGTGCTGAAATATACCAATAGAATATTTGCAAGTTAGGTTGAACTGTGGGATTCTTGGTGCTCTTTGGTTTTCTTGCAGACATTTCATTATCAAACTAGGTAACGTCGCCAGTGCACTTTTTATATCTGAAAGAACAAAATGTTTGTTTCTGCTATTTACAAGAGGACACAAGTATTTTGGAGAGAGACTGCAACAGTTAAATGAGATGAAGCTCTAGGTAAAATATTGAAATACTGTAATCCCTATAATGTATCAAAATAGATTTTGGTATTTGTATGTCCAAGAACATTTCATATAATAAGTTTCCAGAAAAAGCTTTGTTTTTGTAAATACATTTGTTTCTAGCCAAGAAAATACCGTATTTCCCATTGGTATTTCCCATTATTAGTACTATACCTCTCATTTTGAACCTGAAGGAATTATGTATTCAGTGTTATCTGATGTTTTTCACTTTATCTTAAACAAGAAACAGTTGACATGCTCATTAATTCAAACTTGGTTCATAATCTATCCTGTTTATCAAGAAGAATCTCTGCAGTTGGCTGCCCAGACACAGACAATACATTTCAGAAACCCATTCATGTTGAATGATCTGAAAACTATGCCAGATAATTTTGAACGTATTGCTCCATTGCGTTTTCCTTTTCAGAAGAGCAAAAATATCCCAAAATTCTCTTTCTTTTTTTATATGGGAGTGTTGCAATAATCAATTTATAATGCTCTGTTTTCATATGAGCTGTTAGACAAAGAGAGAAGCAGGCTTATCTCAAAGTAACATTAAACTTCTGCAAACTTTCAAAATTAATTAATTCTGAGAGAAACATATTCATGTTTTTTCAGAGTTTCCAGATTCAATTATTTTCCTTTGCAGGGTTTTGGCAAAAATTCTATTTCTAGAACCAAATTTAGTGCTTTTTCCTCTTTCAAAGAAATTTGATCTGTCTATTCAAGTGGCTGACATGACACTGCACTGCACTGACAATTCACCAATTAGCCTGAAAGCAGGTATTCAAAGCTTAATGATCATCTCTTTTTGAACTACAGCAATTTAAGTTTTAGGTATTTTAACTTCTGTTAAATTTCCTTTGTCTATCTTTTATTTTCTTTTATCAACCTACAAACATACACACGTACATATATGAATATTAAGTAACACAATATTATAATTATATATTATGTCAATTTTAAGTAACTAGATGTCTATGGAGATTCTCAGTCATCCAGGTTGTCCCAAAGGTGCTTTTTCATGAGGCAACTGGACTTTCTAGTTTTTCATTGAAGACTTTTCTCTTCTCATCCAAGAAGCTTCTTCAGCTCTGACTGGATGGTGGGGAATGGAAAAATTTATACTTCTTGCAGACAGATGGTCATTTGCATTCTTTAATTTAGAGAGTCACTGAGGCCACCTGGAGATTTATCTGTGTCATCAGGGTCACCTGAGTAGTGCAAATGGGTGTGGAGCCTTCTTGGAACTGCTGAAAGGACTGTATTGTAGACTGCAGATAAATGATGTTGTATCCCTCCCCCTCTGTTGAGAGAGGTCTGTTAAATTTTGACAAAAAATGGCTTCTTTGACCCCTCTTTCAAACCAGCGGTCCTCTCTGTCCAAAATATGGACTTTGCTGTCTTTGAAAGAGTGGCCTTTGTCTTTTAAATGCAGATGGACTGCTGAATCTTGTCCTGATGGTTTTGTTCTCCTATGTCAGACATGTCAAACTTGCGATGTCATGTGACGTCACGCGATATATCGAAGCTTTTTTGCCATTGCTGGCAATGGGGTGGGTGCGGCTCCGGTATGATGAAACCAGCCCACGGGCCGGCAGTTTGACACCCCTGTCCTATGTTGTGCCATGCATTTGTGAAGTGGTTGTTTTGTTTCCCCAATGTTTAGATCTGCACATGGCTCACTACATTGTACTGCATATACCATGTTGCTCAGTTTGTGGCTGGGTGTTTTATCCTTGGGGTGGATAAGCTTCTGCCTTAGTGTATTCTTGGGTTTGAAGTGTGCAAGTATGTTATGTTGGCTGAAGATCCTCCTGAGCTTTTCTGATATTCCCGCAACATATGGACTGACTACATTGCTTTGTTTATTGTTTTTTTATTTGTTTGTTTCGGAGAAGCTTCTGCTAGGTATTTTTGGGGATTTGATGAAGGCCCACTTGGGATAGCCACAAGTTCTGAGGGCTTCCTTGATGTATTTTAGTTCTTCTTTCCCATCTTTGCTGGTAGACAGGCCTTCAGATTGGTAGTGTAGGGCAGGGCTTTTCAACCGGTGGTATACGTACCACCTATGGTACATTAGCATGTGGCAGGTGGTACGTGGCCCTGCCCAGCCAAGTGTAGTGGGGAGGGAATGAGGCAGCGCAGTACAGGACTTACTGTGAGAGAGTCCTCCAGAGCTGCAGAGTGGCTGGGGTGAGGTAAAGGCCCCAGGCTCACTTCTGGCTCACCCAGAAGAGAAAGGAGGAGGCGGGGGGGGCGGAGAAAGGAGAGGCTATAAAAGGAGGCAGTTTGGAAGGGAGAGAGAGAAAAAACCGCAGCCTTGGGAGGAGGCAGAGTCAGCTGTAGCTGCACTGAAGGGAAAGAAGGAGGAGGGTGGGGGGAGAGGAGAGGAGATCAAGCAGGCTGGCCATGAGCCAATCTACAACTGCTGTGGCAGCCATCTGTGCTGGCAGGAACAAACAGGCAAGAAACGCAATGGGGGAGGGGTCGCCCTCCATGAGGAATGAAGAAAGACAGCATCCCCTGTAGGTGAGCACAGAGGGACGGAGGAGCAGGAGAGAGGGAATAGTGGAAGGAAAAGCTCTGGGCTTGCTTTCCAGCTGGGAGGCTATACCTTTAGGAGAAAAGAAAAAATAGACCAGAGAAAACAAACCTCTGGCTGCTGCTGCTTCAGCTGCTTGAGAGGAGATGTTTAATGGCAGAAGCAAAGTGCCGTTTCAGTTGAACAACAAACCGAGAGAGTGGAAGGATTCTTATGTGCTTTTGTAACTTTGAAGCTCTGGGATTTGTGCAACATGGGCTTTGTGTTCTTAAGGAGTGTTTGGCAATTTCTATTTGGCTGATGGCTGATGTCTCGTGTTAGATTCTATTGCTCTGCTATTGTTAGCTGTAAGTTTTGCTGCAGGGGATTTTGAAGTATTTTTCTCCTGAATGGATTTTGCCTGTAGCATTCCTTTACGAATGGAGCCATTTGGGAAGGCTGCCTTAGCTGGCAGACAGTACTTATTTACATTTTGTTTTCTTCCTTAAGTGCTGCTGCGCTCCTTAACTTTCCTTTCTAGGCAGTAGCTAATTCTTAAAGAGGAATACACCTTTTAAAGCTAGTTCCCTCAGCAGCTTGTCTTTTCTGTCTCTGGAGGCTTTTCCTTGTTTGATAAATATATGGAAGAGGGAAAATATGGGGGGGTGTCAAATTCTTCCTTCAGACGGAGATGGGAATGAGAAAGAGGGAGGCAGGGAAGGAGGGAGGGAGGGAAGGAAGTCCCGCCTTAGCACTTGGCACCAGCAGCCCTGCCATTGACTTTGCTTGTCAAAAGGTTGCAAAAGGGGATCACATGACCCTGGGACACTGTGACCATCATAAATATGAATCAGTTGCCAAGTATCTAAATATAAATCACATGATCCTGGGCATGCTGCAATGGTCATAAGTGTGAAAAATGGTCATAAGTGTGAAAAATGGTCATAAGTCATTTCAGTGCAGTTGAAACTTTGAACAGATTTTTTTGGGGGCGTCATCAAGTTTTTGACACCTTGCTAGAATATTGTCATATCCTAAAAGTGGTACAATCAATGAAAAAGTTGAAAAGACCTGGTGTAGGGTTCTGATAACTCCCATTTTGTGCTCCAATGGGTGGTAAGAATCAAAACATAAATACTGATCTGCATATGTGGGAGTTTTCTGTAAACTTCGATGTTAAGGCTTCTGTCTTCCTTAATGTATACTGCACAGTCCAAGAAGGCTAGTCTATTTTCCTTAACATCTTCACATGTGAATTTGATGTATCTGTACACTGAGTTGATATGTTTGGTGAATGCTCCCAATCCCTGTATTTTGACCTTGACCCAAATATCATCCACATTACCTATACCAGTGACTGGGTAGAATTCCCATGAAGGAATTTATTACAATAATAGGGAGAAAAAAGGTAAATGCAACTTGTATTAATACATTTCCACTTGACAGATTTGGAACCAACAGGAATGGTCACAGATTCTCCACAGCATTTCAGCCAACCTGGATAAATATCCCAACTGTAAAATATGCTTGCCCAGCATGCATGAGCAAACCATTTACTCTCCTAGTGAACATATTTACTTTTGTCTTCCTGCAATACCCAACATAAGATGGCTGCTGATGGTGGCCATTTTTTAAAAAATCCTTCCATCATTTGCAAGAAAAACGGGGAGACTGACATTTTCTTCCCCACTTTTTGGCTTCTTCTTCAACACTGTATGGGGGAAAAATCTGCAGGGTTGCATTCAGGAACATCTCCCTACAGATATTTGAAAGGACCTGATTAACCTTTTTTTCTGTCCTTTTGTCAGTACTTTACCTGTAAAGCCACTGGGTATTAAAACTGTTAAGCTAAGTTCCTTGAAAGGCCCTATGTTGATAAATAGCTTAAACAACAGAAGGTAAGTTAGTTTGGATCCAAACAACCTCAGAGCTGTTAGGGGCTAACTCTGATCCCCTCTAAGTTCATTAAGCAGGTCGTTTCCTTGAGTTAGAGAGTTTGCTCACCATGCTTCTTCCATCCATCACCCGTGACCCAGTTATAAACCAGTCCTAGCTCAGAGGACTACATATGCACCTTGGACACTGAAAGAGCACACCTGCCCTTTTCCTGTTGCTGTTAATTTGAACTTCAACTAGAAGACCCACAAGGTCCCTGCCAGTTCTATGGTTCTATGAAGTTCAGGAAACCAAGCAATATGGACTCATTGGTCAACTGGCTACTCAGGTAAGTGAATAGTTGAGTGGCAGGGCATAAATTGGAGTTTTCCTGCAAATACAATAATGACAGAGGAAACCAGGAATTTGGAGGCTGTTCTTCTAAAGAAGGGGGGGGGAAATAGATGAGATGCAAAGTATAGGCTATGTGTTTATGTGACTTAAACATGTCCAGTATGATTGGGATCATATCAGCCTTGCACTCCACTCCATGCATCATACCCAGTTTGAAAAAAAAATCAGCAAAATACAGCAGAAGGAACAACTTACTCATACGTACAATTTACTTTTTGGTTGCAGCCGAAATTACAGCCCTAATTTCCAAGATTTTTGTACACAGAAAAACCAACTCTGCAAAGGAGCAGCAAGTTTTATCAGCTGGCTCAACCACCTGCACTCTCATTTCACCTGCAAATATGTCATAATTCATCCTCCTCCGAACATTTCCCCCTCCACACCTGTGTATGTTTCAGACTATTAAAAAAAACATTAAAGTCACAATTCCTGGCTTTGTGACATTTGTTGTTTAACTGCTTGAAAACATGGGGAGCCTATACATTTAAATTGCCTGAAGGCCTATGTGATATGGAGACGCAAGTCCAGTGGTGGGATTCAGTGAGTTCGCACCACTTCGGCAGAACTGGTAGCTAATGTTTTGTTGCCCAAGTACAGAATGGACTTCCGGAAGCAGCATCCACACAGAGAACCGGTTGTTCACATATTTGAATTCCACTACGCGCAGGTCATGCTCACTCATAGCAAGGAAGCTCACTTGGTGACTATGACCAATCACTATCTCAAAACCCCACAAAGGTGTTGTACGAAATGTAGGGGGAGGGGTGAGTGCAATGTAGGAGCCATGGTGGCAACAGGAGCCATGGTGGCATAGTAGCTAGAATGCAGAATTGCAGGCTGACTCTGCCCACAGCCAGGAGTTCAATCCTGACTGGCTCAAAGTTGATTCAACCTTCCATCCTTCCGAGATTGATAAAATGAGAACCCAGATTATTGGGGACAATATGCTAACTGTGTAAACCACTCAGAGAGTGCTGTAAAGCATTATGAAGCAGTATGTAAATTTAAGTGCTATTGCTTGCTAATGTCTGCCATCTTGAGTTCCTGCAGACTATAAACTAATGATTGAATAATACTTAATGCACAAGCATCCCCCACTCATTAATTTCACAACTGTGTGCCCATAAGGTAAAAAACAGTTGTCATTCAAGTTGCACATATTCACAAAAAGGAAATGGGTTTAAAGGCTATCATCCTGTGGGAAGTCAGCCCCCTCCCGGAGAAAGAAATATTTTTGGGAATATTAAATGGCAGAATATTATATTTCCCCAAAGGATCTTAAAGGCAGACACCCCCCCCCAATCTCTCTGCCCAAACAGAAATCAGGTCTGCAGAAATGCAGATGTGATCATCTTTTCAGAAAGATTGGAGCCAGGAAGTTTGATTAGAAAGACAAAAATCTCTAGAATAAACAATCCCTCCCACAAAAAAATCCAACAGTCATCAGCCACAGCCCCAGGGAAGCAGGATATGACCTTTGGGACATAATAGGATTAACCCATCACCATCAGAATATCAGAAAGGCACACTCAGACTCAGGTCAAAGTTCATGCCACAGGAGCAACTCCAAACAAAAGCTCAAGAAGGTATAAAAACCCACCACTCCCTACTACATGTGGTCAGCTTTCCCAGAGCCACACTTCTGTCTGTCTTTGCTCTTCAATAAACTACAACCTTCTTTCTAAGGCAGTCTCCATTTTGTTTATTCCCAGCTTGGACTGGACCTGATGAAGATTTTTCTTTCCACAATCCCATTAGGTCTGCATAGGGCAAAGTGTAACATGCAAACCTAATTTAGTTAAGATGTTATTTTAAATGGTTTGGCATAGCAAGGAGTGCAACGTGTAGCACTGTATTGAATAAAAGGAAAAGCAGAATTGGAGAATTATACAATTTGCTAAATGAAGAGCAGACAAATGCAGAAGAAAAACTATAAAACAATTTGGAACAACTGAGGTCCTTTAGGTTTCAATGGCATAAGAGGCAATGTAAGTGGACTGGAAACATCTTCAGGAAAAAGAGGAATGCATTTATCTATTTAAAGAAAGGAAAGGAGGTAAAAATATTTTGGATCACCAGATTATGTAGAAATGGTAGAAGTGCTTACCCTATCAATTGTAAGACTTTCAAGTAAAAAGTGGAGAGAAAATTAGCTCAGCCATAATTAGGGCTATCTGAATCCATGCTAAGCTAAATTAAAGTGCACTTAGTATTTTTCTATGACTTACAAATCCAACACATTAACTAGTTTATGGTTCAACCTGTTGGGCAATCCTAGAAAATAACTTAATTCAGTCATTAGGTAAACCATGTTGATTGTGCTTTTGTCAATATAAAAGGTTAGTTTTCTGAATTTCATTGTAATATTATCTCAGCCTAGATCAGCGGTTCTCAACCTGTGGGTCGCGACCCCATTTGGGGTCGAACAACCATTTCACGGGGGTCGCCAAACAACGCAGTCTGCCATTTTTCCCCCTTTTCTCCTCGGCCGGCGCAGGGGCAGCACCGTGCATGCGCGGGGTAGCACCGCGCATGCGCGATGCGGGGCATCGCGCCGTGCATGCGTGATGCAGGCTGTCGCGTGCACGCCACGCATGCACGATGCAGGCCGTTGCGCCATGCATGCGCAATGCGGGCCATCGCACGCACGCCACGCATGCACAATGTGGGCCGTTGCGCTGCACATGTGCGATGTGGGCCGTCGCACCGTGCATGCGCGGTGCAGGTCAGGGTCGCGCCGCGCATGTGCGGCGCAGGTCGGCATCATGGCCTGAAAAAGGTTGAGAACCGCTGGCCTAGATGTCAATTTGCTTCCTGTGATAAGCAATTTCATTTTTAATGATTTACATGATTTTATTTTTCAGGAAATGTAAATCTTATGGTATGAGTCAAGATTCTAATTTTATTCAGAGAAAAGCTTTGTGTAGTAGTTTTAGGAAGAAATAATCTATAGTATTTAGTATGCTATTTTCCCAATCTCTAGTCAATTTCAACTTCCATGCAAGTTGTTCGTAACCTATCTATTATTAGTAGAGATAGATACAATAGACTTAGTGTTGCCTATTATTTTTCAATGGTACATTGCAAAAATTATCCTGAAAGGGCTTAAGTGAAGCAGAGGCCGTTATATGAACCAATAATTTAAATGCACTTTTCCCAACCTGACCTCTTCCAAATGGATGACAGTCTCAGCGCCAGACACCCTTAGAAGGCACTAGGTTGTAGAACAGGGGTGGGCAACTATGGTAATTCCTCTCAGTCACCATAGCCAGGTCAGGAATTGTGGGAGTTGAAGTCCAGAGGTCATAAAGTTGCCACGGTTGCCCACCCCTGTTGTAGAGGAAGCAGTTATACGGAAGTTCTAAAAGGAATTGTAAAGTTACACACTATATGTCAGGCTGATTCACAGAATATTTTTTTTACATGCCTCTTTGCATCACTTATTTCACTGCATTATAAAATCTCTAAATGGGAAAACTAGACACAGAGGCACTGCAGGAAAAACTACAAATGCAGTTTTACAAATTGTTACATGGAACAATGTAGAATATATACAGTGCAATATATTTTTCTATTCTATAATTATCAATTTAACAAAAATTGTGGAAGTTCTGTTTGTGCTAGGAGCACTGATATTAACTAGTTTGGGTTATGAGGTGTCCTCAAGAAAACAACCAAGCTCAGAAGGCACCAAAAACCCGTCACAAATGCTCAAGTTGTACTTTTAACCAGTGACCCTGTTGGTATTCAAGGAATACTGATGCAAAATTCCATTTAGCATCCCCAATTCTTTTATAATATTCTATATGCCCTTGCCCAACATTATTTTTAATATTGCAATTTGCACCACAGTCATACGGCACTCTTGCACACTGCATAATTTGAGCACTGGGTTTCAGTGGCTCTGCTTTAATTTTAACCATGGTTTGAGGAGAGGGCATAGATGAAGTATTTTCAGTTCCACAAACTCATCAGGATGACAGAAGAGATGCACTAATCCAGAAACCACCCACAGCCTAATCTAAATTAAAGCAAAAGAAGGCAAGTCATATTACAACAAACAAACTTTTTCTCTACATAACACATTCTTAGAAAGCATTATAGGCAGCTATTTTTCTTGATAGAAAGCTCATGTAAACTTGAATATCTGAAGCCTTCCGCAACCTTGTATCTTTACTAAAATTAATGAGTTTTTATTGCATTGGTACCAAGGACTCTATGGCCATTCAGAGCAAAAAAATCAACTTTCTATGGAGGAAGAGCTCTGCTTCCCTCGCTGGATAGTTATTAAAAGAATTAATTTTGAAGAAGACTTTCCTACACGCTGCCTTAAGCTAGTAGAGGAAAGGTTGAATATCAATGAAATACTTTGCTACATAAAAAAATAACATCAAAAATAAAGGCTTTGAATCCAGTGTGACTTTTAGCAACTTTGCTAAGTCCCATTGTGTCCACTTATTATGGAAACATGCTTGGAACAAATACCCACAATTTAAGGCAGCATTTCCCAGAAATTTTAAAATTCTTTTTCATTGATGATTTACTTATACCTATAAACCAGGTGACAGATAGAAATCAAGGCTCCTGTTCCCTACCTGCAGCCTTTCATTTAATTGCTTCCCTCTAAAAGATTTGCCATCTGACCTTGGGCCTCTTTATCCCGAAATAAATCCCACTAAATTCAATGACTTGTTTCTTCAGAAGCTTATGGATAATTACAGACCAACCTCTAACAGACGGGACAGCATAAAGTACCATTTCTCTAATCCAAGACTCGAATGCACCAATTAAATTGTGGATATTTGTTCCAAGCATATTTCCATAATAAGTGGACACAATGGGACTTACTTAGCAAAGCTGCTAAAAGTCACACTGGATGCATCACTAAACAGGATGATTATTTAATTATCTATTTAAATTTATTGCAACAGCTCATTTCCATCGACACTGGATGACTTACATATTCAAATACAAAACACTAAAAAAAAAGTTAAAAACATAAAAAGAAGGGCTCTTAACACAACTGCATATCATACATCCCATCCAGCCACTGTAGTATTTAAAAAAGACACACTGTCTATAACCCAAATGCAGCCTGTTCCTCGGATCAAAACTGGTATTAAAATGGATAATGCCCACATCCCATAATTCTTGTACTTATTTTTAACAAGAGCAGGCACAGAAAGAACCGAGCAGCATTACTTGGAAGCAGTGATATTCCTTAATTCGGAATGCTCCAGGGCACCGAAGTTCAAAGGCACCAAGCAAGTTAAACTTGGCAGGCTGTTGGGAGCAGCCTTGAAAGCGCTCCTGTACATTAACCCAGCCTTTCAAAAAAAAAAAAAAAAAGCGGGGGGAGGGAGGGAGGGAGGGAGAGAGGGCAGCTGGCATTTAAAGTGTGAGGTTCCCACACCGAGTTCAAAAAAGCAGCGTTTACTCACAGGGTCCTCCCGAAGAGGCAAGAGGCAGCGATTTAGGACAGGAAATTCCAGCGCAACATCACTCACTCTGCCGGAGAAACAAGAGTTCGGGTCGGGGAGCAAGGCAGCCCCCCGGAATTACCAGAAGCCCCGGGACTCGTGCAGGCTGAACGGTAAGTGATGAAATCACTTTAATCAGCCACTCTCCGCGCGGCAAGTCTAACTGGTTCGGACAAGCAGAAAAAACACTCCAACAGCCCAAATAAAAAGGAAGGGAAGGGAAGGGAAGCTCTCCCCTACGCTGGTCTGCTGGGGCTAACGCTCCTTTTTCAGGCAGGCAGGCAGGCAGGCAGGCGTGTGTTAGGGTGGGCGGGGCTCTGGCAGCCCCGGGAGATGAAATCGCACAGGCTTGAGTTTGTCTGCACGTTTTCAGAGCAACAGGTGACTTGCTTTGATGTAGCCACATTATTCATGCCGGCGCTCCACGTTGCATCCGCATCACCTGCCTGCCTCCCCCAGGAGGACTAAAGCCTTCTGCCTTGGGCCGGAGCATGAGGTGCAGGAGAGCAGCGCACGAGGCCTTTGGCGTTTTCAGAAAAGCAGGAGTTTCTACAGAACTTCTCTAGCGCAGGGGTTCTCAACCTTGGCAACTTTAAGACTTGTGGACTTCAACTCCCAGAATTCCTCAGCCAGCTTTCTGGGAGCTGAAGTCCACAAGTCTTAAAGTTGCCAAGGTTGAGAACCCCTGCTCTATGGCGAAGTCATCCGGCAGTTCAGAGAGTCATGGAATGAACCAGCCAATGAAAGGATTTCCGTAAGAATTGGTTGCAGTGGCATCTTTTGTGGGGTGCCATTTCTCTTTAGGGTTGTCCCCCCCACGTGAATTTCACTCCCCCTTAAGTAAAACCGACACCTCTGTGTTAGTTTCCCTCCCCACACTGGCTCTGGGGCACACAAGCCCCGCCCCAGTGGAGGGGAGTCCGCTTCCTCTTTCAGGGCCAACCAAGAGATTTCTCTAGCACTGCATTTAATGACAATACAGCTGCAAAAAAGGCAAACACGATCCTGGGGTGTATCAAGAGAAGCATAGAGTCCAGATCATGTGAAGTTATTATTCCCCTCTACCTTGGTCTGACCTCACCTGGAGTACTGTGTCCAGTTCTGGTCACCCCAGTTCAAGGAAGACACTGACAAACTGGAGCAGGTTCAAAGGAGAGCTACCAAGATGGTGAACGGTCTACAAACCATGTCCTATGAGGAACGGTTAAAGGAATTAGGAATGTTTAGTCTACAGAAAAGAAGACTGAGAGGAGACATGATAGCTGTCTACAAATACCTGAAGGGCTGTCACAGTGCAGAGGGATCAGCCCTGCTCTCACTTGCTCAAGGAAGGACTAGAAACAATGGGATGAAACTGCAGGGGAAAAGATTCAGATTAGATGTTAGAAAAAAATTTCTAACAGTAAGGGTGATCAACCAGTGGAACAGGTTGCCACAGGAGGTGGTGAGCTCCCCTTCGATGGAGGTCTTCAAGCAGAGACTGGACGGCCATCTGTCTGGGATAGTAGGGGGTTGGACTCGATGACCCGGGAGGTCCCCTCCAACTCTACGATTCTATGATTCTACGTCCACTTATGACCACAACTGAAACCCCAAATTTTGTTCTTAAGCCAGACAGTTGTAAAGTGAGTTTTGCCCCATTTTATGATCTTTCTTGCCAGGGTTGTTAAATGTATCATTGCAGCTGTTAAGTTGGTAACACGGTTGTTAAGTGAATCTGGCTTCCCCATTGATTTTGCTAGTCAGAAGGTCGCAAAAGGTGATCACATGACCGTGGGACACTGCAGCTGCCATTAATAGGAACCGGTTGCCAGGGGCATCTGAATTTCAATCACATGACCATGGGAATGCTGCAGCGGTTGTAAGTGTAAAAAATGGTCATAAGTCACTCTTTTTCAGTGTTGTTGTAACTTCAAACGGTCACTCAACAAATAGTTGTAAGTTGAGGACTACCCGCACTTCCTAATTATGAAACCTTTACAGGAACATGGGGGTCAAAAAAATCCAGAGACAGCTGGGACTCTGACGGACTTAAGTAAAAAATAGAGGGAGCTTTCACTGTGTAGATGCAACCACTGTTTTTGACCTCCCATGCCCCTCTGCAACCTGGGATTTTGGACACGGTGGTGGCTGTTTTAGCCATTCATTACTTCTAGATGAGCAGCTTATGAAGTTTATTAAGCAGATCCAGATGATTTAATGAGTTCTGTTGTTCATTTCCTTTAATTGCTAGGTCAGACAAGTCAAACACAAGGCCCGGGGGCCGGATGTGGCCCGCGAAGCCATCCTGGAAACAGTGAGGGAACTGCCTTGGCCCTGGCCCAGGCCGGCCAGGAGCCAATGTACAATTTTGTGGTGGCCATCTATGCTGAAACGCATTCAGTCTTAGCTCCACAAGGCCATCTGGAAAGAGCAAGGAACCAGCCCCTGCTGCGTCGGCTCCACCCCCTCGGTGCATGCTGGAGAGGTGTCACCCTTTGTGAGGAATGAAAAAATGCACCATGCCTTGGCACTTGCCCCAGTCCCACCCCCTTCTGCCAGAGACCCTCAGATCTGTCCCACTCCTGCCCAGGCCCCCCACAGGCACCCTTGACGTGAACGATGTAGCACTGGCCACGCCCACCCAGTAGGCCACACCTACCCCATCCATGCCCACCCAGTAGGCCACACCCACCTGGCCCCCAAGGGCAAAAGCAATGTTGATGTGGCCCTCAATGAAATTGAGTTTGACACCCCTGTACTAAGTGCTCTGAGAGATGCTTTTTCTATGACCAAGCCACTTTGCTTGATGGTTGCAAGAGCCACTCTACACCAGAATCGCCCCAAACTTCAAGGAAAGTGGAAGCATGAAACGCTCTTGCTTGTGAGCAAGTCCAAACTCAACTCATTCAGGGTCCAGTTTTGGGCAGGTGTTGCCGGGAAGGGGGGGACAGGCAGGGAGAACAGATTTCTGGTCCAGAGAGGGAGTCCCCCACCATTCTAGCACATACCAAAAAATTAGGTCATGGGAAGGTCAACTAGGGGTTAAGCAACATCAACATTGGTGAGCTTTGACTATTTAAAGGGGAGCTAAAGTTGGTTTTCCCTTTTCTGTTGGTCCAGCAGAGGGAGTTCCCATTCCCATCCTTTGTTTTCTGTTTAAAAAGTACTTTTATCACAACATTCTGATCGGTATTGGTAAGTGAGCATGAGTGATACTAGGCAGGAGGAAGTCTCTGGAAAAGGAGCCCCTGTCCAGTTTGGATTGAGGACTAGCTGTCCCCCTCCCCCATATCTACTGAGGGCAGGAAAAAGAACCCTTTTCACATGAAGCCATACTGCACCTACAATCTGTCTTAGATTAGGATTCATTGGAAGGGGGCTGCCAATGCATGATTTAGAATCTGGGCCCAATGCTGCACCAAACCTTATGGGTGCAACAACTCATAACATGGTGGTCAATATTTTCTCACTTTTGTAAAGGATGTTATTTATTTCCCCTTTGTGCCTGGCTCATTTCTGTATAAAGCTAAGGGAAAAGTTTCCTAGGGCAGCTACAGAAAGCTAGCTGGACTTCCTTATTAAATCACTAATATTTGACTTAAAAGTATTGAAGTGTCCACAGAGTGTGATCAAAATGTCAAGGTGGTGGCCACAACATTTTTTGATTGAAGTTCAGTCTCTTTTCTATGTGCATCGCATATAAAAATATTCTAACATAAAATCTCAAAGCAGATTTTATAACTTATGTACTTTGAGAATGCACAAAGGGGTGCCTGCACCCAGAAAATCCTTTTCTAGAAATCACCCCTTTTATGGCATATTATCAGCATGACTTGGACTTCCCAATTAAACAAAATCCTTGTCCTGGAGGCATCTTTTGCATAACACACCCTTGTCTCTATTTTCTGTTTGAGTCATCCTTGTAATCTGGAATATTAGAGGATATACACTTCCATCAGTGAAAGTAATCTATCATGAACATCTGGGAACAGAAAATCCTAGTTAATAGTGATAAGGCATGCTTCTGCACCCTAGGGCATGGCATTCCTTAAGCAAGTTTATATGGAGAAAGACCGGCTTATATGATGTGATGATGAGGTAGGCAGATGTTATTTGGAGAAGGCAATCCCACAGATATCCAAGCCCTGAACCAAGAAAGTGACAACCAAAACTGAATTGTACCTAGAAGCCATCTGTAACTAGCACAGCTCCTGCAGAAATAATCTAAATGGGCTCAACAATCTGGACCAGTTGTAGCTTACAAATACACTTCAGGGACAGTAGCCATCTACCTGTACCTTGCAATCAAGAGGAGATTAAAGCCTGGGTGATTGTGAACAATCTCATGTTCTAAGGAGGATTATAACTGGCCTGTTGGGTAAAGCTGAATGAAGTTCTCTTGGCCACAGCTACCACTGGAACAAAAACTGGAGTTGGATGAGTTACCAATCCCAGAGCCATTCCATCACTTCCTCCTTATCTTATTGCCATGGTGCAGCCACGAATATGGGCTGGAATATCTGGACTGCATGTCCCAAATTCAGTTATTCAGTCCTGACTATCTTCAAAAGCACTCAGTTATATACATGGTTTCTTTTTTTTAATAGCTGCAGAAACATTGGAGTGAGAATTGAGTACTCTTTTATCTCTGGGTCTGACCAGGTACTTTAAATTTGGGCATCCTTGGTTTAGATTCAACCCTGTGGTCATGATACTGCATACACTGTCAAGGTACATGCAGTTCTCACAGTCCATCTGTGTGAGTACTTCTTCTGACCTGCATCATAGGTTGACCCTGATCCTAGCGCCACTGAGAACCAGACAGTCCACCTGAGCTGACTGTAGATTAAACCATTTGAAGTCTGATATTGTGATTTGTAACACATGATTTAGCTTTGCAAACCCATATAATTGCATTTTATTTAATAAATCATTGGTAACGATAGCTTAACATAAAAGGTAAAGCTAACCACAAGCTGTCTTCATCCTGTAAATTTGGATTTTTTTTGTTTTTGTAATTGAGAAGGCTATCTTTTTTCCAATGTACTGTCTTTATTATTGTTCCGTTAGCTTTTAATTTATTTTTTATCATTTTGCTGTTTTTAAACTCTGGCATTTACAGTAAATCATCTGAAGATACATCCAAGTTAATAGATTGTAGATGAAAAGAAAAAAAAGATAGATAGATAGACAGACAGACAGACAGACAGACGGCTTTTTCACTGCATTGTCTTAACCAAATCCAAGAATTTTTTGCTTAGCTAACTGGAAATCAAATCTGCTAAAGTCTTGTAAAACTTTACATTTATAATCCAAAATAAGAATATTCAGATCCTCGCTATTCACACAGCTACAGTCTGTCCTTCATCATAGGCATCTTCTGCAACAATTGTGTTTATAAATGGATCAGCACCATTTCCTTTTTCTGAAAAGAGACACAGAACAGTTTAACAGAATGTTTAATCTCACAATACATCTAATCAACATATTCAGCATCATTTATTACTAGGAAATGGAAAAAAACCAAGAGCTTTCCACCATATGTGTGCACATGTTAACACACTTTTAAAAACTCTAGGCCAAAGGTAAGTAGTTTTGGGTTCTGATTTCCACAGAGTTCTCCCTTTTAAGCTTTTCAGTCAAACCATACTTTAATGATATAGAAGACTCCACATCCTGAAGGTGCCCATCCATATGTTACCTTTGATCTGATTGAGCAGGCACAGCTTAGGCAGAGTTGTCCCTCCAGAGCTATGCTCCCTCTATTTCTATTTCTATTTCTATTTCAATACCACTACTACTACTACTACTACTACTACTACTACTACTACTACTACTACTACTACTAATAATAATAATAATAATAATAATAATAATAATAATAATAATAATAATAATAAGTTGGAAGAGACCTTGGAGATCTAATCCAACCCCCTACTCAGGCAGGAGACCCTATACCATTTCAGACAAATGGTTGTCCAGTCTCTTCTTAAAAACTTCCAGTGTTGGAGCATTCACAACTTTATAGAGTTCAGAGAAGAGCAACAAAGATGATTAGGGGACTGGAGGCTAAAACATATAAGGAACGGTTGCTGGAATTGGGTATGTTTAGTCTAATGAAGAGAAGGATGAGGGGTGACATGTTCCAGTATCTCAGGGGCTGCCACAAAGAAGAGGGAGTCAAGCTATTCTCCAAAGTACCTGAAGGCAGGACAAGAAGTAATGGATGGAACCTAATCAAAGAGAGAAGCAACCTAGAACTAAGGAGAAATTTCCAGACAGTTAGAACAATTAATCAATGGAATAACCTGCCTCCAGAAGTTGTGAATTCTATTCATTACTTTTTTATTGCAAACTAGATTGTAATGTATATCTAAGCATAAATGCTAATATACACATTATTTTCTCTTTCTTTCATTTGCATTTATACATGTTTAGGTAATTGGGAAATGAGCACTTTAAGCCTGAAGGCTTTCCTGGAGGAGTTCTAGATCAGCGGTTCTCAACCTTTTCCGGGGCGCGATGGCCCGCATCGCAATAGGGGAAAAATGGCCGACCCCAAAAAAATGGCGGACTGCAGTGCTTGGCGACCCCCGCGAAACGGTCGTTCGACCCCAAATGGGGTCGCGACCCATAGGTTGAGAACCGCTGCTCTAGATGGTATAATATATTATTGCAATATGTGTGGCCCATTTATTTGCACTGGGACTCCTCTGCTTATATTACTGAGTAGGAACCAGGGCTTCTATCACAAGAGGTGACACCACAGTGGCACCACTGCCTCTAATGATCCCGACAGGAGTCTTCAGCATATCAGGTGTTCCCGAGTAGTCATTTGAGATTGTATAATTGTCCCAGAATACTTTGGAGAATTCTTCTCAGGGGCTTTATAGGAAATGTGAACATCGCAGTTGGGAGACACAAATGCCTGGCAAAGAGGGCTTTACTGGGCCTCTCAGTATCCAATAGTTGTGAGAGCTGTGGGGTGTCTGCAGAGAAGTAAAAATGTCAACAAGATAGCATACCAAGTGATTGAAGCCTCATTCTTTTTTGTATGTGAAAAAAAAAGCAGGGTTTCGGTCACAAAGATGCACTTATTGACACATATATCAAGGGTCCTATGAGAATACAAGAGGCTGATAGTGGTCATCATCATTATCATCACAATCATAATCATCCTTTTAGCCATTGTCTATCCACTGCCGGATGAAGGCCTCTTCTGCTTGTCCAATCAACATGGTCGAGAGCTTTCTTTTGCCAACTGGGCCCACAATAGTTGTTGATGTCATTGATCCATCTTGTTTTAGGTCTCTTTCATGGATGCTTTTTATCAAGTGGATCTATTCTATGACTGCCTTGGTCCAGCTGCCATCAGTTCTTGCTATATTTTGGCCTTGTTTCAAACATAATTTCTGTGTGGAGTTTCAACGATTACATGTGTGAAAGTGTTCTTAGAAAAAAGAGAAAGGCACTACAACTAGTACAGAATCTTATCCAAAGGGAAAGATTCTGTACTAGTTGTAGTGCCTTTCTCTTTTTTCAGGTCAATAATTTGCTTTCAAATGTATGCTGAGAAATGATGTGCCAGCCTAGTCAATATAAAATGATTTAAATTAATGGAATATGATTACCCCCAATTATTTCATAATGTCTCTTTTCTATATCTCATTATAGCATATATTTTGATGGCAACTTTAGGAGAGGTCTAAGTGATTACAAGTTGGGTAACCTTGGCTTAGTTACCATACCATTTAACTTAATTGCTCTATAGTTCATGTTCTGAAATTTTCAGCCGACACTTGACTTTGGTTGTCTGTTTTCCTACTGAGAATGGCTACTTATACATCATCCAAGCTTTGAAAGGAACACCTGCAAAGTACAGCACATAACCAAGTATGGCAACATCTATATGATCACCAATAAGGAATACAACTTCTTTTTCCACTCTTTTCACTCAGCTTTTGGAAATTATTATTACATTATAGGCCCCCAGTACCGGGCCGTGGCATGCCAGCAACTGGGCCACAAAAACAAGCAAAACCCCATCTGCGGGATGCGGGCAGCACACAAAACCACGTCTCCTCTGGTCCATGAAAAAACCTCTCTCCATGTAACCGGTCCCTTTGGGGCACCTGTGTTATAGGTAGACAATAATAAAATATGATTGGTGCAATAACAATGTCCCGGAGAAAAAAACAAGATCCATTTTTTTAACAGATGGGGAATTTTTTGTCTCCTAAAGTAAGTGCATCCATGCAACTCTATTGATTTATCTTCTTCTGTTGTTTACAAAATCTGAAACAGTCCAGACTGGAATAAAAGGAAGTTTCATTATGGAAAGAAGGGAGTTTAACTGACCCAGGCATAACCAGTCAAACCAGTTGCATATATTTTTGTAAGTCTGACTTGACAAACACTTGGTTTTGCCAAAAACAACAGTGTTCACTAACAAACTTGGGGCAGCTGAGATGATGCCTTAGAGAAAGAGGAAGAGAATATGCTTAGAAGAGCAGAACAATATATTTCAAGGTCAGAACTACTTACCCTGAATAAATGTGCCCTTATACAGTTCTTGAACCCTGCAACCTGCTTAAAAGTGACTATAGTAAAACATTTTGATAGTGGACAATGTAAATTAACCCATCTGGAGGGCGGATAAAGTACTTTTGTTTTTCCATCAAAGAAGAAAAATGATGGCTTAATAACAAATGCAACACAAGGCTACACCTTTACATACTCTAGCAAAACAGAGTTTAAAACTCAGTCTGTGCTACTAGTTAACTAAGTAACAAGCAAAGAGGCATATCAAACCATGTGAGCAAATTCTATATAAGTATAGATATGAGCAGTGCTTTTTTTGTAAAAAAAAAAAAAAAAAAGATGCCAGAACTCACACACATCATACAACCCGCCTTGCCTATCCTACAAGGTTCCATCCAAAAAAGGTGCCAGAACATCGTTCTGGGCATTCTATGACAAAAAAAAAGCCTTGGATATGAGCAAAAAGAATCTATCAATCTCCCTTTGGCACAAACTTTATAAACATTTATAAACCTTTATCAATATTAAAGTGGTATTTCCAGATCATCTGATAAGGATATCTTCTTTTAAAAGGCAATCTCTTCCTACCTTACGATGTCAGGATCGCAGCTTAGCTTTTATTACTCCCTTGCTTAGCAATTCATTTACTCCTGAAAGCTGTCCTCTGGGTAAATGCACATTTGAAGTATAAATATTATTTGTATCTACCTACTATTTGTATCTCCAATACCCATATGTTCATACTGAGGTCTGCACTCAGATGGTTAAAATTATTAGGAAAAAATGAATGCAAGAGTTTTTCATCCTATAACAGCTTGAAAAAGAAGGAACCAGAAGCAATTTGAAAAAAAGATAGGTGTCATTGTTGGTAGAACTTTGAGTGACAATCCTATTACTGCCAGTGAAATGGAACTTGTTAGGAAAAATTGTTTACTAGAGTTCAGGAAAACTAAGGGTTTAAGTGCTATTATTTCCAGCAGACAAGAGATGGAGCCAAACCTTATGTTTCAATCAGTGTGGTTTATTCTCTGAAAATTTACAAGTAAATATGAAAACAGTATAGATATTTCAGCCAGAGGCAACTCTTGGGTGTCCTTGTTTGGGCTGGAAATTGAATCAGGCTGGAGGTGGTTAATACTTGAAAGGGAGGCGTCCAGGAAATACCAAGACCGTTGATTAGATCAGGGAGATTAAAATATACCTCAGTAGACAGAGTGGGAAATCATGTCTGACTTTGCCAAGAAAGGTACATGGATATGCTTGTAATGTCACTAGAGGTCAGGCTCAACTCAAAAAATAAACAAGACCACAGATGCAGACTGCAACTTGTCAGATCCTACTGTGGTGACATAGACCTTGATTTCAGGATCAGTCCAAGATTTGGCATTACCTTTATAACCCTGAATGGCTTCAGACCAGAATTTCTCAATATCCTGTATATAATTAGTACAGGTAATCCTCGAGTTGAGCCCAACATTTATGTTGCTAAGTGAAACATTTGTTAAGTGAGTTTTGCCCCATTTTAGGACCTTTCTTGCCATAGTTATTAAGTGAGTCACTGCAGTTGTTAAGGTAGTAACAGGTTGTTAAGTGAATCTGGCGTCCCCATTGACTTTGCTTGTCAGAAGATCACAAAAGCTGATCACATGGCCACAGAACACTGCAACTGTCATAAATATGAACCAGTTGCGAAGCATCCTGAATTTTAATCAGGTGACC
The DNA here is from genome assembly GCA_034064705.1 of Bothrops alternatus. Taxonomy (NCBI): domain Eukaryota; kingdom Metazoa; phylum Chordata; class Lepidosauria; order Squamata; family Viperidae; genus Bothrops; species Bothrops alternatus. The sequence continues at coordinate 16,750,663 of JARGCV010000016.1, read as the reverse complement.
ATGAGGATGTTGCAATGGTCATAAGTATGAAAAATGGTCATAAATAACTTTTTCAGTGCCGTTGTCATTTTGAACGGTCACTAAATGAACTGTTGTAAGTCTAGGACTACCTGTAGTAGAAAACTATTCATTCTTGCATTTGTTGGCATGGTTTAATTTTGGGATAAGGAGCAATTCTGGGGATTTACCCTTATCTGGATTTGTGTAAGGACATACTGTATGAGGTGCTCACCATGAAGCAGTTGAATAGATTTAGAGGTTTCCATTCTCATAGAAGTTCAAGAAGAGAAGAAAAATGGACCTTGTCAAGGCTACCAAATCTGGACAGCAAAAATCCAAATAACTACTAAATGTCATCAAAGAGTTACAGAGACAACTCTTTGCTTTAGTCTCATGGATTTATGCTTCTCAAAGTTAGTAGCCCTACAAATACATTTAACTAATTAAACGTTTAAAGCTTGCTTGTCCATTTCAGCCTGTCAAATTGCTAAGATCTTCTGTAGAAGTCCTTACAGAATCTTGGTTCTCTAAAAATGGCTTTTGGAGAAGAGGACAATGAGAGATGGAACCTGGAAGGGAGGTTTTAAGGCCGCATATGCTGTCCGGGGTGCACACATAGTCTTGTATGTGTTGTAACATTGTAGGTATTGCATGTATTGCAGTGAAACAAATGCAGCTTTTTCTCTTTAAAGTAAACATTCAATTAAGTTACTTTATTAAAAAAAGAAAAACATCTGGGCAGTTGATTTTCATGGTTTGTTTCATTATACAGTGATCCTAAACCTAGAAAAAGATATAGTTACAAACTTTTTATTTCATTGCCATAACTTGCTTGACTGAGCTCTGCAGCCAATTAATTTATTTATTTTTTTAAAAAAGTCAATAAACACTTCTTTTAGGGAATGGTTCTGCTGTATTAACCACCACTTCCCAATTGTTTGTTTTCTCTTGCCTCTGCCAGGCAACAGAGACAGTAAAGACTATTGCAAAAAGGTCAAAGTTCAAGATTAGCACACATTCACTGCATGATAAAAGTCACAAGATTCATTCAGAAGTTTTAAGGAAGACTCTTGCTGGGACCTCTGAAGAGCAGTTGCTAGTCCATGCATGTCAAACCAAACCCAGTGAAACCCTATAGCAGAGCTTCCCAACCTTTCCAGCTTGGTGGCCCAGAAGGACGGAACAGCAGGTAAATGTTTTATTATTATTATTTATTATTATTTATTAAATTTCTATACCGCCCCTCTCCCGAAGGACTCGGGGCGGTTTACAGCCTTAAAATTTAAAAAACATATAAATGTACAAAATTAAAATATTTAAAAATAAATTAAACAAATTAGGCCATAAAATCTATAAAACCCAATATATACAAATCCTAAAATCATAAAAATTACAAAAATCCTAAAAATTGCACAATCCCCCTAAAACATTTTCACCCGGTTGGAGCCGGAGCTTCTATGCCAGGCCGGCCTGTTGAAAAAGGAAAGTTTTCAGTTCCCGACGGAAGGTGCGTAAGTCCGTCATCGTACGGAGTTCGGGGGGGAGCTCGTTCCAAAACGTTGGAGCTCCCACAGAGAAGGCTCTCCCCCTGGGGGTCGCCAGTCGACATTGTCTGGCCGACGGCACCCTGAGGAGGCCCTCTCTGTGGGAGCGTACCGGACGGCGGGAGGTATTTGCTAGCAGTAAGCGGTCCTGTAAGTATCCGGGTCCGATGCCATGGAGCACTTTAAAGGTGATCACTAACACCTTGAACCGCACCCAGAAGACCACCGGCAACCAGTGCAGCTCGCGCAGGAGCGGTGTTACATGGGAGCGCCACGACGCTCCTGTCACTACCCGCGCGGCCGCATTCTGGGCCAGCTGAAGCCTCCGGGTGCAACTCAAGGGGAGCCCCATGTAGAGAGCATTACAATAGTCCAGCCTGGAAGTGACGAAGGCATGAGTAACTGTGCATAGCGAGTCCCGGTCTAGGAAGGGACGCAACTGGCGTACCAGGCGAACCTGATAGAACATCCTCCCGGCCACGGCCGCCAGATGGTCCTCTAAAGATAGCCGTGAATCCAGGAGGACTCCCAAATTGCGAACCCTTTCAGCGGGGGCCACTGTTTCACCCCCAACAGACAACAAAGGAGTCAATTGACTAAACCGGGACGACGGTAGCCACAGCCACTCGGTTTTGGAAGGGTTGAGCTTGAGCCCGTTCTTCCCCATCCAGACCCGCACGGCCTCCAGGCATTGGGTCAGCACGGCAAGAGCATCGTTGGGGTGGTTCGGCGTGGAAATGTACAGCTGAGTATCATCAGCGTACAGATGGTACTCCACACCAAAACCACGGATGATCTCACCCAGCGGTTTTACATAAATGTTGAACAGTAGGGGCGAGAGGACCGATCCCTGAGGTACCCCACATACAAGGGGTCTCGAGGTCGACCTCTGACCCCCTGTCAACACAGACTGCATCCGGCCGGAGAGGAAGGAGGCGAACCACCGCAAAACAGTGCCCCCTATACCTAACCCCTCTAACCGTTGCAGCATGATACCATGATCGATGGTATCAAAAGCCGCCGAGAGGTCCAATAGCAGCAGAGCAGAGGAACAACCTCTGTCCCGGGCCCGCCAGAGGTCATCCACCAACGCGACCAATGCTGTTTCCGTGCTGTAGCCAGGCCTGAAGCCCGACTGGTGTGGATCCAAGTATAACGATTCCTCCAGGTGTCGTGGGAACTGTCTGGCAACCACGCTCTCGACAACCTTCGCAAGAAAGCGAAGGTTGGAGACAGGACGATAATTTGATAAAACAGCTGGATCCAGGGTAGGCTTCTTAAGGAGGGGCCTCACTACCGCCTCTTTCAAGGCGGCAGGGAAGACACCCTCACTTAAAGAAGCATTAATAATTACCTGGAACCAGCCTCGTACCACCTCCCGGGATGCCAGCACCAGCCAGGAGGGGCACGGGTCCAATGAACAAGTGGTCGCCCTAAGTCCCCCAAACAACCTGTCCACGTCCTCGGAAGTCACGGTGTCAAACTCAGCCCAGATAACAGTCTCAAGACCGGACTCCGTCTCTCCCACCGGACATACCCAGTTGAAATCAAAGCCTTCCCGTATCTGAGCAATTTTATCATGCAGATATTTTCCGAAATCCTCAGCTCTACCCTCTAAGGGGTCTCCTCTCACCTCCTGATGAAGGAGGGAGCGGGTCACCCTAAACAAGGAGGCTGGGTGGTTATCTGATGACGCGATAAGAGCAGTGAAGTAAGAACACTTCTCTGCTTTTATCGCCGCTAGGTAGGACCTAATATGGTCTCTTACCAGTGTTCGGTCAGATTCGGCAAGGCTCGATCTCCAACTGCTCTCTAGGCGTCTTTTCCGGCGTTTCATCTCTCTCATCCCCTCATTATACCAAGGGGCCGATCGAGACGCACGCCGAATCAGAGGCCGCAAAGGCACGACCCGGTCTAGAGCGCCGGCCGCAGCCCTATCCCAGGCTGCCATCAGCTCCTCGACCGAGTCGTGTATCCGAACCTCAGGAATTGGCCCAAGCTCTGCCTGGAATCGCTCGGGCTCCATCAGCCGCCTGGGGCGGTACCATCTCACCGGTTCCGCCTCCCTGCGGTGGGGTGCAACGGTCAGAAAGTCCAGGAGTAGGAGAGAGTGATCAGACCATGACAGGGGTTCAATGACTATATCCCCTATATTCTGACCACTCAGCCACTGTCCAGAGACAAAAACCAGGTCAAGCGTGTTCCCCCCTGTGTGTGTGGGGCCTTGAATTACCTGGGCCAGGTCCATGGCTGTCATGGAAGCCATGAACTCCCGAGCCTCACCGGACACCCCGCCCACGGACGGCAGGTTGAAGTCACCCATAACTATCAGCCTAGGGACCTCAACCACCACCGCGGCGATAACGTCCAGGAGCTTGGGCAGGGAGGTTGATACGTGGCAGGGAGCCAAGTACGTAATCAACACCGCCCTCGGGCCCCCAAGGTCCCACTTCACCAGGAGGGATTCACAGCCCGCCGTCTGAGGAACAGTGACCTCCCTCGGCCTAAAATCTTCCCTAATCACGACCGCCACTCCTCCACCCCTGCCCTGGGCTCTCGGCTGGTGGAATGCAAGGAAACCCAGTGGGCACATTTCCACCAGAGGGACACCGCCCTCTGGTCCCAACCAGGTCTCTGTTATACCCGCCAGATCTGCTCCCCCCTCTAAAATTAAATCTTGAATGAGGGGGGCCTTATTTACCACAGACCTGGCATTGCACAGCACCAGCCTACAGCCAGGGCCCTGTGGTTCTGGATAACCCCGAAAACCAGTTGAGCCTTGGGGGTCGGAGCACACAACCACTCGTAAACAGTGGGTGCGCACTCCCTTATTATGATACGGCCCCCTGCTCCCGCTATACCTGCCCCTCCCGCTTACGGTACTAATAGGAACTACATTAGCCTTAATCAACCCCCCATCCGCACCCTCAGGACTCTGTCCCCTTCCGTTGCCTGGCCTGTCTTCTTGCTCACCACCAACAATTCCTTCTCCCACCCTAGACACCCCTTCCCCACCCCTTCCCTCCCTTAAAACTTTCATTAAAAACTTGTTTAAAAAACCCCAAAGCCCCTTATACATGCCATCTCTCAGGACTCCAAAGTCCGTCCTCGAGATAGGCCCTTGGTAAAACAGAGGGCCATGATTGCGAGAGAGGGGAACCTCGCAATGCAAGAAGGGTCCTTCTCGAGTATGCAGCCAGTCAGATAAAGTGCATCGATGGGGTCTGGCTAGAGAGCCAGGCAGTCCAATCTTAACGACGTTGCTTCCCTCACCTCCAGGTCCATGCTGCTCCCTCAACACCTGCGGTTCTCTGCAGTCCTCCCAAACTACCAACTTGCATGATGGTGGGGGGGAGCGCCAAACTCTTCCTTTTGCAGCGATCTCCCAACGCCAACGCCAACGCCTCTCAGCTACCTTCCCAGCCATTCACTCATGTGATAGTAAAGAGGGAGGAAGGGGCCAAGCTGTTCCCTTTCACAGTGGCCTCCCAAAGCCAGAAGCCTCTCAGCAGTCCCTTCGCAGATCCTCCCTCGCATAATGGGAGGGAGGGGAGGGGGCCGTAGCTAAACTCCTCTCTTTTCAGGCTCCTCGCATGATGGTGGGGGGGGTGCCAAACTCTTCCAGCGCCAACGCCTCTCAGCTACCTTCCCAGCCATTCACTCATGTGGTAGTAGGGAGGGAGGAAGGGGCCAAGCTGTTCCCTTTCGCGGTGGCCTCCCAAAGCCAAAAGCCTCTCAGCAGTCCCTTCGTCTGCTCGCATAATGGGAGGGAGGGGGAGGGGAGGGAGCCGCCGCTAAACTCCTCTCTTCCGCGGCGGCCTCCCATCCAGACTCCCTGCAGGCTCCTCACCTCATCGCAGGCCGCGGGCCGAAGTTAACGCTGTTAACATCACCCAACATATGCTGTTATCATCCAGATTCGTCCATTCTCGGCAGGGAGGGAGTCAGCAGACATGTCTCTGAAAGGCTAAGATATTCCGCTGCCAAAATCCCCGGGGTCCCAGATGTTTCTCGACCCCTGGGGGGGTCTCTAGCCATTTCCCATCAGAAGCCCGGCTGCTCCTACAGGAAAGCGTCTTCCATCTTGCGCATGCTAATCACATGTGGCCCCCATGTGCATGTGCAAGTGGGCGTGTGCATGATGGTGGTGCTAGCGTGTGTACACTTGCTAAAGCAGGTCACATGTACCCACGGCATGTGAGCTAGCACCAATGTACATGCACAAAAGGGTTGCGCACACCCACTGCATGCATGCTGGTGCCCACGTGACGCTGGTGGCGGGGCTAGCATCCCCCCATATGTGCAAATGGGGCTGCTAGCACACGCGGCAGTGCTACCACAAGGGGGTGTCGCCAGCTATTTCCAGGGCCCGGTACCGGGCTGTGGACCATAGGTTGGGGAACCCTGCCCTATAGTACCTTAATGTGATATATGAAACCCAACCAATGTATTTGTTTAGTAAGCCATGTTTTAAAATAAGTCATGTGTAGTCTGTGAACTGGTATAAACCCAAAAAAGCCACCCTGCTCAGCCAGTGGCTATCATGAGAATCCAGGGAGCATTTTGTGTGCATGCAACTTGGCTTATTAATGAAGCAGTTGTGATGAGTAGCTGCAAAACGTTTGGCTATTACCAGAAGAGAAACAAGAAAGCTTGTTCTGCTATCCCACCCAGTTTTTAGATTATTTTAATCACAATAAATAGTACATGGGGAGCTTCTATGCTGGAAACTACAAATTTCCATACAACAGTTCTTTATTTTCACAAATGTTTCTAAACCCACATGAGCAATTCTTAGAAAATAGAAGGGCAGGGTAGTTCACAATTATGCAAAAGTTTGTCCAATTACCTGCCCAGAAAAAAGAAAAAGGTAAATTAATTTGTAAGAAGTATCTTATCTAGGGCATCTTTCATTAAATAAAGCAATGCTCTAGTTTAAACCAGGTTCTGAGAAACAATAAAAAATCAAGTGAGAAACAATAAAAAATCAAGATGATGACATGACTGCACACCCAAAGTCTTGCCCTTTTTAACATGCCCTACACGCACAACACATATTTATAAAGGGAGGGGACTTTGCAATCATGGATGACATCTTGCTTTTTTGATCTCCCAGAGAAATCTTAATGCCCTAGATCAGTGATGGCGAACCTTTAAGAGACTAAGTGCCCAAACTGCAACCCAAAACCCACTTATGCATTGTTGAGTGCCGGGTGGGTGTGGCCCATTGGCTGGGTGTGGCCAATTGGGTGGGCGTGGCTGTGGTGATAACAGTAGACTGGGTGGGACTAACAAGTTCAATCAATCAATTCCAACTTTGCAAGATCTTTTTTTTCCTGTGAGAAGTTGAAATTGACTGATTGACCTTTTTTTTTTTTTTGCACATGTCAGCGGAGGCCTAAAACCCCAGCTGAAGGCCTAGGACTGGGGCGATGGCGCACATGCCCACAGAGAGGGCTCTGAGTGCAGCCTCTGGCACCCGTGCCATAGGTTCTCCACCACTGCCCTAGATCACCAAGACCAGTTGCACTCTGAAAATTGTACCTAGCTGTTTCTCACTGTAACTGTTAAGGAATATCCTTAAGCTTTTCAGATTCTTGTCCAGTCTTTCTAGAATTCTTCAGTGTCAAAACTACATGTAAAGCAAAGCTTTGTGGTGTTTGGAGATGTTTTGATGTTATGTGGCCCATCTTTATCCTTCTTCTATTAGATTGTTGTAGAAAATTTAAAAGCAATCACCAAGGATGAGTAATTTTCAGCTTTTGTACTGATGTAAATGTACATTTCTTTTGTATTTGAGAAATACCTTAACCCAGGGGTGTCAAACTCGCAATGTCATATGACGTATCGTGATGTATGGTGACTTTTTTTCCATTGCCGGCAATGGGGTGGGCGCGGTTTTGGCATGACGCATCTGGCTGTGGGCCGGCAGTTTGACACCCCTGCCTTAACCCCTCTAAGATTACAGTTGATCAAACTAACCTCAGAGGTATTATTTAAATAAGGCAACAACTGGTTCTGACAATAATTCATCATGTCAGCATCTCAGCATGGGAACTATCAAAGTATTTAATGAACAATACATACCTACACCTTCTTTAAAGGCTGTTATTTCAACAAAGATCAGAAACAGTGAGTCATAACAGCAGTAGTAAGGCAGGAATTCTCAAACCTTGCAGTGCTAGAAACCTATACAAATAGGTGTGACCTTTATTATTATAGTAACAGCACATACGGAGTGCGGTGGCTCACGTGGTTAGGATGCTAACTTGACAATACAAGCCTCCATTCGAGACCTGAGTTTTGCTGCATGACAGAGCAAGCTGCTGTCATTGACTCCAACTCCTGTCGATCCAGCTGTTATTGATTATTATTATGATCTTATATTTAATGTTTAACTACTACCTCAAGACCTATTGTTAGGGATCATAGAGAATAAAAAAATGTAACAGGTGTATAATAGAGGATTGAAGTGAGGAGTGAAAAATGTTTACCAAACCAGACGTTTACAAAGAATAATACGTAGTGTTGTATATCAGATGCTATGATGTTTGATGCATACAAAGATTTTATGTACAATGCTGATGGTTTTAATAAAGGAATTTTTATATTTAAAAAAAATGCAAAACACAAGTAGATAAATAGCAAGTGAGTGAACAGCACATATGCCTTTTAAACAACACAGCCTATTTACAATTAAGTAGCCACCTTTAGTTTGGGACTATCGGACCGACAGAAGAAATTTTCCATATAAAAATTTGCTTTGACTTGCAATGGCAATTTCTGATAATGCAAAGTTCAAAAAGTTTGATCAGGTTGCTTTACTTGGAGAACTGAGAACATCAGAAGAAATAGCTCGATATCCATCCTCACTGTAGATGCTGAGTGGTTAGAGCGAGATTTCTTTCCTCATTACTTAACTTTTCCCTTCTTAATATACCTGATATCACACATTTTTAGATGTGTGATATCTAAAGCATTTTTAAAGCATTTTTTAAAAAAAGTATTTGTTAGGTGTGCATAAGCTGTTCACAAACCATACTATTGCTTAGCACTGTATTAATACAGAATTCAATAGTCTTATGAACATATAAAATTGGGGAGAATTTTTAATCAATAAATCACAATTATGCACGCTGAGTTTTTAAATTTAAAAATTGATTTTTAAAATAAGTCAATAGAAGTTATTTATTAGATTTTATTTGTTTGATTGTATTTTCAATACAATTAGAATTAATATAAGGGTGTTTCTTTTCATTCTGCCTGGATGAGCTATGTCTCTGGAAAGCTGGTAGGTTAGTTCCATCTGGGCTGTGATTTTGTGCACATAAAACCTCCAATCCTTGCCAAATGTGCTCTGCATTTTCCTCACCACTTTGCCTGGATAAACCAGCTTGTCTGGGTAGAGCAGGCAAGTGGTGAAGTTTTGGCTTAGCTGTCATAAGTGTGACAATTTAACAACAAGTTTTCATGGACTGGACCAGATCAGTCAAATAACACCTCTGATTAACTTGTATTTATTATAGGTTATTCTAGGACTATAATCTTGTTCACATTTATATGTTTCTACAACTACAGACATATTACAACAAGTGATATTTTGACTGATATCACAAAGCTAAGCAGGAGTAGAGTTCAATGAGCAGCCATTGAAGGGAAAAGAGCTCCATGTTTCGCAACAGGAGGAGGGATCGGGGTGGCAGAGCAGCCTGGAGTTCCCAACTCAGCTTGCACTGCCTTCGGGACCCTTTGTTGAGCAGCCGAGAGGGGGGACTCTCCTTTAATTTTGCTCTTCTCCTCCCCCTCCTTCTCTCCTCCTCGCCACGCATCCCCTCGCCTGCCTGTCGGGTTCTCCTTAGGGAGTTTTGCGCCCCTCCCTTGCTCTCCACTTTGGAGAGGCTTTTTTTTGTGGAAACTAAGCAAGGAGAGAAGCAACCTAGAACTAAGGAGAAACTTCCTGACAGTTAGAACAATTAACCAGTGGAACAACCTGCCTCCAGAAGCGGTGAATGCGCCAACACTGTAAGTTTTTAAGAAGAGACTGGACAGCCATTTGTCCGAAATGGTATAGGATTTCCTGCCTGAGCAGGAGATTGGACTAGATGACCTCCAAGGTCCCTTCCAACTTTACTACTAGAGACTCTCAGTAAACTCCAGGGCATTAGATTAGATTGGAACATCTAGAAAGAAACCCAGAAATTAATAGCAAATAATTTCCATATTTCTGCCAATAAAATGAAATAAGCTTGACTCAAAGAGGACCTTATCCTCTTGGGTAAGATGGCTCCTGCCCTCTGGAATATCATGCCCCTGAGGTGAGATCTGCATCCACCCTTTAGGCCTTCCAAAAGGGCTTCAAACCCTGGTTCTGCCAACTGGCTTGGCACTTCAATGGAGGAAGTCATATTAGAGGTAGTTAATGGACTGAGATAATATTCCACTTCCACTCAGTGTCCATCTTACAACAAAGGAGGAATGAGGAAATCTACTCCTCCACAAATGTGGCATTATCACAATGAAAGGAGGGTTCCTTCAATTTGTCCTGGCAATCGAACCCATTATTAACAATCCAGGTCATGAACATCAGAGCTTGTTCATCCTTGACATGATAACACTGTGTGTTATCATGTCAAACAGCAATAGCATCTTCTTAAAAATGTTTACAGATAATTATGTTTATGTGAATGCAGAATGCAGTGACACGTCAAAAAAAAAAAGACAAGTATTTTTCGCCTAAGAAGCAGGACAATGCAATGATAACTATAGGAAAGTTGATATGGTATCACTAACAAGATGATAGCAAAGATATTCTTTGAGGATAATACCCAGAGCTGGACATATGATTAGTGTAGAAGAAAACAGAACAATTACATTGTTTCAGCGATTTCAAAGTTATAACATATTGATGAAAACTGAAATGGCTTTTTTTCAGCTTGTGGCAGAGTAAAATGCCATATCTGGAACTAGGCTGTAAAATCATCTGAAGATTAAATCTTCTTCCTTCTTTGTTCTTTCTCCTACTCCTTCCCCAGTGTATAAAACTGAGAAGAGGCGCATCTGTCTTTTAATGAAAACATAAGAAGGCGGATCTGTGGGCAGTGGAGGAAGTTACTGGATACTGTTAAAAGTTGTATTGGTGCTGTGTGGATTGGAGAAACTGTTTGTATCAAGGGAGAGTTTGGACAAGGAATTTACAGCTAGGACCCCACAAGAACAAGCAGAATCCAAAAAAGAAATCTGCAAAATACACTATTTGGGGGGAGGCGGGGTTGTCCCAGGCTTGTCTTTATTTTTTATGTGACACACATTTAAAAAATGGGGCTTTGATCACATCATTGTGGTCACCAAATTGACTTTTTTTTTTAACTTCCTCCCTGCAAACAAACCTGGATAAATCAGACATCAATAGAGATAGCTTGGTAAAGGTTCCAGAATTCCATAAACATTTTTTTTAAAATATTCTCTTCTTTCCATTCTCCCCTCCAGGTTAAAAGCAAGCCCAAGAAGTGAGCCCACTGAAACTTTCTAGGAAAATGAGCATATCTAAATTCTGAGAAGAAACACCTGTAGGAATCAGGGAAGAAGGGAGTGAGACAAGTGTCTGGGAGTGTATACATTAGAAATAAGCATAGATTGTTTACTTGAAAAGTACTGTCAAAATAAACACCACTGTAATTTAGAGAAGAAACATACGGCTGGAAAGTTCCTGTCCTTTTTCTCCACTCTCCCACATAGCTACATCATAAGTAAACTTAAATGCAGTTGAACTCCTGCTCCTCAAACAATAGAATGTCTGTTATTACTTTGTCAGAGAAGAATGCATTTTTGTTTTTGTTTTAGATTTTATTTTAAAGGTTTTGTGATATATAATGATTAGGAGCTGAAATGCACCAATGAAGACCAACAAAAAAAATGGCAACAAATAGCCTCCCACCCACCTGCAGTTGTTAATTTTAGAACACATGGTGTATTAGTTACTCAGAAAATAAAAAGTGAAGGCTGCTATTTAACATTCTTCTCTGTCTTCAGAGTTGTGCAAGCTTCTTACAGTCACCAAAGACCGATCTTTGCTGGAAAGACTTCTTAGTGTTTCATTCAACCAAAGAACAGATAATAAACTAAGAATGGGGAGCTTGCCCAGATGGAAATGAAAAGGCATCCTTTTCAAGGTCATTGTGCCAGTTCATAAGCCAAGAGCCTCTTATCTCCCAGACCAGACCAGAAGATGTGGAATAAAATGGAGAAACAGCAATTGCCATTGGTGTGAATGGAATAATACTGACATAAGAGAGCATCTACTTATTATGTTTCAGCATCATGATTAATATTCTAATTAGAACATGTTGCCTATGAAGACATTTAACACAGAGATCTTCAAAGATGATAAAATAGCGCTAAACATCACAATGTTACTTTTCCCACATTAGGAATTATTGAAACTAAAATGAGTCCCTAGTTAAACAATTCTTGACATAGCAACTGAGATCTTGGAAATTAACTTCTATAAGGTAATATATTAACTTCAATATGTTATATTAAATAAAATATGCCATCACATCAAAACAAAAATAGATTTGGGGTAGCAACTGCAATAGGCTTCAGCTCAATTTAAATAATGGTTTGTTGAACAAGTCATGATTGGCTTGGTTCCCATGACTTGACAATCCACAGACATGGTTTATAAATAATGGTTAGGATCACACAAGCTAAACCAAAACAAAGCAGAACTATGGCTTATTACAAGGCAGGAACTCAAGTCAGTGGCAGCAAATAGTTTTATGGTGTTTTGAAGTCTATTCTGCAGGGTTCATACTTTGCACTATTAAATATAATTTAAAGAACTAAAAACTTAAAGAAATTAGATTACAATCTAAAAGATTAGATTGTTAACTGCTTGAGAAAAAATTAAATTTGTCTCTGGTCTTCATTCCAATTTAGTGTTTTAAGAATGAACTATCTTCAAATACGTGTATTCCTTCATTCCTATGGATAGTTAAAAGAGACAATGCTATGAATTGGAGTTTTTGTAAAATAAGCTAAGCCATTTTAGTACGCTTATAGAATTGTGTGAACTGCCATCATAACTTCTATTTGTATGAGGTTTTAGCATGCTATATTACCTGAATTTAGCTTGATTACTTTTTGTCCAGGTAAAACCTAAATCTCAGATAAATCAGGGATTATAGTTGAAAGACTGCAATATTAGAGTATTATTACAATGAACTATACTATGTTCTACACATTAAGCTAATATGGAAATAAAAGGATAAGTCAAAAGATTGGTATCTTAATTGTCAGCTCCATAAAGTCCTTGGAAGTTAGGATCTGTGACTTAAAAATATAGAAATTGAAATAATTAATGATAAATAATAAAGTCATGTGTTTGATCTCATTTTAACAGGCTGTTGTGTAAACTAAGACCCGTTCCCTTTGTGGACCAGTTTATGGCTTATCAGGATTGCAAATGGTATTTACAGTACTGTTGCAATGTATTCACCAAGTGGACCCATCTTTATTCTTCTTAATTTGCTGTTTAACAGTTTGGTCACATATTACTTAAGCTGCAGAATTGCAAAATGGAATAGACACTGCCTGTTTACTGCTGGTGGACTATTAATACTTCTTCATGAAATTCCACAAGGAATATTCCGGGTGTTGTCCTGATTTTGCCTTAAAGTTCAGCAATTGCTATTTGCTGATGATAGGTTCCCCCTTGCTCATCATAGCCCACTAGGCCATCCAAAAATGTAGTCCTGGAATAGATCAGCATGGTGGGATCTAATAGACATTAGAGAATATTTTTTTTAAAAAAGGAAAACAAAGCATAAATACTCTCATCTTTAGGAAGCAACTCAAGGTCTAAATTAAAACTTTTGTGGTAGGACGAGAGCAGCTGAAGATTGGGTTACAATGCATAGTAGTACCATTCACATAGGTTAGGATTTTATCTCTCTACCTTTGTTTTGAAAAAAGTAAGCAATTTTGTGACTGAAACAATGTTTGTGGTCAAAGGAGGCTTCAGAGAACGTAAAAAGGAGAAAGGTAAGACCTGGATAGGGCCCTGAGTATTCTGTTGCTTGCCTCCATGATAGACAAAAGCCATGGTTCAACAGACTTGACATATAGGAAGGTTGTGACTATTCTGATGTTGCTGAACTATAGCTTCCAGGATCCCACCAAAATGGGATCTTGGAGGTCGGTTTCACTTTTTTTTTTACACAGCTGATGGAAATGTGTTTGAATTCTGACCTTGCATAAGAGAATGGGTCCAGTTCTGCCTACTTCACAAGTTTGCAGTTGGGATAAAGTGGACAGATAAGGGAAAATAGATATGTTGTCATGAGCTTCTTTGAAGAAAGTCAAGATACAAATGCAAAAAAGAAATACAATAAAGACTGGTTTTGAGCTGAATTTCCTTTTACTTTGTGGGAAGAACAGCTCATGCCTTACTTAAGATTTCCTTTGATTAGTCATTATCCCTGTGAGAACCATGTTATTGGAAGTAAGGGTTATCGCACAACTGTTATTTGTTGAAAACTGGGGCCAACGGTCAAATAAAGATACTATAATTTCTTCTGCTTAGTATTTTTTAATGGAAAGTTTAGTGAGAGAAATAAGTTAGCTGAAAATTTTGGAAGTAATCTGCATTGCTTTAGAGAAGATATGAATCTCTTCAAAATGGGACAATTGGATTTTGCATTGTCTCCAGGCCATGGAAGTGCCATTTATTTATTTAGTTTACACTGTAAACCAGTCAGGATTTTCTTCTGAAGTTCAAGGAATGTACTGTACATAGCACTGTAGGAAAGGCTAGGATAAGAGAATATGACTACCCATAAGTAAATAGCAGAAAATGTAGTTTCCATGGCTTCCCACTCCAAGTCAAGTTTCTATACCATGAACGATATTATTTAGTCCAAATAATAAATGACAGTATTTCTCCATAAGTTGTTCAATATGTAATGGCCTTCCAGAAATAAAAGTAGTCCATAACATTACATATACATGTGCTCACTGTGCCCCTGTATATACAGTAAATTAAATTGGGATGTGTTGGAAGCAGAATTTTATTAGAATTTCAGGAACTGTTCGTAGAATTGCTAAGAACCAAACTGGAAGACGGCATTGCAGCAATTATCCTAGGAGTTGCTCATGAAATTTTCAAAAAACAATTTCGTTAAACTTTTATAAACGTAGTAAAAACAAATACAAACTAAGGTAGAAGAAAAAAGTTCAGAAGATGCAGACGAAAAAGAAAAAAGTAGAAAAGAAAAAGGTAACAAAGACGATAATAAAAAGTGGCTTCCAATAATTGAGCCTACGTTAATATACTAATTGTTGGCTTCTGTTACAAGTAAATAGCCTTCCTCCCATAGCCTAACTATTCATCATCATCATCATCATTTTAGCCATTGTCGATCCACTGCAAGATGAAGGCTTCTTCTGCATGTTTCCAACTAATACGGTCCTGAGCTTTCTTTTGCCAATTGGGTCTGCAATACTTGCTGATGTCATCGCTCCATCTTGTTTTAGGTCTCTTTTGTAGATGCTTTATATCAAGTGGGATCCATTCTATGGCTGCCTTGGTCCACCTGCTGTCAGTTCTTCTTGCTATGTGACCAGCTCATTTCCATTTCAATTCTTTTACTCTCTTGATGATATTGTATATTTTCGTTTGTTCTCCAATCCATGTGCAGGTCTTTCTGTCTTGTCTTGTAATGCTGAGCATGTATCTTTTCTTGGCTCTTTGCACCACTCGTAGTTTTTGTGTTGATTGTGAGGTGAGTGTCCATGTTTCACCAGCATGTTAGACCAGATAGCAGACACTGATTGAAAACTTTTCAGGCATAGCGGGAAGTTGTTCTTGAAAATCATGCTTAGCTTGCCAAATGTCTGCCAGCCACATTTAACATGGTGTTCAGTTTCCTTTACTGTATCACCTACCATTGAGATTCATTGGCCAAGGTATATATAGTGGTCTACTACATCCAGTTCTTCTCCAGGTATAAAAAATTGTTGTCTTTCATGAATTTATTAAACATAACCTGGCTCTATCCAAACATCATCCTCATTTCAAATCTTGTTAAGCAAAAAGTCCAATCGAAGTTACCAGAAATATGAAATATTTTATCTGTGATCAAATAGTTCATCTTTATGTTCCTTCTTTTTCCTTTGCACAATCCTGACCTCTAAATCATCTATGACATCATAGGATTTTTTTTTCATCACTCTGGCATCTTAAAGGAATTTTCAGAGCCTACTTTGTAAATCCAATAAAGGGACATCATCATCCTTTTTTTTTGTCAGAGCTTTTGTCCAGATCCTTTTCTTTTTTTTTTTTTTTTTTAATTTGTCTTTTGTATTCCAATTTTGGTAATCTCAATCTTGTTGTGTTCCATGCCTTCAAATCTATAATACCTATGGAAGGTAAACTTTTTTTTAAAAAAGTTTTTCTCATCATTGTTTAAAAGTTTATTCATTGAAATCAGTATCCTTTCTGAGATACTACTTACTAATATTACAGTTCAAGTTTCAAAAAAGTCCCTTGAGAAACACCAGAGACTAGAAAGATTTGAAATCTTGATTAATTTTGTGGTAGAGTTTGAAAAACAAGTATATAATCAAATAATATACTTGTGGAAAATGACTGATATGGAATTAAACCAGTGCTAGGAATTGAGGCTTGATGAAGATTGTAAATGAACACTAGAGGGAACTAAAGGACTAGGCAGAAAAGAGTTAAAATGACTAAATAACTTTTTATTATCATAAAGAATTTTTTAAAATTTTATTAAATTACTATGCTAAAAGCAGTAAAACTACTACTTCTTATACAATAAAAATATAACTAGTTGATTCTTACATCTCCTTTGTAAGTCAAATCATAAGACTATTTACTTGGAAGTAAACTCTGAATTCAAATGAATTCGTTTCTGTGAACTTTCCCCTATGAATACTGTATGTCTGTTTCTTGAATCATATTATGCTTTGTTTAGATAAGTCAACCACACAAATGAGCTTTAGCAAGGCATTTTCCCTTGCCACATGTTAATACTTATGTTAATACTCAATAAAAATCTTATTTAAAGCAAAGATCTTAAAAACAATATTTTATTTTCTGAAATACAGTAGGTACAATAGGTACAGTAGGTTGGGGGACACTCAATACATACATTAGTTTGCCTATCATTGTACAACAGTGAAATTCATATGACAATCCAGTGCCTTGCCTTTTCATGTCCTTTTCTTAAATTATGCTTACTTTTACACATACCTATCCACATTTAGAATATGAAAAAAAAATGGATAGCAACCATACTTAACACTTTGGGGACAGCTAGCAAAATCAGCAGATAGGTGATAGAATGAATTGGTGGGGACACATCATGCAGCTGAACAGGGCACAAATTTCCAGTTTTCCCATTTGCATGGGAAATTCTTTGTTTTTAAAACAAATGCTAAGTTCAATGAATCTGATTCAGAAATTCATTATGAAGGCAATTTGAGTCAACTCCCCTTTTCAAACCAAAACTTTTAACTCTGATGTTAAATTGTTTGCCTTTGAACATACCTGTTTCTTTGTGCATACATAAATGCACTTTTTACAAACTGAATCAACAATTCAAAGTTAAAATCGGGAAGGTATATCCTTGAGAACCATTGTTTTAAATTTTGACTCTGCCTTACTGGAACTGAGCAGCAGCAGTAATTTTATAAAGGCAGTTCCTGCAATTCTAAATTACAGAATTTGGCAAACTCTGAATCTGGTGCAATGAATGAGACGGCCACTTGGGTTATCAGATTTTAACTTCTGCCTAAGGAAATACCCCAGTAGTTTGTACACTTGGTAAAAGACTTTAATTTTCTTCTTCATTTCTGAATTATTCTGTGATGACAAAGAAAGTTTGACACAACTGGATTTGGAGATACGGTACTACAACAGTTGTGTTGGGAGCACCAAAGTGCTTCTGGGTTGAAATGATTGACCAGTGGCATCACCATTGCATGGGAGATGCCCAGTTGGGGGCTCCTTTTAGGTCCTGTTAAGTTGCTCACCAAAGTGGCATCCATTTATTTACTTGCACTTGCCTGCTTTCAAACTGTTGGGTGGGCAGGAGCTCACCCATCCTGTGGTAGCAACCAGGTCTTGAATGCGATCCTGCCGATCATCAGCCCAGTGTCCTAACTTCGTAAGCTACCACACTCCCTGGTTTGGAGATATGGTGGTTTTTAGGTGCAGTGCTATCATGGCAAAGATGTAAAACTTATGCACCCATCATTCTTCAAAGGCTTGAGTCTATTTCCACAGAGTTCATTCAAAAATTGCTGCTGAAAAGTGATGTTAATATTACAGAAATGGAACATTATTATATACTTAATCATATGAATAGAAGCACTGTTAAGCTGGACTTGCTTCAACAAAGGCATATATTAGAGGAAATCGCTTTAGGACCTACAAAAGACGATTTTCAAGTAGACATCTATTTTCCAATTCAAAACTTATACCCCAGATTAAACAACTATTGTGTAAAATAATATCTCTGAATAAAGTGTACATAATATGAATAAACCATATACCCATTTTGCAAGGATATGAGACATGATTAATGAACTTCTTGTTTCTGCCCTTTAGATCAGCAGTCTCCAACCTTTGCAGCTTGGTGACCCGGTGGGGGGGAGAGGGGAAACGGGCCATACAAGTGGTGGGCCGGCACGCATGCATGCCACTCAACTTACAAGAGCAGCAGGCCGGTGCGCAGGCACATGCGCACGCAGCATGATTTGCACAAGTTGAGCTGCCACTGCTCACACAAGTTAAGCTGTGCATACACACGTGCTCACGTGGCCCAATTGCAAATAGGCCATGGTTGAATAGTGGGCCGTGCCTGGGAATTGGGGACCCTTGCTTTAGATACAGCCAGATTGCTTCCCAAGAGTATTATATCAGAAATATCATACAGGAAGTGTCTTAAAAGGCTTCATTCTCTAAAGTTCTTTTCTGAAATTTTTACTTAGGAATCTGACTAAGAACGTATATATTTTGTTGCTTGTTAAGAAAAATGGTATAAAGTTTTAGCTCAGTGGTTCTAAACCTTTTTCAGGTTGAGACCCCACTTGCCCTGCCCATGCGCGGCATGACCCCGGCGCGCGCACGCATACGCGTGCGTCGGGCCAATCCATGCATGCGCGGCACGCGCGCAACAAAAAAACAAACAAAATGGCAGACCGCGACAGGCCAATCCGCGCATGCACGGTGCGCCCGTGTTGGGCCGATCTGTGCATGCGCGGCGCGCGCGTGACAAAAAAACAAAATGGCAGACTGCGACGGCCTGATCCGCACATGGCGCGCACGACGGCCCAAACTGCATGCGCGGCACGCGTGCGACGAAAAAAACAAAACAAAAACAAAACAAAATGGCGGACCACGGTGTCCGGCGACCCCCGCGAAACGGTCGTTCGACCCCAAATTGGGTCGCGACCCATAGGTTGAGAACCGCTGTTTTAGCTAGTCAGCAGAACAAGATCCAGTGTTTCATCCAAGCAAACATTTTGCTCTCTTCTGAAATTCAGTGCTGCCTACAAATACAGTTTGTTTTTTCAGATCTTCCCATAACAGGCACAGTACTAATTGTTACTCTATGGACCACATTAAACAATCACATCTTAAGTTAATAAACAAAAATACAAGTGTCAATTAAATCTTGAAGTCTCTAATTAACTTTATATGTTCATTTTGTCCAAATTGGAAAACTATTGTGAAAAATATTGAAAACTTTAAAAACATGAAAATCAGTTTAGGATTCAGAAGAAACTAGTAAGCATAAATCTCTTATTATATTAGCCACCACCAGTGACATGACACAGGCCGATATCGTTTGTTTAGGAAACTATGAAAAAAATTAACCATCTTGTGAGATGAGAAAACTGAAATACCATTAGATTCATTCAAGCATGAAAAGGTAAGATATAAACTTCTGAATCTTTTATTATACTATACTTGGATAGTTTAGGAAATAGATTGAAAAAGAGAGATGAGGTCTTCAAATCTGAATCCATATCACCACGTTCTTTTGAGGCAGAGATAGAAAATGTTAAAATGGAGTATGGGGGGGGGGAAATAACAGGATTCTTGCAGGAAATGAGTGGGATCACAAGTCAGATTAGGCCATGACTGGTCTAAAGTATGGTTATCTAAGTCATAATGGCTGACCTTATTCAGTATGAAAATCCATGATTCCTCCTGAAGTACAGTATAGGTAGTCCTTGAAATAGCAATAGCACTTAGAATTATATACTGCTTCCCAGTGCTTTACAGCCCTCTCTAAGTGGTTTACAGAGTCAGCATATTGCCCCCAACCATCTGGGTCCTCGTTCTACCGACCTTGGAAGAATGGAAGGCTGAGTCAACCTTAAGCCAGTGAGATTTTAACTGCTGAACTGCTGGCAGTCAGCAGAATTAGCCTGCAATATTCCATTCTAACCATTATGCCACCAGGGCTCATATCTTACGATATGACTGCAATAGACTACATGACTGTAATAGAGCCTGCCCATTACATTTACACATTAAATGAAGAATTCAACTAATGACTCTCTCTTCCCAGCTCTCCCAATAAATCATTAAATGAATGTACATGTCGTAAGTGGAGCAAGGGGTGCCTCAGGGTTGGGGGAGACTGTTGGAAGCCTAGCATAGGCTCAGCCCTGTTTGTCCTGGCTGTCTTAAGGCCTCCTCTGAAATGTCCCATACTCCGTTTCCTGCCCCTTGGGTCCCTACAGGCCTTTTCCCATTTCCACCAGGTTTCCCCAGACCTTCAGCATGATTCCCATTCCACTAGACCAAACACTTTCTCCTCACTTATCTCTTGAAGAGCTCTGAGGTGTTCTAGAGGGCTGGACTGAATTGCTTCATTGCATCGCTGCATGGCGCGATTCTGGAAATAGCCACATTTCCAGAGGCTGAATTGTATTTTGATATTGCTACCACTTCCAGAATAGCGCCATGTGGCCAAGCAATCCATTTTTCTGCTTTGTTTCAGAAATTTCTGCAGCACTGGGCAGACCTCATTAAGGCAGAATTAGTTAGTTAATTAATTTGACCAGTCTTATTATTAGGAAGGCACACTGCATTCCACATAGTCAATTGAAGGTATGCTCACATGATCAAAATTTGGAGGTTTGCTAACGGGCATGTATTTATGACAGTTGCAATGTCCAAGGGTCATGTGATCACCTTTTGCAACCTTCTGACAAGCGAACTCAATAAGGAAGCCAGATTCACTTAACAACTGCATTACCAATTTAGTAACTGTGGTGATTCACTTAACAACTGTGGCAAGAAAGGTTGTAAAATGGGCAAAGCATGCTTAATAACTGTCTTGCTTAGCAGTGAAAATGTTGGGTTCAATTGTTGTTATATGTCAAGGACTATCTTTAAGAGAGTTCCATTCTGTGAACTCAGCCCAGGTTCTGTGCCTCTCCATAACTGCTCAGGATCTCATGTAACCTCAGACCTCAATAGAAGGAATAGAAATTTATTACTTATCTTCTTTCTAGCGATGGCTCCTGGATTCACAAATTCCTCTAATGTGTGTTTTAAATATATACTGCTCAAAAAAATAAAGGGAACACAAACATATAGGATCCTATATGTTTGTGTTCCCTTTATTTTTGTGAGCAGTATAGATTACTCAGCAAGCCATAGCAACATGTTTCACCCATCACAGTTGCCCAATCACTAGGATAATACTAGAATATCTCCAATGTTTTTTATATTAGTTTACTAACAGTTCAGTTTGGACGATACTAAAAATAAAGATTTTCAGAGACTTCTTGGTTTAACTGCAACTTGCACAATGAGGCTACAGGTGTAAGTAAATGAATTCTTTTGCTTTCTGTTTAGTCTTTCACATGCTATGATACAATCATCTGAACCCGTTCATTATTTCCCAGCCTCAATTTAAACAAATATACAAAATGGAAAAGCACCAAGGCATCTCCCCCAAATAGTGATAATGGCTCAGGTTAGCAGTGTTCTGCCTTGATTTTTCTCCTTTGTTAAACATGTTTCAGAACCTACATGGAATTCCAGATGCTCCAAAGGATTAATTCTGACCATTACAGACATTCATCTCATTCACAGTCTCACATGCGTAAGCTTCTTGTTCTTTGAAATGGCTGGAAAGGCCTTTTAAATGCCCACATCAACAGTGGTTTCTGTTTACTTTTCTCTGGAAAAAGAACTGCTTCACTTTCAGGAGTAGGAAAGCGTTCTTTATATACATCAGGATAAGATTTCTGAAACTGAAAAGGAATAACCAGGGTTAAGGAAATTGTTTTAGTTTGTTCACTAAAATCAGACAATGTAGAATTCTGACCTCTTACTATAAGAAAGAAATATTTGACATATATTTTGTCAAACAGTAATGCTCTCCATTTCCTTGATCATTCTTGTTGCCCTTTTTTGCACCTTTTCCAGTTCCATTATATCCTTCTTGAGGTGCGGTGACCAGAACTGTACACAGTACTCCAAGTGTGGTCTCACCTTCGATTTGTACAGAGGCAATACAAAACTTGCTGACTTATTTTCGATTCCCTTCCTAATCATGCCAAGCATGGAATTTGCTTTTTTTACTGCTGCTGCGCATTGGGTTGACATCTTCATCGAGCTGTCCACCAAAACCCCAAGATCCCTTTCTTGGGTTGTCTCAGAAAGTTTGGTCCCCATCAGTTGGTAAGTATAATTGGGGTTCTTTGCCCCGATGTGCATAACTTTGCACTTGTTTAGGTTAAAATGCATTTGCCACTTTGTTGCCCACTCACACAATTTCAAGAGATCCTTCTGGAGCTCCCAACAATCAGTTTCACTTTTCACAACCCGGAACAATTTAGTGTCATCAGCAAACTTGGCTACCTCACTATTAACTTCTACATCCAGATCATTGATGAATAAATTAAAAAGTAAAGGTCCCAAAACTGAACCTTGGGGTACACCACTTCTCACTTCTTTCCATCCAGAGAATTGTCCATTTATTGCCACCCTTTGCTTCCTACAATTTAGCCAGTTACCAATCCAGGACAAGACCTGTCCTCTAATTCCGTGGCTGGAGAGCTTTTTTAGGAGCCTTTGGTGAGGGACTTTGTCAAAAGCCTTTTGAAAGTCAAGATATACAATATCAACTAGGGCCCCTTTATCTATGTATTTATTTACACCCTCAAAGAATTCTAACAAGTTAGTAAGACATGATTTGCCTTTGCAGAAACCATGTTGATTTTCTTTCAGCAATGCCTGTTTTTCTATGTGCCCTGTAATTTTATCTTTAATAATGGTTTCCATCAGTTTGCCTGGAACTGAGGTTAAACTGACTGGTCTATAGTTTCCTGGATCACCTCTAGATCCTTTCTTGAAGATCGGGGTTATATTTGCTTCCCTCCAATCCTCCGGTACAGTGCCTGATCTTAGGGAAAGATTATATATTTTAGCTAGAAGTTCAGCAATTTCACACTTGAGTTCCTTGAGAATTCTAGGGTGGATGCCATCTGGACCCGGCGATTTGTTGACGTTTAGTTTAGAAAGGCATGCAAGAACATCTTCCTTGTTTATCTCTATCAGGTTTAATTCTTCTATTTCCCTCCCTGGGAAAACTAATTCAGTGGCAGGCAAATGTTCTCTATCCTCCTCAGTGAAAACGGAGGCAAAGAAGTCATTTAGCCTCTCAGCAATCTCCTTGTCTTCTCTGATTATCCCCTTCTGACCATTGTCATCGAGTGGCCCAACTGATTTTCTGGTTGGGTTCCTGCTTCTGATGTACTTAAAAAAGGTTTTGTTATTATTTTTAATATTCTTGGCTATATGCTCCTCAAAGTCTCTCTTGGCTTTCATGACTATCGCCTTGCATTTGGTCTGCCAGAGTTTGTGATCCCTCCTGTTCTCCTCGGTAGGAAGAGCCTTCCATTTCTTAAATGAGTTTTTCTTCTTTCCAATAACCTCCTTTACCTCATTCGTAAGCCATACTGGTATCCTCTTGGACTTTCCAGTCCTCTTTCTTCTTTTAGGAATGCATTTTATTTGAGCCTGCTGTAACGTATTTTTAAACAGTTTCCAAGCATTTTGGAGGGATTTGACTTTTTTTATTGTTCTTTTTAGTTTCTTCTTTACTATTTTTCCTCATTTTGTCAAAATTCCCTCTGTGAAAGTTTAAGGTCTCTGTTAGTTTTCATTGACAATTTGCTATCCATGGTTAAGTTGAAGGTTATTGTGTTGTGATCGCTGGTTCCTATGGGCTCGGTTACAAGGACATCATGAACCAAATCCTGTGCGTTAGTTAGAACCAAGTCCAGGATCCCCTTTCCCCTGGTTGGTTCCATGACCATCTGCTCAAGGGAATAATCGGCTAACATGTCGAGGAACCTTGTCTCTCTTTCATGTGTAGAACAAGAATTTACCCAATCTATTTGGGGATAGTTGAAATCCCCCATTATGACTACCCTATTTTTTTTTTTGAGGCCTCCTTAAATTCATTTTCCAAATAGCAATCTGCCTCTGGAGTTTGGTTGGGAGGGCGATAGCAGATCCCTAACGTCAGATTAGTTTCCTGTCCTGGGATTTTTATCCACAATGTTTCTGTGGGTGAGTTTGAATTTTCTTGAATTTCGAGTTCATGAGATTCTAACTCCTCATTTATGTACAAGGCCACGCCACCACCATTTCTCCCTCTCCTGTCCATCCTATACAATTTGTAACCTGGAATCCTTGTGTCCCATTGGTTTTCATCTGTCCACCAGGTTTCTGTTATGCCGATAATATCAATATTATTTTCCTTCCATCACACGCTTCCATCACAAACCCGTCTCTCTATATTTCTAACAATTGAATCACCCACTACAAGAAGCCCCCCTCCCACCACCCGCGGAGAAGTATCCTCGGTGCAAGAGGATATGGGCACATCCTCCAAGGAAGGGGTCTCAACTAAGGGAGCCTGTCCCTCTTCCACAGATTGATGTCCTCCCTGCCCAAGATCTCCATTCTCCAAAGCAGCTGGAGAGCTGCTCAGCATGGAGTGGGATGCTCCTGCTGCATCCCTGAAGATCTTCTCCTGCCTTGCTATCTCTCTCTGCTTCTCCAGGTCTGCTACCTTAGCTTCAAGGGAAAGAACCTGTTCCCTGAGAGCCAGGAGCTCATTGCACCGATCACACACCCAAGACCTCTGTCCAGCAGACAGATAGTCATACATGTGACACTCAATGCAAAACACTGGGAAGCTCCCCTCCGTCTGCCAGCTATCTATCTCCATTTCTTGTTATTATATGTTTGCTGTTATTATTATACTAATTATTATTAAAAAAAACACACACACAGCTTTTTTGGGTTGTTCAAATTTTTGTTTTGGTCTCTTCTCTTCTCTAGAAGCTAATGGCAAAAAAGATAATGAATTATATCTGGCATCCACCATCTCTTCCTTTAGAGGAGACTCAATATATCTCTCATCCATTCTTATTGTTTGTTTGCATTGGTTTTGTCTTGAATTTTGAATCTTGAATGACTGTTCCCTGCGCTAACAGCTCAAGCTGGGTGCAAAGGAAGTATACAGGTAGTCATTAATTTACGACCACAATTGACCCCAAAATTTCTGTTGCTAAGTAAGCCATTTGCTAAGTGAGTATTGCCCCATTTTATGACCTTTCTTGCCACAGCTGTTAAGTGAATCACTTAACCGTGTGAAGTTAGATATATGGTTGTTAAGTGAATCTGGCTTCTCCATTGATTTTGTCAGTCAGAAGGGTGCAAAAGGTGATCACGTGACCCTGTGACGCTGCTTCTGTCAAAAATATGAATCAGTTGTCAAGCGTCTGAATTTTGATCACATGACCATGGGAATACTGCAATGGTCATAAGTGTGTAAAATGGTCATATGCCCCTTTTTCAGTGCTGTTGTAACTTCGAATGGTCACTAAATGAACTGTTGTAAGTCAAAGACTACTGTATACTGTCAATAGGCTTGAGACCCTGGGGATGGATCAACTTCTGAGGTGGTTCCGTTATTATTAACATTCCTCTATTATTTTCTTTTCTTGTTTGGTTCTGCTTTTAGTGTAATGATTTTTCATAATTATTATTGTGGATATGTTTGTCTCCTCGAGTTATTTGTAAAACATGATCTTTCCACAAATAATGGTTGGATTATTATTATTTTATATTGTTATATTTATTGTTTTAGTTATTGTTTGTATGCTGCCCAGAGGCACTTTCCATGAAATAGGAACCATATTTGATAAATGAAAATAATAAATATAAATCAAAGAACCTAATTAATATGAATCCATTTTTCCAACTTATCTATAAAAAGGGAATTACTTAAATGTTTCAGCAAAAATGAAGAGAGAACTGTAGAAAAATTTAGCAATTTCATTTACCTGTTTCAACTTTTTCTTCTTTTCTTTGATGGACATTTCCATATTCATTGTGATTTCTTCCAACAAATTTGCCAGTGGCCCTTGACGACAATTTGTTTTTTGGTGTTCAAACTCATCAGTGCTGATTTGATGACCAAATGATGGCACAGGCAAAATAGCATCTGTATCAGATTCTGGATATTTTATCTGAATTTTACACATACACACACACACACACACACACACACACAAAAACAAACCAACAACGCAAGAAGACATTTAGAATGTTTCTGCTTGTCTCTATGGTTAATAAACATTATGAATTGAAGGCAGGTAAAATATGCTATCATCACCTGAAACAAAATTTACCATTGAAAGGCTTTGAATGATAAGCCTTGTTTTGAAATTCATTGTTACAGGAGACATACTACATGTGATGGAAAGTGGGGAGGGCATGTTTATATTTTAATTGTAATAGTTATCCTCACTGAGTTATAAAAAGTTTTTTTAGAAGAAGGAAGGATCACAAAATACTTATAAAGAGAAATTTCAATCTGTCAAGGGGCTCATAAAGTAACTATTAATGATCAGATCGTGTTTTCTAACTGGCTTTCTTCTATTTGTTAATTTATAATGTACCTCCTACATAATGTACCTGCACAATTAATTAATTAAATGTATATACGGAGTTGCTCATCTTAAAACATCTGGATGGCTTACAACCAATAAAACAGTATAAAATCACATTAAACAATATAAAAGCAACAACAATATCCATCATGCTAGTGCCTTTTAAGGTAAATAATGTTAGGCACAGCACAACAGTAAACTAAATACATTTAAAGGCATGAGATAATAAAAATAAAAGGAAAAGTTTACACCAATGCCATTCACTATATCTTATCACACTTTTCTATTCTTGCTTCCTTCACATTCAACTCATACACTGATTTTTGTTCTTTAAACTTCTTGCCTTTTTTTTCTGTATCTCATCCACTCAGGATTTTGTTGGTCTTTCTCGTCCTCTCCGTCCATTCATACCTCCTTCATGCATGTCACTTTTTCATTCTACCCGTCCATTCATACCTCCTTCATGCATGTCACTTTTTCATTCTACCCATACTCATTCTTGATCCTACACATTCTTAAGTATCTGATTCTGACTGCATCCAACTTTTATGGTTCTTTGAACATATTCTGTTCTCACTTTCAGATAACAAGGTAGGCAGAAGCAGTTTTATAAACATACAGTTTCCTTCTTTTGACACACATTCACTTTGCACAACAGACCAGGTACTATTCACTATTTTTCCAACTGCACTTCCCAGATTTTGATTACTGTCACCTCTTTTGTTTAATTAGAATTCTTCATAGGCCTATTTAGTAAGCTCATTTTTGGGGGGAGGCTAACCATTTATAGCATCCATCTTAATTGCACTCTTTAAAACTTCCCTATTAGCTCTATAAAAGTCTCTAAACTATGCTTCCCAGTATTCCCTCATTCCATGTAATCAGAGAGAAGCCATGGCCAGGGGATCTTTACCCAGTCTAGCTATAACTAGTGTGTCAGTCATGACTGTACCTGGATTGTGAAATTTTTATGACAACAACTCATGCCCTGATCACTGCACAATTAAACTACTGCAATGTAATTTATGTGGTTGCTTTTGAAGATAAGTCATGAACTGCAATTAATGCAAAACACAGTGACCAGTTGGTTAGCAAGAAAAACCTGTTCTGGCAGAATTGCTGTTATCTTGAGGTTACCACACTATTGCTTCCAGATACAAATGCTAATAATTACATATAAAATCCTATGTGGTGTGGGATAGGATTTATCAGGAAATGCATCCAGTTCAAATATTTAGAGAAGGCCCTTTGAAAGTTTTCCTCCTATGTGAGATGCAAGTGTAAAGGCTAGACATCAGGGCTTCTTGGTGATAGCCTCACATTTTGGAATACACTCCATGGGAGATAGGTATGATTCTGATCTCCTGTCATTCAGAATCATCAAATTATTTTATTTCAACAGTATTTGGCCAATAAAATAATTGTTAAAATAATAATAAAATAATGGGTTAATTGTTGAAATTCTATTCACTTAGCCTGAGGCTTTTTGTTTAGATCACTTATCTATTTATAAATCGTACATTTCCATTGAAATTGCTATGCATTTTCTCTGGCTCTTTTAATATTAACTGATTCATGCCCTTTTGAGACTACATTCTTTACAACACTCTTTTTTTCAATATACATTATATGCTATATCTTTCTCTCATTCTCTACTGTGCAGAAACATTCTCTTATTTGTGTGTGCGCGCACTTTCTTAATCCCTGGCTTCCTTCACTTCATTACTGCACTTCATATTTTGTGAGTTCATATATTCCATTAGCATAACTCCACACAACTCTTCGGTAATCTGAACATGTTTGTTTTTACTCTCTGGTTAACAGTGTTACATTCTCTTTTCTTAGATCCATTTTCCATTTCATCCATTGAGAGATTAATCCATCTTCTGATACTTTCTCATATAGGACTCATATGTTTTCTTCCTGAAGTTGATATAACTTTACTTTTGCTTCTTTCGCTTCCTTTTCTGCATGACCATTTTCCTTCACGACCCACCCTTTGATTCTACCAAAAAAATGGACTGTTCCAAATTTAGAAAATTCTCATCACGATTGAATTCTTTACTAATCATCTCAAACTTTTGTTACAGTCAATTTTACTCTTAGAATTATATTCATTTCTTAGCCATGTGTATCTATGAATAAGTTACTGCTTACGTCACATACCTGAAACAAAATTGTTTCCCTTAAACAGATACTCATCAAAGTGTCACCTTTCCCTTTCTTGGATTTCAGAATGCCTTGTGTACTCACCCAAACATCTATGTCAATTAGACAATTATTCATTCATAGTCATTCAGAACATTGAATAATTTACCCAGAACTCATATTTAGCTTTTCCATTATCACCATTCACTTTAATATAACATGGAACTATTACCATACTATGATTTCCTATTTCCAAACTCACATACATCAACCTAATTTATATTAATTCATATAATGTGCTATTAATTAAAGGAGGGATAATAGCAACTCTACAAGGGAAACTTTAATCTGCTTATTTACAGTAGGTGCGTTTTCAAAATGTAGTAAAAAAGTTATATACAGGAGAACAAAATTCAACCATGTACAGCTCACCTGGACTCTTTGGAGATGTGCTATATATTCCTCAGCTGCAGTTTTTAAGGCTGAAGGAACATTTAGGATCTCATGATAATTGTCCATCATGAATGAAACCAATTTAGCTGCTAACAGTTCATCCAAATCCACTTCATCCTTGGAGCAAAGAATGCGGTGAGAAAAGGTTTGTACCATCTGAAACACAGAAGAGGAAATTGGTGACATCAGGTCTCACAATATATATTGAATTTGTTATTTATTATCCCATAAGTGATGGAAATTGCTATTACATCTTGTATTACAGATCATGCTTTTAGCCAAAGGCTGTGTGACTTTCAAGATTCCTCCCAACCCAATGATTAAAGTATTTATAAACTGATCTGATACTGTTGGAGGCCTGCTACCACATTTGTCAACATCAATTTTTGTAGCCCACTGATTCAGATATACACATTCAGATGGTATCAACCTAGGGATAGAACACCTAATAAAAACATGAAAATTAATATATTTTTCCTTACAATGAATTCCCTTTCAAAGTTCTTTTGGTTCTCATACCCATTCAGACAGCTCTATAAATCTAAAGAAAACCAGGCATGTCACAGAGCAAGCAGTGCAAAAAAGGTTAAAGGACTGTGGTGAGAAATAAGTGGGAAGAGCTGTAGCTGCCAACTTTCATCCACTTTAGGAGGGAAATTCAGCCTGGGGATTTCACTTCAAGTTATACCGGCAGAAGGTGGCAAGAGAATATTGCAAACCACACCCTACATTGCATAGATTACTGCTATTTCTACAACAAGTCATTATTTTGTAACTAAGAAGAGTCTTCCCCCAAAGCAATTCCAAAATGATTTCATAGTGTATTTCTATTTCCGGCAGATACACACCATTGCTCTTGTTCCAAGTGTATCTGAAAGAGGTGGAAGATCTTTATTTGACTGGATCTTAGCCATCAACGTCATCAACAACTGTAGCTTTCGTCGATTTGCTGGTGGCAGAAGAAGACAACAAATCTGCAAGGCTTCAGTAGCTAGCTTCTTTTCCTGCAAGATTCCTGAATCAAAACATGATTTTAAAAGATGTTCTTAAGTACTTTTTTAAAAAAAAAAAACTTCAGTGTTGGGTTTCTTTGAAAATGAGAATTTTATCATTCATATTGTTAGTTCATTTTTTGGCATTCCAAATACGAGCTGTAAGTAAAAGGAAAAGCATTAAAAGATTCAAGCTGAGCTGTTTTAATCACCCCAAAAAAGCTTTTGAGGCATGCCTACTGATCTTTTCTTGGGAATGTTTTTGTTACGCTTACAAAGTAATATTTGTAAGTAATATAACTCTAACACAAAGTAATGTTGCGAATAAATTAAGGTGGTTTTTTAAGGAGGCAGCTGGACTTTTCTTATTTTTGTTTGAAGATAATAATAATCAGTGCTTTTTTTCTAAAAAAAAAAAAAAAAGGTGCCGGAACTCACACACGTCATACAACCCACCTTGCCTACCCTACAAGGTTCCATCCAAAAAAGGTGCCGGAACTCCGTTCTGGGCATTCTACAAGAAAAAAAGCCCTGATAATAATAATAATAACGTTGGAAGGGACCTTGGAGGTCATCTGGTCCAACCCCTTGCTCAGGCAGGCAACCCTATACCATTTCATACAAATGGCTGTCCAGTCTCTTCTTAAAAACTTCCAGTGTTGGAGCATTCACCGCTTCTAGAGACAGGTTGTTCCACTGGTTAATTGTTCTAACTGTCAGGACGTTTCCCCTTGTTCTAGGTTGCTTCTCTCCTTGATTAGTTTCCATCCGTTGCTTCTTGTCCGGCCTTCAGGCACCTTGTTTCGCTTCTTATCCAAGAAGCTATTTCGGCTTTGACTGGATGGTGGGGAATGGAAGGATTTATATTCCTTTCAGATAGCTGATCATTTGCATTCTCTTAGAGAGTCGCTGAGGCTTTTGGAGTTTTTCTGTGTCCTCGGGGTCACCTGAGTAGTGCAAATGTGTGTGGAGCCTTCTTGGCTGCAGGATGTTTTCTGCCCTGTGTCCCTTCATTGTTGAAGACAGGCGCAGGCGCAACAGGTGACCCTGATGACACAGAAAATCTCCAAGGGCCCTCAACAACTCCCTAAAAGAATAATCCTCACAGAGAAGCAACAGCTATTTGGAGGGGCTCTGCCTACCCTAAACAATAACACAATAAGGGTGGGACAATATTGTCATGTTATTGCCCTTACTGTCATGAAGTAATCCCTATTATGGGCTCATACTCCGGTCTGTTCAAAGTAGGTTTGATTCTTCCTCTAATGGCACTCCAGGCAAACCTCTGAATAAACTGCCTCAAGGTTTATTTGCATTGCTGAAGTCTGCCTTTAGGAAGCTTGTCTTCCTAAAGAAGGGTTGTAATGTCTGAATTGGGGATCCTAAAGATTCAAATTAATAAGGACGAAAAACAACAACAATTATTCTCCGAATATCAAGTTCTAAAAGGAGTCACTTTCATTAAGAAAGATGCTGAAGGACAGCAGTAACATTCTGCAGCACAAACACTGTGCACTCAGCCTGCCAGATACGTATTTCGCAGCCTAACTTACCTAGCACACTGACAAAGACATCAAAGAACTGGAAAGTGAGAAGAGGCTCCTTCATATGTGCATAATAATCTGCTATGGTTCTAAAGACATCTCTTTCAAAACCTGAATAGGTGGGCTGTTTCAGATCTGGACATCTGGGCCCTAAAGAGGATGGAAAAGGGGGAAGTAGAAAGAAAAAAAAAGTTTCCTGGTTGGATTACATAGTTGGCAGAAACAGTGCTAATTTATATGTATAGTCATAATGAAAATTTTATTTTTATTTATTAAAAGTATAGCTGCCCAGTTCACACATAGGTGAATGGGTGGCTTACAAAATTTTAAAAATCCACCAGAGAATAAAAACCCCTTTAATAATAACCACCCCACCTCCATGGCAGCAATAACACAATCAAATCCGCCACATGATTGGCTCTATCCCCATTTGTGATGAAGCCACATTTTTAGAACCTTTCAGAACAGGGTGGGGGCCAACCGTACTTCAGGGGGAATAATTTTCCACCACCAACACCACTATGCTGTCACATAGGTATAGGAATGAAAATAGGAATTAAATTGTTAACAAGGACTTAAGCTAGTGTCCTTCTAAAAACTTGAAGCGCAATCACAACATGTCAAGAATGAAACTTTGGCAGCTACATGCATCTTCATTTCAACTTGCCATTAGAGTAAGGTGTTGCTTTAGAATGGATTAGATGGAGAAACAAAACCTCTACAATTCCGCTGAAGATCATGAGAGCCTGAAACCTTTCCAAGGACATTTGCAGTAGGTGTGGAGAGGAAGTAAACGGTTCCCCTAACAAAGCGAAATTGTTTACATGGACTATGTGAGAGGGTGGGGGTTTGGCGGAAAAGTTATTGTTTAGTTTTATGAACTAAACTCTGGGAACCCCAGAGTTAATTTGCTTCGACATGACCATGCTGTGTATTCAATAAACACTAAGATTTTTGGAAACAGAATGAATTCTCGAGCTGGATGTTGACATGACATGTCATGTCTATTCATAAACTTCAGTAATTTCAAGATAGTTTCAAACTTCCTAAACAATTTGGTGGTTTAAATGTTTGCAGCACAGGTTTCTCTCAGCCAAACCACTTCAGAATAGACCCAGGGAATTATCTGTTTGATAACACTCCAGCATAATCCTCTTCTCCTTGTTTCTACAGATAGATAATCCCTAGTTTAAAATGGATGGGGCGTTGTCTTACCTGAACGCTGGGTAATCCACCGCTGGGTAATTATAGCCTTCCTGCTCAGATAGACTAAGTCAGAACTTTAGCCACGCCTCCCTCAGGGAGTGTCCTCCAGTTTTGACGAGGCAAAGCATCCATGACAAAGTCTGACGCAATGGCTCCAGAGGAAAATATCTAAGACACCTGCCTAGACTGCAAGAGGAGGATGTGGATTCTACATCATCATGCTGAGAAAAGGCGTTCAGGTAAGACAATGCCCCTTCTCCAGCATGATGCCTGTAGAATCCACAGGTGGGATATACCAAAGCTCTACATGTCCCTACGGGTGGGAGTCTAGGCCAGTGTCTCCCGAGAAGAAACAACCTGCTGCAGCACTCTTCTGCCAAATGAGGCATCTGCTGTGGCAAATCTGTCAATCTTGTAATGTTTGACAAAGGAAGAAGAGGAAGACCAGGTCACTGCCCTACAAATCTCCTCCACAGAGGCCTGAGTGAGCCAGGCTGCGGAAGTGGCGGCACTCCGTGTGGAGTGAGACGTAATGTTTGAGGGAATTGGAAGTGACAATGAGACATAAGCTCTGGCAATACAGGCCCTGATCCATCTGCCAATGGTCGAAGAAGAAACCTTCTGACCCATGGACAATGGCTGAAAGGAAACGAATAACGCCTCCGATTTACGGAAGGCCGAAGTCCTCTTGACATAATGGAGCAGGGCTCTGCTTACGTCTAATGTATGCCATCGTCTCTCCAGACGATGGGAAGGGCGCAGACAAAAATTGGGAAGGACAAGATCCTGCGATCTATGGAACCAAGTGTTAACCTTTGGAACAAAGGAAGGGTCCAAACATAAGATGACCTTATCCTCGGAAAAGGTACACAAGACTGCGAACTGAAAGAGCAACTAACTCTGAAATTCTCCTAGCAGAAGTGATAGCCACCAGAAAGGCTACCTTCAAGGAAAGGTAGCGATGCGAACAAGAACCAAGGGGCTCGAATGGTGGCGAAGTCAATGCATGTAGGACCTTGGGCAGGTCCCAGGACGGAAAACGATGAACTACAGGTGGCCTAACAGTAACCGCCCCCTTTCAAAAGGCACTTACGGCCGGGTGTTATGATAAAGGGACAAGGTTATCACAGGAAAGGACCGTTTGCAAGGCCACCACCTGTCTACGGATGGTGTTGAGTGCCAGTCCCTTATTTATGCTCTCCAAGAGGTACTCCAGGATGTTGGGAATAGTGACAGAGAGAGGTGTCAGGTTGTGTTTGTTGCACCACGTGGAGAAGTTCCTCCACGTGGCATCATATATTCTGTTAGTTGAAGGATGTCTCGAAGCCTGGATTATTGAGATCACCCCCAACGAATAAGATTGTCTGATTAGACCTTCCCACTCAAGTGCCATGCGGCTAGTTGGAGCCACTGAGGGTCCGGATGTTGAAGATTCCCTTGGCTGAGAGACACCCGGTTCGGGGGAATCTTCCACGCTGGCGAGAGCGATAGGTCTACAAGGTCTGCAAACCACGGGCGCTGTGGCCAATGCGGAGCAATTAATATTATCTCTGCCCCTTCCAATATTAATTTGCGGATTGATGCCTGCAGCAACGGGAGGGGAGGGAAGGCGTAAAGTAGCCCTTCCGGCCACTTGCACCGTAGAGCGTCCGTTCCCTCCGCTCCCCTTGTGGGAAACTGGGAAAAGAACTGGGGAAGCTGGGCGTTCGCAGGAGATGCGAAGAGATCCAGGTGAGGATGGCCGAACCTGTCTGAGATCTTTCTGAATAGAGCCAGATCCAGCTTCCACTCTGAATGATCT
Organism: Bothrops alternatus; assembly: GCA_034064705.1. Taxonomy (NCBI): domain Eukaryota; kingdom Metazoa; phylum Chordata; class Lepidosauria; order Squamata; family Viperidae; genus Bothrops; species Bothrops alternatus. The sequence goes on along the minus strand of JARGCV010000016.1, from coordinate 16,715,952 downwards.
ACCGTGACTCTGCTCAGGGAGTCCGCTTGACGATTTGCTTCCCCTGAGATGTGTTCCGCTTTGATGGAACCTAGGACTGACTCCGCCCACAGGCCCAGATCCCGGGCCTCCTCCATGAGTGCCCCTGATCTGGTCCCTCCCTGCTTGTTTACGTGGGCCTTGGCCACCACATTGTCCGTTAGCACCAGGATGTGACGACCCGCAACGAGAGAGGAAAAGTGACGAAGAGCTAAATGTATGGCTCTGAGCTCGAGCCAATTTATGTTGTGTCTTGACCACCTTCCCTGGGCGAGATGGGTCTGAAGGTGGGCCCCCCAACGGAACAGGCTGGCGTCTGTGGTTATTGTGATCCTGAGGGGTTCTTTGAAAAGTGTCCCTTTGGACATTGCTGACGAGGCCCACCACAGGAGAGATAGAAGGGTGTGATGAGGAACCCTGACCCTTCTGGTGGACGAACTGAGGTTCTTTTTTTGGAAGGGAAGGAGGAACCATTGGAGGTTCCTGGAGTGGAGCCTGGCCCACAGAACGATCCCCATGCACGAAACCATCTTCCCTAGAAGTTGGGACAGCTGTACAAGGGGAACCAATTTCTCTCTCCGAATTGCGTGCACGAGCTGTCGGATGCTGACCCGACGTTCCTGAGAAAGATACACCATGCAGAGATCGGAATCTATGATCGCTCCTAGATGAAGCAGTCATTTTGTGGGGGCGGTGTGACTATTTTTGTAGTCCACTGAAAACCCGTGAATTTGAAGGGTATGTAACGTGACCTGTAGGTCTGCCTGGGCCGACTAGAGGGAGCTGGACTGAACCAAGATGTCATCCAGATAACATTGTACGCCCACCGGCAACGTGCGAAGGTAGGCCACCAAGACGGCCAGAACCTTTGTAAACACTCGTGGAGCCGAGGATAGGCCGAATGAAAGGGCCCTGTATTGATAATGCCGGTGCGCGTAACAGAAGCGGAGGAATTTTCGATGTTCCGGAAGAATGGGAATATGTAGGTACACCTCTGTTAGGTCGATGGACAAGAGGAAATCCCCTTTCCTGATGCTGGCTAGTATGGATTTGAGAGACTGCATTTTGAATCTTTTGTAAATTATGAAGTGAGTTAGACCTTTTAGGTTGAGAATTGCTCTCGATCCTCCTGAGGACTTGGGAACCATGAACAGGATGGAGCAAAACCCCTGCCTTCTCTGTTCCTGTGGTACAGGTTCTATTGCCTTGATTTCTACTAAATGAGCTATGGCCAATTCTACCAGTCTTGCTTTGAAACGGGGCATTTTATAAAGCGACTTGGAGGGGGGGAATAAAACTCTACGCCTAGACTCTTTCTTTTGGTGTCTCTGACCCAAGAGTCGGTGGTTGTTATTTCCCAAACGTCGCTGAACCTTGCCAAGTGACCCCCTATAGGAGCGTTGTCCCTGGCGTCACTTTGACTGTCTGTAAGGGTGGCCCCCTACACCCTTAAAGGGCCGTTTAGATTGAAACTGGCCCTTGGCTGTGTTGGGGCGGTCCTGTTGGCGATCCTGTCTGGGGGGAAAGGATCGCAAGCCTCTGGACCAATCCCAGGACTGCCCGCTACGAAAGGGCTGTCTCCATTCCCAGGAGCCGCTCGGGCGGAAACCCTGTCTACGGAACTCCTGTTGGGGGACTCCTGTCTGATTTCTTGGATGGATGCACCAGAATTTTGCGTTTATCTTTCCCCTCAATGATGTGTGGTTCGAGGATAGGGCTGAATAAGTGGGAGCCTGAGTACTTGGAAGTGGACAGACGCCATTTGGACTTTAAATCCGTCTGCCACTGTTTGAGCCAGAGTAGCCTGTGCGAGGCCACAGTCGCCGCTATAGATCTGGCTGAGTACCTAGTGGCATAGAGAGAAGAGTTCGCCATGTACTCAGATGCAGCCAGTAATTTGCTCAATGTTTGGTGAGTGCGTACCTGCTCAGGCAGAACAAGTGACTGGAGTTCCCGGAGCCACATGATAGAGGCCCTTGAGAAGAAGGAAACTGAAGTGGCGGCTCTAATGGACCATGCTGAGGATTGGTGTGCTCGACGAAGGGAAAATTCAAATTTTTTATCTTCCGCCTTCAAGGCCTCAGTCATATCCCCTGGAATGGCAGAAGTGGAAAAAAGAGAGGGTACGTCCAAGAGGGACGCGAATGAGGAGGAAACATTGAACAGTTTTTCTCCGTATTGTTGGGGGAGGGTACCGTCACTAAGGATGCCCACTGTTTCTGCACTGTGGAATGAAAAACCTTTGGGCAAGGAATCTGTTTGTCCTCTGCCACCTGTACAGCGAAGAGATGATTGGATTCATCATCATCAGAAGTGGCAGGTTTGTCCTCCTTTGCCGAGGAAAGGTTGACCGTGGCACAGGCCTTGAGGAGGAGGGAACGAAATAGGGAGGGGTCAAATAACCCCAAGGTAGATGCCTGTTCCAGTGCTGCCTCCTCATCCTCCGACAATGGCATGTCAGTCATCTCTAGGTCCACTGACCCTTCCTTTCCTAACTGCGAAGAGGCCTCTGAAATGCCAGAACCCTGGGCTGTGGCCCGTTCTGCTTGGGAAGAGGGCACAGGAGGAGGCAAAGGAGGTTGAGAGGGAGGTTGACCCCTAGAGGAAGACATAAATTGATCAAACGCCTTTGCATAAAGGTGTGGATTTGTTGTGACCACTGATTATGCTGATCCCTGGAACTGTCCCCTGCCTCAGCATGTGTGGCTGCAGAACCCTGTTGCACAGATGAGGATGATGTTGAGCGAGGGGTACCAACCTGCTCAGTTTCCCCTCGGGGAGACCATGCCCTAGGGGCATCCTGCACAGACTCAAATTGCAGCTCAAATGGAATAGGAGTGTCCAGTGGAGCGGGGGAAACTACTTCAGCCCCACTGGATCTGAGCCTTTGGGCCTTGGAGAACTCCTTCTCCAGCGCCTGATGTCTCCTCGTGGCCTCTCGCTCGGCTGCCTTCGATGGCTCCCTTGTAGACAGATGCTTAGTTTTGGCTTCTTCTTGCCCCCCCCCGCATCCAAATCAACAGATCTGCATTTTGTTAATATGGAGGGGGGGTGCCTGAGCCTTGGTATGCCTGGGGCGAGGAACTGTCTGCCATGCTATCTGGATAATCCGGTAAAGGATACCCAGATGGTGGGGGGGAACCCAGGGACGCAGATCTGACCGCCAGAGATGGGAAACTGACCCTCACTCTGAACTATTGCGATGGCAGGGACAGCCAGACAAGTTCCTAGAATTGTCTGCAAGGTCGAGTGGCTAAAGGCCACAAACTAAATAGCAACAGGTGGTATAAACTGCCCTTGTGCTCAATCAACAGCCAAAAGAAGGTACACAAGCTAAAGTTCAAAGAGGTATGGCATATATATATAGGTACTGGTGAGACAATAAAGCACCCTAAGGTGAGGATTGAGAAGAGACTTCATGTTCGTTGCAAACTGGAAGCCTTGTACTTCCCCACCCCACCCCGGTAAGACCTGACTCAGCAGGCTCTGTTAAGGAACAAGCAGGCTCACGGCCGGAAGAACACGAGGCCCCTGTGAATGGCCTCCGTAGCTGTGTCCGGCCATGCCCAATAGCCAAAATGGCGGCCGCGCCTATTTTTTCAAAATGGTGGCCATGACCAGCACATGCAGTCAATGGCGACCGCAGCCTCTAATGCCTGTAATCAGGTGAAAGGCGGGGAAATTAGATTGCTTAAGTCCTCAAAAAAAAAACCTGTAGGGCAACCAGGATCGCTTCCCACCACTCCAAAGGCACTTGCGATTTTGTGGCCCAGCTCCGCTGCGATCCGGATCTCTCCAAATAAGGCTCGGTTGAAAGAGAGCCGTTTTGCCGATCGCCAAGCGAGCGGCTGGGAGAAAACGAGGGGAAACGTTCCCCAAACAGTCTTGCCAGATGGAGCCTCTTAGGCTCTTAAGGCCCAAAGGCCTAATACCGAAATATGCAGCCAAATAAGTCTTTAGGGGTCCAATTAATAGAATTTTTTTTGAAATATCTAATTAAATTTGGATTGCAAAAAACCCCCCAGAAATTGGAACAAATTAAATCAATCAAATTGACTAAGCCTAAGCTAGCTAAGGAGCCACAAAACTTGTGTGCTGCTGAGCTGTAGACTAAGTCAAAACTGGAGGACACTCCCTGAGGGAGGCGTGGCTAAATTTCTGACTTAGTCTATCTGAGCAGGAAGGCTATAATTACCCACCGGTGGATTCTACAGGCATCATGCTGGAGAATATCTTTAACACAAAGAGTTACCATGATGAACAATTGAAAGGGCTTTCTAATAGTAGGGAATGACTATAACTAAGAACAATATACTCATATTGCGTTTCCCCGAAAATAAGCCCTAGTTTTGGGAAGAAGTGCATGCTTAAAAATCAAGCTAGGGTCGGGGGGTGGAGCTTACCATTGCAGCCAGGTCTCCTATGGATTGACATTTGCCTCGCCTCACAGGCCCGATACTTGCCTCTTCATTCTGCAACTGAGAATGGAGCTCCAGCCTGCATTTCACAGTCAGTGGTCTTTCTGGAAAGGCTTCTGCAGCCAAGAACAGAGCTATGGATTCAATCTGTGGCTCGGTTCTGACTAAGAAATGCAGGCTGAAGCTCCATTCTCAGCTGCAGAATGAAGCTACTCCTTTGGCTGCAGAAGTGGGCCACCTGGGTGGGGCTGTTGGTGCTGCTGCCACGAAGTGAGTGGAAAAGACACCCATCGAAAATAAGACCTGGTGCCTCTTCTGGAGGGAAAAAAAAAAGACCAGGTCTTATTTTCAGGGAAACACGGTATTACCTGAAACCATACCACAAAGCAACTTACAAACATACCTTTTTCAGTAATTGTTTCTTCTCATATATCCACCATGTGTGATATGGCCATTCCAAAAAAACTTTAAAACATTACATTCTTTATTACCAAATCCAAATTGCCTCTATACATGATGTTAAGACATGGAATGAAGGGACCATCTTTCCTTTGAATACTTAAGCATACTCTAATTTGATTTATGGGATGGTAGCAATACAAATTTTAAATAGCATGCAATCCACCTGACACTTTCAATCTGAAGAAACCAAGCTTAACTTAGTATTTTAGCATCATTATCTATGAATGGTATAAAAGGAAATTTCTTCTTCACCTGTATTAGCAACTTCTAGAAAGTTCAACATGATTCATCCTGCTTTTCTCAGTAACCTTAAATGTCCAAGGACACATGAAAATTTGTAAGAGGACTGGCCCTATAGTATCTGAAGGTCAAAGACAGCCAAAAGTATAGGTAGTCCTCGACTTATGACTACAGTTGAGCTCAAGATTTCTGTTGCTAAGTGAGAAATTTGTTAAGTGAGTTTTGTCCCATTTTACGACCTTTCTTGCCACAGTTTGCTTGTCAGAAGGGTGCAAAAGGAGATCACATGACCCCGGGACACTGTAACCTTCATAAATATGAGTCAGTTGCCAAGCATTTGATTTTGATCATGTGACCATGGGGATGCTGCAACAGTCATAAGTGTGAAAAACGGTCATAAGTCACTTTTTCCAGTGCCATTGTAACTTCAAAAGGCCACTAAATGAACTGTTGTAAGTTGAGGACTACCTGTATTAATCCCATCATCAGACTACTCCTTAGAAAGTATTCCATTCAAATTGGAAGCAATTGGGTGATAGGTGATAAGAATGAGACATGCTATGTTGCAGATTTATTTCCTCCCAACTCTGTTGAAGAAAGTATCATATTATTATTAGAAAAAAACTGTGATGGAAAATAGACTCATCTAATCAAAATCAGTCTATTAAAAAGGAAAATAATGAGGGATTTCCACTTTACTGAAGTCAGTGAGAAAGCATATGTTTGAAAAGCAACATACAGAAATAAAAAATACTTACAGTTTGCTAAGCATTTCATTGCTGATAGAACCCAGTGAGGAACCTCTTCTGCATCAAAGAATGTTAAGTGGTTTAATATGTTAGCACTTATTAGACCAAAGAAATTGGGTTTTAAATTACAACTGCAGGCATTTATTTATTTATTTAATGATTTTATGCTTATTCCCATAGTAGGAATAATATTTCTCCTCTTTAGTTCTATAAAGTGAATTATATGTGTCTTTATAAGCTGCTGCTCATTTATCAGCTAAAGATTACTTCATGTAGGCATTAAGGAAAATTATTTTAGTATACAGAAAACAGTACCAGTAGTAATGTTGCAATAGAAAGCAATAACTTTAACAGAATAAGATAATAAGTATTCTGTTTCTTTGTGCAGAGATGAACTCTCTGTAATAAAGCGTTTTTAAAAAGCACAACCTAAATGAATACACTCAGTTTTGCTAAGGATGCTACTTATCATTTCAACAGGGCATACTGTACTTCTGCATACTTGCAGAAAGTTAACTCATACAACACTTAATGGATTCAATTTCAATTTATTATCTCTCATCCAGCCAATTTTTAACTATAGTTGCACTATCGTGGAAGCCATACTGTCTTCAGAAGAGGTCATGGAAAATTATTTCTTGAGAATATCTGGTTCCAAATCTCCTGATGACCAGTCCTGGCAGGTTTATGTAGCCACTGAAGAATACTAGAGACAGATAGAACTTTGAGGGACAACCCTTAACAGTTTCCATTTGAAGGAAATCTACCTCAGAGATAGAAATGGAGTGACTATAAAACGTCCCTCATTTCCACATAGGTGTGCTGTGCTCAGTCCTGGAATTAGTTTGAGTTGGGGGGGGAGGGTAGTACAAGGAAAGACAGCAAACATAATTAGAATTTATCAAAGTTTCCTAGATTTCAAGGGAAATCAAATTATCATAAATTCTTTTTTTATTTCTTTAGACAGATCTGACCCAGAACTTTATTGGCGCTGAATGAGCAGGTTAGTGATCAAGATATATTTGTTTCCTGAATATATTCCAACAAAACCATAACATATTAAACAGTTCCACTTACTTGATTTATCTTCTAAAATGACAGTTCCTTGTTTGTTGACACTGTATACATTCTGAATTATGTCCTTTGGATTGACAAGTTTAGTGTCTAAAATATCATTCAGAGAATCCAAACCTAAAGTTTTTTGCAAGCTATAGAAGACATAAAATAAATAGATTTAAATTGATAAGCAGCAGTTACCTGGAAAATAATTTTCAGCTAAATAGTTCACATTGTCACTGGATTATGTACATATATATGAATGAATAGGTTATGTGCTTGTGTGCGTAATAAAACCATCTTACTTACTAAAGTAAGTAAGTAAACCTCATTAGTAAACCTCATTAAAACCTCATTTGTTTTAAAACAAAAATTATTTGCATCTTTCAGATGCAAACCAAATTACATATGATAGTGCTACTTTAATATAAAATACTTTAAACTATAACAAAAACGAAAGGACAGTCCAGAGAATTACACCACCTTCTCTTCAGTGTTTCATACATGTAGTCCTCAACTTATGACCATTTCTTTAACAATAGTTTGAAGTTATGCTGGCCTTAGAAAAAGTAACTTATGACCCTTGCACCATCCATGTAGCCATCTGGCTGCAATTCAAGCAGCTTTTTGCAGTCATGTGCTCATGATTTGTGACCTTCCCAATCAGATTCCAATAAGCAAGATCAATTGGGGAAGCCAGATTTGCTTAAAGGCCACATGATTCATTTCGCAATTGCAGTAAAAATGTTTGTAAAATTGGGCCTAGTCATGCGATGACTCGCTTAATGATTGCATTACTTAGTGTTCAAAATTCTGAAACCACCCAATTGTAGTTATATTATTCCACCTGTAACAAACCCATCCAGCTCGTGTATGACACACTTTGGTACGTATGACTTACAGAACAAAACACCCAAAAAATAGGAAAATGTTTCACTCTACATTCTAAATTAGGTCTTTGCCTAATTGCTGTAACAAAATGTCTCACTAAAGGAAAAATAGTCATTTTTCTAGCATTGTACTGTATATTGTCAATAGACTAGAAGCATTCTTTATTAAAACATCTACATCAGTGACCCCGGCGCGCAACGAAAAAAAAAAAGCAAAAACAAAATGGCGGACCACGATGGCCCGATCCGCGCATGCGCGGCGCGCAATGGCCCAATCCACGCATGCGCGGCGCGCGCGACGACGGGGGAAAAAAAGCAAAAACAAAATGGTGGACCGCGACGGGCCAATCTGTGCATGCGCAGCGTGCGCGCGATGGCCCGAACCGCGCATGCGCGGCGCGCGATGAAAAAAACAAAATAACAAAAAAACAAAAACAAACACAAAATGGCGGACCGCGGTGTCTGGCGACCCCCGCGAAACGGTCGTTCGACCCCAAATGGGGTCGCGACCCATAGGTTGAGAACCGCTGATCTACATGAAACTCCTGGGTGACATCATCCAACACCATGGGATGAATTATCATCAATATGTTGATGACACAGCTTTACATCTCCATCTCCGGTGATCCAAGTGATGCTATGGCTGCCCTCAACTGGGTAAGGCAGAATGGCTGTGGATACATAGAGCCTTGAGATCTGGGGGTTTATCATGTTTAGTTCTGGATGGGAGGCAGTGTAACACCATTGTTACGCAAATTGCACTGGCTGCAGAACGGCTTCTGGATCCGATCCAAGATGTTGGTCACTTATCTTTAAAGCCCTCTATGGTAGGGGTCCAGGATATCCGAGGAGCTTTCTTTCTTCAATGGGATTGGCTTGCCCCACTCATGCTGGCAGAAGGGGCATACTCTGGACCTCATTAGCCAAGGAATTGTAGCTGGTAGGGTCCAGAAGAGCCTTTTCTGCCATGCCTCTCTGCCCTTTGGAACATCTTGACATACTGGTAGCAGGTGATATCTACTATCTCTCTTCTGACCTTCAGGAAAAACCTTAAAAGTCAGATTCTCAGGAGGGATAGAGTATATTCCAAAGGAATAAGAGACTGATGTCAAGCCCCAAAACCAAGAAAGACATACAGAATTTCTTCTAAGCAGTTTCCCTTATTGTTCTTCACCTACAGACAGAAATATTGCCAAACTAAAGCAAACTATTTGCCTCATTATAGTTATACTCTGAGAACTTCTAGGGAAGAGCTGTCTTGACCGTCAGTCAAACTATCTAAAATTTACTCTTTTATTCTTAAGGAATGCACTCCCTCCCTCCTGGACTACATTCCACCACATTTATTTTGTAAAAGAACAACTCAGGTAACAGGCTTACTATGATAAAGTCCTGGATTTCCATATGTCTTCTACATTTGCCTCTGTTAATTGTCGACGATGGATGAGTTTGCATGTTGGTACTTCTCCAATTGCAATGCTGTGACGTTTGAACCACATTTCAGAATTCTGTAGCAATGTGAGGAGAAAAACCCTAATTATTGTTAATCTATAATTTTGCCCTTTCGTGGCAATGTTGTTTCCCCAGCAATATATTTAACCAACTCTATGGAAAGGGTCACAACTAAGTACAATTCAAATTTAATGAAACAAGTTCCATAACTTGAAACAAGTTCCATAAGTCTTCGGAGAGGAGCGGCATACAAATCCGAATAAATAAAATAAATAAATCCACCAATTTTATTTTTTCTTAATGTCTTTGAAGGCAGAAAAGATGATAATCTTGACATAATATCATGTGTATGAATTTCTCAACTCATTATACATTAATGTATGGGAAGATATCTTACCAATGTGATAGGTTTCACTGGGATGTGGTCTTGGAAAGCAATTTTTTCAAAGTCCCAGTTTGGAAATTTCATTATTTCTTTTCGGTAAGGAGATCGTTTAGGGTACGGTTTTAATGGTGAGAAAGGAGGAAACCTAAAATTTAAAAACAATCTATTAAAATCTTCATAAGAACATTATCATTCTGCCCTGAGAATCTAGCCTCATTGATGCTACTAGATAACCTTTCTTTAAGCTGAAAGAACTTTGGAGACAAAATAACACAACTACAAACTAAATACAGAGCTTTCAAAATTTCTCCAAAACTAAAGATTCACAAACAATGATATCAATTTATAATATTATCATGCTAAAAATCCGTTTTGCTTTGGGAGGGGAAATCAAAACAAAGTTTTATCCAAACTTAATATCTTTATAAATAGATAAACTTGTGACTGTAAAATATTGCAGTATTTTCATCTACACTTGTTTCAATATTTTTCCTTTACTCTTATTCAAAGGAAGTTACCATTTGGGAACAACTAAAACCAGGATTCATCTGCTGTTTTACTAACAATTTTATATTTTGCTTCTATTTTAGGCCCAATTTTAAATGTTTCCTGGTAGGACAGATACATTTTGTATCTCAATTCTCACAAATTCTATTGACAATGTTATTTTCAAAGTGTACAAATTCTGTTTTAAAGCCTGTGCTATTAGGAAACAAATGATGAAATCTGACAACTTTATCTATTTTGTTTTATTTTACATAAGCTGTTTATTGCATTATAAAACTGTACAAATATTTCAGTTTATTCACTATTACAAATCATTGGATGATGTATTTTCTTGCCACAAGTGGGTGGGTTTTTTTTTATCATAGGCAATAATAAATTAAGTGTCTATCACAAAAACATAACAATAGTGTTGGATTAGATGAAGTAATTTAATAAATCATCCTCTTCCAATGTTCAAGCAGATGCTCCTGGATCTCCGAAGTATATATGCATAACATTAATCAAGTAGGTTGCCTTTGATGCTAGAATGTTCTCATGGTTAGTAGCCATCAGTTCATTATTTTTTATGAATTTCTAAATCCTGTCAAGGTATCAGTCAGAGGAAATAATATCAGGATTATTTAGGATCATGTATGAGTCCTGACAATCCAATCATGAACCTGAAATTATTCCATAAATGTTCCATTATGATCAAGAATATGTTATCCCCAATCATTTTTTTTGTGAAGTTTTAGTTGCAACTGCATTTTTACCATCACACAGAAGAATTTCAGCCAATAAAATCATGATAACACTCAAAATATGAACAGGGAAACGGTGATCTGGTGTTGATTTGGCTTCATACCTGTCTAAGATATTCCAGCATATTGTAATGTCTTTTGCAATGGCTGGACACACTACAGTTCAGATCAGTGTTTCTCAAACTTGGCAATTTTGAAATTGCGGGCTAGGGAATTCTGGTAGTTGAAGTCCACACATTTTAAAGTTGCCAATTTGAGAAACACTGGCTTAGATGGAAAGGGGCGTTGTCTTACCTGAACGCCTTTTCTCAGCATGGTGGTGTAGAATCCACTGATTGGGTTATTTCAGCCTTCCTGCTCAGAGAGACTAAGTCAGAGCTTTAGTCACGCCTCCCTTTGGGTGTGCCTTCCCAGTTTTGACGAGGCGAAGGATCCTGACAAAGTCTGACGCAATGACTCCAAAATACAAAAAAAAAATGACAATACGCAAGCCTAGACACCTATCCAAGGGAGGGTGTGGATTCTACACCACCATACTGAGAAAAGGCGTTCAGGTAAGACAACGCCCCTTCTCCAGCATGGTGGATGTAGAATCCACTGATTGGGACATACCAAAGCCCCCCATGTCCCTAAGGGAGGAAAGGTCTAGGCTGGTGTCTCCCTAGAGGAAACAACCTGTTGAAGAACCCGTCTGCCAAATGCGACGTCCGCCGCGGCAAACCTATCGATCTTATAGTGTGTAATGAAAGATGATGGAGACGACCAAGATGCCGCCCTGCAAATCTCCTCCACAGAAGCCTGGGTAGACCAGGCCGCAGAGGTCGCTGCGCTGCGCGTGGAGTGAGCTGTGATACGAGCCGGGACCGGAAGTGACTGGGACGCGTAGGCCCTAGCAATGCAAGCCCTGATCCACCTGCCAATGGTGGAAGAAGAGACCTTCCTGCCCATGGCAGAGGGCTAAAAGGAGACAAACAAGGCCTCCGACTTGCGAAAGATCAAAGTACGCTTGATGTAAAGACGCAGAGCCCTGCGTACATCTAGCTTGTGCCACTGACGTTCTAGATGGTAAGAAGGATTTGGACAGAAACTTGGCAAAACTAGATCCAATAACCTGTGAAACCCGGTGTTCACCTTGGGAATAAAGGAGGGGTCTAATCTAAGGACCACTCTGTCCTCATGGAAGGTACAGAGATCATCTCTGACTGAGAGGGCGGCCAATTCCGAAATCCTTCTGGCCGAAGTGATTGCAACTAAAAAAGCAACCTTCAAGGAGAGAAAATGCAGAGAGCAAGACTGGAGAGGCTCGAAAGGAGTGGTGGTTAAGGCCTGCAACACAGTAGGTAAATCCCAAGATGGGTATCTATGTACTGTGGGAGGACCAGAATTGGCCGCTCCTTTAAGAAAGGTGGAGATGGCTGGGTGGTGTGAAAGCAGACTCAGATTGTCTCAGGTGAGAACCGTGGACAAGGCCACAACCTGCCTACGGATGGTGTTAGTGGACAAGCCTTTGGAAATGCCCTCCAGCAGATAATCTAAAATATTAGGGACTGTAACTGAAAGAGGGTCCAATTTGTGTGAGATGCATCACTGGCAGAAATTTCTCCACATGGCGTCATAGATCCGATTCATCGAAGGGCGTCTAGAGGCCTGGATCATAGAGATCACCCCCGAGAAATAGGCCTCGCTCCCCGAATCTGGGATATTGATTTCCGGATACTCGAACTTCTTGTCCTCCGCCTTCAGAGCCTCTGCTATGTCGCCTGGGATGGCGGAAGTGGAAAACAAAGAAATTAAGGGGGAATAAACAGTTGGAACCTCTAACAGAGAAGCGAATGAAGGAGAAACATTGTACAGTTTCTTTTCCGTACTGCTTTCTTTTGGAGTGGTGGCCAGGGATGACCACTGGGTCTCAACCACATCCCGAAAAACCAATGGGCAAGGAATTTGTTTTTGCTCCACAATCTTCACCACAAATAAAGGATTGGACTCCTGTTCTGCGGAGGTAGAAGGCTTCTCCTCCTGAACTGAAGTCAGGTTGGTAGTGTTGCAAGCCTTCAGAAGAAGGGATTTAAAGAGGGAGGGGTCAAACAGACCCGAGGTAGATGCCTGTTCGGGTGTGGCCTCCTCATCCTCTGACATGGGTGTGTCAGCTATGGCCAAATCCACAGACTCCCCCTCTCCTATTTGAGAGGAAGTTTCGGAGATGTCTGAACAAGGCACTGTGGCACGTCCTGGCTGAGAAGAGGGACTTGGAGGGGGAGGCAATTGTTGGGAAGGAGCTTGAGAACTCCTGGAGGAGGACATAAACTGAACAAAGGCATGATGCATGAATGCCTGAAATTGGATCTGAGACCACATATCCCCTTGGTCCTTGGGAGTAGCCCCAACCACTATTGGAGCATGAACAACCTTGGGGCTCTGATGTATGGAGGAGGAAGAGGAGTGAGGGGGACCTACCTGTTTGGTTGCTCCCAGAGGAGAACTAATCCAGGTGGCTTCGTGCACAGGTGCAAAAGGAGGCTCCAGGATGGAAGTATCCAGTGGAGCAGGGGGAACCGGTTCAGCCCCACTGGATAGGAGCTGCTGTGCTTTGGAGAATTCCCTCTCCAGTGCCTGGTGTCTCCTCGAGGCCTCTCGCTCGGCTGTTTTGGAAGTCTCCTTAGGAGATAAATGCATGGTTTTGGCTTTTTTCTTCCCCCCTGCTTCCAATTCAGTAGATCTGCACTTTGACTGCGCAGGGGGTGCACCAGAGACTTGTGTTGTCTGGGGTGAGGAACTGTCTGCCATTGCAACTAGATAGAGCCAGCCAAGGATATCTAGAGGAGGGGGAACCCAAGGATGCAGATCAACAGTCAGAGATGGAGCGCAACTGTTCCTCGCTCTGAACAGAGTGCAAAAGGCAGAAACAGTCAGACAGGTCTGTAGCCCTGTCCGATTAGGCCTGGTGGCTAAAGGCCATTACTATCAATAACAGGTGGTCAAAGGAAACTCCTCACTCCAAACACAGGACCGTGGGCCTGTAACCAATATAGAGCCCTGTGTATCCTATTATTCCCCTTTTTGTATTTATTTATTAACAAACTTTTTATTTTATTTTTTTCAGTTCAAAAACAGTAAAAAACCTAAATATATAGAAATTTGTCTCCGTACGGACCTGCCAACGCAGGTCAGGACAACCACTGGAAGTCCGGCCTAGCCGGCATAGATCAGTCTAGAGGCCAAAATGGCGTCCGCCTATAAGCCTCACGAACGGCTTGAATACAACCGAATAAATAATCCCCCAGCTCGGACCTGCCAACACAGGTCATGGCAACAGCTTCTCTTAAAAGAGAGAGGCCTAGCAGGCCCTAACGACTTAGAAGCCAGAATGGTGGCCGTTAGTGAGTTTGCAAATGGCGACCGCCTGACAACCACGCGGTCAAAATGATGACCGTGACTCCTTGTACCTTCTAAAACGACAGAGACGACTGAAAAATGAGAGGAAAAAGGTAACGACTTCAGGCCAGGGCTCCCGCTTCCCCCTCCCCGTCTTAGAACTTACGGTTTTGAAGACAGGAAAGTCCGCGGTGAATCCGACGCTTGAGCCTCGTGGCGCCTGCTCCTTGGATTCTAATGCGCCCGGCAATGAAAGGCAGCTCGCCGTTCCAGTGAGCATACGAATTGGGTGAGAAATTACCCGAGGATCCTGCTTCGAGGGAGGCCCAAAGGCCCCGAAGGAGGGAGAAGAGCCCTGCCAGAGCCCAAAGGGCTCAAAAGCTTGAGGAATGACAAAGTCCTTGTGTGATCAGCCAAAACCCAAACAGTCTAAGAATTTGGAAATTTAGAATAAATTTAGAAGAAAGGGCCAAATTAAACTGATTGATAGAAAAAAATTCTATGGAGCCAAAAAACCTGCATGCTGCTGAGCCTAAGACTAAGTCAAAACTGGGAAGACACACCCAAAGGGAGGCGTGACTAAAGCTCTGACTTAGTCTCTCTGAGCAGGAAGGCTGAAATAACCCAATCAGTGGATTCTACATCCACCATGCTGGAGAATGTTATACAATGCTTTACTTCTTACACATGTTCCCCAATGATAACAATCAGTTAACTCCACCCTCCTAGCCTTTCCAAATTAACTTAGTCAGGTAAACAAGTCTTTGAGGCTCAGTCCCCATAGTAGTTAAAAGTTTTTGAAAGTGGCATACAATCCTTGGCTCCCTACAAATGCTCTTGCGTTTGTTGGGAATTAGATGTTGCCTCAGCCCTTACCTCTGTTCATAAAACCAGCTGCAAAACAAATTTGCTGCTGAGCTCCAGGCTGTTTTTCAAGCTGTTTTTAAGCAATATTATTATTAAACATCCAACCCAAACTCCAGGCAAGGATCAAGCCAAGATGAGCTGTTTACCATGGCTTGTGGTTATAACAATTGAATGTCTGTGGTTGTTGCACTTGTCTGAATGTCACCTCCTGCTTTTTTGTCTCCTGTTCTCCTATTCACCCATATCCCTCAGGGTTGACTTTCTCTTTTGAGCCTGAGGGTATGGTGTTGCTAGGCAGTAGTTATTAGAAAGCCAAACTAACACCATTTTAGAAGGGAAAAGCAACCCACTATTTAGTGAAGCAAGAGTGTCACATGGACAGATAAGGGATGAATGAGAAGGAACCATTACAACACTAGCAATAGGGATAAGGCACTAGAAAGTAGGAAATTGAGCTAAACTATGTTAGGAAAGTTAGAATCTGAGAACTTTAAAAGCAGACACGCATAAATTCATCATTTGTACTTGACTATAAAAGGGTGTTGCATCCCTGGCATGGATGCAGCTTGTTTTAGTGCTCTTGCCTTGTGTACAGAATAAACTTATGAACTCTGATATCTGACTTGAGCAAAGAACAAACCATAGAGAATAAATCCTTCCATCAGGGTGCTGACCTGGTTATCTATAGACATGAAATGCTCTTGCAAAAGTTAGGTGTGGCTAAACTAGTCAGCTATAATGGCCAATTGAGTAGCTGGAACACTGGCATGTATGCCTTGGGACTGAGTCTATGTGGGCCAGTTTGCCTCTCAGTAGATGGTGAGGGGAAATTGAGCACTTCCCCTATCAATTTCCAGCACTGTAAAACATTTGTCTTGGGGGAGGACGAGTTAAGCCTAGCCTTTACAAAAGAGGGAAGCATTTCTACCTATTTGCAGCACTTCATTCCCAAGTTTAGAGGGCACTTTCAACCTCATCATCTCTCTTCCTCGGTTACACTGGTTGGTCTCAACTTGCTCAGGATATTGAGCTCTTTTCAGCAACTGCCTCAAAGTTTCAAAGTCTGCCTTAATAGCCAGCAGTTCCTTGTTCCAGATATCATGGAACTGTTCTGACGGATTTAACTTCTGTTTTTAGCTTTCTTGTAGCATGTAGCAAAATAGCACACGTTGCAATGTCAAAAATGTCACTTTCATCTACAAATGGCTGAATATAGTCAGTTATGTTGGAGAATAGAGTGAGTGGAGAAATCCTTTTCTTGTTTGAAACTTTACCGAATAGGATATTCTACCTGAATGGAGTACCTTTCCAGCACAGGTTGGCTGAAGAAGCTGTGAGTTTTGCAAAGTTTGGAATGAAGATGTATTACTAGTTTGTGAAAGCCATTAGCTTCTGCATAGTTCTGACCCACTTTGAGAGTTGTCAAGTCTAGGGTATTTTTTAATTTGGCTGGGTCTTTCTGGACCTTTTTTTTTTGTAGAGATGCAATGTCCATGGTATTAATAGCATTGACTTCAAAGTTGCATTTTTCAGGAGTTGCATACAGATTATGTTATCTGAGGCACTGCAAAGCATCTTTTACAGGGCGTTTGTGATGCTAAAGGGAGCATGAATAAATCAGGTGTCATCTAAATAGATGACAGATTGGTTTGTGAAATCCTGAAAAACGTCATTCATCAAGTGATAGAATATTGTGGCAGTGTTGCACAAACCAAATGAGATCAAAATATATTCAAAACACCCATATCAGATGGGAAGGGCAGCTTTTCATTAGTTGCCTTCCCAGTTTCATGCCAAGTTGTATGTGACTCCCTCTGAGGCTGAGTTTTGTAAAACTTCATGCCTTCCACATATGCCCCAGAAGTTCTGAGATAAAGGCAAAAAGTACTGATTTTGGATTATGACCTGGTTGAGGACCAAGCAATCATTGCGGAACCTCAGTTCTCCAGACATTTTCTTGACAATAGAATACTGTAAAAGCAGCTACAGATGGAGAGATAAATTAACTGTCTTGATGGGGGTTTTTTTGTAATGAAATGTTGCAGAGTTGCAAAAGTTCAGTTTCTGAAAGGAAGTAGATCTATACTGGAATCTAGCCTCCAGGGACCATGTCAGCAGGGCATTCATAGGGGCAATATGGTTGTAGTGATGTTGTTCATTGAAGGCATAGTTGAAGTCACATATTTGTCTGGAAGATTGTTTTACTCTAATTTATTTTTGCTGAGAAATGCTCCTTGCAGAGGATGAATTGAAATATATTAATTCCTTTTGACAGATGATTTGAAAGTTATGCTTAAGAGTCAAGCATTTCTCAGAATCATTGGAAAAGTAAGGGCAGGGGCCAGGTAGAATTATAGTTTATCTACATATCCTTCTAACCCCATTTCCACTAGGCCCACGCCATTTCAAATAGCAGGGATCTCTCATCAATTGTTTCTAGAGACACAGATGGCTGTATGGAATGTCACAAATTCTGTAGGCCTCCAAAGATATCAAGTCCATGAAATTAATGGTCTGGATCTTTATAGGCAAGGTCAAGTGCCTATAAAGCCCAACAAGCTTTTGTAATTGGGAGTTGCAACTAGGTAAGTGGCTATAGTTCCCCAATCGAGGAGTTCCTCTTAGACTGAATGCAGCCCATTTCTGAGCATGCTGGAGTGTGGTGTCTTCACTGGACATATCCTGTATATCTGTATTTTGTAATATTCATCCTGAGATAAATGAGATCTAATTCTGCCCATTAGCATGGATATCAATATCCAGGCATCAGTGGATCAGCTACAGGGAAGAACATTCTACTCTGGCCATCTCCTCCTTATTGCTTAGGCCAGTGTTTCTCAACCTTGACCATTTTAAGGCATGTGGACTTCAATGCTGGCTGTGGAATTCTGGGACTTGGAAGTCCACATGCCTTAAAATGGTCAAGGTTGAGAAACACTGGCTTAGGCAATCGTAGCAGCAATGGCCAATGATTTCACAGCGGCCATTTGTAAATAAGTGGTGTGGAGAAAACACCGGCTCCGGGCAGCGATAGGAACACAAACAAAGGTAGTTAGTGTTCTGCAGTAACAGCTCACCCCCACAAGGGCAACTCCCAACAATGTCTATAACTTGCACAAGTAACAATAATCAAAGTTCGGATGGCTGCTAGTCTCCAAAGCAGTAACGACCAGCCTTTCTTTCTCTTCTGTCATCGCTCGCAGTCTTAGGTCTCGTCGGTGTCAAAACCCCTTCCCCTTTCCTTTATTGTTTTATTGTTAAAATCTGAATTTAGCAACCCCAGCAACTTTCTCCTCACTCTCTCTCTTGCCTCCGCTCGGGATTTCCCCCCCCCCTGCGAAGGAAAGCAGTAAAATTCCATTTTCCCACTCTCTTTCACTCTCTCTCACTATCTCCTTCCCTGAAAGGGATCAGCTAAATCCTCAAATCCCTCTTCAACTTCACCTGGTCTCTCTCTGACAACAGCAACAGCAACCACCGCCACCCCCTTTCTTTTCTTTTTCTTTCCTTCCGCTTGATCCATGCCCACCACGCCCAAAACCGGCAGCAGCTGCCTGAGCTTCCCTCTCCCCGGGCAGGCTCCTGCAAAGCCTTTCAGCCAGCTCCACTACAATTGCATGGAGGGTGGAGAGTGGGAACAGAATTGTTTGGTTGGTTTTGGACACATAGTGACTGCTCATTCAGCAAATAATAATAATAATAATAATAATAATAATAATAATAGTAGTAGTAGTAGTAATAATAATAATAGTAATAGTAATAGTAATAATAATAATGTTGGAAGGGACCTTGGAGGTCATCTAGTCCAACCCCCTGCTCAGGCAGGAAACCTTATACCATTTCAAACAAATGACTGTCCAGTCTCTTCTTAAAAACTTCCAGGGTTGGAGCATTCACCGCTTCTGGAAGCAGGTTGTTCCACTGGTTAATTGTTCTAACTGTCAGGAAGTTTCTCCTTAGTTCTAGGTTGCTTCTCTCCTTGATTAGTTCCCATCTTGTCCTGCCTTCAGGCACTTTGGAGAATAGCTTGACTCCCTCTTCTTTGTGGCAAACCCTGAGATATTGGAACACTACTACCGGTATCATGTCCCCCTCATCCTTCTCTTCATTAAACTAGACATACCCAATTCCAGCAACCGTTCCTTATGTTTTAGCCTCCAGTTCCCTAATCATATTCGTTGCTCTTCTCTGTATTCTTTCTAGAGTCTCACAGCTTTTTTACAGATGGTGGTGGTGACCAAAACTGGATGCAGTATTCCAAGTGTGGCCTTACCAAGGCATTGTAAAGTGATATTAATACTTCGCGTGATCTTGATTCTATCCCTCTGTTAATGCAGCCTAGCACTCTGTTGGCTTTTTTGGCAGCTGCAGCACACTGCTGGCTCATATTTAAGTGATTGTCCACTAGGACTCTGAGATCCCTTTCACAGTTACTATTATTGAGCAGGGTACCACCTATACTATACCCGTACATTTGGTTTTTCTTGCCTAAATGTAGAACTTACTTTTTTCACCATTGAATTTCATTTTGTTAGATAGTGACCAGTGTTCAAGTCTGTCCAGATCCTTCTGTATCTTAAGCCTGTCTTCTGGAGTGTTGGCTATTCCTGCCAGCTTGGTGTCGTCTGCAAATTTGATGAGTTCCCCATCTATCCCCTCGTCCAAATCGTTGTTGAAAATGTTGAAGAGCACTGGACCTAGAACAGAGCCCTGGGGCACCCCACTACACACTTCCCTCCATGTAGATGCGGTTCCATTGAGGACCACATGCCGAGTACGGCCGGTCAGCCAGCTACGGATCCATCTGGTGGTGATGCTGTCTAATCCACATTTTTCTATCTTATCAAATAGTAGGTCGTGATCTACTTTATCAAATGCCTTACTGAAGTCCAAGTAAATTATATCCACAGCATTCCACTGGTCCACTAATTTTGTCACTTCTTCAAAGAATGCAATAAGATTTGTTTGGTATAATCTGTTTTTGACAAACCCATGTTGGCTTTTAGTAATGATTTTGTTTGCCTGTACGTGTTCGCTGATTCATTGTTTGATCATCTTTTCCAGAATCTTCCCAGGTATTGAGGGCA
Organism: Bothrops alternatus; assembly: GCA_034064705.1. Taxonomy (NCBI): domain Eukaryota; kingdom Metazoa; phylum Chordata; class Lepidosauria; order Squamata; family Viperidae; genus Bothrops; species Bothrops alternatus. The sequence goes on along the minus strand of JARGCV010000016.1, from coordinate 16,695,706 downwards.
AGCTGATAGGTCTGTAATTTCCTGGATCCATTTTTTCCCCTTTTTTGAAGATGGGAACTACATCAGCTCTTTTCCAGTCCTCCAGTCCTCTGGTAGTTCCCCTGTGCTCCAGGATCTTTGAAAAATATAGTTCAGTGGTTCTGAGATCACATCTGCCAGTTCCTTGAGAACCTTGGGGTCTAATCCATCCGGTCTTGGTGATTTGAACTCATCTAAGCTGGACAGGTGCTCACTTACCATTTTCTTGCCTATCTTAACTTGTGTTTCTATTCCGTTTTTTTATGGCATTGTTTTTGATAGGATGGACTGTTTTTTCCCTTCATGTAAAGACAGATGCAAAAAACGAGATAAATAGTTCTGCTTTCTCCCTGCTGCTTGTCACCTTCTTGCCACTTTCCCCTTTAATGGACCAATCATTTCCTTAACCTTTTTCTTGTTTTTTACATGTTGAAAGCAGCTTTTTTTATTATTTTGGTTGCAAGCCTTAATTCATTTTGAGCCTTAGCTTAGCTTCATCTTCGCAGGCTCAGGCTATTTGCTATAGCCACTATTCTAAGTTATGTGCCCCTCTTTTTATACTTGTCTTTTTTATCTTTCAATTTATCAGAGAGTTCTTTAGGCAGCCATGCTGGTTTCTTTTGAGAACTGTTATTTTTCTTCTTTGCCGGTATTGTGCTAGATTGGGCTTTTATTATCTCACTTTTCAAAATTTCCCAAGCTCCTTGAGTTGTTTTCCCCTTGAGGATTTTCATCCATGGAATCCTTTCCAAGCTCTTTAAGTTTATTGAAATTAGCTCTCTTAAAGTCCAAGACTCTAGTTTGACTGTATTTTATTGCTTGTGCTTCCATAATGTTGAGTTCCATTATTGTATGATCACTTTCCCCCCAAGGTTCCTGTGGTTTCAACACCTTCTATTATTTCATCTCTGTTAGTGAGAATTAGATCCAGTATGGCTAATCCCCTGGTTCCCTTCTCTACTTTTTGAGAGACAAAGTTGTCTGCTAGGTTTGTCAGGAATCTGTTTGATCTTTCACTTGGTGCAGAGTTTGTCTCCCAGTTGATGTCAAGGTAATTAAAGTCCCCCATTACTATTGCGATGTGCTTCCTACATATCTTAGTTAGCTGACTAGCAAAAAGTTAATCTATTTCCTCTGTTTGGTTGGGTGGCCTATAGTATACCTTGCTCAATAGTAGTAACTGTGAGAGGGATCTCAGAGTCCTAGTGGACAATCATTTAAATATGAGCCAGCAGTGTGCTGCAAAAAAAGCCAAAAAAGCTAACACAGTGCTAGGCTGCATTAATAGAAGGCAGGACAAGGAGCAACGAGTGGAAACTAACCAAAGAGAGAAGCAACCTAGAACTAAGGAGAAACTTCCTGATAGAACAATTAACCAGTGGAACAACCTGCCTCCAGAAGTGGTGAATGCGCCAACACTGGAAGTTTTAAAGAAGAAACTAGACAGCCATTTGTCCGAAATGGTATAGGGTTTCCTGCCTGAGCAGGGGTTGGATTAGATGACCTCCAATGTCCCTTCCAACTTTATCATCATCATTATTATTATATTGACCCAAATGCATTCAAGACAGTTTTCATCATTGTTGTGCTCTATTTCTGAGGAGATGTACTTAATTTTTTATATATGGAGCAACTCCACCTCCTCTTTTATTTGGCCGGTTTCTTTTAAATAATTTAAATTTCACTAGCTGTGTGTTCCATTTGTGGGTTTCATCCCACGTTTCCATAATGGCAACAATATCATATCTGCCCACATTAATCTGAATTTCTAGTTCACCCTGTTTACTGTTCATACGCTGTGCATATAAACATTTGAGTCCTTTATGGCTGACCCTGTGTTTACTTTCTGCATAATCTGTGTGGTGCCCGAGTTTCCCTATTTTCTTACCACCTGTTTGGTTAGTGCACTTTGTGTGTTACTCCCTATTAAAAGCTTGATTTTGCTTGACAGCAAGGTTGATATTCTTGTCCACACATCTGTTACATGCACTGATAGCCCTATAATTTTTAGATTGCCGAGGACAGGAATGTTCTGTATCAATTAACTCACTGTCCCCATTGTTTAGTTTAAATATTCCTCCAGAAAATCTGTGAATTTATTGCCAAGTAACTCAGTTCCTTTCTTGGATGGATGTAAACCATCTCTTTTGTACATCTTTTCATTGGATCAGCTATAGACATTGTGACTAATATAACCAAAGCCTTACTCTTTACCCCACTCCTTTAGCCACATATTGAATTCTATATGCTGGCCTTTTCCATTTTGCTCCTTATACACTGGTAAAACCTCTGAAAAAGTAAGCCTACAGCCTATTCTGCCCCAAGCTCTGGAAACCATTCTGCACAGAGAGTACACAGATCGTTAGTGCCAAGCCTCCACATCACAGTCTTTGCTGGCATTCTTGACTATTTTAAAAATACACTTCTTGTCCCTACTGGCAATAGCACCTGGAAGACACCTGACCTGTTTTGAAATCTGTGTCCTTTCCTAAATTTACATCCCTTATTATTGAATCACCAACCAGAAGGTGGCTTCTCTTTTTGGATAACTTTCTGTTTTTGCATGACTGATGTGTAATACCTGATTCGCACTTCTCCCTGTCAAAAACAAGTTCTTCATCTTGGACCGCAATCCCCTGCTTTTTTGAGTTATCATCACAAATAGCTTTACCTGTCTCCTTAATGTCCCTGTTAAGGTCAGCAAGGGCACTGTATCTGTTGTGCAGGGACACAGCGAAAGCTTTGTGTTTATGGTTCACAGGTCTGCCAGATCCCACGGTTGTCCACACTGCCCTTCACCTGCAGGATCTTTGTGGTAGAGGGGGCTGATAGCGCAGATGCTCAATAGAGTAGAAAGGCTGAACTGGACACCTAATTTCTGCTTGAAGAGCACAGATTACAGACCCTAGATAAATAATATGTCCTTGTAGACTAGTGATTTGTTTACAGATAGGACAGTTTCCAGGTTTCAAAAGAGTACTGCGAAAGACAGCTGCAAAACAAGTGTTGCACTGTACTAAGCCAGATATTCTGAGATACAAGGAATCTCAGATGCACGTGCCCTGAATGTACCGCTGCTGTTTTTGATTTTTAGTTATATGATTCGCATGCCATCAGGCACGTGGGCCACTACTTTCCTCCTCCACCCTCCTACTTTTTAACTCACAGATTATAGCTCTTCCCAGCAAGCTCTGGGTAGTTTAAATGCAATGGAGGTCCAATCAGCAGCGCCTCAGCTATTTTCCTCCTCCACCCTCCTCCTTTTTAACTCACAGATTCTAGCTTTTCCCAGCAAGCTCTGGGTAGTTTAAATGCAAAGCTCTGGGCAGTTTAAATGCTGTGTTGTCATAACTGTTCAAAGTTATGATAGCACAGAACAAGACTTACAGCCAGCCCATGATTTATGGCTATTGCAGCATGTCCATGGCTACATGACTGTGATTCAGGTGCTTGGCAACCAGGGAACAATTGCAATGGTTTCACTCTTCAGGAGTCATGTAATCACTATTTGCAATCTTCACTCTGGCTTTCAACAAGCAAAGTCAGTCGGGAAGCTTGCAGGAAGTTGCAAGTCACAGTGACATAGCATCACTCTTAACAACCAAGCACAATCTGCTTAACGTCCACAATGACCTTCATAAGTTGGGGCAGTCATGTGATTTTTCGTTTTACAACCACACTGTTAGTGATGGAATTCCAGGTTGCAATTACAGTTGTTAAATGGTGATTACAGATATTAATGCAGGAATGATGCCATTTCTTTGTTTCTGGTAGCTAAGGATTCAACACTTGCTTGAAATACAGTCATTTAAAAATGAACGCACACATTTTCTGCCCCAAGAATCCATTCAGTTATTTACCTATATAATTTACCATTATCCTCAAAATCATCCTTGCCCCATCTTCCTTTGATATCTTCAATAACGTGATTCTTCAGGAACTTTTTGAGAAGCTGAGCTGTTTGAGCACGAGTTACTTCTGGGCTAAAGTTTTGGTTGCATCTTAGCAGTTTGTGCAACCACTCCACAGCCTCGGAAGCTGTGAAGCAGCAGTCGTAGCTTTTGAAGTGAAAACGATGTTTCCGTAAAGGCATTCCATTTCGAAAGAGTTCAACAGTTTCATTCCACTGAAAAGAAAATAGGAAAGCTTTATCTAAGCACAAGTTAGTATTTGTTGGGCAGCACCTGAGAAGGAACAAAAGACTGCATGAAGAAGCCTAACTTGTACCTTCTAACTTAAGCTTTTAGGCTTTTTCCATATTAGCCAAGATCTTCCCAGTTTTTATATATTATTTCTTATAAGCAAGTCTAAGAAATGACTGGTCATTTTTTAGGTTGTTTTTCAAGACCTTCTCCAATATAAGCACACTTCCTTAGTTTAACAGCTATTTGTTCTAAAATCATGCTTGACTACATTCAGGTTTTAAATTACTTGAGCAGAAATCTGTCTTGATTGGTGTCTATAAATAGGTGCACAAAACTGTGGTATGGTGATTGTGCATTTAAATTCTCAATCATGCTTAATATTGAACATTTTACAGTTTTATTTATCTTAAAAAGTTGCATTCTGTTTCATTGCTCACAAGAGATAAAAAAATATGGAGAAAAATTGATTCCTTTCACCACCTGTCTTTGTTCATATATCACAGGCAAGACTTAAAGCTGATTTCTTTTTACAGAGGAAGGAGAATAATGCTCTCTATAATTCAGAGGATGCAACACATTTTTTATTGAAGTTTTCAGAATGCTGACCAGTGCCCAAAGCTGTTAGGACTGATGAGTGGAAAACCAAATAACCACATTTGTATTTTGTAATATTTTGTAATGTTTGTAGTTGTTTTAATTTTGTGTGCTGCCCAAAGTCAGTTGTTGCAAATGAATGTTATTCCTTACACTTTATATGGAAATCATCATATAAATAACATTTATGCCAATTATGAAGTTGCAATTTTTTCTAGAATCATCACTCCTGCCAGTCTTTGTAGCTCTGGTGGCCCTACTTTACTTATCTTCATCAAGTGTGCATCTATCTATGTGTATTTATTCATATTAGGGGCAGGAGGTAAAGATTCAAATCAAGAGTAATGTTGGTCATAAAAATCTCACTATAGAAAACTAGGAACTTTTTTTCTCAAACTGTTGAAGGACCTGTACAAATTCATAAACTGGGTCCACACATTGCATTAAATGACAATGTTTTAATCATGGGTTAATAAACAAAGCCCAGTGGCTAGAACTGTATAACACATCCAAAAACCACTACCACTCCAGCAAATGATGATTCAGTGCCCTAGTTAGGTTTAATATTGCACAAGGCCATTGTTTCAGTACATGAAATCACCATTTGCTAGATGCAAAATATTAAGTGTTAATTTAAAAAACATGTTAGTAAAAAAGACTGTCTTAATTTGTGGAACATATTTCTAATTTTTTTTTAAAAAAATTAATGTAACACAGTTGAAAAAGGGCGTTGTCTTACCTGAACGCCTCTTCTCAGCATGGGGATGAAGAATCCACAAGTGGGTTATTTCCAGTCCTCCTCCCCATGTGACTAGGACTCAAACTTCTAGCTCCGCCTCCGACCGGGGCTTCCTGTCCTCTGACCGGACTTCCTGTCTCCCAGTTTTTTCCTCGGGCGAAGCTCCTTCAACGTAGTTTGGTCCTCGTGGCTCCTGCTCACAATCCTGTAAATCAACATCTGCCTAGACTGTTAGCGGAGGGTGTGTGGATTCTTCATCCCCATGCTGAGAAGAGGCATTCAGGTAAGACAACGCCCTTTCTCCAGCATGTGGATTACGAATCCACAAGTGGGACATACCAAAGCCCTCCCATGTCCCCCCGGGTGGGAGTCTAGGCTGGAGTGTCATTTGAGGCAATGACCTGCTGCAGTGATCGCCTCCCGAAGGAGGCCTCTGCCGCAGCGAAGCGGTCTATCCTGTAGTTTTTTACAAAGGAGGACAGGGACGCCCACGTCGCCGCCGTACAAATCTCCTCCACCAGCGCCTGCGTGTACCAGGCTGCTGAGGTAGCCGCACTCCTGGTGGAGTGCGCCGTTATTCCCGCCGGGGCCTGTAGTGACTGTGCCCCGTAAGCCTCTGCTATGCATGCCCTGATCCACCTGCCAATGGTCGATGAGGAAACCCTGTGACCCCTGGTTGCTGGTTGGAATGAAACAAATAACGTTTCCGATTTCCGGAAAGCCGAAGTCCTTTTGATGTAAAGGAGTAAGGCCCTGCGCACGTCTAGGGTGTGCCATCGCCGTTCCCGGGGATCTGAGGGATTCGGGCAGAAACTTGGTAATGCTATTTCCTGAGCTCTGTGAAACCAGGAATTAACCTTCGGGATGAAGGATGGGTCTAGACGTAATGTGACTGTGTCCTCTGAAAAGATCATCAGGTCCGCTCGAACCGAGAGAGCCGCCAACTCCGAGATCCGCCTAGCCGATGTGATGGCCACCAGAAAGGCTACCTTCCATGTCAGATGACGGAGTGAACAGAGTCTCAGGGGTTCGAACGGAGGGGATGTCAAGGCCTGGAGCACCTTGGGGAGATCCCAAGACGGGTAGCGATGTACCGCCGGAGGTCGCACTGTGGCTGCCCCCTTCATGAAGGCCTTTACTGCCGGGTTCTGTGATAGGGACTCCCTGTTGTCGCAGAAGAGCACCGTTTGTATGGCTGCCACCTGCCTGCGAATAGTGTTAAGAGCCAGGCCCTTCTTAAACCCTTCTACAAGGAAATCTATGACTTTAGGAATGGTCACAGCCAAGGGATCTAATCCTTGCTTGCCGCACCAGCTGACAAAACTCCTCCACGTAGCCTCATACACTCTGTTAGTGGAAGGGCGACGGGCAGCCTGGATGATCTCTATGGCGTCCTTCAAAAAGGACTGTCTGGCTAGCCCCTCCCTCTCAAGTGCCAAGCGGCTAGTTGTAGCCACTGTGGGTCTGGATGTTGTAGATTCCCCTGGGTGAGCGACACCTGATGTGGGGGAATTATCCAGACTGGCGAGATTGAAAGGTCTACGAGGTCTGCAAACCATGGCCGTCTTGGCCAATGTGGGGCAATCAAGATCACCTCCGCTCTTTCCAGGATGACCTTGCGAATGGTCGCCTGAATCAACGGAGGGGGTGGGAATGCGTACATCAGCCCCCGAGGCCATCTGCACCTGAGAGCGTCCGTTCCCTCCGCTCCCCAGGTCGGGAACCTGGATATGAAGCGGGGGAGCTGCTTGTTCTTGGGGGAAGCGAAGAGGTCCACTAGTGGACGGCCGAACCTGTTCGAGATTGCCTCGAACAAGGCCGGATCCAGCTTCCACTCCGCGTGATTCACTGTGACTCTGATCAGTGAATCCGCTTGGCTGTTTGCCTCCCCGGATATGTGCTCTGCCTTTATTGACCCTAGGTATGACTCTGCCCAAAGTCCCAGTTCTCTGGCTTCCTGCATGAGAACCGCTGATCTCGTTCCCCCCTGCTTGTTCACATGTGCCTTGGCTGTCACGTTGTCCGTTAGGACCAGCACGTGTCTTCCCTTCAGGCTGGGGGAGAATTGGCGGAGAGCTAGGTGAATCGCTCTCAGTTCGAGCCAGTTGATGCTGTGGACCAGGTCCCGGGGTGTCCATCTGCCCTGCGCTATCTGATCCTGGAAGTGAGCTCCCCAGCCGAACTGGCTGGCGTCGGTGGTCACCGTCAGCCTGTCTGGTTCCCTGAACAGTGTTCCCCTGGCCGTGGCTGCAGAAGTCCACCATCGGAGGGATGACAGGACTTGGGGAGGGAGTCTGACCTTTCGGATGGATGCGCCCTGGTTTAGTCTTTGGTAGGGGAGGAGGAACCATTGGAGCCTCCTGGAATGGAGTCTGGCCCATGGAACGATGCCCAGGCATGAGATCATTTTCCCCAGAAGTTGGGACAGTTGCACTATTGTGGCTGAACCCTTTCCCTGGACGAGGCATGCGAGCTTTCGTACGCTGTCCCGCCTTTCTTGAGAAAGGTGTACTAAACCTGTTTCTGAATCTATGATCGCCCCTAAATGTAGTAGGCGAGTTGATGGTGTGAGGTGGCTCTTTTTGTAATTTACGGAGAAGCCGTGTGTCTGTAGTGTGCCTAGCGTGACCCGCAGATCTGAGAGGGCCGCTTGTTGTGAGCTTGATAGGATCAGGATGTCGTCTAGGTAACAGAGGACGCGCACCGGTAGCATGCACAGGTGCGCAGCCAACACGGCCAGCACCTTTGTGAATACCCTGGGTGCCGATGAGAGGCCGAATGGTAGTGCCCTGTATTGGTAGTGTCTGTTTTTGTGGCAGAACCTCAGGAAGCGTCGATGTTCCTGCCTTATGGGTATGTGTAGGTAGGACTCTGTGAGGTCTATGGATGACAACTGATCCCCCTTTCGGATGCTGGCCAGTATGGATCTGAGGGATTGCATTTTGAACTTTTTGTATATTACGAAGTGATTGAGCCTCTTGAGGTCTAGAATTGCTCTCCAACCCCCGGATGGCTTGGGTACGACGAACAGGATGGAGTAAAACCCGTCTTTCCTGTCCTGCCGGGACCGGTTCTATGGCTCTGATTTCTATCAGGTGTTCTATGGCCAGTTTTAGCAGTCTTGCTTTTGAGGGGTTTCGGGACTCCGGGCACCTTATGAATTGACTCGGGGGTGGAGCGTAGAACTCTAAGGCTAGGCCCTGAGTCACTGTGTCCCTTACCCAGGCGTCTGTTGTGGTGTTTTGCCACACTTGGCTGAATAGCGCCAGGCGACCCCCTATGGGGCTGTCCCAGGCGTCACTTGGAGCGCCTGTAAGGACGTTCCCGTTTTGGGAACTGGCCCCTACCTGCGGCCGGGCGGTCCTGGAAGCGCTCCTGACCTGAGGGGAAGGTGCGCTGATTTCTGGGCCAATCCCAGGACTGCCCCCCTCGAAAGGGTTGTCTCCATTCTCCGGACCCGCTCTGGCGGGGCCCCTGCCTGCGGAACTCTTGGCCTCGCCTCTCTGTTCCCCTGGAGGGATGTGCGAGGACCTTTCTCTTATTTTTGTCCTCAATCACATACGGTTCCAGGATGGGACCGAACAGCTTGGTTCCTGAGTATTTGGCGGTGGCTAGTCGCCATTTGGACTTAAGGTCCGTCTTCCATCTTTTGAGCCAAAGGAGCCTTCTGGAGGCTATTGTTGACCCTATGGCCCTGGCTGAATATTTTGAGGCCGACAAGGTGGTGTCTGCCATGTACTCTGCCGCCAGTAACAGTTTGTTTAACGTTTGCTGGGCACGTACCTGATCTGGTGGTACACTTGCCTGTACCTCCTGAAGCCACAGGATTGACGCCCTGGCCACCAGGGAGGCTGAGACCGCAGCTCTGATCGCCCAGGCTGCTGAGTGGTGCGTCCGGCGGAGGGCGAACTCAAATTTCTTGTCCTCGGCCTTCATGGATTCCGCCATGTCTCCTGGAATGGCGGAAGATGCAAATAGAGATATTAGTGGTTCATCTACCGTTGGTACCTCTATGAGGGAAGCCAAGACATTGCCCATGTTTAATATCTTTTTGTCTGTACTACTTGGAGACGGCGTGGTCGCCAATGAGGCCCATTGTGATTCCAGCGTGGTGCGGAACACTAACGGACACGGAACCTTTACCTCATCCGGAGCAGGTGTGCTTATCCCTTGCCGGCAGATTAAGGGTGGCACAGGTTTTGAGCATAAGTACACGGAACTGAGCCGAATCGAATAGCCCTGAGGTTGAGGCCTGTTCTGGAGTCTCGTCCTCCTCTTCCGACAGCTGGCGTCCAGATGTCTCCCAGTCCTCCGGCACCTCCTCTGCCATCTGTGAAGAGGACTCAGAATCCTCGGAGGCTTGGGTGAATGCGTGTCTCCTACGAAGCGGGGGCGCTGGCTGTTTGGTGTGTTCCTGAGGGAAAGAAGAGAGCTTGGAAGACATAAAATTGTCAAATGCTTTTTGCATAAATGTTTGTAATTGTTCCGGCCACCCTCTTGGGAGGCCTGTGGTTTCCTGCTCCGCTTCCGTCTGCGTGTCTGCCGGCTCGGCATGCTCTGGTGTGGACGGAGTGGATTGGGGAAAATCAGCCTGCTCAGTCCCTCTGGACTGAAGCCTCTGGGCCTTGGCACACTCTCTCTCTAGCACCTGGTGCCTCCTTAAGGCCTGTCGCTCGGCTGCCTTCGATGGCTCTTTGTTTAGGTGCTTTGTTTTTGCCTTCTTCTTGCCCTCCCCCGGTTCCAAGTCCACAGCTTTGTGCTTTGGGGAGGGAGGGGGGGAGCTTGAGCCTTGGTACACCTGAAGCGACGCGCTGTCTGCCATCGTGCGTCTGAGATCCCTGCCGGGATCTCCAGACAAGTGGGGGAAGAGGGAGACTTGGCTCCACAGGCAGGTGGGGCTAGGCCCTCTTCTGCACAGATGCACTGGCGGAGACAGGCAAGCAGACCTAATCTGGTAGCGTCTGCGAGGCTGATTGTCCCTAGGGGTTGAAGCGCCCCAAGTCCGCACACCTTTAAATCGAGGAACCCACTTCAATACAACTCCCCCTCTCGGCCTGGCTCAGCAGGCTCTGTGGCGGTCGGGCTCGTGGTTGCCTACGGCTGCGATGTGCCGTCCCACAGGCTTCCCGTTCTCTGCGATTAATCGCAGTAAGTGAAGGGCCCCCCCGCCTATTCGGCCCTCCGGCCTAGCTCCGGAGATTCGGCCTACCGAAAAATGGCCACCTCTGCCGCCCTTGGAGGGACCGCCCCTTTCAAGATGGCCCCTTCGCGCCAAAACCCGGAGGCCGGCAGGCCAAGATGGCGTCCGCCTCCTTCCACGCGGTCCTTAATGGCCGCCGGAGATGCCTTCCCGGGCCTTAATGGCCACCGGAGACCCTTACTCGCCGCTTTCGCGGCCGCTATAGGGCCCCGCACCACGTGCCGGCTTAGTGGCTAAGCGGCGCTTTCCTCCCCCCACCGCAATCCCACTTGTGATTTCGCTGCGCCGTCTGTCGCCGAGTTCTTCGTCCGCTGGCGTCCTACGCCGAACGCTGCTGGTTTTCCGGGGGGGGGAGGGATTCCTTCCGCAGGGAGGATTCAGGCCGCGGGTCTGAGCTGGGGCGTTACTCCCCTCCTGCTCCCTCGGTGTTCCCGAGAGACCCCGAGAGGTCCCCTGGACCTGTTTGCCTCCGAATCCTCCTCTTCTGCTGTTGGTGAAAACTCTAAAGAAAAATCTAACCTAAGCTTCTAACTTTGCAGCTAAAAATTAAATCCTACTCTGGAGCCTACACCTGGAGATGTTCTCGGGCTGAAGACTAGGAAAAAACTGGGAGACAGGAAGTCCGGTCAGAGGACAGGAAGCCCCAGTCGGAGGCGGAGCTAGAAGTTTGAGTCCTAGTCACATGGGCAGGAGGACTGGAAATAACCCACTTGTGGATTCGTAATCCACATGCTGGAGAACATATTCTCATATCTACCATATTAAATGACACATCCCATTCAAAGCTTTAACGCCACACTTTACTGCACAGTAAACCAGTGATTGTTTATGAACCTATGGATGCTATGTACATAAAGAAAATACAACTCACCAATGAAGGAGAATATTTGTAGCTCGGGGTTGAAATGAGGGGTCCTTGGTGCTCTCTGAGCTTGCTTGTTTTCTTGCACACGTTTCATGACCCTAACTAGATAACATCTAGTGTGGGTATCCATTTTGTTGGAATGTGTTGTATAGATGCTCCATTTCCTTTTTCTGCTGTTCTGGGTTGCTGCCGTGTGCCTGAGCTCACTTAAATAAAATCCTTACACAGCTTCTCTTGTGGGAGGTTGGGTTGTTGCTTTGATAGTGGACCACTGGGTTAGTATGGGTGGTTTTCCTGTAGACTTGTGTTTCTACTTTGTCATTATGTATTGATCAGGATGTCCAGGAAGCGTAGCGAGTTCTTGTTTTCTTCTTTTCTAGTAAACTGGATTCCTTTAAAAATGTTATTGATAGGTCTGTAGGTGTTCTCTAATTGGTCCTTTTTTATTATGGTGAAGGTGTCATCTACATATCTGATCCATATTTTTGGTTGTATTTGTGGAAGTACTATGGCTTCTAGACATTGCATGACAATCTCTGCTATAAGTCCTGAAAGTGGTGATCCCATATGTGTCCCTTTAATTTGTTGGTAAATTTGGCCACCAAATTGGAAGTATGTACTGTGTTTCTCTGAAAGTAAGACCTATCCCGAAAATAAGCCCTAGTTTGATTTTGGAGGGTGGGCCTAATATAAGTCCTACCCCAAAAATAAACCCTAGTTTTGGGACGAGGCATAATTAAAAATCAAGTTAGGGTGGGGGGTGGGGATATGGAGCTGCCCCACACCCACTTACCTTGCAGCCAGGCCTCTTCTTCTGAGGCATCTTCTGCAGCTAGGCCTGCGTTTCTCAGTCACAGGCTTTTCCGGAAGGCCTCTGCAGCCAAGAATAGAGCTATAGATTCAATCCATAGCTCAGTTCTGCAAGACCTCTGTAGCCGAGGACCGAGCTATGGATTGAATCCATACCTCAGTACTTGGCTGCATAGGCCTTCCGGAAAGGCCTGACTGCAAAATGCAGGCCGGAATGCAGCTGCAGAATGAAGCTGCTCCTTTGGCTGTAGAAGTGGACCTGCTGGGCGGGACTATCAGTGCAGGAGGTAAGACATCCCCAAAAATAAGATCTGGTGCCTCTTTTGGAGGCAAAAAAAAAATACCCAGTCTTATTTTTGGGGAAACACAGGTAGTTAAGCAGAGGTTTATGAGGTCCATAATCCTGGGTGTTTTGATCTTTGTGTATTCAATTAAGTCAGGTGTACTGTGAAGCAATGCAGTCATGGGTTCTTTGGCTAATTCTGGATCTATAGATGTGAACAGGGCTGTGACATCAAATGAGACCATGATTTCGTCCTCATCCATAGTCACATCCCTGATTGTTTAAAGACACTGTAGTGCAGAGTTAATGGAGTGTTGGCTTCATCTTCTGAGATGCCTAAGCTTTTTTGTTAGTTCTTTTGCAATTTTGTATGTAGGGATCCCTGGTAGAGATACGATTGGACAGAGGGTATGCCAGGTTTGTCTATTTTGGGGTGTCTGTAGAAGCATGGGAGGACAGGTCCTCTGCTTCTCATCTGCCACTGTTCTTCTTTGGTAATTTGGCCTTTCTTAGTGAAGTCACTGAGAGTTCTCTTGATCTGGTTGCCTAGCTTTTGTATTCTATTCGTTTTCACAGGGATGTATGTTTCTTTGTCCTCTACTATTTCTTTCACTTTTTGTTGGTATTGCGCTCTGTCCATAATCACTGTGGTTCGGCCTTTGCTTGCAGGTAGGATGATGAAGTTCTGGTCCTTTTTTAGGTTTCTGAGGGCTGCTCTATCTTCTGCTGTAAATTGATTCTGTTCCTGTCATCTTCTCATCTGTGGAATGATGTTTTGTCTAATGTTTTCTTGCACCTCTGTGGAGAGTTTGGTGGTTTTAAGCACTAGCACTGATGATGTTACCTAGTTAGGGTAATGAAACGTCTCCAAGAAAATAAGCAAGCTCAGAGAGCACCAAGGACCCTCAAAATATAACTCAGTTTTGATTATGGTAAGGCATAAAACAAAGATGAGCAGCTCTTAGATAGACTTCCATTTTGCCTGCAAAGATCTGATTGAATCTCTGAAATGTTCAGGACTAATGTTTCTGTCTGAAACTCTACAGGTACATATCATTCAAGAGATTAGAATTTGAATGCTACCCTGACTAGGTGAGATATGGCAGATTTTGTCTTGCAGTTAAAGTAGTAGTCATGCAGGCTCTGGCTGCAGCTCAGAAAGAACTGTACTGTATACATATATGCATTAATAGGATATCCCAATATGTATTAAAATACCCAAATGCACCAGCAGGAACTTGTAGTTTTCTTGCATCAGTATTCAGGTGCCTTTTTCCAGGAAGATTTCCTTTTTGATTCTCTTTCCCTGTCTAGGCTATCATCCCATGATTTTTCTGGTAGTCTCCCATCTCAAACTAAGCAACTAGGTTTAGTGTTTTCAAGTTACATGCTGCCAGCTAAGTTGTATATGCATTAGTACACTCGAAGTTGAAGAACAGCTGAATCAGGCACATTCAGTGGCAATAAATGCAGCAGGCAATCCCAGCATCCACAGCTGACATGTTAATTTATAAAAAAGCCCCACTTCCATCAGAGACCGTACAGAAGTGCAAACGTTCCTAAGACAGCATATTCAAAATACCAGCTTTCTTCAGTGCAGCACCTGCCCAGATGTGCTGGACTAATTCCAAAACTGGTCGCAAATTACGAGAATTGAATTTCATTACACGTAGGAATGTGCTTTTTGGCAATTTAAGATCATTCACCCTGTAGAGAATTGTTAGCCTGAACTCAATTACCAACAATTTTATCTATAGTACATTAAATTTGCAACCTCTACGCAAGCAGGATTTTATTAAAGATTTAGGAATTCTATACCCAAAATCTATCAAGGGGTGGAGGTACCAGGTCACAAGCAGAATGCATTCCCTGCTTAACTCCAGGGTCAAAAAAAGGCAGGTGCTGACAGAAAACCTTCGGTAAACAAACAACAACCCGTGCTTTACTCACTAGTCGAGTTGCTCGGTAGGGACCGGGGCCCACGAGTCGAGGCTCCATCGGTCGCCCCGAAAATACAAAACTCCGCGGTCCGTCTCCACGGCGACCGATGGACACAGCATAGAATCTTCGAAGGTAAATTTGAATCAGAGACTACCGCATTCTGATTGGGCCAAATCTAGGTCACATGACACCTCAGAATTAGCCGATTGGAGGCAGTCCTTTTAAGAAACACTCCGCTCATAGAAAAAAAAATCATGCGTTCGCTCTTTGTCCCGATAAGCAAGTGATTGGGTTCTCTGCTAGAAACGTCAGAGGTGTGCTTTACCGACAACCCCCAATGATTTTGTTCCGCTCCTTTTCTCCGTCACCAATCACTGAGCGGTAGCGAGATAAAAGGAACGGGCTAATAATGTCAGGCAATGCTTTTGCGCGCTTGTTCTGCTGTTTCAACTTTGTATTGCAAGCAGATGACGTTGCTGCTCTGGCTTCAGTGGCTTCTTGCTAAAATCGATACTGCATAATCGCAGAATTTGGGAGAAATCCATCCCTTCCCATTATATGGATGGTGCAAGGATTGATGCCCTTAAATTCCTCCACCTTCGTGGCACAAAGGCTAAATTATAACTTGCTTAACTATGGTTTGCATAATCTTAGGTTAATACGTGAGAGCTTCGTTTTTCTGCTTCATAAGTATATCCCTTTAACAGTTATTTGTTTTAAAATCATGCTTGATTATATTCAGATTTCCCTAAATCACTGAGCCTTCTAGATCAAGTGATTACAACTGGCAGAAGTTCCAGGTAATATCTCAAATCTTATTTACATATTCTGGCATTTGTAATCAAAACAGCTCCTTGTGGTCTAGGGCTTCTGGGTCAAGCAATGGAGAGACTGAAACTTGGGCAAAGAGTTGGTGTAAATGTAAAACTGAATTTTAGATCCACTAAAGAAATTCTCTTTTATTCTGACTTGGGATCCATTAAACTGCTAATAGCCTTTCCCAGAGACGATTATTGGGCTTTTGCTGTGGTCCTGTCAGTCTAACCAACTCTTCATCTTAATAAACTTGAGCTGATTCCAGAAAAAGCTGGCCTTTATTTTAAAACATGATAGTAATTTAGCAAGCATAAGGGTATTGTTCTACAAATTCAGAGGGGGGGGGAGTGTTTCCTTCAAACCATCCTATTATTAAAACCCTAAGACATGTAAAAAAATTAAATAGTTGAAGACTTATGAATCATAGTTTTTAATATACAATAGTACAGTTTGTATAAAACAAAGCTGATAGATACTTTAACAGTGAGGTTCATACCCTTTGTACCATCCATGAAACTTTTCCATTTCAGATAAAAGCAGTCTAAAGAAGTTGGGACCCAGTTGAAATGAATGTATCCTCATCAGTGCTCAAATTATTGTATACTTATCAAACACACTTCGTTTTCATAATGAAGATACATAAGCATTTAAGAGTGCCACTAAATTGTAAATATGCCACTAAAATTCCCAATGTGTACTTTATTGCTGAAATTTGCTGGTTGTAATAGTTTTTATTTCTCCTCACATCAAATTTAAATTCCAAATAATTTATAATAAAATATATTTTCTTGTCCAGGAAAACCATATACAAAACATCCAGTGTGCTGTGCACTGAAGCCTCTTGATTGTCAAGTACTTCATGTTGAAGATCTTGTTTTGTAGCTGAGCCCTTCATTCATTTTTGTTTCTGCTAATACCATTTTGCAAATGTTTTGGGAGCCGGTAACCCTTAGTATAAGCATTATACCAAAAATGTAGAAACAGGATTAAAAACAAAGATCCGTAGAGCCCAATGATGAACATGAAAATAGGATACTGATACTGACAATTGCCCATGAGGTAGATTTGCCCTATATGCATTGTCACCAAGATGAACTGCACCTGTAAAAAAAAATTAATTTAGATTTCTTATAAGAGAAGAAGAAATTTTACTTTCTGACTTTGGACCTGAAAACTAGATATGAAGTGACTAAAGAAATATGGATTTTGAATACATAGTTATTCATATTTGACAATTTATTGAGTTAGATTCAAATTAAGAATATATTGTTAATATTGAATTTTTAGAATGATGATTATTAGTATGTTACAATATTTTAAATATTGATATTAATTTAAACTTAGAAAAGTTGTATTATATTATCTCTGCTTTAAAAAAAAGTTGGTCATTTTTGTTATATTGAAGATATTTTTTGTCACTCTTGTTAGCTTGTATTTTAATATTTGTTTTTGAAATTTAATAAATATATTAGTAAAAAGATATTACTTTTAAATCAAGTAGAGAAGAATTAGGACAGAACTAAGATGGAATTATTTGGATTGCAGTTTCCTTAAGGCCTACTATTACATTTCAGGACACATGTCTACAAAAGCATTTTAGAACTGTGATAAGTATTTCTGTCCCCTTTGTACAGATCAACAGTTGGAGACAAGAGCGCATCGGGAAGAGAAAGAGAAATGCCAACAATTACCATCTATTGAAGAATGGACCTTGAAAGTCATAAATTTGGCAGAAATGGCCAAAATATCTGCATATTTGAAGGATCATTCAAATGAAAAATATATGTTGGACTGGAAAAAATGGGTAGATTACATACAAGGGAAATATCAATCTAAGAAACTGTATCTAGCCTATAGTTAAATGTTTTATATGCTGATTGAAAAATGTTTACAAGTAGAAAATGATTGTATTAATTTGAGTTGCGCTCAACTGATTTCTTCTTTGTTTCCTCTGTTTACATTGACAAATATATAATTAATAAAAATTATAAAAAAAAATTAAAAAAAGAGATCAGATCTTCTCACCTGGAGCATTTGTAAGTTGGGGCAACAAGCCAAGGTGGTGAGTTGGGTTGGTGTAAATGCAAATTCATCCCATCCATCCATCCACCCATTTTATAATATTCACAAACTGCCCCATTTCAAACTAGTCTTAACCTGCTTAGCTGTGGAATCCAGGCAAAGTTGGCAACATGCTCCTATCTGCTCAGGCAGTCAGTCAAATGATAAACTACATCCTTCTTAAAGCAGTTGGTTGTAAAATATCAAGACTCAGATGTAACAATAAAAACTAAAATAACATGGATCAGCATTCCCCTCCTAAAATGTTGATGGTTCTGACCTTGATGGCCTTTAAGAAAGCTCTGAAGATCTGTTTTTTTCACTCTGTGCTATCCCAGGATAGTATATGACGCTATTGTAATTATATGAATCTTGCGCCTTTCCTCAGCATGTTTTATTTCATTGCTTTATTGTATCATTTTCTTTTATATTTTGTTTTAATCTTTGTAAGATACCCAAACTCACAAATAAATAACATCTGTTAATACAGATAATCTTACACTCACTATGTAATCATATTTTGAGAGACTTCAGGCTATATGGAAGCACCAGAGTGGAAAATGTGATATATCTAGCTAGCTCAAAACTTTATAATGTGCCTATTTATCTTTTGTAAGTATAAATCATTCAAATCTAAGCCTATTTTTTTCTGTACCTCCTTTCAAAGTTACTTACCAATTGTACAGTTGTCAGATATTTTTTCCACCATAAGTGCTTATGGAATGCTGGCCCCAGTGTACAAAGTCCATAGTAGGAGTACATGATCACATGAACCATACAGTTGAGCATACCATGGAATGTTCCCAAACCTCCTGTAGAAAGGGAGGCAAGATCTGTCTCAGTCATGTAATCAATTTTTTATTATCAATCCAAAGCATGTCATAGTTGAGACATATCAGAGAAACACAAGAAATAATAAGCATTCAACAATGTACTTCAATCCTGTTTTCATAGATTTCTACTATAGTGTTTATGACCAGCTAATGCATGGCTAACTAATAATACACAATTTACTCAGTTAACATAGCTGCCTAGGTTCATATATCATTCTGAGCTATAAAGTAACCAAACACATTTTATCCTAGCATCTAATATAAAGATAAACTGTATGTTGGTGCAATGGGTGGATACCATTTAGAAAAAAAATTCTGTATGGCAAAAAGCTACATGCGGTGCTACAGTGCAAACTTCCCAAAGTGCTACCCTTCAAATGAAGCCCAATCATAACACACAGGATTTGCACTCAACATAGTGATTATTTGCCATCAAGCTGTTTTCAACTCCTAGTGATTATATAAATAGATACTGATTAGGAATTCTGGGAATTATATGTTTCTGTCCATTTGGAGGGCACATGGTTAGAGAGGTTGAATGGTTAAAATGAATGGATAGAGATCAATCTGTACCAACACCACCATTATTTGCAAACAAACTCACTGTAGAGTAATTCTAAAGAGTAGGAGGAAGACTTAAGAAGGAACTTCACAAAAGGAATAATTATCCATGCTGGACACCCTGTACATTAGCCTGATCAGGTTCTCTATTTATTTAGCAGCAAAATAACTTGCATTCACCTAATGAAGTGAAGAAAGCTGGGGGTGACCAAGAGGGAATTCAAGTAAAATGATTGTTTACTTGTGGTATTTAAGAACTAAGTGGTTCTCAGGTTAAAATAAGAATAAAACATATCAGATTTTTGTGTTCAAACAAATCTAATTGATAAGGCAATGCCTCAATATTTATTTCTATATTTTGGAGGTTTTTATATACTCCTGCTCGTGTTAACATCAATAGAAAAATAACTGATAAAAGTGCACCTGCATCAGAAGCTGTGAGAAAGTATGCAGGGTTAAAAAAAAAACACCATTCCCTTCTGGTCCTCTTGGAGCCTTAGGATCATTGAGATTGAGAAACTTTCCAAAGAGTCTCTGGAGAGTTTCATGACAGAATGGGAATTTGAACTCAGGTTTCCCAAGCTTTATCCTGGTTATTTATTTTCACACAAAAATAGTAACTACAATATCTCATAAATATTAAACAGTGTATGGAAAAACAAAGACATACAGTAACAAACAGATGATTTTTAATTTATTTTTGTTTTTATTTACTTTGTCAACACTATAAACATTGGATGTTCCTGCCCTGACAACTGATGAAAATTGCAGCCATTTTCTCTTTGCTTTTAACATGCTTTTTCTTCTATTTAGAAATCAGGTTCGGGAAGGGGGTTGAGTGAATACTTGAGCTCAGCTAGCCATAATAATAATGCTGCCCTGTGGGAACCCAAGGACAAACTGTTAACGTTTGGCGGGTTGAGGACCTGGGGAGAAAGCCCGCATTTCAGGTTAATTGGAGAACGTGATTTATGACTGCTTCTTGGGAGTGGGAATTTCAATTTGTTACTTTGTATCTAGGGGAAGAGAATCTAGTTTTGGGTTCAACTATGTAGTGCCGATACTTTGTTTCCTGAATAAAATTGTCTTTAAGGGAGAATTTTTGCCTTGAAGTTCTTTTGAAGGGTTTCATCTATCGGAACCATGACATACTTATATGCTATCTTTATTATTTTTATAAATAACTTAAGGTGGCAAATATATGCAACACAACTTCCTCCTCTATTTTCCCCACAACATGATTGAAATCACAATTCCAGGTGGTATATCTTTAATTGCAGCTGGTTAGTATATCTTGCACACCTCCAGATACATTAACAGACAAGTTTTGCAGACAGGTTTTTGAGCACTTGCTCTTTTTAAATGACAAGACATGGGTTGCTATTTAAAAACAACAACAACTGGCATACAGTTAGGAATAGATTTAGGCTTATTTGCATTTGTTTCCAGACTATTTCTTTTATATTTCATTTTAAAGCAGTTTTCTATTCAGTCTCTTCCTCTTCCACTACCTTCATCCTATTTTTACATCAGTTCTCTATTTCTGCTTTAGCTGATATTCAGTCAGCTATAATAGTAAACTTTATATTTTTATCAATTTTCCTTTTACTATCATGCGTCTAATTAATCACTACTTCTATTTGAAACTTATTTCATTATTTTTTTTAGGAAGTGATTGTTGAAAGTCTTTGAATCCAGGATGAAGTAACTTCTCAGTTACAGAGAACTGGTATCTCGTTGCCATTATTGAGGGGAAATTATTAACTACTTTTCATCAAGACGGAGAAAAGCCAACGTTTGGAATCAGTGATTAGGGCTCCACATGTTTTAAACAGGATATGGTTATGCCTAAAGAATGGCTGTTGTAGGTCTGAAATTTTTTTCAAAATATGTAATACTGCTACTATTTGGTTCACAAAAATTCACATCGATTATACTCAATCTGCAACAGTGGAAACTGAATAGAGTGCTTTTTGTGCAGCTTTTAATTAGATCTTCTGTCAAGCGTAAGGGAAGTAAACCGGAAGCCTATAGCAGAATCTACAGCAAATTAAAACTGGAGCCGTGTTAAGCAAGAGTGCCTAAAAAATTTGTATGGAGCTTGTCCAGCAAGTTATTTATTTTCCTCTAATCCCACATGCAGTTCTGATGATTCTTTCACAATATTCTAGAAATATGTAGAAATAGACATCTGAAATGTGCATAGTCTAGGCCAGTGATGGCGAACCTTTTAGAGACTGAGTGCCCAAATTGCAACCCAAAACCCACTTATGTATTGTCGGGTGCTGGGTGGGTGTGGCCAATTGGGTGGGTGTGGCCAATTGGGTGAGCATGGCTGTGGTGGGAATGGCAGACTGGGTGGGACTAAAAAGGTCAATCAATCAATTCCAACTTTGCGAGATCTTTTTTTTCCCCGCAAGAAGTTAAAATTGATTGATTGATTGAACCTTTTTTTTTTGCACAAGATGGCGGAGGCCTAAAGCAAAAAGGTTTTATAAAACCCAGCTGAAGGCCTAGGACTGTGGTGACGGCGCGCGTGCCCACAGAGGGCTCTGCGTGCCACTTGTGGCACACATGCCATAGGTTCGGTACCACGGGTCTAGGCACTATTTTTTTCTCCTTCAGCTGCCACAGTGCCAACTACTGCTCCATGGCTAAACTTTGTGCATTATCAAATATGGACATAATCACCTCTCATTTAGATATTTAATTACTAGCTCTGACAGAGGCAAAATGTATAGAACACACCTAATGGAAATCCAAAACACTCACATCCGTGTCTATTTGTACTTTACCATTACTTAAGTTTGTTGCAGCATCAGCTTACCACAACATTCAAGCTCATGAACAATTATTTTAGATGCATAGTGTTATTATGGCACACATTTTAACTAAATTTTGCCAACTGTTTCAGATTGTGCATAGTAATATGATGAAAAGGACTGTTGCTCACCAAAGCTGCCCACATTATTGTTGCCCATATATTTTGGCTGTATCTCCCTCAACAGGAGAGCAATATCACCCTACTTGTTTAATTTTTTTATTGAAAGAAAATGATTTCCTATTACATAAATTAATTACAGGTAATCCTCGATTTGCAACAGTTCATTTAGTAACCATTCAAAGTTACAATGGCACTGGAAAAAAGTGACCTATGACAATTTTTCACATTTACGACCATTGCAGCATCCCCATGGTCATGTGATCAAAATTCAGACATTTGGCAACTGACTCATATTTCTGATGGTTGCAGTTTCCCGGGGTCATGTGATCCCCTTTTGCAACCTTTTGACAAGCAAAGTCAACGGGGAAGCCAGATTCACTTAACAACCGTGTTACTGACTTAACACCTGCAGTGATTCACTTAGCAACTGTGGCAAGAAAGGTTGTAAAATGGAGAAAAACTCACTTAACAAATGTTTCACTTAGCAACAAAAATTTTGGGCTCAACCTTGGTCGTTAAGTCGAGGACTTCCTGTATTGTCCCCGAGCGCAATTCAAAGTGTTGGTTATTACCTATAAAGCCCTTCATGGCATTGGACCAGGATATTTACGGGACCGTCTTCTGCCACATACTTCCCTTTGACCGATGAGAGCGCACAGGGTCGGCCCCCTCCGGGTCCCGTCAGCGAAACAATGTCGTTTGGCGGGTCCTAGGGGGAGGGCCTTCTCTGTTGTGGCGCCCACCCTCTGGAACCAACTGCCCCCTGAAGTCCGTGTTTCCCCCACTCTCCCGGCCTTCCGGAAGAATCTAAAAACCTATCTATGCCGGCAGGCCTGGGGATGACTGTGATTGTGTGTGAATGATGAATGTGTCTGGGGGTCTTTTTAAATGCTTCTTAGATTTGGTTTTAGATTTTTGGAAATGTTGAGATGTTGTTTTTATTTATGTTGTTAGCCTCTCCGAGTCCTCGGAGAGGAGTGGCATAAAAATTTAATTAATAAATAATAAATAAATAAATTGTGTTCTTAGTGAACAAGCAAGGTTGCATTCTTTATTGTCTTCAAATCTCACCTGGAGAGTTTTTTTCTAACGGGCATCAGAGAATACTGCCTTTAGCAGCTTAGGATGAATTCTACATAAAGAGAAAAAGAATTTGATGCACATATCCCTAAATTTATCCATGTACACTCATTATTGTTCTCAGTTCCTTTCCAGGCATAATTCAAAGTGCTGATTATTAATTTTACACTCCTATGTGACTCTGAGCCTGGAAGCCCATCTCCTACAGAATTGCCTGCCTATTGTGAGCAGGGAGTCTGCAACATGAAAGCCCTGTCTCTGCTTCAGCTACCCCATACGTGGGCCTTAGTAGAGCCCCCTCCTTCCATGGAACATAGGGGTCAATATCTCCTGCAAGGCTGTGAAGCTGACCTTCTTTCACAGACTTTGTAGCTTAGTAGTCAGGGAAAAGCTGTAGCCATTTTGTAAAGCCTTCATCAAAGTTGCATGATATTCTGCTTAGTAAAATGGTAAGTTATGGGCTACAGTGGTAAAAATACTAGAGGCACTCACAAGTGGCTGAATGAGCACTCATTAAAGGCTTCACTTCAGTTTGCAAGGAAGTATCCAAAGTGAAATGTCACTGTACTGTTCAATATGTTGATCAATGTCATGGAGGAGAGATGGGAGGGGAGATTTATCAAGTCTGCAGATAATACAAAGCAGGAGGTGGGGAGAGAGAAGAAATGCAAAAATGTTTTAAATAGACTTCAGCTGTGAACTAAAATGAATAGAACAGAATTTAATGGGGAGAAATGGGTATAATAAAAGGCATAAATATTGGATGGGGAGGCATTGGCTTCAAAGAATTAAAGAATATATAAGTTGGAAGAGACCTTCTGGGTCATCTAGTCCAGTACATGATTCAATTTAATCATCCTTGGTGGATAATCAGCCAGCCTGTTTGAAAACTTCCAGCAAAGACAAATTTACCACTGTTCTAGTCAGACTCTTTCATTGTTTAACAGCTGTGCTGGCTAAAACAAGGATTTAAGGCATGAGTGTCAAACTCGCCATATCACATGACGTGTCACGACGTATCATGACTTTTTTCACATTGCTGGAGCTGGGGTGCATGCAGCCTCCGCATGATGCAACCGGCCCGCAGACCGGCAGTCCCCTGATTTAAGGCCACTGGAAAGAAAGGCACATATGATCCTTTTTTAAAAAAAGGTTGCTGCAGCAACCTTAGCAACAACTTGGCAGAAACATGTATGATGGTATCTGGGAATCTACGTCAAACTCAAGCATGAGTCAGCAATGTGATTCAACAAGTGAAAAAGGCAATTTCTATCCTAGGCTGTATTAACACAGAGTCAAGATCACAGGGAATAAATGTTAAACTCTGTTCTGGTCAGATTCTGCTTGGCACAATTCTGGGCACCATAGTTCAAAAGACAAGGTGGAGCAAGTTCAGAGGAGAGTTACCAAGATGATGAAGGGTCTGAAAACCAAGCCCAATGGTTAAAGAGTCTGGGGTCAGGAAAGACAACAGAGGGAAGATATGATAGCAGTCTTTAAATATCTGAAGGACTGCATTTAGAAAAGGGAGCAAACTTATTCTCTATGGCCCCAAAAGGCAGAATCAAAACCAATGGGTTATAGCTACAAGGAAGTAAACAAGGCTGTATGCCAAGAGGAATTTTCTGAGTGTCAGTCAACAAACTGCCACATAAAGCAGAGTACTTCATTTTGAACAAAACCTGGAGGGTCATTAAAGATCCTTTAGTGAATCTTCTGCTGGGCAAAGTGTTGGCCTAGATTATTTCTAAGGTCTCTTCTAATTTTATGATCTTCTATGTCAAATACGGTAAAATAGGCATTGGAGAGGAATTTTATTTTTTTTATTTTATTAAATTTCTATACCGCCCCTCTCCCGAAGGACTCGGGGCGGTGTACAGCCTAAACTTTAAAAAACATATAAATATACAAAATTTAAAATAATTAAAAATAAATTAAATCATTTGGCCAAAATCCTAAAACCCAAAACATACAAAATTTAAAATCTTAAAAAATAGTCAGAAGAATGCTTCCTCTGTGTCATATGTTACAAATAATTTACCCATTCAATGGGTTTCTTTTTGCCATACTTTGTATAGTATAGTGATTAAATTGCTGGACTAAAATATAATCAGGAAACCGCTTCAAGTCCACGTTTGCAATGAAACCCACTGAGTGAATTTGGACCAGTCAGTCTCTCTCAATAAGCCCAACTTATCTGTCAGGAAAAAAAGTGGAGAAAGGAGACTTAGCTCCTAATATAAGTCCAGAAAATGTATGGATGGACTTTAAAAGGTAATGCACTAAATTAAAACATAATCATAGTCATTTCAATAATGGTTTTGATCCCATTTTCAAGTGCACCTCTAGAAATCTGGTATAAAAGGCTCATAGTTTGGCTACTTTAATGTATTTAGCACTATTCTGAAGCTGTCTCTGGAGATTCTCAGTCATCCAGATCAAGGTTGTTCCAAAGGTGATTTTTTTCCAAAGGCAAGTAGATTTTGTTTTTCCTTGAAGACGTTTCGCTTCTCATTCAAGAAGCTTCTTCAGTTCTGAACTGAAGAAGCTTGGATGAGAAGCAAAATGTCTTCAAGGGAAAAAAATGTCCAGTTGTCTTTTGAAAAAGCACCTTTGGGACACTATACTGTAGCTTTCTCCAAGTTAAATTAAATGCATCTCTTATTCATTATAAGAGAGTAACAATGTGGATTCACAGTACTAACATATAAAAATGAAATAATTATTTGTATTGATGTATGTTTGATTTAGACATGTTGGCTTAAGCATGGTTTGTTGAATAAGCCACACAGCTAAGTTCACACAATATTCTAAAAACCAAACAAATATGTAGAAATAGACTTCTGTAATGTGCATAGTCTAGGCACTATTTTTTTCTCCTTGAGCTGCCACAGTGCCAATTACTACTCCATGGCTGAACTTTGTGCATTATCAAATATGGACATAATCACCTCTCATTTAAATATTTAATTATTTAATTATTAGCTCTGACAGAATTTATAGAACACACCTAATGGAACCCAAAACACTCACATCGGTTTTGTTTGGCATTTAGTACTTGGCATGCTAACTAACTGAGTCCCATAAGTATTTATGAGCTATTAGCTTCTGTTTTATTCATACTGCTGAAAAGCCATCTCCCCCAGACTTTGAACCTATGCTACATGCATTCATAAACTGCATTTTTGATCATGTTAAAACAGAAAAAATATAGAAAACTGATGGCAGAAAAAGACCCAGTGGTCCATCGAGTCTACCCCTTGAGTTTTTGTTCTGCTTTTTTGTTTTCTGTTTAATTAATTGTTATTAATTTTTAATTTTATTTTTATTTTAAGATTTATTTTTATTTTTTGTTGATTTTATTTTTAATGTTTTTGTTAGATGATAGACCAATGTTTATCCCAAGTATGTTTAAACACTACCTGCACTGGAAGTTGGTGTCAAGTTTCCACTACACTTTCTGTGCAGCAATAGTGTTTTTATGTTATTAGCAGAGAGTTAATTTTATCTCTCTTCAAACTGCCTAGTAGAAAAAAGATCTTTCATTATATTCCTTTCCTGATAAAAAAAACTATGCTACTAAATTTCCTTTTACTATAAAATAAATAAAGTCTCAGATAACTTATATTCAACAAGTTTTTGATCACAGTCAAGATAACAGATGAGAAACTAAAGCAATCTCTTCCTCATATCAGCCTTCTCTAAATTTTATGTTGTTAATTGGTTACTCTCCACAATCAATTATTTATTCAGGCAGATTAATTCAGCCTAATGCTTTCTAAAGTTAAGATGGGTGTTGGTTTCATATAGTACATTTCAAAGGAAACTCATTAGGACTCTTTAAGATTTTAGTTTTATTGCATAAATTTGATTTTCTTCTTCCATTAAGCTTTGCTTCCTTCCCTGGGAAATTGTGTATCATAATGTGGATGTCTCATATTGTATTAAATCTAAAGTATGATTTATTTAATAAACCATGGCTTGCTGAGTGACATAAACCCAGTCGCAAAGATTTGCAAGTCAAAATGTTTCCATACTAGTTATTAAAATATATGAATATGCTTTGATAAACTTGGTATTTATTTTGAAAGAAAGACATTATGAGTTGAGTCAAGCTAATTATCTGTTATGCAGCAAATAATAATCTTTCTCATTCCCTTGTCTGATTATCATAATCTATTTTGCTAATACAAAAATAATGGCTTAGAAATCTATAGGATCATAATACTATTATGCCTCTCAGAAGGGGGGAAGGAACAAGGGACATGAATGGGGGAGTGCTCTATAGATAGCAGTTGGTGTTCTCCCCTCTTTATTCACTACAGACAAACCATAAGGAAGAAGGTAGGCATAAACATTATCTTTTCTGATTTGCCTAATTTCAGCTCTCTTTCTTTTTTCTTTTTTTCTTCTTTTCTTTCTTTCTTTCTTTCCTTCCTTCCTCCCTCCATTAATTCATTCATTCATTCATTCATCCTTCCTTCCTCAAAATGCCAGAATTAAAAAGTGGGAAGGGAGAACAGGAACTCAAGGAGCTTTCTAGCTGGGCACCCATTCCCTTATTTTTTCATAGATTCTCCAGTAGACTAACAGAATTGCCTCTTCCAGTTCTTTTATATGAAAAAATAATTAGTAATTCTTTGTTTTATCTTTTCTTCCAAATAATCTCTTTCCTCAAAACAGAAAGCAATGGTATCATTAAGAACATTTTCTCAAACATTCATTATCATTACATGAAGTTCACCTTGTTTGCACATGAGTTTAACACGGGGGGGGGGGGGTAGGGGGAGCAGGTTTCAACAGTCTTTATGCTGTATGATCACACACAGTTTTTGTTTTTTCCTATCTGCTCCCTGTCCTCTTCTCATTCTTTTTCCTATAACACTATTGAGACCTTCAAGGATTTATAGATCTCAGCTTAATTATGGGTTTGCTGATGCTCTGATTTGGCTCATGATAGATCTTGCACCTGAGAGAATTCAAGTGTTACAGAATAACCTGATACAAACTAGAAGAAAAAGACTGCTTTTTTCAACAGCTAGGTAAGCTATCTAGAGACCAAATGCACCAAAGCAATAGAATATACTAGTTTTATGACTTGGCCAGTTGTTGACACAACTCCCCCCCATCCACAAAACTCTGTCTTTATTTAAAGGCAATCTTCAACTTGAAAACTGACGTTTTGACTACCTGCAGCAAATTTGACTCCAAACCACCAGGTCCATGGCATGATTGAATGATGAAAGACATGTAAGAATGTCACCTGGGCATTCTTTTTTCGAAGGACAAAGAAGATCTGAAATGAATCATATTTAAAATCAGCAATGTGAATAGAAAAGTCAATACAGTATATTTAAAAGCTTGTGTCATCTGATTTACATTTTAGAGATGAAAATAAATTAAAAACTTTAGCACACTTTCAAAAACCAAAGTAATTGGTTCAAAATAAAAAAAAAGATGATTTAGACCAAGTCAGCTACTGGTCCTTCTAACAAGTATTGTCTCCTCCTTATCATCAATTCTCTACCATCTCTAGCAGAGTCATTCCCAGTACTAGCTATTAAAAACCTTCAACTTTGTTGATCTACAATACCTAGAATTCCCCCCAATCAGTCATAGAAATTACTGGGAATTGTGGCCATTCACTTGCTGACTTATAAAATATACTCTCTGTCCATTATGTAAGTCATACACCCTATTAAAGAGCCATGGAATAGTGCATGTGAATCATAAATCTATCATACAGAACTCTATTTCAAACCAACTTCATAAGATTGGATAACTGGATTGGGAAATAAAAATTGGAAAGATTGTCTCCTCTAACAAAGAGCCAAAGGGTTTTCTGGAACTCCTTGGATCTCAGTTTTATATTGTACTTTTTCTTTAACATGTTTAGATGTATTAAAAATGCAATTCCCAGAAATCTCAGTTATCATAGTTTGGAATTCTGGAACTTGCAGTCCAAGGATATCTGAAGAGCTAAGTTTGAAGACTGGACTGAACTTTCTATCAAATCTATAGATGTGGGTAAAACACAGCACCATTATTATGAATAAGTAATGAGCAGATCTTGACACGGTCGTTCTCAGAGAGAGAGAGAAAGTGACAAACTAAGCTATCTGATTTTCTATACTAATTAGACTATAATATTCAGAAAGTTTTCACTCGTCCAGTAGAATTAACTTAACATTTCTTCCAGTGATGAAAAGTTCTCAATAGACAAAGAAATGCCTGAAATATGATATTATTTATTAATCAACCTTAGATTATATACAGAGACCAGAATATATTTATTAAACTATATAATCATACTCACAGTATCTAGCAACTCAATAAATTTGGAAAAATAATACAACCAACAGACACGAACCATCTATAAACAGCAAAAACATTGATTAAACTCAGTACTGTATGAAAATTTCCATTTGATTAAGCACAGTGAATATTTTATACCTACAGTGTCAAACTGACATTGTAGAACAACTGAAATATCCCAATATCATTATTCCTGAGACAAGTAGAATACAGAGAAGCCTCTAAAAGGAAAGAGCAGCTACATAATTGATTAACTGATAATGTGCCATCAAGTCATTTTTGACTCCTACCAATCCTGAAGCTATATAATATGACTTATTTTTTTAGAAATTTCCATAAGCCTAAACAGAAATCATCTCTTGCTTTATACTAAATTTGAGTAGATGTATCTCATGGCTAGTTGTTCAGTTTTACAAAATTCAGTCTCTTGCAACACTTTTGGATGAGCAATGCAGTAGAATGACCAGGGACATAGTATCATTACAATACTCACCCTGAGAGCCATTGGTGACCTGGAATAGTCAACTATATCACAACGAAATGTATAGCCTGTAGCCCAGCCAGACATGAGGAACTAGAAGGAGAATAAAAGGAAATAATAATAGTAATAATAATAGTAATAATAATAGTAGTAGTAGTAGTAGTAGTAAAGTTGGAAGGGACTTTGGAGGTCATCTAGTCCAACCCCCTGCTCAGGCAGGAAACCCTATACCATTTCGGACAAATGGCTGTCCAGTCTCTTCTTAAAAACTTCCAGTATTGGAGCATTCACTGCTTCTGGAGGCAAGTTGTTCCACTGGTTAATTGTTCTAACTGTCAGGAAGTTTCTCCTTAGTTCTAAGTTGCTTCTTTTCTTGATTAGTTTCCACCCATTGCTTCTTGTCTTGCCTTCAGGGGCTTTGGAAAATAGCTTGATTCTCTCTTCTTTGTGGCAGCCCCTGAGATATTGGAACACTGCTATCATGTTTCCCCTCGTCCTTCTCTTCATTAAACTAGACATACCAATTCCAGCAGCCTTTCCTTATATGCTTTAGCCTCCAGTTCCCTAATCATCTTTGTTGCTCTTCTCTGTACTCTTTCTAGAGCAGTGGTTCTCAACCTTTCTCAGGTTGAGACCCCACTTGCCCCGCCCATGCGCGCCGCGACCCCGAACTGGGCGCGCCAGAAAAAAAATTAAAAAATAATAATAATAATCCGCATGCGCGGATTGGCCCGTCACGCGTACCGCGTATGCGCGGATCCGCCCGTCGCGGCCGCCATTTTGTTTTTTGTTTTTTTATTTTTTTTATTTTTTTTTATTTTTTTTTATTTTTTTTCGGCGTGACGGGCGGATCTGCGCATGCGCGGATTGGCCCGTCGCACGCACCGTGCATGTGCGGATCCGCCTGTCGTGGCCACCATTTTGTTTTTTGTTTTTTTGATTTTTTTTAAAAAATGTTTTATTTTTTTTATTTTTTTTTATTTTTTTTTTTCGGCGTGACGGGTGGATCTGCGCATGCGCGGCACACGCGCCAAAAAAAATAAAATAAAAAATAATAAAAAAATAAAAAATAAAAAAAATAAAAATAAAAATAAAAAAAACAAAATGGCGGCCCGCGGTGTCCGGCGACCCCCGCGAAATCGTTGTGCGACCCCAAATGGGGTCGCGACCCCAAGGTTGAGAACCGCTGATTTAGAGCTTAGCAAATCTTGACATAAAAAGCATTTCCTTGGGGCTATGTAGTATTCAGGATTGGTGTGTATGGTGTGGGTCCTCCTTACTGTAATTCAGCGGTTCTCAACCTGTGGGTCGCGACCCCATTTGGGGTCGAACGACCATTTCACGGGGGTCGCCAAACAATGCTGTCCGCCATTTTTTCCCCTTTTCCTTAGTTATGCTACTTTCTATTGGCTTTTGAATGCGAATAGACTCTATTCAAGAGACTATTCTATTGGCGTTCGAAAGCCAATATAAACTAAGGAAGTTTCGGTTTCGGAGCACGTGGCAGAAAGCGAGACAGAGAACAAGCAGCAGAAAGCGAGAGAGAACAAGCAGCAGAAAGCAAGAGAGAACAATCAAAAACAGTAAGTTTTGCCTGCTGCTGAGCTTCCTCTGCTTGGCTGCCTGCCATCCGTCCTGCTCCCCCTCCCCATCTGTTTGGCTGAGGACGTGGAGGGGGCGGCTGGGAGCTGCTGCTTCCTGTCCTCGCCCTCGCCGCCCGTTTGGCTGAGGATGGGGGGGCCGGTTGGGAGCCGCTGCCTCCCATCCTCCTCGCCCTCGCTGCCCGTTCGGCTGAAGATCGGGGAGGCGGTTGGGAGCCGCTGCCTCCCGTCCTGCTCGCCCTCGCCGAACCCGTCCTCCTCGCCCTCGCTGCCTGTTCGGCTGAAGATGGGGGGCGGTTGGGAGCAGCCACCTCCCATCCTCCTCGCCCTCGCCGCCCATTCAGCTGAAGATGGGAGGGCGGTTGGGAGCCGCTGCCTCCCGTCCTGCTCGCCCTCCCTGTCCATTTGGCACTGTCTGCCTTTCGCTCTCTCTCTCTCTCTCTTCACCTGGAGGGAGAGGGAGAGAGAGAGAAAGAGGAAAAAGAGAAAGAGGAAAGGAAGAGAAGAGAAGAGAAGAGAAGAGAAGAGAAGAGAAGAGAAGAGAAGAGAAGAGAAGAGAAGAGAAGAGAAGAGAAGAGAAGAGAAGAGAAAGAGGAACGAGGGAGAGAGAGAGAGAGAGAGGAAAAAGGAAGTTAGAGGAAAAAGAGAAAGAAGAAAGAGAAAAAGGAAAGAGGGAGAGAGAGAAAGAGGGAGAGGAAAGAGAAAGAAAGAGAGAGGGGGAGAGGAAAGAAAAAAGAGGAAAGAGAAAAAAGATTGAGAAAAGAGAGGAAAGAAAGAGAAAGAGGAAAGAGAAAAAGAAAGAGAAATAAGAGAAAGGAAAGAGAAAGAAGAGAAAGAGGAAAGAAAGAAGAGAAAGAGAGGAAAGAGGATAAAAGAGACAGAAAGAGAAAGTTAGAGGAAAGAGGGAAAGAGGAAAGAGAAAGAGAGGAAAGAAAAAAGAGAGAGAGGAAAGTGACAGAAAAAGACCTTTTTGACATCTAAAATGAAGATAACAATGCATATATCCTTTTTTTACCTTTATTTTATATATACACACACAAAGACACACACACACACACACACACACACACATTAAAGGTAAAAAAGGATATCTGCAGTGTTATCTTCATTTTAGATATCAAAAGGGTTTTGCGGCTCCCAGTGTTTTGTTTTCGGTGGGAAACGGGTCCAAGTGGCTCTTTGAGTGTTTTGGGTTGCCTACCCCTGGGGTGGGTGGACTCCCACGTGCTATTAACTTTGTTAGCAAATGGGAGGAGAGGGGGTTGAACAAAGTTGCTTCATTTATTCATTCATTTATTGCACAATAAAATTATTTGGAAACCAACATTTTGTGCTATTCTAATGCACAACTGCACAAATATGCATGTAATCTCTGAGGAGGCTATCACATCTGGACTACAAAATTTTTGTTAAAGCATTCTTGTTTGCTGATATTTATTTCCTTTTATAAACTGTTTTGATTATTCCATTTATTGTTTAAAGTGGTTTAATACTTCCATTTATTTCCTTTTATTCCCTTAAAACTAGTTTGAATCTTCCATTTGTTGCCATTTATTCTCTTAAAACTGATTTAATTGTTTTGTTTATTTCTGATCCACGAAACCTATAACCTCCATGCCATTTCTCACTCTTCTTATTCCTTTCTGCTTTGCTTTTTCTTCCCTCTCTTTCATATACTTTCTTTTATCTTCACTGAAAGAAAATCCCTCCAGGTCCCCACTATAATTTATGGTTCAAATGAAAGCAGCCTGTTCTTATTTATTATTTACTAACTTTCTGTAAATTTTGGTCCCACATTTAAAGGCAGGGTAAACATGCATTAAAATACATGCAGCGGCGGCACAGCATTAATGGTGGCCGGGGCTGTCTTTCTTGCCATGGCCACTTGGTGGTCACGCCCACTTGGCCACACCCACTTGGTGGCCATGCCCACTTGGCCACGCCCACTTGACCATGCCCCCGGCACCCAGCGATGTAGAAACAAAAATAATTTTATGGTTGGGGGTCACCACAACATGAGGAACTGTATTATGGGGTCGCGGCATTACAAAGGTTGAGAACCACTGCTCTAAATGGCTTAGTGTGACATGTATACTCAGCCTGAATTGCTGAGTGTACTGCTTAAATGTATACAAGCAGGCTGACTTTCTTACAAACAATGCCTTCAAAATGTGTAGAATTTAATTCACAAAATTTCCTAGCGAGCACAGCCTTTATAGTGAGCAGGTTGGAGAATTCAGGAGTTATAGTCCAAAGCACTTAGTAGATAACAACTGGTATACTAGCTTCAGTGGGCATGTCCATGGCCTGCCTCTCTCTTTCTTTCTCTTTGCCAAGCAAGTAATGTTGTATCCCAATTTCTAGAAGTATTTGAGCAGAGAACATATTAAATGGCTACACAAACTCAAGTTCATTTTAAAATAACTATTTATTATCATTTATTACTAAACGTATAGTCTGATTAGCCTACCAAGGGACATGTCTATGGAGATTCTCAGTCATCCAGGTCATGGTTGTCCCAAAGGGGCTTTTTCCAAAGGATAACTGTACTTTGTTTTTCCTTGAAGACCTTTTGCTTCTCATCCAAGAAGGTTCTTCAGTTCTGGACTGAAGAAGCTTCTTGGATAAGAAGTGAAATGTCTTCAAGGAAAAACAGTTGTCTTTTGAAAAAGCACCTTTGGAATTACCAGGGGACATATGTAATTTGAAACAAGGAGAATTTTATTTAAGTTATGTCTCATAATATTTTTTCCTAGAACATGGGTGTCAAACTCGCCGTCACGCGACGTATCGTGGCTTTTTTTGCATTGCCGGAGCTGGGGTGGGTGCAGCCTCCATATGATGTAACCGGCATACAGGCCAGCAGTTTGATACCCCTGACCTAGAATATCAAAGACCCAAGTTTGCTTACAGTCTTTATAAGCCATGGGTATTCCAGAGTTTGTATAATATTATCACTTTGATAAAGACAAATAATTAACTATATGACTGGGTTAGAATCCCATAAATTGCATTAAATTGTATTTTTTATTCAGGTAGAAATTAAATCAAAGTTCTTTTTGTCCCATCCCTCAATTTTTGGAGTAGTCCCCAGTGTGTTACACCCAAAGCTATCTACAACAACAGTTATACGACTGTGATAGAAGAAAGAGTAGGCAATACTCATTTTATAAGTCCTGATTATATCTCAAGGAGGTTGTGCATAGCAGGACACACTATACTGGGAAACTAAAAGGTAGTCTTGGATTTCAAAAGTACTTCTATATACCTAGGTTACATTTCTCTTCACATCATAAAAGCATTAATATTTTGAGGAAATCCTTTGTACATTTCTTACTATTAGAACAAATTAGCAATCTTCTACTTACCTCATATGACATATAAACTGAAAGACCCACTACACCAAAATTGTAAAAAAACATTATTTGCCTCAAATCAAAAGGCTTTCTGTCCTTCATGACCTTTGGCCCCAGATTAGTGACAAAATATATGTAAGCTGAAATAATAAGTGTTTGTGGAAAAGGCGAGGACATGAGTAGGTAGCCATCAAGTCGTGGATCTGGAAAAGAGATATTAAAAGTATTTTTTAGATTTTGACAAGCATATTCTTAACCTAAATGTTTGCCTACCTAAGCTGGGTGTTTATTCAAGAACACATATTTTTTTTTAATCTTAAGTTTCTTGTTTGCTTCACACATACATTACACAAAGGCTTCTCATTTATGCCAAATCTAAAATCATAACTGGTACCGGTAACATTAAAATATTTATATGAATTTACAAATTACCTATGTTCATGAGATTTATAAGTAGAAGAAACAGTAGTTAAATATTTTTCCTCCCTCATAAATGTATTCTATTAATTTAGCAATATTTGCTTCCTCCTTTAAGATCTAGGTAAAAGTTCATCTTTGCCTAATCAAGTGTTTTCAACACAAAGACTAATTCACAGAGTTCATGGTGTGCTTTGAGCTTGGATGTTTGCTTGCAGACATTTCACTACTCAACTAGATAACATTATCAGCACATTAAGAATTGCATAGTACAACTCTACGCTCCACGTATTCTCTTTTATTGGAAAAACTGATTCATCTATATTGTCAGTGTATGAGGTGTTCTAGCATAGGTAAGTTCTGTTTAATAGATGCTGGGATGAGATTCAAATAAAACATGACTTTTATCTCTCCATTTATATTGTGGTAAATAACAGACCACAACTTTTCATCAGTTGTGGAAAATCTCCTAATAATTTCCTTTCATATAAAAGATGGCCAAGCTAGAGAAAAAGGAATTTAAGAGTAAAAAAGAGCAATACTGGAGATGTTGAAAAAGAGGTCAGTGTTTGTCATGGAAGCATGTTGGATGAAAAGGGATAGCCCAATGTTTCCCCAGCTGAGTCTCTAAATATATTAGATTTCAAATCCCAGAATTCCTAGCCAATATGGCTTTAATCTATGGAAGATTAAGCTAAAGAACATCAGGCAGATAGAAATGAAATCATATGGCAAATAGTCATGTTTTCAACTGCTCTGTCACAACTGGTAGGAAATGCTGAATCTTTCCACCATATTAAATTATATGCTGCCCGATATCCACAAAGAAATATTTTAAGAAAATATTAACTTAAACAGACTATGGGCTATCAAAGTTGCTACAAATTCTACATTCTATTCAAATCCAATACTATTTGTAAACAACACAAATAGTCATAGCAATTATTAAAAAGCCAACATAAATAATAGTCAAGTATTAGAGGGGGAAAAAAGATGACCAGGACAAGGACAAGAAAGTCTTAATCATAGAAACCACTGGAATATTTACTAGTTCCACACATCACACATAATTACTTTATGTTATACATTTTCCTATACACAATGTTTCTTCCAATAAAGCCTATTAGATTAGAACACTTTGCTCTTTGAAGTTTTATGTTTTAATGACAGAAAGCCTTTGATGAGCACGAACATTTAGTTCTGCATTGTGACTTGAAGCTAGTTCAGGAAAAAAAATGCCATGTGTCCTCAATATGTAATTAGCTTCTCTATTTTCAGTTCTTTGACAAACTTTATAAGCTATTGAGGATCACCTGTTACTTCAATCCCCACCTTCCCAAATGCACCAATAGTCATCAGGTCAGTGGCTGATTCATGAAAGAATATGATAATGCATAAGTATTAAAACAATAGCATTGCAATATTTAGTTGATACATGCTTTTAAAAACAATAGCAAGGAATATCAGATTTTAATCATAATCATTATTTTATTTGCTAAAACATGTGAACCCCCATGCTTCCAAAAACAAAACTATTTATATATTTTGGTTATAAAAATTCCCTGTTCCATTGTGTCATCTTTCTCATTTTCTGAATGAATGTTTAGTGGGGGGTATGAGTGGAGACTATTGGAAAATGCCAGATTAGATTCAACATCTTGATGTGGCTCTTTAAAGGATACTATTGGTAGCTAGTGAGAAATGAGAAAGAAGTCAACACCTTAAGATTGTTGGACATTAGCTATCTTTAC
The DNA here is from genome assembly GCA_034064705.1 of Bothrops alternatus. Taxonomy (NCBI): domain Eukaryota; kingdom Metazoa; phylum Chordata; class Lepidosauria; order Squamata; family Viperidae; genus Bothrops; species Bothrops alternatus. Next base: position 16,658,895 of record JARGCV010000016.1, on the reverse strand, counting down.
AGTAAGCAGAACAAATATTACACTGCCTTATCTTATTCACTGGGAATAACAGTGGGAGCCCTGGTGGCGCAGTGGTTAGAATGCAGAATTGCAGGCTGTGTCCATATCCAGGAGATCGATCCTGACTGGGTCCAGGTTGACTCAGCCTTCCATCCTTCTGAAGTTGGTAAAATAAGGACCCGGATTGCTGACTCTGTAAACCGCCCAGAGAGTGCTATAAAGCAGGGCTTTTCAAGCTTTTCACAGATTGTACCACTTTTAGGACATGACAATATTTGAGTACCACCAGTGCTTAGCAAGGTGTCAAAAACTTGATGACTAAATAAAGAGGGGGGAGGATTTTGGGTTTTACTGAGTAGATTCATTTGTTGTTATAGAAATGGCTAGTTTATAATATTATGGAAAAGAAAAAAATTGAGGTTCAATGTTAATGCTTCCTTCTACAGTAACAGAGGAAATCGGAAGTCAATGCCTTTTCTTTCCTTTTTTCCTTCTCCCCCTCACTTTTCCCCCTTTTCCCTCCCCACTGTGTCCTACTATTTGCTTTTGTATTTTATTCTATAATTTAATAAAACATTACAAGCTGTAGAAAAAAAGGAAAAAAGTACCAGTTTTAATTTCTTCGGTGGCTGTTCCTTTGCTGAATCACTTTCCCTTTGCACTGACAAATGTATAATGAATTTATCCATATTTATTAATATGCACCACTAACAACTGGCTGGTTGGCCCTTCTTCCTCTCTTCCTCTCCTCTCCTTCCACAGTGTGGTAAGAATGCACACATACACACCCAGTCCCTTCACTTACCCTTAAAGACACAGGAATCAAGTGCAAAGCAAAATAAAGAAACATTAAACTCGGGGGGGGGGGGTTTCTTTAAGCTGCCTCAGGCATGTCACAATGTTGCAACCCAAGCTTAAAAGGCTCCGGCAATTGCAAAAAGCAATTAACCTGTTTACCTACAAAGAAAACTTGCTAAAAGCTATAGACAAACTCAAGATAAGGGGGTAAAACTAATTACATTTGTTTAAAGGGATTAAGCCTACAGAAGCCAATACTTTGGATTCATTGCTAGCCTTTGTGAAACAGACTAAAATATTCCAATAACCAAAGCACACAAACCGAGCCTCTGAATTACAAAACTCTGTAAAAACTGCACAAAAATCCTTATGGTAACCAATCAAGCTGCCAGCTGATCCAGAACTAAATAAAGCAACCTCCTTTCCGACATGCTGGTCTTCCAGCTTTTCATTTCATCAGCACTGATTGCATTCTCCTGGCTGGAGAAAACTAACCAGGGGACCTTTTCTTCCAGCAACAGTTTCTTCTTCTTCACTGTCTCTTTTTCCTCCCTGCCTGCTGAGCTCTCCTTCCATAGTTCCTTCTCCGGCCCCTTTCCTGCCAAAACCTCCTCCTTTTATATCCTCTCCTCCTCCCTCCTTTTCTCTTCAATTCACCTCCAGCTATGGAAGCGCCAATCAGCTGGAGCCAATTAGTTGGAGCCCTGCAACACTCCTGGGGCTTCTGCTGAGCCCAGACAGTCCTGAAGCTCCAACTGCCTCTCCCTCAGGCTTGGGTTTCTTCAGTTCATTCCCTTCCCCATTACACTTGTCTAGGAGGGTTATGTACCACCTGCCACATGCGTACCACCGGTTGAAAAGCTCTGCTATAAAGCACTTTGGGGCCATATATAAATCTGCTATTGCTATAATATGCCAGTTAGATCATTTGTATCATCTTTACATTAATCATTTTTACATGTTCAGCTTAATGCACAAGCCAATTCTTAACTAGAATCTTTTAAAGATGTATGATTTCCATCTCCCTTTTCTCAAAAACAATGTTAAAAGTATATGCTAAAATAGCATCTTCAAAAAAAATACACTATATGCAAATAGACTATATTAAGAATGAAGAAATTTGTGAAGACCCAAATTTAATAATATCTATCAACTACTCTCAGTCTACATGTTTCCATAAAAATATCTTCAAGCATTATTTATGCATAAGTTGTTATGAGCAAGTGTTTAAATTATAATGAAATACATTACACAATTAAGGGAACATTATCAAGAAGAGGACATACCAGCATCTTTAATCCATTCATCATAAATCAGTACAGCCTTCGAAGTCAAATTGTTAAGTGCCATTTTCACAGAAATACGTAGGATTCCTCCTGAAGGCAAATAGGATACTTTATGTTATGAAATCTGTAAGAAAAAAAGGAGTGGTAGTTTTTTCAGAATGTAGAAAACCAAGTAGGTGATTGTTATACATTTACAATATTTGAATAATACTGTTTTCTGCTTTAAGCAGTTCATTCCCTATGTAAGTAATGTAGTCACATTATGTTCTGTCCTTATGTACCTAGAAACACAATTCTAAGATACATTTTCCAGAAATAATCCTTAACTAAAGTGATGGGAACCAAAATGAAGATCAACTTCATGACTGTAACTAAAGCAAAGATCAGTTTGAATATTCAGATAATACTATCAGTGCTACTTAGAAGCACCTGAGGGCAAGACAAGAAGGAACGAATAAACACTAATCAAGGAGAGAAGCAACCTAGAACTAAGGAGAAATTACCTGACAGTTAGAACAATTAATCATTGAAACAACTTGCCTCCAGAAGTTGTGAATGCTCCAACACTGGAATTTTTAAGAAGAAATTAGACAACCATTTGTCTGAAATGGTATAGGGCAGTGATGGCGAACCTATGGCACACGTGCCAGAGGCGGCGCTCAGGGCCCTCTCTGTGAGCACACACGCCATGCCCCAGAGATGGCAACCGTCCCTCTTCAACCAGCCGCCCGCTAACTCGCCAAGGTCCCACATGGCCAGATGCATCCCAGCACCCATGCGCTCACTGGCCTGTGTGTGCAGGGCCCAATGGTATCAGGCAGCAACCACCCTGACCCCTGCCTCACCTTGCCCTGTGACAATGGCACCCCCACCATGCCTCGCCTCGCCTTGCCTCACCCCACAGGACAAGCCTCCTGCCCACTGCCCCACCTGCCAGAGACTCCCTGTATTTCCCCCAATGCTGCCCGGTCCCCACAGGCATCCCTCCCCACGAGCAACATCGAGGTGATTATGCCCACTTTGGCCACACCCACCCAATCTGCCATGACGACCACAGCCACGCCCACCCAGTGGCCCATGCCCACCTGGCACCTGGCAATAAATAAGTTGCAGTTTGGGCACTCGGTCTCTAAAAGGTTCACCATCACTGGTATAAGGTTTCCTGCCTGAGCAGGGGGTTGGACTAGAAGACCTCTAAGGTCCCTTCCAATTCTGTTATTCTGTTCTGTTCTGCTCAGTTCTGATTCTGTTCTAGAATTCTACAGCTGCAATGCACTGAAAGCAGTTTCCATGTTTATCAGATTTGACTTTTCTATTTTCTCTAAAGTTATAAAGAAGTTGGAAAGCGAGGTTATAAAAATTTAAACATTGTTTTTCTTATATTTTGATTTTTTTACATTAAACAGAAACATAAAACAGTATGCTCAGAAACATAACTGCGATTAAAATTGAAAGCTCCCATAGTATGTTTATTGACAGTATGAAATTGATGTACTATCTCAATCCTACTTAACTACGCAGTCTACAATATATTATATTAAAACAATATTAAATATTATAGTATTAATATGTATTAAAAGACAATAGCAATCACACAATACATAAAATGTGACCAAATTAACACTTTAGTCATATTTATGCACATTTGCAATTTAGCAAATGCTAAGTTTTCATATTGCTTTAATAAGGAACAAGAAGCTTGCTCCTTTCATTCGTAAACCTTTTGAAATATCATACTTTATACCTTTACTTAAACTACCACTATTGGAAAAACAATTCTCTGAGAACTAAAGATTGTGCACTATTTGCCAGCAAGTTGCCCTACTGTCTCAGTCCACATAAGTTGCTATACAATTGCCATTCAATGTACATGCCCTCCTAGTAAGGTAGTGTATGTATTTCATCTCTTTTCATTCACTGTATATTCTATTGCAATCATCTGGCCTTTCAGTGGTTAACAATAAGAAAAAAATGCAGCAATAACATAATGCTCACTAAAGCATCAATGATAAACTAAAATCAGCACTACTGTAACAAATAATTAAAACTACCAACCCAGCTGGCACATGCTTATTTATTATAAATAGTTGTTTTTCATAATTTGCAGAAACCCCCCAAAAAAGGGACAAGATTAATTTCTAAAAGGAATCTTTTCCATAAGAAAGGTACATCCATAACAAGACAATAGTTGCAAACCTCAGCATGTGTCACCACACAGAAAACATGGAGTAGCAGCTGTTTCTTCTGGGATACTCAAATTGGACTGACTGATTCTAACTGGAGAAAATGGCCTTGCAGCTACCTCAGTGCTAAACCATATTAGGTTGTACAGGTTAAAAGCAGCATTGGAAGCCAAGAAGAAGAAGTGTAAGTGTAAAATATTAAATTTTATTATAGTAATAAAGATCATCCAACACTCTAAACCTGACAGTTCTTCTGGATATTATTATAGGGCCTCATCCAGCCCCGCTGGAAACCAGCAATTTAGTGATGCCAACTAAATGTGACGTCCCAACTCAATCAAATATCACTAAGTACTTTTCAAGCTCCACAAACACCCAATCCACCCAATAATCATATTAACTACTAGTGTATGCAGCCACAGTTCCCTCATTAGCGATTCTCCCCCAGCTTTGAATTCCCTGTCATATTGTATGTGACTGTGACTAGCCGGTTCTTTGTTTTTGTAATAATTACTATATTCTATTTTTATTCTGCTGCCTTGATTGTATGCTGCCCAGAGTCAGTTTGGAGCTGGGCTATGCCTAAAATGAATAAATTTTCTCTCTCATCCAAGATAACTATTACAGTTCCATTCACACTTGGAGTTATTGTGATGATAGACCTGCCTGAGGTCATCAGATTCCCTTAACTTAGTTTTCCTGTCTCAAGGCCTTTAAAAGCCAGGCTCCTTGACACAACACTGATTCTATGCTCTGTAGCCTGGTCCAAAATTCAACCTTCATTCTTGTGCACGCCAATCATTTTCAAATCCTCAGTAATTTTCCACAAACCTCTACTGTGTCTGTATGCCCAGGAATACATACAAATCAGGTTTCTGCTCTAACTCTTTGATCCAAGTGAAGTTAATGCAGTTTGGAAGGTGTCCAAATCCACACCAACAATCACCACTTTATCATGGGAGTCATCAAGGCAAGCCCTCCAAAGATCTCATCTTCAATGGGATATTCCTCTGCAATCTTAGTAAGGCAGGGGTTCTCAACCTTGGCAACTTTAAGACTTGTGGACTTCATCCTTGGCAACTTTAAGACTTGTGGACTTCAATTCCCAGAATTCCTCAGCCAGCTTTGCTGGCTGAGGAATTCTGGGAGTTGAAGTCCACAAGTCTTAAAGTTGCCAAGGTTGAGAACCCCTGTAGTAAGGTGTTGGGACAACAGTGGTGGACCAAATCTTACATGGCAGTCTCTCAAAAGCACTCTACAGACCATTATGACTTTATCACCTCAAGTCACTTAACTGGCAGAACACCTGTGTCCAGACAACTTTAATATTTAACATCTTACATTTAGCACATAAATGTACTTATACACCTATGCCAGGCAGGTATGAGATTAATATAAACATAGTGGAAATCTTCATTTCCATGAACTGTGACCAATCCTAACTTCTTCTAGGAGATTTGTCTACTACTCATTGATAAATAAGAATTTAAATCCAGTAGTAGTCTCTGTGAGCCTATTTGGTGTAGTGGCTAAGGCATTAGACTAGAAACTGGAGACTGTGATTTCTAGACCTGGCTTAGATATGAAGCCTGCTGGGTGACCTTGGATCATTCTCTTTCTCTTAGGCCTAGGAGTGGCAATTGGCAAATCATGTTTGAGAAATCTTTCTTGAGAAAGAAAATTGCAGGAGTTTGTCCAGGCAGTTGCCAGGAGTCAACACTGACTTGAAAGCACACACACACACAATCACAAAAACCACTCTCTGTAGAGAATACTATCACAGTAACTACTGTATACAGTAGTGCTCTATATACAGATAATCACACACAGATTACAGTACAGCAAAATCTTTCCATTTTATTGTCATTTCATTTTATCATCAGTTTATATAAGAACCATTCTTACCAAATGTAGGCGAATCTTATCAATTTACAGATGCATCCTTGCCAAGATTACGCTAGGTTTCAGACATAAGTTCAGCACCAAATCTTTAGACTGCCTAGTCAGCATCTTGATATTTATCCACTTTACTTTCAGAAAGTATGTGGGTGAATATATTAAAATCTTAATGAGGGCACATAAAGAAATCCATAACTCCAGAAATGGGGAGCAAATGATTCTTTACAGAATAGCATTGCTTACTGTAAAAGCATTATGTTTTTATTAGTAACATATATACAATATTTCAGAATGTGTAAAGTATTTTGTTCAAGTTAAAAACTTGTTGTTCAAGTCAGAAAGTTTTGCTTTGCTTAAGAATCATGTGAAATTTTAAGAGGAATTAAATAGGCAGTTCTCTTTGTTTAGGTTGCACCATACCCTTAGGCATTTTAGCGTATGCAGGGAGTGGACAGGGCTATAATGCTCACAAAGGTCTTTCAGGGAACAACCATTTACATAGACAAATGATTATAAACAAGATGAATGAGTCTTCTATTGGATTCTCACTAGAAACATATTTTCATAAGCTTATAATACTCTGCTTGAGTTTTTAAACCAGTTATGGAGGTGGTTGCTTCCATATCTAAGACATAAGATTGTATACATCGCAAGATTGCAATAATGCAGTCTTATGCACTTATTCAAACACAATTTTGGAGTGATTTAAAAAATCATATAATCTTCAGAAATGGGCTTTTCTTTTTGTTAGAAAACAATTTTCAAGAAAGTTACAGTGATATATATGGTTTTAACTTACCTGCACCTCCCCAATTTCATTCTCTCAACAACTTGAGATAATTTAGTTGAACAAGTAATGAAAATGGATCTCAACGGGTGCTATAGAACTTTTCATTATGTTGAAATAGAAAAACCCAACATTTAAACTATTCTTCCCAAGAAACTAATTCAGTTATTAATATAAACTTTGTATTGTCTCCATATCATAGGCTTACTTCAAAAATTCCATAGAAATGCTGAGACAGCAGCACAATTTGCTGGTGCTTCCCTTCCTCATCCTTTTCCTAAATAAGTGAGAGCATATATTTTAGTAAAAATGTACTTTTTCATAAAGCACACAGAAAACGAAAACCTTTGCAGAAAATATTATACTTTGCATATAATCACTAAAGAGACAAAGAAATGTGACATATTAATATATTCTCATGCTCCTGTGGAAAACATAAAATAGCTCACAAGATAAGTAACATCTAATGCTGTTATGGAAAAATTCATCTTTTAAATTGTTTCCTATGTTTATTCTTATCTCACAAAACCCCACTAGCAAGTTCCAAAATGGAACATTCCTTTAAAAAATACTTCAGATGCTTAACACCAAACCCAGGAGAATAAGACCGCAAGATTGATGTTTCTCTTTATCCTTGATCATTGTGTAAGCAAATGTAAGAAATTTATTGAGCAATTGCATTCTGGAGTTTAAAAACCTGTACTGACTTTATATGGCTGGCTAGGAAGGGATAAGGATGATACCAAGGTTTCACATTCTTACCTAGACATTTGATTCTTTTGTAGGATGTGTTGCTACTGATTTGCTGATAGTCTTATTGTATTGGTTTCATCTTGCATTTTATATTTCCATGCTGAGATATACACAATATTTTGAATTTGAAACATTTCAAGTTTTGAAATACTCTCTTCTACATTCAAAACAGCTATTTCAATGTTACTGGAAATGTTCTAATCATTCTAGAAGGATTGTTAATTTAAAGCGTATGTGGAGTTATTGGAATAGCATTGGCCCATTTCCATTAGAACTGGAACAACTCTTTGTGAAGTTGGAACAATTGTTTAAGCCCGTGGTGGCAAATCTATGGCACGTGTGCCACAGGTGGCACGCAGAGCCATCCCTGTGGGCACGCACACCATTGCCACAGAGAGACACAGGGCTGGGCTGCTCCCCTCCCCCTCTCCATGCATGCATAGTCCAGGAAAAGCTGTAAGAGCTGGGCGGGGTGAGGGAATCTATAAAAGGAGCAATTTTGGCGGGAGAGTGAGTGAGTGGCCTTTGGAAGCGACCAGTGGTGGGTTTCAAATCATTTAACAACTGGTTCTCTGCCTCGCCTTCCCTCCATCTTGGTTGGGCTGGGCTGCTTGGGGGGTCAGCTGAGGTGGGGGAAGGAGGGTGGGGGTCATCTGGTCCCAGCTGGGGGAAGGCAAGGGGGTCTGGCGAGTGGGGGCCGGAGGGCTGGGACACCTTCGGAGAAGAAAGCCACCCCCCCGCCAGCCGAGCCTCTCATCCACACTGCAGTCACATAGGATTGCATAGAAGGGGCACTGGGCAGGGGGCAGAGGGAGCAGCCGTCAGGGGGGAATCAGAGCCATCATCTCCCTTCCTCAGTGCAGCCCTGTCGGCGTGGGCAGAGACGGCCCCGGGATGGCTGGAAAGGAGCCCTCACCTGGTGCGGACCCTGTCTACCTGGTGGCTCTGACAGGGGCGGCAGCTGCTGCTCCTTCTGCTGCTCTGAGCCCCTTGACCAGCCAATCACACAGAAAAGCAGGAGGTGGCAGTGGTGATCCCTGCATTGCCAAGCCTGGCCGGCAGCAGATCTGGAAGCAAAACTCTGCCACCCATCCTCGCGCTGGTGGGGGCAGTGGCAGGGGAAGGTGAGCTGTGGCACATGCCCACCCCTCCACGCTGCCACCCCACATCATCCCGCACACACATCCCAGAGGCACATGTGGGACGATGTGGGGCAGCAGCAGCAAAGGGTGGGCTCATGCCATATTCTGCCTTCTCCCTGCCGCCTTCACCAGTGTGAGGATGGGTGGTTTCCGGATCTGCTGCCTGACACCATTGGCCCCCGCACACAGAGCCCAGCGAGCGCATGGGGGCCGACTGTGTCCATCAGCAGCACAACCTGCTGGCTGTCCTGCATAATGGTGAATTGGCCACTGAGCCCCATCGGCACGGGTGGAGACGGCCTCGGGACAGCCGGAAGGAAGCCCTTGCCTGGCCTGGGCCCATGCACTCGACGTAATGCCATTTTTTAAAAAAAAAAATAACTCAAATAAAACAGGCAATAACCTAGCAACCTTCAAACGTGGAAGTAATAGACAAATTTCCAAGGGGAAGGAGCAAGCAAATATTTAAACTGTCAACAAAAGAAATAAAGTCAGCCAACTATTGTTTTTAAACGGGCCCTTTAAATATTCCTTGAAACTTGCTGCATACTCTAGGCAGAAAGGGCAACAACGACTGACAATTTTGTAAAAATACATACATACATACATACAGAACAAGATATGGCCTGCCAAGTTATTTATAATTTGTATCTGAGTTTCATAATGTTACCAGGAACAAGAATTTTCTCCATCTCTAATAGTTGTCTAGATTTTTGCAACAAATGGGTAGTATCCCCATAGAACACTATTGTTATAGATGAAACAAGTAGCAGGTCCTCTCTATGTGGATTTTAGGCATGGTCGAATGATATTGGAGGAAGCATGTTTTATGTATACGTACTCGTTGACTTATAACCACAACTGAGCCCAAAATTTATATTGCTAAGTGAGACATTTAAGTGAGTTTTGCCTCATTTTACGACCTTTCTTGCTATAGTTGTTAAGTGAATCAGGCAGTTGTTAAGTTATAATAATAATAATAATAATAATAATAATAATAATAATAATAATAATAATAATAATAATAATAATAATAATAATAATAATAATAATAATGTTGGAAGGGACCTTGGAGGTCATCTAGTCCAACCCCCTGCTCAGGCAAGAAACCCTATACCATTTCGGACAAATGGCTGTCCAGTTTCTTCTTAAAAACTTCCAGTGTTGGCGCATTCACCGCTTCTGGAGGCAAGTTGTTCCACTGGATAATTGTTCTATCAGGAAGTTTCTCCTTAGTTCTAGGTTGCTTCTCTCATTGGTTAGTTTCCACCCGTTGCTTCTTGTCCTGCCTTCAGGTGCCTTGGAAAATAGCTTGACTCCCTCTTCTATGTGGTAGCCCCTGAGATATTGGAACACTACTATCGTGTCCCCCATCGTCCTTCTTTTCGTTAAACTAGACATACCCAATTCCAGCAACCGTTCCTTATATGTTTTAGCCTCCAGTCCCCTAATCATCTTTGTTGCTCTTCTCTGTACTCTTTCTAGAGTCTCAACATCTTTTTTACATTGTGGTGATCAAAACTGGATGCAGTATTCCAAGTGTGGCCTTACCAAGGCATTGTAAAGTGGTATTAATACTTCACATGATCTTGATTCTATCCCTCTGTTAATGCAGCTCAGCACTGTGTTGGCTTTTTTGGCAGCTTCAGCACACTGCTGGCTCATATTTAAATGATTGTCCACTAGGACTCCGAGATCCCTCTCACAGTTACTACTATTGAGCAAAGTACCCCCTATACTATACCTGTACATTTGGTTTTTCTTGCCTAAATGTAGAACTTACTTTTTTCACCAATGAATTTCGTTTTGTTAGATAGCGCCCAATGTTCAAGTCTGTCCAGATCCTCCTGTATTTTAAGCCTATCTTCTGGAGTGTTGGCTATTCCTGCCAGTTTGGTGTCGTCTGCAAATTTGATGAGTTCCCCATCTATCCCCTGTTCCAGATTGTTGATGAAGATGTTGAAGGGCACTGGTCGCAGAACAGAGCCCTGGGGCACCCCACTACACACTTCCCTCCATGTAGATGCGGTTCCATTGAGGACCACATGCTGAGTACGGCCGGTCAGCCAGCTACGGATCCATCTGGTGGTGATGCTGTCTAACCCGTATTTTTCTATCTTCTCAAGTAGTAGGTTGTGATCTACTTTGTCAAATGCCTTACTGAAGTCCAAGTAAATTATATCCACAGCATTCCTCTGGTCCACTAATTTTGTCACTTGGTCAAAGAATGCAATAAGATTTGTCTGGCATGATCTGTTTTTGACAAACCCATGTTGGCTTTTAGTAATGACTTTATTTGCCTGTAGGTGTTTGCTGATTTGTTGTTTGATTATCTTTTCCAGAATCTTCCCAGGTATTGAGGTCAGGTTGATAGGTCTGTAATTTCCTGGGTCCTTTTTTTTTTCTTTTTTGAAGATGGGAACTACATCAGCTCTTTTCCAGTCCTCTGGTAGTTCCCCTGTGCTTCAGGGTCTTTGAAAAATATAGTTCAATGGTTCTGAGATCACATCTGCCAGTTCCTTAAGAACCTTGGGGTGTAATCCATCTGGTCCTGGCGATTTGAACTCGTCTAGGCTGGGCAGGTGCTCACTTACCATTTTCTTGCCTATCTTAACTTGTATTTCTATTTTGTTTTTTATGGCATTATTTTTGATAGGTTGGTCTCTTTTTTCCCTTTATGTAAAGACAGATGCGAAAAACGAGTTAATTAATAGGGTTGTTAAGTGAATATGGCTTCCCCATTGATTTTGCTTGTCAGAAAGTCACAAAAGGTGATCACATGATCCCGGGACACTGTGACTGTCATAAATACGAGTCAGTTGACAAGTGGCTGAATTTTGATCACGTGACCATGGGGATGCTGCAATGGTCATAGGTGTGAAAAATGTCCTAAGTCACTTTTTTCAATGCTGTTAAATCTTCAATCAATCACTAAACGAACTGTTGTAAGTCAAGGACTACATGTCCTTGTGTCAACTATTTAGATTTTTATAAAATCGACACATTAGTGAACCCAATAGCTTACAGTCAGGAAGTTCAGCATTTTAAGGATGTTATGTAGGTTTTCACTGCTGCCCATCTTAATAACTGGGCAGGTGCATTCTATACCAGTTGCAGCTTCTAGGCTATAGGCAAAGGTAAGTCCATGTACAGCAGCTATCAGTAATCCAGTGTTGAGGTTGCTAGGGCATGAATCACTGAATAAAAACTATCCTGGCCTAAGTAGGTCGCATACTGAATCAATTGGGCCTTCCTAAGTATCTTTGCCTTGTCTGTACAGTACATGTATGGTATCTGAAATCATAATTTGAATCTTTTTAACGCTGATACTGGGAATTACTGTATACTAAGCAAGAATAATCAAATGCTTTCCTAACCATCTTGCATTAGTCCTTTCAGAGATCCTTGACTGGGTAGCAATAAGAACAGAGTAGATTATCATTAGATCAGCTTCAACAAAATGAATTTCTTAGTATCCTTCAAACTTTTTTCCCATCAAATAATTTTCATCCAACAACTTTTATTTTCATTCCCAACAAGTTCCTCCCTCCCTTTCATCTTGATCATAACATTAAACAGAGAGAAGAGGAACATGGCTCCCAAGTGAGACCAGAGATTATGTCAAGTACAAGTTCATTCCTTTTTCATCACCAAGCTAAATCATCTTATTAAAGATATTAAATCCTGACAAACCTATGTGTCCAATTTTGAATCAGCAGAAAAACTCTTATGAATTTCTAAACCTGAACATATATATTTGTACGTAGAATAATGGTCAGTATATCACAAAGTGAATCAAATATGCCTATATGCAAAATAGTGCTTAAAAATATTTTCTACAGATTCAGGGTAAACTAAAAACAAGACCAGGAAGGCTTACAGCCCTCTGAACTGTTTAAGATCACCAGAGCCCACTCTGTACCTTGGAAGTACCAGCAAAAAATATGAATCAATGATTCTGTTTTCTCACAATTTCAAGGGTTATGTTAAGATTTTAAATTTTAGAATAGATTTAAAATAATTCTTAACCCTTCCGAAATTGACCAAAAAAGGAAACTGTAAGCAACCCAACTGTGACCCTTAAAAAAAAAGACAATATCATCCTAGGAGTAGCCACAAAAAGAACTGATGAGAGATGGCTTGGAATTCAAGTGGTACAACAGGTAGTATTTGTTGTTTTGCTCAAGATTGCAATTACATCTAAATTCTGTGATATTACTCTTCCTGTCTTGCAGGTATTGCTTCCTTTAGAATGCCCAGTTTAAGAAACAAACTGAAACAAAAAGCAATGAACCCACTGTTAGTTAAACCAGTAAAATGTTACAGAAAATGGTTTTTTTAATGAAAATAAAAATGTTAATAAACTTAAAATTAAGACATACTTAATACTAATAAAGAGGTACCACCACCAAATACCCAATTTCATTACTAAGCCCAGCCTTCTTGTATATCACTTCAAAAGAAAACTAAACAAACTATGAAGATGGATTGATATTCTGGTGAGTAAAGGAAGTAACCATCCAGGGCAAAATGTTTAATAAACTGTTTAGTGTTCCTATTTAATAGGAAGTAATAAAGCAAGTATGTATAAGTTATATGCATCAAACAGAAGTTCAGTTATGTTAAGCTAATTTGTAATAAGCCTGGATTTTTAGTTTATTTTTGGTGCAAATTCAAGTGTCCACAAATTCAAGTATGAAATTCATTGCACATGTTATATGCTTGGGAATAAATCTAACTACATACTACACTACTGCATCTAAGCAAAATAGCTTCCAAACACCTGTATACACATGCATCTATGGAAAAACAGCAGTACCAAATGCAAATTCCAAAAAATTAATAAACTAGCAAGGTTTATCAAGATTAAGCTATATATATTCTGAGGAATCTTGATATTTTTCAGGATATCTGTCCAGAATACAAACCTTGGATGCAATTTGCTCTTCCTTTGTGCACATAAAATAAAGGAAACTATTTAGGTACTCAAATCTGTGTGAGAGCATATGCAAAGCATATAAGACTATTTAAACAGAAATGGTTTTCTTTTACTACCAAGTGGATGTGCAACATCTTATCTCTTTCTCTGCTTGCTGAAGTTCAGTTTCTGATAAAGACTAACTGGCCCTAAGAAGTATGGTAGAACTTCTAATTTCTATTTGTCAATCATCAAGCAACAGAAAAGGGATTAAGCTATTGTCTCCAAGAATTACTTTTACCCATACAGGTAATGCACAGAATAACATTTACAGCAATTTGAGAAACTTGGATTTCTAACCCAGTTTCAAGGTACACCTTTATGAACAGAATATGCTGTTAGAATAGAGGCCTATCACTTCTCATATTCAGTTACAATCTCACATTTTTAAAATAGTAAAGTAAGGTTGTATTATATGAGTAAATCTGGATACATATTTATATTATATTTACAATCTTCTGAATCCCAGATACAAAAGTATCAGAAGAGATTTCCAGGATGCTGAGCTTTATGTCAGTTCAATTAGCTATGAAAAGTCAGGAATCAACTTTTAAAAAGGAATCAAAGACACATGATTATTAAAACATGATTATTTTGTTAATCTATGTTGAACTGATTGGCTAGGTAAGTAATACATTTGCTAGATCGCCAAGTATTGAAGTTACATTTTTATTTAATAAAGTTTAATTTATTAATATATATTCATAAAGTTAATAAAAGAAACAGAGGACACATGGACAGATACCACATTACTTTTTTTTAATAAAATTAGAATACTCAAAGCCTTCAAATCCCCCAAACTGAAGTAAAATAAAAATTAAACAATGCATCAAGATAGACATCTGAGTCATTCAGTCTAGGGATTTTAAACTGTTTGTTTGTTTATTTATTCACCCTCACAGAGTGACTCTTGGCAGTCTTTTCTTAAGCATTTTATCTGGGAGAAGAAAATTACTGTTTTAAATGTAGACACATAGTCCTGCTAAGATATATGCTCCATTTTCTTTTTCTCTTCTCAGATTTAACATTATTGGACCTTGCTAACATTATTGTGAAATGAGACATAAGTATTGCACTTTATATGTAGGTGTTGAAATAACAGTGTAATTTATTTACAAAAGTTGTAATCTGCCATAGGCAAGTCACATTAACTCAAGTCTTTGCACTTTTAATCCCTTATTCTCAACATCAATAAACTGATTCTTCATGGTTTACACATTGTTTACATTAACAAGAAGAAAAACAGCAAGAGGCAAAAAGAAGGGTAAAGATGGCAGATTGACAAAACTGGATGGAAATAAAGAAATACAACCCACATAGTCTAAAAGATGCTTCAATCAAAGGCCTGGGCACAGAGCCATAGACATGACACTCATGATTGGAACATAGTCCTGGAAGGCCAGAATTTAATAGATTCAAAAAAGTGAGGGGGGAAGTATTGTGCTGTATGTTCAGAAAATATATCCTTAATACAAATCACACAACTGAGCATGGAAATCCTGTTGATAGCGTTTGAATAAGAATAAAAGGATAGCAAAACAAAAGTTCTAAGCCATCTAGGCAGACAAAGGTTAGGGATTAGATCTTTCCGCATCAAGTAATGAAGCTTTCAAAGAAATATATATATTAATGACAACAGAAATTTAGCTGCCCTGACATGTGCTGGAAATCTTGCTGTGCCAAAAGATCCAACAAATTCTTGTCTTCTCTTACTAACAATGCCAATTGTCAAAAGGCAGAACAAGGAATATGGAGATCTGCTATTATTGAACTAATTCTTACCAACAAAAATAAAATTACCAGATTATCTTTGAGTTAATGATATCAAAGGCAAAAAGAATAGACTGGATATACTGGATGTAAGATCAGATTTTGATAAGCCTACACACAGGCATGATCCAATGGTGAGAAGTCCTGAAGGAGAAAAACAAGTCAGGGAAGGATGGCAATCCTGCAATCCAAGATATAGATGGCACACCTGCAAACAATCTATTCTAGAAGGAAAAATATCTCCTCTCTTTGGAAGATACACAAAGAGCTTAAAACACTGAAAAGAAAAGGGGGTGTTTTCTTTCTTCACATTCATAATAAAGCAGGGCGGTATAATCAGAAAGAGGTATAAAGTAGTCATCAGAAAATACAGATTATAACAGAAACCGGAACAAATGTTTTTTTTTTGCAAAGATAAAGAGGTCACAGATGTGAAGAGAAAGGGGTAATTTGGTAATGGTAAGGGTGGAGAGGCAGGTCATTTTAACTCTTATTTTGGAGTTGTCTTATTTTAAAAGGGATGTGAAATCTTATCTGGCAATAACTGTGTTATTAATGGAGAAGGAGACTTGTACTTCAGGACAGATGAGAAGAAGAACAAAACACAAACAAACACTCAACTAATTTTAATGAGTTCAGGTCTCTGGTGCCAGATGAATTATATGCTAGGTCAGTGGTTCTCAACCTGTGGTCTGTGGACCTCTGGTGGGGGACATGATTTAGTCAGAGGGGTTCTGCAAAGGCTTGAAGAAATGTTAAGATTTAAATCTTGAGTTAAGTCTTGGTGGTCCATGGCCACTAAAGGTATTTAAAGGGGGTCCATGGTTAAAAAAAGGTTGAGAATCATTATGCTAGGTTACTGAAGACACTAGCAGAGGTGACT
This sequence comes from Bothrops alternatus, assembly GCA_034064705.1. NCBI lineage: Eukaryota > Metazoa > Chordata > Lepidosauria > Squamata > Viperidae > Bothrops > Bothrops alternatus. The sequence continues at coordinate 16,642,416 of JARGCV010000016.1, read as the reverse complement.
AAAGTGCTGCTGACTCTGAGAATTTCTGGAGAAAGGATAAAGTTCCAGAAGACTGGAGGAGAGCAAATGTTGTTCCTATCTTTAAAAGGGGGAAGAAGGCAACCCAAGAAATTACAAGTCTGTTATCTTGGCACCTAAACCTGATTATTAAATTGATTTGTGAGCACTTGGATGGGAATGCAACAATTAGCAGGAACCAGCTTAGGTTTATCTCAAACAAGTCATGCCAGATTAACGTTATCTCAGTTTTCTGATGGAATTACTAGCTTCACAAATCAGGAATATAGATGCTGAGCTAGAGCAGGAAAACCCAAATCCTGAAATGGTGTGTCCAGTTCTGGGCATTACGATCTAGGGTGGTTTCTTCAAACTGGTTCCACACAACCATAAGTTTCCATGAGGACTTGAATGTGTTGTATAAGCCTAAGGAGGGAAAGGGACTTTTTTTTTTTTTACAAGAGACTAAATCTCTGTCCCTTTTGGAGATATGTTTTCCCCCTAGTCCCTTGACACTGATTTGGAATTTTAATCAAGGTTATGATCAAGCTGACGGACCTTAACTGTAACATGTAGCACCATCTTGTTGTAAGATTACCTAATCTAATTATGTCTCACTCATCACATCTAACCCTAGACCAGAGGTAGGCAACCTTGGCTTTTTTATGACTCGTGGACTTCAACTGCCAGAATTCCTGAGCCAACCATGCTGGCTCAGGAATTCTGGGAGTTGAAGTCCACGAGTCATAAAAGAGTCAAGGTTGCCTACCCCTGTCTTAGGCTAACAGCCAATTTGGATCTGAGCTGAAATTAATCCTAGACAATCCAAAGTGCTCAAAGGGAAAATGATATTTGTAGCAACATTTTAGCTTTATTACTGATGCTCCTAGGGTTTTCATGGTTGTTGTTGCTGCTGCTGTTTTGGATACTTGTCTCATTTGAAAAAGCCTTAATTCAAAATAGCTCCCATATGTTGGGTTCCACTAGGATTAATTTGAGAGGACAACCCATGGAATATCCCAGCATTCTTTGTCACTGAATGTCAGCCCTGCAATTTTTCAGCACTTCTTTAGGATTAAAACTCCACTTCTCACCAACAGAAAAACCAATCCTCAGTTATCATTATTTGGGCCACCAGGGCATTTTAGAGTTTTGAAGAATGAATGGGGGCAATTTGTCTGCTTGTCTGTCCCTGGAAGAAGAATAGTCTGAACTTTTTCATCCTTTCTGCTGACATTATGACACAGAAAATCTTCTATGGGCATCCAGAAATTCAAGAGATGGAAGTTCTCCCAAACTTTCAAGAATGTGCTCCCTAATTTAAAGCACAGAACCCAGACAGGCTGAGATTACAGGAAAAATAAGACAGTAAGAAAAGGCTTCCCTCATGGTTGTGTGATAAGCAAGATAAGGCCAAGATTTCTACACCCACCTATATTTCAGCTGAATTTTCTTCTCCCTAGGAAAACAATACAAATAAGATTATTGGTGAGAATCTAAATTGAGGATCTTCCTATGCGTTCTAGTTATTATAGTACTTGCACAAATATATGTCATTGTTCCTGGTATATCAGGACTATTAACATAAGATTAGATCAAATCTTATAGGCCATTTAGTTGATTTCTGATGCAGAAAATCAGAAATAGACCATCTCTAACCAATGGTTTTCCAGTTTCTGTTTGAAAGACATACAGTGAAGGAAAGTATATGCACTAATTCCATTGTGGAATTCCTCTCACAGTTAAGAAACTAAGGTAGGAACATCAGCTTGGTAGAGACAAGCAGAGGGGTAAATCTAACTGATTTTATGAAACTTCAAAAACCTTCCTCCAAATATTTTATATTTTGCCCAGTTTTTCTCTGAGATAAAGCTATTGCACTGCATAAAGCCACCTAAAGTTCAAAGATCTGTGAATTCAATTCCCATTAGGGGCTTGAACCCCAAAGAATAACATCTGGCTACCTCTGTCTTTAGATTCCCAATAAGGATAAAGCTAGTAATGTGGTGCCTCCTGGTGGTCACTTAAGTGGGAACATCACTGGATATATAAAAATATAGAACCCCCCCCCCTTCCAGACGTTGATGGTCATGTAAAATTGTACATGGAGGCATGACATAATATAACATCTGTATCACTCCATTCTGAGACTTTAAGAGAAGGTGAACTCTTTATACCATTCTGACAGAGCTTGGTGGGGGAAAAAACCTTTGATGGGAAAAATATCAGCCCTTCTTTCCTGACAAAATGATTCATATTGTTTAGACCACTAGAAATAAAAGGTCAAAAATGGCTTTGAATCAACATTGTAGGCAGAATTTCAACAGGAACTGTCCCCATCACTACTTTTGTCCTTAAAAAAAAGTGAACGGACTATCTGTATGCTATACTGAAATTATGTGTCAAAACACAAAATATTTTTAAACATTCCTGCTACCCAACAAAGGATTTCCCCCAAGAGGACAGGGGTTTTAGCTCTGTTCCTGCAGCCCAATGAAAGATCCAGACAGACCTCCATGGACCTTCCCAGGGCCTTCCCCCCAAGCACCTCACAGTTTTTACCTGGAACTCCCATCTGCTTAACACCCAGGAGATCACTTAGCAACTACAACTCAGAGTCCCAGGATTGTAGTCATTGAGGGAAGCAGTCACAGGGCATCTTGCTTAACAACAGCTTCACTCAAAGACCAAGATTCTAGTCCCAATTGTGGCTGTAAGTTGCCACAAGGAATGTTGCTGAAATATGTGATACTTTGGCCTTTCTATGTATCACTTCCAGCCTTGTAGCAATAATCCAGAGTTTGTGTCACTCTATTTACTTCCTCATTCCCTCAATTATGAATTTAATGTAAATAGTGACAAGGAAAACAATGCATCTACTTTGCCTTGCTTGCCTCCCAAATAAAAAATCATCATCCCTTGTGGCTTATGACATACACTGAAGGCATTGCCTCACTTTTTGCTCTAATTATAAATTGCACATAATGAACCTATCTTTAAAAACACGTGCATGTTTTACTCAAAGAACTTGAATTTGTTCATTATCCTTTAGCTAAAGAGTTACACCACATGATCAAATCATATCTTCTATTATACACTGTGAGAAGGAATTATAGGATTTGTCTAACATGAGATAAGTTCATTAGTTAATTAAAACCAAGTATTGCAAAACTACATATCATACTATCTTTTTGTAGGTAAGAAAAGCAGATGCAAAGATTAGATTAGAAACAATTTGGGGGGGAAATGGGAAACCTGATGTCTTGGGATCACAACTCCCAGAATAACAGCCAGCATAATTCTGAGTGTTTATCTGAATATCTGGAGACAAAGAGCAGCAGCTGAACAAATTAGGTTTGTTGGTCAATTTTATTATTCTTTTAATTATGTAATTTGATTTTACATTTAGACTTTCAGTTAGGTGCAGAGTTTTTCAAATAGTCCATTAGCATGACAAATCCTGGGGGAATTTTTCAAACTTGTTTCATTAAAGAGTTTTCCTCTCCAGTAATTCAACTAATCAGGCCAGAGTTTTCACCCCTCCCCATACAGTACACACTTTCATTTACAATGGGTGGATTCTCTTGAAGGCACAAAAAATTAACCCTTAGTAGTTTTCTGAGCAAATCTTAGAACTAACAGAAGAGCTGAATGTGAGAGTATGCACAAAGGCAATAAAATTAGTTTCCTGAAAGCTGTTTTAGACTGCAGCAATAAAAACAAGTGAAACACATTACCCTGTACTACTCCAGAAGATTCCATTATTTTTAATTAAAGTTCACCCTTAGTGGGACATCTGGCTCACATCTGATTGGCTAAGTACACAAAAATCCCACGTGACATGCTTCACAGATATGGAGTGAAATGAGCCACCCAATTCTCACCAGATAACATCACATGCATTAAAATCTTTGTGCAATGCAGAAAATAGTACCCCATCACCGGTTCATCCTCCACGAGAAGAAGAGGAAAAAAGGAAACTGCTTTTGACTGAATCATATCTTTGATTCATCCAACACAGCACTTACTACGCAACGTTTCAGGAAGATGTTCTTTCCGCCCTAGCGGGAGATGACAAAACCTAAAACCCGGAGACGCCGGTACAGAAAAAGTGAAGCAAAGCGACCAAAAGCTTCACCGGGGAAGTCTAAGATAGCAGAGGCGTGTCTTTAAAGTCATCCTTCACACGGCGCACGGGGTTCCCGCAAAACAAGCCAAGATACTCACGGATCCAGAAGAAATAAGGCTGGAGGAACTGTAGGAGGAAAGGACGCCGTTCGTAAACTGGGCTCTTCCACTAGCGAGCAATCAAATTCTGCCCGTTTCTCTCGTCGCCTTTCCCGGACAGGCGAACAACCCATAGCAGGCAGGAACACCAGCGACGCGCTCTGCTCGGTTGGGGAACTCGCGGCGTCCCTTCCCCGGGAGCGCAGCCGCCACGTTCTTGATCCGGTCAGGGCAAGTCGTGTGTGAGTGGCTGGTCCCGGGCAATGGCCACACAACTATTTAAAGCACCTACGGCACGAGCGATTTCACGAGCCAAGAAAAAAGAAATGTCTCCAAAGGGGTCCCTTTGGGCAGTGTTTTTCAATCATGGAAACTTTTAAGATGGGTGGACTTCAACTCCCAGATTTCCCCAGCCAGCAAAGCTTTTTAAAACCTTTGGGGTTTTAATGCCCAGCGCCAGGAAGCCTTGAGGCAACGAATTCCTTTTCCAACAGAGTTCACCCAAATTACTAAATACGAATCAACAAGCACACTTGTCGCGTGCACATTGACCGCTGCGCACCACTAAACCAGGTTACTGCCTGACAAAGAGGCCTGATTGCCACAACCCCTTTAAACACGAACTATCCATTATAGCCTAGTCTAGCGTGCTGTGCAAATCCAGGCAAAATGTCACTCTCCTGCTGAGAGGAAGGAGGGCTTCATACCGGGCCAACTGGACTCCATCATTTACACGACAACAGCAACAAGGAGGCCAGACCCAATACTCCACTCGAACCTGAATTCCCCCCCCCCCAAAAAAAGAAGAAAAAAAAAAGGTCTTTTCTACCTGCTAAGTTGTTAAGTTAGGGCCAGTCTTTCTCTCAGCATCCTCCAGTTTTAACAACAGTCTGGAAGCAGCAGCACACCTGGAGACTCCAGCGCCAGGAAAGCTTTGCTAAGGGTACCGCGAAAGCGGTTCCAGGACAGGACAACGCGCACATCCCTATTTCCTGACGTCCTTCAATCCCACAGCAGCTTCCCCCCTCCCCCAAGTCACGGACGTAGCCCACACACCAGGTTAAGCCATCACCTTTGTGTGAGAGCGGATTGTTGACTGAAGGCTTCGCCTATTAAGAGAATCCAGTTAGTGGTGCCTGACTGAGCAAAACCTAATTCAACGAGCCACTGATTGTGCCCTCGCTTCTCCCAGGATTTTGACACCTGCTCCATAGATCCAGCATCCTCCTGGCTGGCTGGGCCACTGGGAGATTTATAGTGCAAGTACCGTCCCATCGATGCGATCCCTACGCTGAAAATAGCTGGGCTATTCCGAAGAGCAGCCTGAAATGCGGCGCTTTACAGCCTGCCTCGCCTTGCCCTAAGTAACGAGAGGAATTAACCTAGCAGCGCCCGCTCTACTTGAAAAGGACACCTCCCGCCAAGTTCCGCAGGGCTTACGCTGGATCCGAAAGGAGAGGCGCTGCACTCACTTAGCCGCCCTGGAGGAGACGGCCGTCTCCTTCCCGCGCCCAGCGCACCAGAAGGCAACCAGCAACTGAAAGAGAGAAAAAGAAGCGGCCGTGCGGCTTCCCGCTCTGGCGAAGCCCAGCCTTTCGCTGCCTCGCAGAATCCGCCCATTGGATTGGCCGGAGTGAGTTGTGACTCATTTTTTTTTTTCCCCCTTCTGCTTACCTTTAACTCAGTCGCCTCCGCACGTGTTTTTTGGACGTCAAGCAACCAGCAGCCTCGGCTCGGGCCTCTTGGGCAGGTGGGCAGAAGGAGAAGCTTTGGGCGCCGAAGGTTGTTTTTTTTTTTTTTGGTAAAGTTTTTTATTAATTTTATAATTATAAGTATAACAAAAAAAGAATTTTTTCAATATAAAAAACAACAACTCAACTGAATAAAATCATTTACAACTTTTTCCAAGCTACAAACAAAGCATAACAAATTATCTAAAATATCAAAGTAATTATGGGTATTGCTCGACGGCACCCCCCCCACCACATCCCCCTCATCCTTCCTCCCTTAACTTCTATCCCCCAACCCTCACTACCTCCCTCTCTCTCCTCCCTCCTCCTAGCACCTCCCTACTTGAAGTGACTGTTTCAATACGTTGTCTTTTTCCTCCCTCCGCTATTCACACGGCTGGACAAAATAAGTTGTGGTCTACTTCGAACCATCGTGTAGCAGCGTTACCTCGTAAAGAAATGCTAATTTTGTAAAACTATCAATAATATATAATCAACATGCAGCATAAAGGCAAAAACAAAAACAAAAAAACCTTGGCAGGTTAAACAGAAGGACTGCCGCATTGGTGGAAGGACTAAAAGGCAGGTTTTTAAATGATTTAAAATATTTAAAAACCAACCAATCCCCAAGTTAATGGAATGGAGGGTGAGAGAAAATTCCATAATATTGATGCTGCCACTGAAAAGTCCCAGGCTCTAAAAAATTCAGATCAAACCACAGGGTGGCTCATTTAACAGGTCTCTTTGTCCAATGAACACAGCTTCCAGTTCCTAAACTACTACTGGTATATATGGAGAAAACCTTCTCTCCAAAGTAAATGCCCAAAAGCCACTCAGGGTGCTCTTATGTTATTCAGGCACTTTGAATTTAACTCTGAAATCTGTTGGAAATCAGTGAGCTAAGCTAGAATAGATGTGATATATTTCCAGCACGATATGGGTAACTTCCAAATCTAATTCTTGGTGCACCCCCATATAGACCATATAGCAGGATTTTTATTGTACACCCCCACCCTGATCCCTCTCTGAGAGAAATAGGCAGTTCAAAAATGTGAAAAATAAATAAAATTAAACCAGAAATAACACATGGATTGTGGTAGCTAAGATCCTGACAACTGAGAAATTATGTGTAAAGGACATAGGAATTCTTTACCTTTGAACTCGGGGACTGCACAGGAGATTCCCAAACATAACTGATCTACAAAACAAAACTACTGTATCCTGTTCTGGGGAATGGATGAGATGTCTCCCAACGACAAGAGGGGCCAACCACACTGCCCAGTACATCTGATGGGGTTGGAGAGGAGAAGGGTCCTCACTGTAATGGCACCCACTCCCACAGGCCCTGACAATCATTCCCAGTTGTTTCAGGTAGCAATGCCTCCCTTATTGTTTCTGATCAATTCTAGTCAAATGAGAGTTGATTTTAAAACACGTAATGGATCAAATAAAACCTGTCTGAAGACCAAGTTGTAGTTGACATAAGGTTCATTTGAAGTATTGCTTTTAGGGAAGAATACGGGTAGTCATAGACGTAAGAGCTGGTAGCTTAGCAACCATTCAAAATTACAACAGACTTTCCCTGAGGGTACTTACAATCCAGTTTTGATTGCTGCTGCCCCCACCACCACACATGACTGCATTTCAGGTGCTCAGCAACCAGGGGTTTGCCTTTACAGCCACTTGCTGTATCCAACAGTCACATGATTGTGTTTTACCACATTGTTGCCTAAAATTGACATTTGCCTTAATGATTGTGCCATTCACGTAATGACTACTGCAAAAAAAAAGTTCATAAAAATTGAGCCAGTCCTATGGGTGACCTGCTTTATGATTGTCATGACTTACAACTGTGATGGGCAGGCTCCATTGCAGTCGTAAATTGAGGACTATCTGTACAGCCCACTAGAGTCAACGCATACTTTAGCCTGGATTTGTATGACTCCAACTGTATAGTCTACTCAGAAAAATCAATATTGAAACTGAACCTCATTTCTGTAACTTCTAATTATGGAGTATCACCATTTCCTTTAATGTGGTACTCTCTAGGTATGAGTACTTATGTATAAGCACAAGGTAGGGTAAAAAGTAACAGGGAGGAAGTACTATGGCAATGATTCAGGACAAAAAAACTCTTAGGAATTTTAATCATTCTGTTAGTTGACTGGAAGGTTCATATCAATTAACAAAATCAGTTTTGAAGAACGGAACCTGCTTCCTTTTGTTGTTTCACAGCATACAGTATTGTATATCGACTGGATTTTTAACTTGCTTGTGTAGGATAGATGTTCAGCAAATCCAGCTATCATACGATGTGACTGATAGTATAATTAATTGTCTGCAAACCCATTCATTAAACCATGGTTATAAATTATAGCTTCCTACGTTGGATGAGAACAGTCCTAGATTTAGAATTGTTTTCTGCCTATGTGAAGCTTTGTGGAGTTGCCTTGTTAATGGTTCATAATGTGGCCTCCTGACTTCTAGAAGCAAAGCATCCACGATGCTTTGTTTGGTCTTACTTCTGGACCTTTTCCATTAGACATGCTGATTGAGATGGCAAGACACCCTAAAGGAAATGGCATATCACCAGACCTCCACAAGACAATCTGATGTATATTATCAAGGAAAATGATGACTTGCCTCAAGCACACCAAATAGTTATTTACTCCTACACTATATGATACTTCCTGTTTGCTTTAACTCTTATTCAATATTTAAATTCATTTAAAACAGGAATTGCTTCCCAAGTATGTGTCAATGCACTCCTCACAGATGGGTTGCAGATTGCAATATGTTGGTTTGCAAGACAGTTTGAAAGCCATTATTGCTGCAAGAATAAAGCTCGAACACCAAGCATCTATGTCCCTGCCTGATAAATACGATGGGTGACTTGGCAAAGGAATTGCCTTTCTTATTGTGTTTACTACACATCTCCCTATAAAGGAAGTGGAGACTGCTGCTGGATTTTGGATTGGGACATGTATAGCACTGCCTATTATGGTAGATTTTGCCTCATTTGCTGGGTTTATTTCATAATTTGAATTGACATAATTTTCTAGATAGCAATTTGATTCTCTGTTGGAGCTAGACATCGGTAATCTGCAATCAGTGGGGTTACAAGAAGACCCAAAGCTACTACTTAATCTCAAAATTAGAGATTAAATGTTAAATCAAAATGTTTAGGTTGTCCTCCCACAGGGTTGGCAGAAGAAGTAGATGAATCCTGCTCTTCAGGACTTGCAAAATAAAAGGATCAATTGTTACATGTCTTTCTTTCTGTATGTCATAACCACCTATCCCCAACACTTTGCTGGTGCTCTCTATATAGCTCTGCTGAAGTTTTCATGTTCTGCTGAGCTAAAATGTGCCTTGCAAATCATGATTTAAAGCATTTTATATGAATCCAGCCAACTGTGGTTTATTAAACTTGGTTAATATATTGCCTAAATTATGGCTTATTTTATATCATAAATTGATTAAAATAAAACATACTAAAGCATAAACCATACTTTATGTTAAGGTTTACACAGCATGCTAAATCAGAGCAGAGATTATTATGGTTTAGCACAATACGTGAACTTCTGCCATTGTATATTTATACTTAATATGATACACTAAAGCCTAACTGTTGATTAATGAGCTCCACCATTAAAACAAGTCCTGTGTGGCCCTTTGACTTAATTTCTGATTTGTACAAGATTTATACTATTGCTCAAACCTGAATGAGTATTATTTTATTGCTTACAATCACCAAAAGTATATTCGGACCCTAAATGGAAAATGAAATTCAAAATGTTTAAACTGGTTTCAGAAAAAGAGAATAAACAAGAAATGTTATTGCTGATTCATGCTTAATAACTGAAAATGCCAAAGAATGCTAAATTATTGTGAGTGACAAATCAAAGATTTTTCTAGAATCAGTCATGTTAAGCTTGGAATGTCCTTAGGAAAATGAGAGCCCTATAGCAGCCATTGTTCTCTCATAAATCCTGTAGACAAGAAAAGACAGCTAGAGTGTGGGCAGAAGATGGTGAATGAGATTGACTCCAGGTTGGCAAAGGAAAGAGCAACACTGAATACCTTCTTTATTTAATCAATCAAGGTATATTTTGCTTTGCAAGAGTAGCAAGTGACACAGAAAGACAGTAGACACTTTTATGCTTTTTACTGTAGAGTGAACTTATTTACATCTGGTGTTCTGTTCTGTGTGTTGGTAAGGCATTGAGACGAGGCAGGAGCAATAACAGTTGTTACTTTATTAAGCTTCAACAGAACCTCAACAGAACAGCACACAAGATGGCACGGATCCCTTTTATACCCTTTTGCAGGGACAGCGTCAGCCAATAAATGCAACGTATTTTTCCGCTTTGCACATGCGCAATCGGCTGGAGACAGCCTGTCTGGCCTGGGCAGCCATGTGGTCTGCCCAGGTCTTTCTGCAGCTTCCTGCACCTGCTCTGTAAATCACAGGCCCAGGACATAACACCCCTCCCCTCTTAGTTCAAAAAAATATACACTACTAATTGTTAACTACTACAATGTTACCCTTTTGAGTGTGTTCTGATTTCTAGGGAACCCTTAGGTCTGCCAGCTTACTGACAGGAACCTTACATAATCTTGTAAAAACTTTGGAGGGCCTCTGACCTGCTCCGAGCACCTTGGAGCTGCAAGTGCCTGGTCTGCAAGCTCGCCTGCCAGGCTCGGCAGACCGGGACTTTGAGGCCCAGTTGATACAGGCGAACCCGCATCATGCTGACTGGCCTGGTCCAGTAAGCCCAACTCTTTGTCCACTTGACTTCAGCTGGCTCTTTCCGGTAAGCCCAGACCAGAGTTCCTTGGTGGGGTGGAATTCCCCAGGTCCACAAAAGACCCCTATTGGGAGCACTGTCCTGTAGACACAAGGCCTGCAGTAGAAATGGCATGAAAAGCCGGTTGCGTGCAATGTCCCATGAACCCAGTGCCCGAGTCAGGAGCTGCCTCCTTGCCAAAACCCCTATTTGCAGTGTGCAAACCCCCACTTTCACAGAGAGACTAAGATCCACGATCGTGATCGTGGTCCTCCCCCCCGAGACCAGAGTCAGGAGCAGAAAGGTGACTAGGTAGCCTCCATCGCAGCTGGTCAATGTGCCAATGCAGTATGCGACCATCTTCCAAGGCCACTTTGTATGACAGTGGCCCCATAACCTTGCAGACCACTGCTGTCACCCAGAGATGTCCAGGCCCATAGTTCCTTGTCCAAATCGGATCGCCCACCTGTAGTCTTCTAGGTGCCCGCGGCTGTGATACCTGTGAAGCCACCCAGTCTGGGTGCAAACTGTCCAGTTTGGTAATGAGACGGCGACCTCAGCAGAGTTCAGCTGGGCTCTTGCCTGTAGCTGTGTAAGGTGTGGTGCTGTGGCAAAGGAGAAAATCAGCTAACCTATGGTACCAGCTCCCGTGAGTGAGCTTCTTCAAGGCATCTTTGGTTGTGTGCACCATGCACTCAGCTTGGCGATTGGAAGCCGGATGAAAGGGTGCCGAAGTAGCATGACAAATCATGTTGGCTTGCAGGAAAGCCTGGAACTCCGAAGAGGTGAATTGAGGTCCGTTGTCGGAGACAAGGACATCTGGCAGCCCATGAGAAGCGAAGATCCCTCTCAGCACCTGGATGATCCTGGCAGTAGTCATGCTGGACACTGGAATGACCTCTAGCCATTTAGAGTGACTGTCCACAACAATGAGGAAGAATTGCCCCTGAAAGGGGCCAGCGTAGTTGATATGAACCGTCGACCAAGGAGCATGTGTGTCCTCCCACCTGTGTACAGGAGCCTGTGGCATTTCAGGCCTGGACTGTTGGCAAATGTGGCACCCCTGGACCTGGGTCTCAATCTCCTTATCAAGCCCAGGCCACCAGAGATAGCTGCATGCAAGAGCCTTCATCTGGACTATACCCAGATATCCCTCATGCAGAGACTGCAAGACTCTAGTCCTCAATGAGGTTGGGAAAACTACCCTGCTATCCCACAGGACACAACTCTTAAAGGTGGATAGCTCATGCTTCCTTTTCCAGAAACTCTGGAAATTAATGCCAGGACACGTGTCAGGCCATCCTAGCAGCACCCGGTTCAACACGTGTGTTAGCTTGTTATCAGTGGCTGTTTCTGCAGCCACATCCCTTGCATTGAGGGGAGACTCAGGCAAATCCTGGATAGCCAGGATGTGGTTAGCTGGAGCAGGATCTGATTCTACAAGCTGTAGAGGCAACCTACTAAGGCCATCTGCGTGGCCCATTTCTTTGCCTGGTTTGTGAACCAGGGAGTAGTCATATGCAGAAAGGAAAATTGACCACCTCAGCATTCTAGGAGAAATTATGTGTGGGGTTTGCTTGTTCATTGTGAACAACCCCAGCAATGGCTTATGGTCTGTAAAGACCGTGAAGTGGCGACCACACAAAAAGTCATGGAACTTTTTTATGCCAGCCACTATGGCCAAGGCTTCTCTGTCTATCTGCGTGTAATTATGTTCAGCAGAAGACAGAGTTCTTGAACAGTATGCTACAGGAACTTGAGTTCCATCAGCCTTGAAGTGACTTAAGACAGCCCCGATCCCATAAGGGGATGCATCGCAGGCTATACACACTGGTAGCTGCTCATTGAAATGTTTCCACAGGTTCCAAAATACCTTGCTGTAGCAGTTTATCCAGCTCGGCATTAATCTTTTGCTTAAGTGCAAAAGGCACCCGATGAGGCTTAATCCTAATCGGTGCAATGGAGGGATCTAACTGCAAAGCAATGGGACCTTAGCTCTGGGCTGAACACATCAGCAAACTCCTTGCAAACTTCCACAAGGTCTGCCGTTTGCAAGCTGTGTAGCCCAGTCACTTGAATCCCAAATGCCTCGAACCAATCGAGTCCGATTAGACTCGTGCGGTCACCCTCAACCACGACGATGTCCAGAAACCCCTTGAAATGCTTATGCTGCACTCTGAGCATGGCCTCCCCTTTCACACTGACTCAGAAATTCTGGGAGTCAGTTAAGATAAGATCTGACAGCCTGAGTTTAATTCTCTGGTTGTTCCTATAGCAGATCTGCTTGAGGGTTTTCTGGGAAATGATTGACAGAGCTGAACCCATGTCCAGCTCCATTGTTAAGGGGACCCCCTGCAATTTGACATCAAGACGCAGCTTCTTTTTTAATGGCCGATGAGACCCTGTTCTCAAAATGCTCTTGTGGGACATGCAGAAACCCACCCTATTCTGGCTGGGGACTCTGATACCTTTCCGAGGCAACTCTTCCAATGGATGATCTTTCTTGCAAACCCAAACAGACAGCGGCTATGTGGCCTTGCCAGCCACATGCCTGGCAAATAGCAGAGCGAAAATGGCAGTTGGAGCACTTGTGGCATCCTCCACATCTGAAACACTGAGGGAATAGAACTGCCTTGTCAGCTCGCTCTTGGGGCCTTCTCTCTGCTGTCTGCTGTAGACGGTCAACCTCATTGTCATAATCCAGTTAGGATACTTCTCGAGCAACCTCTTGATGGACTGAGCCTGAACTCGTAGGGTTCTTGGAAAGCAAGGCCTTAACAGCTCCTTCTGCTGCTTCATCGGCCATGATCTCCCTTAGCGCATCTTGAAAGGAAACGTCTTCCTTCGCAAAAATCTTCTGTTGCAGCTCTCAGCTCCTCAAGCCACAAACTAGCTGATCATGCAGCCATTCTTCTAAGTCTTTGAATTCACAGGGCCTTACAGCTTGCCGTAGAGCAGCAATAAAGTCCGCAGCAGACTCTCCTGGACGTTGGTCCCACTGCTCGAATGCATGACGCCATGCAATCACCGAAAGCTTTGGTTCAAAATGCTCTCTTAACATTTTCTTAAGTTCAGTATAAACGATGGATTCCAACGGTGCTGGGGCGACCAGATTCTCAGCAATATCAAATGTCTCTTGCCCACAGACACAAAGTAATGTTGCGACTTTGAGCTCATCCTCCCGAACTTGGTTTACCTGAAAGTAGTTTTCTACTCTGGCAACGTATGAACTTCAACATTCAGGGTGCGCTGTATCGAATTCAGTCAGATGCCCAATCTTAGCCATCGTTCCTCCTTGGTGGCCTCGTCAATGCCTCGTGCTGCTCCAGCTTGTGAAGGGATTCCAGAAGGAATCTCCTCCAGTGTTTTCGTACTGGCAGGCAGAGTCACACAAGTCAGAACGCCGAACTTCCAAGCCCTTCAGCCTTCTGTGGTGAGTCAGCCTAATTTTCTCTGAAGCACGATCCCACCTTCGTCGCCAATGTTCTGTTCTGTGCATTGGTAAGGCATTGAGACGAGGCAGGAGCAATAACAGTTGTTACTTTATTAAGCTTCAACAGAACCTCAACAGAATATCACACAAGATGGCACGGATCCCTTTTATACCCTTTTGCAGGGACAGCGTCAGCCAATAAATGCAATGTATTTTCCTGCTATGCGTGTGCGCAATCGGCTGGAGACAGCCTGTCTGGCCCGGGCAGCCATGTGGTCTGCCCGGGTCTCTCTGCAGCTTCCTGCACCTGCTCTGTCAATCACAGGCCCAGGACATAACAGCTGGTATTTATAATAGGTAGATAAAACACAATCCTGGTGTTTGCCCAGTATAAGATTTTCTAAGTCTCTCTCCTAAAGACTATCGCTTTTTAGCTCTCCTGCTTCCTCCCTTTTTCTTTCTACTTCTCTCCCTCCTTTATGGGCTTATTAGGAGAGAGGGAAAAGAAAGGAACTAGCTGGGAACTAACTCTAGCATGATCAGTGCAGCATGACTTTCTCCTGGATTTGCTCAGCTGAATGCAGGTAGTCCTCGACTTACAACAGTTGATTTAGTGGCTGTCAATGTTACAAAAGCACTGAAAAAAGTGACTTATGACTATTCTTCACACTTACAACCATTGCGGTATCTCATGGTCACATGATCAAAATTCAGACAACTGACAACTTGTGACGGTTACAATGTATCAGGGTCATGTGATCATCTTTTGCGACCATCTGACAGTCAAAGTCCACGGAGAAACCAGATTTACTGAACAACCATGTTACTAACTGCATTGATCCACTTAACATCTGTGGCAAAAAAAGGTCATAAAATGAGGGGGAACTCACTTAACAAATGACTCACTTATCAATCAAAAGTTTGGGCTCAATTGCAGCCATAATTTGAGGACAGCCTGTACCTACTGCTTCTCCATGGAGAAAGAACTTTTCTCAGGGTCTTCTTTCTGCCCAGTCCTTCCCTAGAGACTAGGGCTTTGCCAAAAACTGATGAGCCCCTTCCCCTTCCTTTTCCTTGGGTGAAGATATCCTCTCCCTGGGTTTTCACTTCCCTTCTTCCAGGAAAGCCACCCATGGATTTTTCTTCTCTCCCTTCAACCAGGAACTACCAATTGCTTTGCATTTTCATATAATTTCACTCTCCAACTTTTCTCTCCAGCCACTCCATTTTGCCCAGTCTTTTCCCTCTCCTCTCCAATTTTGAGTGAGACAAGCAGCACATCCCCCAGCAACTGAGAATATTGTTGTCCTCCAGGCTCCAGTCCTCAACACCTATATACCAGCCTGGACCAATGGGAATACCAGGATACTTACGGGACCGTCTTCTGCCATATACTTCCCTTCGACCGGTGAGAGCGCACAGGGTCGGCCTCCTCCGGGTCCCGTCAGCGAAACAATGTCGTCTGGCGGGCCCTAGGGGGAGGGCCTTCTCTGTTGTGGCGCCCACCCTCTGGAACCAACTACCTCCTGAAGTCCGCGTTTCTCCGACTCTCCCGGCCTTCCGAAAGAATTTAAAAACCTACCTCTGCTGGCAGGCCTGGGGATGATTGTTGATTGTGGTGTGACTGAGGAGTATGTGTGGGGTTTATTTTTAATGTTTTTTCGGATTTATATTGAATTGTTTATTTGTATGTTGTGAGCCGCTCCGAGTCTGCGGAGAGGAGCGGCATACAAATCCGAAAAATAAATAAATAAATATTATCTCTAAATCTAACAACCAGGTCAGCTTGTCAGCCCTCATGACAGCACAGCTGCTCTTCAAGGCCAGAACTGAAGTGTTTCTCTCTTTTTGTCACTCCATGTGCTAACTCTTGCCAACAGAACTGCAGCCAGGCCAAGCCACTAATAATCATATACCCCAAAGCTAAGTATGTACCAAGGGAAGCTGGTTTGGAAGAGGAACATAGATTTAGAACTGGAGGAAGAAAGATCAGTTACCAGATTGTTGCCGATAACACTATCTGACAGTGAAGCAAATGATCACCTTTTGACTAAGATCAAGTGTTACATATGCAAATGATCTGCAAACTTTAGTAATATAATTCAAGGAATATAACTGAAAATTGATACCATTATTAAATGTAAAGAAGATTAAACTAATTGCAGTATATAAAACAATCAGTCTCAGAAGTGATAATTAGCTACTAATAGCTTACAATAAAGCAGCCAGTAGTCAAGAAATATCCTACAGACTAGCCCTTAAGGCAGGGGTGAGTAACTATGGACCTTTTATGACTTGTGGACTTCAATTCTCAGAATTCTGGGAGTTGAGGTCCACAAGTCATAAAGGGGCCATAGTTCCCCACCCCTGATTAAGGCTACAATAAAGGCCTTGGAAAAGATATTCAGATACTATTATGCGTCTATATCTACAAAATTAGAATCATTCAGACAATGTTTTTTCTTCTGATACTTTATGGAAATAAAAATGTTCTTTGAAAAAGCAATTTTTATTGCATTGATTTTATTGAAACTATAATATGTAAAATACAAACGAAAGTAAAAATAATAGGGAAATGGGAAAGGATAAGAAAGTGGAAGAATTACAGGTAGTTCTCGACTTACCGCAGTTCACCATTCAAAGTTACAACAGCACTGAAAAAAGTGACAGGACCATTTTTTACATTTATGACCATTGCAGCATCCCCACGGTCATGTGCTCAGAATTCAGATGTTTGTCAACTGGTTCACGTTTATGATGGTTGCAGTGTCCCGAGGTCACATGATCTCTTTTTGTGACCTTCTGACAAGCAAAGTCAATGGGAAGCCAGATTTATTTATTTCTATACCGCCCCTCTCCCGAAGGATTCACTTAACAACCACGTGACTAATTGAACAATTGCAGTGATTCACTTAACAACTGTGGCAAAAAAGGTCATAGAATGAGGCAAAACTCACTTAACAAATGTCTCACTTAACAACAAAAATTTTGGGCTCAATTGTGGTCATAAGCCGAGGACTACCTGTATAGGATAAGGATAGAAAGACAAAAAGCATTGGCTTCCAATGTTTTTCAGTGCAAAAAAGTACAAAATAACATTTATAGCCTCGACTTTTTACTTTTTTTTCCTTTTATAAAATAATGTATTGTGGAAATTGTCGAAAATGTGTACTGTATGTTGGAAACTTAATTCTAAAGAAGGTACTTTTTAACTTCTTTGGTGGAAAGAAATATTGGGCTCAGATTCATGTCATAATGCAGAAGATTTTCAGAACTAATATAAAATTGAAATCTAAAGTTGTTTTAAGATTAGCAGATAAGGAGTTAGAAAAATGGTTTGGAATTTTGTTATCGTATATGTTGACTGCAGCAAGAATTCTTTTTCTTTTTTTTAATGTTTTATTGATTTTCTAATTTTACATTTAAGTATTTAAAAAGCAACGTGGCGGTTGAGTTAATCGAAAATTCAATGACATACAAGTATCTTTAGTACAAGTTTCAAACTACCACATTAAATATTTCTTCTCTTTTCCCCTTAGTATTTACTGTCTCATATTTAAACTAATACAATTCTTATTATATCAATTAAATAAAAATAACATTCTTACATTTATCAATAATGTTTAACTTATACATATCCTGGTTATTTTAACATTCAGTCTTTATAGACAATCAATGTCCTAATTAGTTTTTCCCAATTTTTAATTTTCCATTAATATTTAAATTTAACATTTAATGTTTATCATTTCCAAGTTTTAAGTGACCAAAGTTCCCTTTATCACAATTCATCACAAAATCTAATATTCAGGATACATGTCTTATCTGTTTGAATATATTCTATTTCTCACCATGTTACATCATCTAATTAATAATACAGTATGACATTCTTATTTTCTATTAATTTCCAAATGTCTTAAATTTAATAACCAAAATTTCTCTTTTCAACATCAAATACTTCCTCTCTTTTTCTCTTAATGTCTACTATCTCATATTTAAGCTAGTACAGTTCTTATTATATCAGCTAAGTAAAAACATATTATTACATTTATCAATAGTTTTTAGCTTATATATATCTTAATTACTTTTACATTCAACCTTTATAAACAAATATTCAAATTTAACTTTTAATATTTATACTTCCAGGTTTTAAATGAACAAAGTTTTCTTTATCTCAGTTCATAACAAAATCTAGTATTCAAAGTACACATCTTATCTATCTGAGTATATTCTATTTTAATCCTCATTAATAAGTCAAAACCCCTATTTTCTTCAGCCTTATTCTAGCTTTCTTTCTTTGCCAACTCACCTTCCATATCCGTGCTTTTAAGTTATCAAATAGTCTCCCTCTGTTATTTTATATATATATTGTTTGAGATAAAAGAGGCCATCCCGTCGCCATTATTTTGGAAGGGCTAACAAATCGTCTCTCTATTTTTCCATCTCGACGTAGTTGTCCTGAAATGTTTATCTTCTCTTCGGTCTGTTCTTCTTGATCCTCAGGTTTCTTCTGGTTTATATAGAAAGTCTTTTCCATTTTCAGTGCTGTCAGTCCCTTTTCTGGGTTTTCCATTAACTGTGTTTATTGATCAGTTGAATCTTCTGTCATAGTATTTAATTGTTCCACTTCTTCTATTATATTCTGTGTAGTTGATTCTTTAGTTGTAATCAAAGTTTTGGTTTGTATATCTAGGCTGACATCTTGTTCTTTTCTGTAGCTTCTTATTTCATCAGTAGCTGTAAGAATAGTTTCATAAATTGCTTTCAACATAAAAAGAATCTGTTCCTGATCTTCATCCATGTTCTCTTAGTGGTGGTGTTAAATTAAAAGCTTTGCAATCTGAGAATGAAAATAATGTTGTCACTGAGTATAGAACACAGCTGGGCTTCTCACAGCTGATATCTGCCAAGGTTGCAAAAGTCTTATCTATAGTCTGGGCTTCAAGCCAAATCTCTTTTAGACAATTGTTGTTGTTGTTAGTTGCGAAATTGTGTCTGAGCCATCGCGACCCCATGGACAATGTTCCTCCAGGTCTTCCAGTCCTCTACCATCTTCTGGAGTCCATTTAAACTCATGCCTACTGCTTCAGCCACCTCATTCTCTGTCGTCCCCTTCTTCTATTGCCCTCAATCTTTCCCAGCATTAGGCCCTCCCCCAGTGAGTCTTTCCTTCTCATTAGGTGGCCAAAGTATTTGAGTTTCAACATCAGGATCTGGCCTTCTAAGGAGCAGTCAGGGTTGATCTCTTCTAGGACTGACCGGTTTGAATGCCTTGCAGTCCAAGGGACTCACAGGAGTCTTCTCCAGCACCATAGTTCAAAGGCCTCAATTCTTTGTCGCTCAGCCTTTCTTATGGTCCAACTTTCACAGCAATACATTGCAACTGGAAAAACCATGGCCTTGACTATATGCACTTTTGTTGGCAGGGTGATGTCTCTGCTTTTTAGTATGCTGTCTAATTTTGCCATAGCTTTCCTCCCCAGGAGGAAGCGTCTTTTAATTTCTTGGCTGCAGTCCCCATCTGAGGTGATCTTGGAGCCCAGGAAAATAAAATCTGTCACTACCTCCATTTCTTCCCCATCTATTTGCAAGGAATTGAAAGGGCTGGATGCCATGATTTTGGTTTTCTTAATGTTGAGTTTCAAGCCAATTTTTACACTCTCCTTCTTCACCCGCATCAAGAGGATCTTTAGTTCCTCTTCACTTTCTGCCATTAGAGTGGTATCATCTGCATATCTTAGGTTGTTGATATTTCTCCCGGCAATCTTAATTACAACTTTTGATTCATCTAGCCCTGCCTTTCTCATGATGTGCTTTGCATATAAGTTAAATAGAACCTTGCCAGACTCCTTTCCCAATTTTGAACCAATCAGTGGTTCCGTGTCCAATTCTCACTGTTGTTTCTTGACCCACATATAGGTTTCTCAAGAGACAAATAAGATGGTCTGGTACTCCCATCTTTTTAAGAACTTGCCACAATTTGTTGTGATCCACACAATCAAAGGCTTTAGCATAGTCAATGAAACAGAAGTAGATGTTTTTCTGGAACTCCCTAGCTTTCTCCATGATCCAGTGTATGTTGGCAATTTGATCTCTAGTTCCTCTTTGAAATCCTGCCTGTACTTCTGGTAGTTCTCGATCCACTTACTGCTGGAGTCTAGCTGGTAGGATTTAAAGCATAACTTTACTAACATGTGAAATGAGTGCAATGGTGCGATAGTTTGAACATTCTTTGGCATTGCCTTTCTTTGGAATTGGAATGTAAACTGACCTTTTCCAATTCTGTGGCCACTCTTGAGTTTTCCAAATTTGCTGGCAAATTGAGTGTAGCACTTTTACTGCATCATCTTTTAAGGTTTTGAATACCTCAGCTGGAATATTGTCACCTCCACTAGCTTTGTTATTGCTCAGATTTCCTAAGGCCCATTTCACTTCACATTCTAGGATATCTGGCTCGAGGTCAGTGACCACCCCATCGTGGTTATCTGGGACGTTAAGCTCGTTCTTGTATAGTTCTTCTGTGTAGACCAGCGGTTCTCAACCTGTGGGTCGTGACCCCATTTGGGGTCGAACGACCATTTCACGGGGGTCGCCAAAGAACGTAGTCCGCCATTTTTTCCCCCTTTTCCTTAGCTGTGCTACTCCCTCTTATTCTATTGGCTTTTGAAAGCCAATAGAATAGACTCTCTTGAATAGAGTCTAATTCTATTGGCTTTCAAAAGCCAATAGGAATTGTCCAGGCTGTCTCCGCCCTGCTGAGCCGACCAAAAGTCCCAGTCTGCAAACAGTGCTGCAAGTTGTCTGCAGCGAAGGCGAGCTGTCTGGAAGTTTCCACCCCTCCCTGCTGAGCAACTACTAAATGTAAGTAAAAGAGGGTCAGGGGTGGGAGGTGGGAGGCCGGTGGGCGCAGGGAGGGTTGCTGACACGCGTGGGGCCCGGCGGGTGCCTTACCTCCCTTGGGCTGGGCCAGCTGGTGGCCCAGCCAGTGGTCACCCTCTGCCGTCACTGCTGCTTTGCCATGGCCACCCAGGAGCGCCTGGGCCTGCCTGCCGCCGCCCCAAATGGGCCGTGGCCAAGGTAAGGCTAATGGGGCAGTGGCAGGCACTGGGAAGGCAGCTTGCATGCATGGGCCCAACTCTCAGCTGGCTGTCGGGAGCCGGACTGTGTGTAGCAGCCCCACCAGTTCCCCACCAATGTCCGGACTCCGACCCAACTCCCAGCTGACTGTCGGGAGTCAGGCTGTGCTCCTGGGGGCCATGCGGACATCGCTCGGTTGCTGGCTGCGTCCTCCCCATCTCCCAGCTCATGGCAAGCCCTGGGGCTTAAAACGCGCCCCCGATGCTGCCCCGGGCCGACTCAGTTGCGTGGGCGGCTGGTCCGAGCTGAGCCAGGTCTGGGCCGCTGCCTCCACGCCACGCTGGAGCTTCCCCCCGCCCTGCCCGGCCCACCTCCCTCACTGTCAGAGGCCGCCTTGGCCGTCTGGTGCCCGGTGTGGCCCTGGGGCTGGCAGGCAGGAGCGGCTCCTTCCCGGCTTGCTGGGCTCTACGCCTCGGAAGCGGCCAGGTGGCGGGGAAGAGGGCGATGCCCGCATGTGCGTCAGAGGCCAGCTGGACAGGCCAGGAGGGGAGAAGTGGTGCCTTCCGAGCGGAAGCTGGCGCTCCGGCCACACCCCTATCATGTGTGACGAGTTGGGGAAGGGTTTGGCAGTGAAGGGCTGCACAGCATGTAAAGGGGCTCCCACGATCCTGCCGCTGCGATGGCGCTCGGGAGGCTGGAGGGGCGGGCAGGTCCCGGGGGGCAGCTGGAAGAGGGCAAGAGGTGCCGGGATGAGGATGGGGGGCTCCAGACTACCATCCCCAGCAGCCATAAAAAGCACTGTGGAAGAGTGGGGAATGCTGGGAGTTGCAGTTCATCACCATTTGGGAAAAATCCTTCCTTCCTTTCTTCCATCCATCAATCCATCCATCCATCTCCTTCCCTTCCCCTTCAATCTGTCCTTCCTTCCTTCATTCCTTCCTTCTGAGCTGAGCTGGGACACCGAGCCAATCCCCACGCCTTCT
Source organism: Bothrops alternatus (assembly GCA_034064705.1). NCBI lineage: Eukaryota > Metazoa > Chordata > Lepidosauria > Squamata > Viperidae > Bothrops > Bothrops alternatus. The sequence continues at coordinate 16,620,182 of JARGCV010000016.1, read as the reverse complement.
GGTTGCCCGGCCGTGCTCCGCCCCCAGCAGCCCTAAAAAGCACTGTGGGAGATTGGGGAATGCTGGGAGTTGCAGTTCATCACCATCTGGAAAAAAATCCTTCCTTCCTTCCTTCCTTCCTTCCTTCCTTCCTTCCTTCCTTCCATCCATCCATCTCCTTCCCTTCCCCTTCAATCTCTCCTTCCTTCCTTTTTCCTTTAATCTTCCTTCTCCATCTCCTTGCTTTCCCCTTCAATCTTCCTTCCTTCCTTCCATCTCCATCTCCATCTCCATCCCTTCCCCTTCAATCTCTTTCTCCTTCCTTCCTTCCTTCCTTCCTTCCTTTCCCCTTCAATCTTCCTTCCTTCCTTCCTTCCATCTCCATCACTTCCACTTCAATCTCTTTCTCCTTCCTTCCTTCCCCTTCAATCTCCTTCCTTCTCCATCTCCTTCCTTTCCCCTTCAATCTTCCTTCCTTCCCCTTCCCTCCCTCCCAACATTTTTGAGCAAGGAAGAGTAAGCTTCTCCAGTGAGCACTGATATATTGTTTTTGTAATTCATCACTATGCTTTAAAATTATGTTCAATTTGAACCAATGAAAATACACCCTGCATATCAGATATTTACATTGCGATTCCAAACAGTAGCAAAATTACAATTATGAAGTAGCAGTGAAAATAATTTTATGGTTGGGGGTCATCATAACATGTGGAACTGTATTAAGGGGTCGCGGCATTAGAAAGGTTGAGAACCACTGGTGTAGACAATAACAAGTTGTAATATCAGATTTAGCCACAAGATGTGACTCACACTGTTTAAGATTTTTGTTTTTTTTTAAGTCCAAAATTTTTATACTCCTTTTTCAATTTTCCTTCTTTTGTATAAGTAAAAACCCAAATCTTCAATAAGAATAAGAAATCTTTTAGTCCTCAAATTTTAGAAAAATAAAAATCCAATTAGAATCAAGTTCTAACTCCCCTGGAGTCACCACTGTTTTTAGAGGGTGGGATAGAATTTCCGCTCCCTCTCTCCATAGTGGGGAATATACTTTGGGCAGCTTACATAGGTGGAAAAAATAATTAGGATTGAAGAGATGTTCAGATCTCACTCAGTCTCATCTGCACTGCTTTATAGGTGCCTGGCGGTAAGTTTGACTTCGGTTGTCTGCAGCCTAGTGACGGGCCATATTTCTATGGCCGGTCTTTCATCCACCTGTTTGGAGGGCTGCCCTAGATCAAGCGGAAGGGCTACTGCCCTCCCGTAATCAAGTGGGGGTCCCCTCCTTGCTTTTCACCCCTATAGAGTGACTTTCGACCCTTTCCAGGGTCCCCCAGCAGTGTGAAATCAGACATGGAAGATGAAGCTTGCCTTCTAGCAGCCGCAGCAGCAAACCGGAAGTCCTACAGTGAGAATTCTATATGCACAGAAATGGAAAGGTATATCAATCACAACAGAAGATTTGATGGAAAAAGTGATGGAGCTAGTACGGTAGGAATGGCAATATTGACAGCTTTAATTAGAGAAAATAACATATCCAGCTTTGTTTCTACTTGGAAACTGCCCTGGACCTTGTGCTCAAGACAGAAAGTAAAATGTTACAGCAAATTCAAAAGAATATTGATATTTTAGAACTTTGATGCTGGACTCTTTGAGGATACCATGTACAGTCAGAAAAGCACACAAATTATCCAAGTAAAAATAGATTCAGAATTTTCACTTGAGCTACAATTGAAAGGCTCAAACTACTATGTTTTCGACAAATCATGCAAAGATTTACCTCCTTTGAGAAGTCCCTTGTACAAGGAGAAGTTGAAGAAGATGATCAAGGTGAATGGATTCAGCTACAATAGAAGTGAATTTACTCTTGAAAGATTAAAAACTCAAGATGAAGAAATTCTATTTTTATGGTCAATAAGAGTCAACACTGATTTGATGACACTTATTCAAACAAATCATAAATTAGCACAATGTATGAAATCTGCCATTGTATATTTAAACATAACATGGCATGCAAAGGCTGATCTATTTAAACCTATGTTGCCTTTTAACCAAGATATTCATAAGATTTTCACTGTTGCTCATACCTGAAGTATTTGCCATTTCTGTTTTGCAGAAATCTAAATTTAAAGCCAGTTACCAAACTTACAGAGAGTCAAAGGATTCCATTTCAGATGCTTGTCATGCTGTTTAACTATAAGACTTGTTATTGAACTTACTACTTACTACTATAAGACTTGTTATTGAACTTACTACTTACTACTTTTTTCCTTTTTCAATTTTTTATTGTAAGTGAATGGGCAGTAACTGTTTTATTCTCACTGATGGCTTGCAAACCATTCTAGAGCCATTTTAAAAATGATATGAGGTATGTGAGTGTACAGTTGTGTGCAGAACTTTGATCAAAGTGTATGTTTAAATCCCTAAGTCAGACATGTCAAACACAAGGCCCGGGGCCAGATGCAGCCTGCAAACTGGTTTCATGTGGCCCGCAAAGCCATCCTGGAAACAGTGAGAGAACGGCCCCCACTTCCTTGGCCCTGGCCCAGGCTGGCCAGGAGCCAATATACAATTTTGTGGTGGCCATCTATGCTAAAATTCATTCAGTCTTAGCTCCACAAGGCCGTCTGGAAACAGCAAGGAACCAGCCCCTGCCGCATCAGCCCGGCCCCCTGGGTGCATGCTGGGGAGATATCACCCTTTGTGAGGAATGAAGAAATGCACCATTGCCTGGAAGTGGCGAGGAAATGGCCCTCGCCTACTTCACATATCTGGCTTGATGGGCTCTGGGGGAGGGGTTTCAGCAGGCAGTGCGGCGCTCTCCTCCTAGCGCTGAGAGCTGAGCCTGTGGCGTGAATCTGATGAGAAGTGCAATGCTGCCTAGCCCCCAGCATGCCCACTTTCAGCAGGCAGCAAGGTGCAAAGCTGGCGAGCTTTGCACCACCTGGCTCAACCTCTCGGCGCTGTGTGGAGAGTGTCCCGCTGCCTGCTGAAACTGGGCAGGCTGAGGGCTGGGCGGCATCATGCTTCTTTTTGGATTTGCGCTGCCCGGTTCAGCCTCTTGGCGCTGTGAGGAGAGCGCCCCGCTAACTGCCAAAACCGGACAGGCTGGGGGCTGGGTGGCATTGCACAGGTAACGTTGACTCTCACGCTGCTCATGAGAGCCAGAGCCCACCAAGCCAGATATGTGAAGTAGGTGAGGGCCATGTGCTGGCCACTTCCAGGTGATGGTGCATTTCTTCATTCCTCATGAAGGGTGACACCTCCCCAGCTGCGTTTCTTGCCCTTTTTTCCTCCCTCCTTCATTTCAAATATTTTCCCACCACTCTGTACTTAGGAAGGAAGAAAGGAAAGAAGGAAGGAAGGAAAGAAGGAGAGGGAGGGTCTGAGGGAAGTTCTGCCTTAGTCCTGCCCTGCTGCCCTTTCACCATCCCCTTGCCCCCTCCTCCTGGCCTATCCTGGGGGTCTCTCATCCTATTGCCAAGGAAGCTTTGGATACAAAGCTGGGTCTCCTCCCATGGAGAGAGAATGGGCCTCCCTCTGACTTTGCCCTCGTACCCATCATGAGCAACCTGAGAAAGGAGAGCAAGCACAGCAGCAGCAGCCTTGAGGAGGAGGTAAGTGCAGCTGGGCGCCCCCCTTGGGGAAGTGGGGCTGGGCTTGGTGCCGTGGGTGCTCAAGGGCCAGGCTGGGCATTTCTGCCTTAAATTTCTATTAATCCTAAACCTGTTTTAAAGCTTTATGCAATTACAAGACCATAATCTAATTTAACTTCAAATACACACATTATCAGTTCAGGTATCCCTTCCAAATATGTCCTAATTCTTTAATTTCATCATAAATCTTATTTATTTCTTCTTCCACAAATATCTCTCAATTAAAATAAAATATTAATCTATCCTATACATATCTAATTCATCAATCCATCATTTTTTTTGTTAACATAATAATAACGACCTTAAATCATTTGAGTCCTTTAGACAAGGTTCTGTTTTCATCCAATTAATTATCAAACCTAATATCATCCATATTATCAGACAAAATACATCATCTTATTAAAATCACATTCAATTAATTATTAATTCAATCCCAATCTAAAACATCTCTTCATTTTTCTTCATTCCATTATATAGTAATTTTCATACATTAATCACACATTTTTTCTTATTTTTATTCAAAAACTTAATCCTTAACTCAGTTCATAGTTCTAAAATGCCTTATATCCAATATATATAATTTTAAATTTCTCTTTTCAGTCTTATTCTAGGCTTTTTTTCCTGCCAAACAGGTTTCCACAACACTTCTCTTTCAACTGGTAAATCTCTCTTTGTTGCTTGTGATGATATTTGAGACAGTAATAAGCTTCCTGTCGTCTGGATTGGACCTCCATTTCTTTTATTCTTGCAACCTCGCTGCATTAAAGGTTCAAATCTCAATCTTTGTTTTTTCTGGTCCTCACAAACATAGATAAGATGCTTCTAGGATGAAATAAGTTCCTCTGTATCCTCAATAAAGTCATCTTTTAGTGTATTTTGGTTTGTAGAGTAGTCAGGTGTAATCTGAAAGTCACTTTTAAAGTTTGAAGAATAATCTCTGGTTCTTAGTTCTGTGGTGATCTCTTTCATTGTAACAAATTCATCTTTAATTTCCTTTAATTCCTCTTCTGGTATGTTTTGGTTTATAGCATAAACAGATGTGATCTGAAAGCCAGTTTGAAAGTTTGGGGTAGCATTGACTCTTCCTTCTATAGTAATCCTTTTCCTTATAGCACATATTTCTTCAGAAACCTCATAAATCTTTTCCAGTATAAGCTTGCAATTTAAATGAGAGTGGAGTTTCTCCATTTTAAAAGTAATCAAAGACAGTCTTTTCTTCTTTATTAATATTATTTATTTATTTTTTAATGAAGGCTGTAATTAAACAGTGTCCACCCTCTCAGTTCCCACAGCTGCACCAGCAGGAATATTTTGAAGGTCAGGTTTCTATCCAAAGAATAGTTGCAACATTGACTTTTCACCACTAGATGTCCTCAGTAAATAAAAAAACTTTTCCAGACACCATTTTCCCCCCTTTTTTCCTCTCTTTTAAAGAGTGGAGAAAGTAGTGTTCTTCCAATATTAGCTCTTAATAAAATTCAAAAAAATGGTTTTTTTTCTGTATCCCAAAGTGTGTAAAAATAGAGTGTAGTCCTTTAAAAGTTTTTATTCTCAACACCTCTCTTCCCACACATACAGAAGCCGCCCTTTCCAAACAGGGAAATAATTCCAACCCAAGTTTTTTCAGGCAAAAAAAAAAAAACCAAGTAAGGGAAAGAAAGGGGCTAAAAGGGTCTCACCCAGATCCTCTGCAGTGGGTCTAATATTGCTTAGTTGTAATTGTGACTTCGGCTGGTGCAGCAGGATAATCGGCCATCTTGCAGGACGATCGTTGCTCCGTCGGCCCTAAGGAAATAGCTGGAGCTGTGGGAGAAGCTGCCATTCTCCCACAGCCACCAGCAAGCCTCCTTCTCAGTGGTTACCCCTCCAGGACAACTTTCGACCCACTGGGGGGGGGTCTACCAACGCAGAAAACCTGGCCGGTCTGGAGACAAGTCACGAGATGTGACTGGTGTTGCCGCATACTGGAACCGGAAGTCCGGCCAGGCTGGGTATTTGATCTCTGTTGTCCAAGGCTCCTGGCAGCCTGCACCACCATCCAGCCCCTCCCTCCACATGGCCTGAGAGGAACAGTGAGGCTCCTCCAGTGGACCATGCTTTGGCACTTGCCCTGGTCCCAACCCCTTCTGCCAGAGACCCTCAGATATGTCCCACTCCTGCCCAGGCCCCCACAGACCCCCTTGATGTGAATGATGTAGAGCTGACCACGCCCACCCAGTAGGCCACACCCACTCCATCCACACCCACCCAGTAGGCCGCACCCACCCTGGCCATACCTACCCAGCCCCCCAAGGGCAACATTGATGTGGCCCTCAATGAAATTGAGTTTGACACCCCTGCCCTAAGTGAACAAAGGTTGACACAACGTCTGTATGACATCTTTCTGCATACATTTGAATATATACTTACTAGCTATGTAAAGTTCTTTACATACTTAAAATAAGAAATCATGAACATGATCCTGAAAACAAGAGTTGGAAGTCATAGGTAAAATAGTTAGTCTAGTTGTTATGTTAATTTGCATATGAGAGGCTATTTTTCTATTTTTCTAGTTTATTCTTTTTTTTAGTGACTATCATTTGTACTAAAAACATTGTCCCATTTTCTTATACTTTCTTATTCCAAAATGGTTTGGCTTTTGCCACATGATATTTTTAAATTTATATTGGGTGACACTTTTGAAGGACAGAACAGGACAGTTCTAAATGTAAATACTAATGCATTTAAAAATTCATGTGAGAATGTCATTATCTACTAGAAAAGAGCTTGATTTTACATCATTCTTATTCAGAGCTCTTTAAAAAATTAGCAGATAGTAAAATATAGCCAAACCCGATTGATCTTGAAAAAGTTATTGAGTGACAGCCCTGCTTACTACTAGGATTATAAATGATCAGAGTAGCAGGCTGTAGCTGTAGACTGGTAAATAAATATATATTAGAAGAAGGCAATGTCAAACCTTTACACAACTGCAAATAAACCAGCTTAGCTCAAGGAAACTTTGTATCATAATCATATCACAAAAAATTGAAAAACATCTTTGGATTGCAGGAAATTCAACAAATGCAATTTACATTAAAATCTGGTGGTGTTATTAAGCTAGTGTACTTGTGCTCATAAACTAGGTAACATTTTAATAATAAAAAGACAGATTCAAATAGAAGAATGAAGAATGCTGGACAGTACAAAGAACCAAAGACATGGTTGGCATTATCTCATTACGTTTTGAATGGAAAGTGTTGCTGAAATACTATACCCAAATCAACCCAAACGACCTTATGTTATATCCACCCTGTAATTACGGTTTGTAAATTATCAGGTCAAAAACTTTATTATTACCAAAGGTCAACAAAACAATAAACAGACAAGCAAACAAATACAAAAAAGACACATAAAGAAGAAAAATAGGAGAAATGTCTTCAGGAAGAATAATCTTTGGATCTTTTTAGATCTAGGTCCATGGTAGCGAACCTATGTCATGCGTGCCACAGGTGGCGCGTGGAGCCGTCCCTGCGGGCACGCGTGCCATCGCCCCAGAGGGAGGCGGGGCCAGGCTGCTCCCCTCTGCCTCTCCATGTGCACCTGCACTCTCTCTCTCTCTCTCTGCACTGTGAGTCGGAGCAGCTGCAAAAGCTGGGCGGATCTGGGCTGGATTGTGGATGCAGCTGCCAGCACAAGTCCAGGTAAGCCTGCAGAGTGATTTCGCTTGTCTCCATAGACGATCCAGGTGGCAGAGGCCTTTTCCAAGCCTCTGGAGCCCTAGTGGCCTGATCCGGGCTTCGGAAGCCTGGAAAAGGCCTCTGCCGCCCAGATCTATGGCTTCAGAGCGATTTTGCGCCTCCCCACGGCCGATCCAGGTGGTAGAGGCCTTTTCCAGATCTCCAGACTCCGGATTGGACTGCTGGGACAGTGCAAAATCACCCCGCGACCATGGATTTGAGCTCCGGAAGTTTGGAAAAGGCTTCTGCTGCCCAGATCGGCTGTAGGGTGTGTGTGAAATTGCTCTGCAGCCATAGATCTGGGCAACAGAGGCCTTTTCCAAGTGGTGGCAGCAGCAGGGCGATCCGTGCAAGGGGTGGGGGGGAAATGGCAGCAGCGGCAGGGTGATTCGTGTGGTGGCTCGGCCAGGGCTCGGGGAACCATTTTCTCAACCCAGTCCCGGCATGGCATAGAAAGTGTGTCCCCATGCGCGAGCACATCCTCACCCTGCCAGGCAAGTGGAGCCATGGCATCTGCGGCAGAAGAGTGCAGGCAGGCAGCGGAAGGCACAAGGAACCCTGATCCCAGGACAGCCCCTCCCCACTCTCTTCCTCCCCCCCTCAGAAGGCTCAGGAGTCTCCCCCCACTGCCCCCAGGGAAGAAAACCATTGCAAGACACTCTTCTGTTTTAACTTTTTTTCTTTGTCACTTTTTAGAGTTTTCATCCTGCTTTCGTGAGATGGCAACATTGACCCCAAGCCATCAGCTGAGCAAAACGCTCTCCTGCCCACTGCCCCACCCACCAGATACTCCCCCAACCCTGTCCGGCCTTCACAGGCATCCCTCCCCAGGAGCAACATTGAGCCGGCCACGCCTTCCCTGACCATGCTCAACCAGTCTGCCATGACCACCATAGCCACTCCCACCCAGTGGGCCACTCCCACCCAGCAGGCCATTCTCACCCAGCAGGCCACGCCCACCTGGCACCCAGCGATACATAAATGGGTTTTGGGTTGCAGTTTGGGCACTTGGTCTCTAAAAGGTTCGCCACCACTGATCTAGGTAATAGAAATTTCTAACTTTGTAAGTAATCTGAAAGTTCTTGTTGGCCAATAGAAAGGCTACATGGCTATCATCTTACCATGTATTATTGCTTAAAAAAGGAGAAAATAATAAGGCAAAATATACAGTTGAAAACACATGTGGAATTGTTTAGATTTCGTCCATAGTACAAAGGTGTAAACTACAAGTTATAGTTTTGTAATACCTACAGACGGAAGGATGCTATAATGACACCCATCAATATTTGGTACAGATCAAGGTGTAAGATGCCTGAATAGAAGTCAAATAAAATTGGGATTCTACCGAAACTGGGTAGCTGAACTTTATGTTGAACTGAAGTTCTAATTTCAGGAAGTATTGTGCAGCCAATTGTCTTGCTTAGTACTTATTTAGTGTACATAAGTTATCTGAGAATAATGTACAGTTTATTATTTTCTGGGTAAAGACATTCTTACAGCTGGGTTGGCAGTTACCAAAATGAGATTAGTCAATCCAGATGGAATCTATTTAAATTAAGGCAATAGTTCATGATGGCTACCTATTCTGCCAAAGTAATCCAACATTAGCATCTAGATTAGATTGTTCAAGAAACCAAAACTGGCCTGATGTTACTGTAAGGACCAAGTGTTTTCCCAAATAGAAATTATGCCAAACACAGTGTATTCACATTCCTAACCAAAACCCCTGTAATGTCATCATAAGCATTTTTGTATATATGTAAATGTATCAAGACATTACATTAAACAATGTAGGAGACATCGCAAGGCCTTGTTTTATTCCCTAATTAAGCCATTCATTTATCCTCACAGCTTACTTCCATATTCCTCTCATAATTACAGCCAGCAACTACCGTAGGCTTCAGCTCCACATTCCATAGTTCAAGACTATTTACTTTATCTTGCACTTCTGTGGATTTAAAGTTTACATTTTTTAACATCAATATATTTCACAATGACCTGTTGATATGCAAAATCTTGTTCTGCCCAGCATCAGGGTTCTGCCCAACACTTTTTCAAACATAGGTAACAAACTAATCCCCATTTAATGTTTGCGTTCATTTTCCTGATATGTAAGGAAACAATAACAGCTTTTATCCAGTCATTAAACACACATACAGCCTTTACCTACAAACAGACACGTGAAAGTGTGCGCATGCACACACGCGCACGCGCACACACACACACACACACACACACACACAGAGTACACGTTAAACTGGACCCTTCAAAGTCCGCTCCAGTCAAAGTGGCTGAACATGATTTTCTTATCAACATTTTTTTCTTGCCCATCAGCATTGAAACCATTGGTTACATTTTGTGTCATTATCCCTCCTGCACTCAAATCTTTTTTTTTTGAACTTTTATTTTTTATTAATTATATATTTGTAAATGTAAACATAGTAAACAAAGGAAAAAACCAGGTTGAGTGCAATTCTACTTAATACATTCATTTTGTACTTGTAAACATTCTTCACTCAGCATATCATGATTTAACTATAAGCTAGATACATTTTCTTTGATTGATGTTTCTCTTGTATGTAGTCTATCCATTTTTTCCAGTCCAACATATATTTTTCATTTGAGTGATCCTTCAGGTATGCAGATATTTTGGCCATTTCCGCCATATAATTGCATCTTCACCCTAAATCACCATAAGGGCTCTTACACAGGTGATTGGTCAATTGAGGCTTTGGTCAATTGAGGCTTTTGAAGAATGGTGTGCCATTTCTGCTCATTTTGGTTAGTTTGGCACAAGTTTAATCAAACCCTATTCCACCCAAGCATGTCTACATTATTATTGGCAAGCTAAGATGTATCATCTAGCAATTATTTTGCAAGCTAACTACCTGTTGCATGCCACCCCCTTACTAAGAGATATATGCAGGACATTTGATAGTTATCTCTCACAAGATGAACTGATTACAGATAAGTCATTACTTACTCATGCAAAAAGAATTTAAATGTAGAGAATTTAAAGAAGCCATTAAAATAGTTCCAAGAGCCGGTATCAAATACAAGAACTATTTACTATTTCTTTTTTATTAATTTATTTCTTTTTATCAATAAGAATAAAAATCAAAACAGAAAAAAGAAAAAAAAATCTTGTGTACAAAAAAACAAGAAAAAAATCCTCTCTGTTCTATGTAGTGCTTCATGCGTGATATCCAAAGTGGCACGTTTATCAGCTAATCTTCTTTTATACTGCAATTGATTGCCTAATACCATGAATTTTAAAACCAGGGTTAACTTCTACTTTGTCATACCACAGATAAGCATGCAACCCAAATCTCAAATCAAGGGGTCTAATAGCCTTGAATTTTTTTTAAAGTTATCCAATCTTTTAGCCATACCAGACAACAAGCATCATAATATAATCTAAGATCCAGCAAACCCAGACTCCTCTATCTTTAGAATCTTGTAGCAACTTCTATTTAATTCTTGGCTTTTTATCTTGCCAAATAAATTTAAATATATCTTTCTGCCACTGTTTGAAAGTGGAATCTCTGATCAATATCAGTATAGTTTGAAATAAAAATAAAATTCTAGGTAATACATTCATTTTAATTACTGAAATTCTTCCCATTAATGACAAATCTAATTTTTGCCATCTATTTAAATTCAACTTTATCTCCTTCCATATTTTACCATAATTATTTTTGTAAATCTTAGAATTTTCCTCAGTGAGTGTCACCCTCAAGTAATGTACATTTTTCACAACTTTAAAACCAGTTTTAAATTCCAATTTCTTCTGATCTCTCATCTTTATGTTCTTAGTCAGTATTGTCATCTTTAATTTATTTATTCTTAAACCCACCATTTCTCCAAATATTTTAATCTTCCTCATAACATGTTCAATGTTCTTTAGTGGGTCTTGCACAATCAATGCCAAATCATCAAATGCACTTAATTTGTAATTATGTGTTTTAATTTATAGTCCTTTTGCTCTGTTATCCTAGCTAATATCTCTATTTAACAATTCCAACACTAGAATAAATAATAAAGGGACTATAGCAGGGGTTCCCAACCCCAGTCCATGGACCAGTACCAGCCCGCGGCATGCCAGCAACCAGTCCACCCAAACAAGCAAAGCCCCATCCGTGGTATGCAGGCAGCACACAAAACCACGCATCCTTCAGTCCGTGGAAAAACCTCTTTCCATGGAACTGGTCCCTGGTGCCAAAAGGTTGGGGACCTCTGGGATAAAGGACACCTCTGTCTTGTTCCTTTCTGGATTTCATATGGTAAAGCCTCCATTCAACATAATTCAAGCTTTCTGGAGTGTATAGATGGACTTGAGACCCTGTATAAAAACACAATCCAAAATCCATCTTTTCCACTACTTTAAACATAAGGGCTCAGTTCAAGTTGTCAAAAGGTTTTTCTGCATCCAGAAAGACTAATGCAACCTGTTTGTCATTAGATTGTTGTAAGTACTCAATTATATTCAAAATTACTCTTACATTATCTTTTAGTTGTCTTTTAGGTAAGAAACCACACTGGCCTTCATGTATATAATCCTGTAAAACTTTTTAAAGTCTTTCAGCTAAAATAGATGTAAAAAGTTTGTTGTCATTATTAAGGAGAGAAATTGGCCTGTAGTTCTTCACAGAATTTAAATCCAGTCCATCTTTTGGTATTAAAGAAATGTAGGTATCCTTCCAAGAATCTGGTATAGGGTTCTCTTGTAAGATAGAATTCATTAAGTCCTTCATTGGAAGAAGTAGTTGATCTTTGAAAATTTTATAGAATCTAATTGGTAGGCCATCTAGTCCCAGAGCATTGCCTGTTTTAGCTCTTTTAATTTCTTCTATTATTTCAAAAGTTGTTATTGGACTATTCAAAATTTGCCTGTAGTTTTCTGATAGTTTAGGAAGATTTTTAGTTGTTATACAGTATACAGAGCTCCATAGTAACAAGAGATTTCTTGTTCTTTGTATAAACTGGTATAATAATTCCCCAAAAGTCTTTTAATGTTTTTGTTATCCATATAGGTCTTATTCCCCTCTTGAAGCTTGGTTATCATTTTCTTTTCTATTTGTTTTCTTAATTTGTATGCCAACCATCTCCCTGGTTTATTTGCATGTTCAAAAAAGTGCTGTTTGAAATATTTAAGTTTCTTTTCAGTATCTGAAACAGTCCACAAAGAAATTTGTTGTTGCAATAATTTAGTTGGTTAAGTATGTTAGGATCTTTCTGGTAAATTCTGGCGTTCCCTCTCCTAAATTCTTGTAGCACATTTTGGATTTTTTCATCCATCTTCCTCTTAATTGCTGTATTGTATTGTATAAAATATCCTGGTATCACAGTCTTACAAGCATCCCAAACTGTTGTCAAAATGGTTCTCTTACCTAAATTATTATTAAAATAGCCTTGAAGTACCTGTTTACATTTTTTAGCAATATGTGGTCTCTGCAAAACAGACTCATTTAATCTCTATTTAAAAGACTGCAGACAAAATTTAAGATGTAAAGACACTGGATTATGGTCAGAAAAAGTTTTTGGAAGAATAATAGCTTTAGTTGCTTTGTGATGCAAATTTTTTGTAATACAAATCATATCCATTCTAGAAAAGGATTTGTGTCTCTCTGAAAAGAAGGTCAAGTCTTTTGTTAATCCAAACAAACCTAAAGTATTGGTCAGCTCAAAAAAAGTTTGGGGCAGTTTCCCTTGTGTTTCTTTAATTACTTTATCAGCTGATCTATCCAGTTGTGGGGTTACTACACCACTGTAGTCTCCAATTAACACCAATGCTGAAAAGTAAGATTAATATTTGTATCTTAAATATTTTCTGCATTATCATTGTTATGTTTATCCATTATGATTTAACATGTTTACAAGACTGTAACATATGATCAGACCATTAGTCCATACATTCTCCCATTTATCCAGTATTATGTTATGTCCACATTTTTTTTGCCTACTTTACTGTACAATCTTTGATATACCGGTATCATTTTCCAGATTCATCTTAAATAACAGGGTTAAGTAAGTTGACATCCAGCTTGATAGCCAACCAGCTGATGCTATCAAAATCTCAACCCAATGCCTTGATTGGCAGTTGGATGCAATTCAAAATGTTGGTTATTACCTGTAAAGCTGTTCAGAAGAGATTGAGGAGCTGTAGTTCCCTTATAGTTTTTACTTATTTCACATTGACAGAATTGTCATGCTCCAGTTCTGTTGATTGCACAATGTTACCTTGGTGTCCCAAGAAGCAGGCCTTCTCTGCAATAGCAACTGTTCTCTGGAACATGATTTATACCAACATTCATATGGGCTCTAGCCTGACCTATTTAAATCCTGGTTTTGTCTCTAGATCCTGGGTCGAAGGAGATAATAGGCCTCTTGTGTAATATTCTGGCTTTTCTGAAAGACTGCTTTTTTTAATGAACTTCCAATTTTTTTGTGGTTTTATTGTATTCTTGCTGTATATGTTATAAGCTGCCCTGAGTTGAAACATATTGGGCCAGCTCTTACATTTCATGAATAAATAGTTTTTATTTGCATTTTTACTTGGGGGTTGCTTGTGCAAGAACACTCTTAGCATATAGCACCTGTGGATTCATAGTATTGTAGTTGAAACTTGTTAACTTGTCAGGTTATTCATTTTATTGCTCATACTGCAACTTAATTGAAAGATAAAAAGGACAAGTATAGAAAGTGGAAAGAGGGGCACATAACTAAGTCAGAATATCAGCAAATAGCCTGAGCCTGCAAAGATGAAGTGAGGAAAGCCAAGGCTCAAAATGAACTAAGGCTTGCGACCAAAGTCAAAAATAACAAAAAAAGCTTCTTTTAACATGTAAAAAACAAGAAAAAAGTGAAGGAAATGATTGGTCTATTATTGGGTGAAAGTGGCAAGAAGGTGACAAGCAACAGGGAGAAAGCAGAACTATTTAACTCATTTTTTGCATCTGTCTTTACACAAAGGGAAAAAACAGACCAACCTATCAAAAATAATGCCATAAAAAACAGAATAGAATCACAAGTTAAGATAGGCAAGAAAATGGTAAGTGAGTACCTGTCCAGCCTATCTATACGAGTTTAAATCGCCAGGACCAGATGGATTACACCCCAAGGAACTGGCAGATGTGATCTCAGAACCACTGAACTATATTTTTCAAAGATCCTGGAGCACTGGGGAGCTACCAGAGGACTGGAAAAGAGCTGATGTAGTTCCCATCTTGAAAAAAAGGAAAAAAAATGGACCCAGGAAATTATAGACCTATCAGCCTGACCTCAATACCTGGGAAGATCCTGGAAAAGATAATCAAACAATGAATCAGCGAACACCTAGAGCAGTGGTTCTCAACCTGTGGGTCGCGAACCCATTTGGGGTCGAACGACCATTTCATGGGGGTCGCCAAACAACGCAGTCTGCCATTTCCCCCCCCTTTTCCTTAGCTGTGCTACTCCCTCTTATTCTATTGGTTTTTGAAAGCCAATAGAATAGACTCTCTTGAATAGAGTCTAATTCTATTGGCTTTCAAAAGCCAATAGGAATTGTCCAGGCTGTCTCTGTCCTGCTGAGCCTGCCAAAAGTCCCAATCTGCAAATGGTGCTGCAAATTGTCTGCAGCGAAGGCGAGCTGTCTGGAAGTTTCCACCCATCCCTGCTGAGCAACTACTAAAAATGTAAGTAAAAGAGGGCCAGGGGTGGGAGGTGGGAGGCCGGCGGGCACAGGAAGGGTTGCTGGCATGCATGGGGCCCGGCGGGTGCCTTACCTCACTTGGGCTGGGCCAGCTGGTGGTCTAGCCAGTGGTCGCCCTGCGCCGTCACTGCCGCGGCTGGCCAGGAGTGCCTGGGCCTGCCTGCCGCTGCCCCGAACGGGCGGTGGCCAAGGTAAGGCTAGCGGGGCAGCAGCGGGCGCAGGGAGGGTTGCTGGCATGTGTGGGGCCCGGCAGGTGCCTTACCTCCCTTGGGCTGGGCCAGCTGGTGGCCCAGCCAGTAGTTGCTCTGTGCCGTCACTGCCACTTGCCGCAGCCACCCAGGAGCACCTGGGCCTGCCTGCCGCCACCCCGAATGTGCGGTGGCCAAGGTAAGGCTAGCAGGGCAGCGGTGGGCGCAGGGAGGGTTCCTGGCGCGCATGGAGCCTGCCGGGTGTCTTACCTCCCTTGGGCTGGGCCAGCTGGTGGTCACCTTGCACCATCACTGCCGCTTGCCGCGGCCGCCCAGGAGCGCCTGGGCCTGCCTGCCGCCACCCCAAATGGGTGGTGGCCAAGGTAAGGCTAGTGGGGCAGCGGAGGGCACAGGGAGGGTTGCTGGCGCGTGTGGGGCCCAGCGGGTGCCTTACCTCCCTTGGGCTGGGCCAGCTGGTGGTCGCCCTGCACCGTCACTGCCCCTTGCCAGCTACGCCTCAGCAGGCGCAGGGGGCGGCACACTTTACCATGCTAAGGGTCTGGATGGAATGAGGCTGCTTATGGATATCAGCATGTTCCTTAAAAAATGTCAGGGTGTGACTCAATTAACCAGACAGCTGGGATGCAGGTATGGTTGCTTGTCAGTAAACTGTGAGTGGGAATGAATGGATGGATGATGGATGGATGGATGAATCAATAAATCAATGAATGAGCCCATCTTCTCTCAACTTTCCTGGGATATAAACTTTTACAACATCTAAAGAAAAAGTATAGCTTAGGTTTGGAGCAGTGGGGATAGGAAGCATTTCTGCTTGGCTTCAACTGCTTTTCCCAAATGCAGACAGCAACCCTGTCTTCATTCCCTTACTGGGTGAGGGTGAAGAAGTGAGGGAGGAGAAGGGAGCATTGGTGTTTATCATCTGCTTAGGCAGTTCAATTAGGAGAACCTTGAAAAATTATAAAGTAATTCAGTACAGGAGAGTAGGACCCTGTCTGGAGCCAGAATTGGAATAATTTCATTCTCATTTGATTCCCAAACCCAAAGCCCATTCAGGTTGTTAGAATTAAACCTGTATTTGTTTCTCCCTAACTTTTCCCTGGAATAGTATTTTGACAGCTTCTCCTGTTCACCATATAGTTAAAATATACTCCACTCCGTACTAATGGTGACCTCCTCCAGAACCTTCATGTAGAAATTAAATAAGAGGAGATAGATGATTGAGCTTTGCGGCACACTATTCAACGGAGGACCTTAAGCTACCACCCTTCCCTCCGCCCCCCAGTTGTGAGCTTCCAGTTACACACAGAAAGCCAGCTTCTATTATTGACTCAAAGTATTTATTGTAGCTATAAATCTTTATATAGCACCAGCAAGCTATAAATTCAAAACTTTTTGTATATAAAATAAGCAGAAGAACTTATTTTTGCAAAAGTCTGGTCTCAAATTCAGGAAGTTCCAATAATAACCAATTTCCAGTCCAAAATAATCCAGGTAGGCTACCACACCATACAGACAATTTAACAATCATTGTGTGCCATCAAGTCAGTGTCAACTATTAAATAGATTTTTTCCCCACGAAAGTCTATCCCTAACCTGTTTTTCAACATTGTAACGGAGTCCAACCATTTTGCCACTGGTTGCCCTCTTCTCTTTCGTTTCACCTGTCCCAGGATTAAAGCCTTCCTGGAGAGCTGGGTCTTCACATGAGGTGTCTGAATAATTTGAGCCTGACTTTTTGTGCACAATTGAGAACTCAAGAATTGATTTGTTTGATGAGCCATTTGTTTGTTTTCTTGGCTGTCCATGGTATTCTCAATTTTCTCCAACAACAAAGTTCAAATGTGTCAATACTCTTCCTTTCGCACTTCTTCAAAGTCCAATTTTTATTTTCATAGATTATCTCAGGGAATGCCATTAGTTGCAGTATTCTGATCTGTAGGTGTAGGAACATCATGGTATCTGAATATTTTTTCCAAGGCCTTTCGGGTTGCACTATCAAGTGCTAGTTGGGGCTTATTTCCTGACTGCTTGTTTCTTTACTATTGGTGGTTGCTCCTAAAACATGGAAGCTATCCACTACTTTAATACCTTCATTATCGATTTTAAGGCTGGTTCTGCTGAAGTGTGGTTTCTTGACCTGCATAAAAGTTTTACATAAGAACAATGAGATGTTCTGAGATTGCTATTTTTCTAAGCATTCCACAGCTTACAGAGAGAGATAAGGAATGAGAATATTGTTCACGGCAACTATCTCTTTTGTGTAGCTTAATTGGCTGGGTCACACTTCGTTCAAGTAGATGGCTGGGTTTCCTTTGCTCTTCTCTTCATAGTGTACAATGTGTTGCTGGGCTCAGGACCTTAACAAGCTCAATTGCTTTAACCAATACCTGGCTTTTCTCATGGGTGCTCTCTTCAACTAACTCCCTTTGTGTAACCCTGTGGCTCAGTCTAATCAAGTTTTTTCACTTCTTCTCAGCAGTTTCATGTAAATATTAAATGGATCTCAGCTTTGTAAGGTAGGCCAAACTAAGACCTAATAGCATATAGGTCAGTGATTGTGAACCTTTTAGAGACTGAGTGCCCAAACTGCAACCCAAAATCCAATTATGTATCATTGGGTGCCAGGTGGGCATGGCCCATTGGGTGGGCGTGGCTGCGGTGGTAACGGCAGACTGGGTGGGACTAAAAAGTTCAATCAATCAATTCCAACTTTGCAAGATCTTTTTTTTTCCCACGAGAAGTTGAAATTGATTGATTGATTGAACCTTTTTTTTTCACATGGCGGTGGAGGCCTAAAGCGAAAAGGTTTTATAAAACCCAGCTGAAGGCCTAGGACTGAGGCGACGGCGCACGTGCCCGCACAGAGGGCTCTGCATGCCACCTGTGGCACGCGTGCCATAGGTTCACCACCATGGCTCTAAGCTGACAGCTAAAGCTGACCAATCTGAACAGGGAAAAAACAAGACTTTTAAAAAAAAAGATTGGAAACTTTTTATGGACTTTTTGCTAAAGGTGAAAAAAACAGAACGGATGATTTATAAATTAGAAAGGGTTAAAGAGGGAGGGGAAAGAATAAGAGGGCAATTACCTGATAGAAAGGTAGAACTCAAAATTCTATTCTTTTCTAATTCTTATTATTTTCATTTTTTAATATTTTATATATTTTTAATAATTTAATAATTCTAATATTTTGAATTAAAAAAAGATGTTGTTTGGACGTGTTTTCTCATGACTTAAGGATACTCACATCTTTCCTAACACCTCCCACTCTCTGCTGCTGCAAGGTGCCCTTGCATGAGCTAGTATTTAGACATTTTTGTTTTTTGCACGCCTATCTATTCCTGCAATTGCATGGAGAAATTGCCCAAATGTTTTACTCATTCTAATACCAGAAGCAGATTAGTCTCCATATAAGTGGTTCAGATTAGTATCATGGGAAGAGAAAGTTATTAACTATTGAGCAAATTAAGTCACACCCTGCATTAAATGCTATGACTTCATGGTAGATAAAACCATACAAAGATTAGATTTCTGCTTTAATGTGTAAAAAAGATTGTTGCTAGTGCTCAGTCCCCATGAAAATCAGACTAGCTCAGCTCTGAGACATTTCTCATGTGTGATGTAGATTCTATAACTATGATAATTATGACTTAAGAGGTGTGGCCCTTGTCAATGCAGGAAGTATCTCCATCTGAGCTTAATCAGAACTCTGCTCACTGTGTATATGAAGATGATATGTGGAAGATTCTAAACCAGATATGTCAAACACAAGGCCCGGGGCCGGATGCGGCCCACGAAGTGGTTTCATGTGGCCGGGAGCCAATGTACAATTTTGTGGTGGCCATCTATGCTAGAACGCATTCAGTCTTAGCTCCACAAGGCCGTCTAGAAACAGTGAGGAACCAGCCCCTGCTGTGTTGGCCCTGCCCCCTGGGTGCATGCTGGGGAGGTGTCACCCTTTGTGAGGAATGAAGAAATGGACCATGCCTTGGCGCTTGCCCCGGTCCCACCCCCTTCTGCCAGAGACCCTCAGATCTGTCCCACTCCTGCCCAGGCCCCCCACAGGCACTCTTGACGGGAACAATGTAGAGCTGGCCATGCCTACCCAGTAGGCTGCACCCACCCTGGCCACATTCACCCGGCTCCCTGAGGGCAACTGCAATGCTGATGCGGCCTTCAATGAAATTGAGTTTGACACCCTGTTCTAGACTGAATGAGTGATGTATCTTGAGAGCCAGAGCAGATTTTAAATATGCAGACTCTGCTTTTGTGTGAATATATGGAAATTCAAAGATTTTCTGGATGCATTTCACCAAAAAAACAAAACAAAAAAAACTATACACCGAGGCACTTTGCTTTAAGAGTACATCCAGTGATCATTTCCTATAACAATAGTGTGTAAAGGAGTGAATTGGACAGATATACAGAGAATTTTCTTCTGAGGTTAAATTAGTTAATAAGTAAATTTATTTATTTATTTATTATATTTCTCTCCCACTTTCTGCCTATCAAGAACATGGACATTAAGACAGCTAACAACGTATTCAATAAAAGATACACAGTCAAGATTTGAATAAATTTATCCTGATCAATAAACCCTGGGAAAAATAGATCTTCTTAAAAGAAAGCAACAGCCAGATATCCTTGTTCAGCTGAAATATTTGCCTGCAGAATTTCTTCTGACTTTGGGATTTAGAATTTGTGAATAATAAAGCTTGAATTCCAGTACTGAAAAGGCCCTTTCATGAGTAGGTGCCACTAAAAGGCAGAGCAATATCTCCTCCAAGGATCTCAATGTATAAACAGAGGGGAACAAGTCTTGCAGAAGGAATAAAGGAACATAAATAAAGGAATAAAGGAACATTGCTAAAAATGGCCCTCTGAAAATGGGGAGAAAGTTCCAACCCTTTCCTACCCCATGTGAGGTTGGTTTTCAATATCAGAAGGGGTCAAAGGAGGAATGCCTGGCAGAAGCCTTGATCCAAACCATCTTGGTACATTTCTTCAGATTTGCTGCTGTCATTCCTCAAATTGGAAAAGTTGAATTCCCTCCCACTGATTTCAAAAGAAAGGAATATGATAAAATAGAAAGTGAAAACGTAGAAATATTATTCATTCCTCACTTCCATTCTACCAGCTCCTACAGGATTTTGGATCTCTAAATTATTTTAATATTAGCCATTATGAAGACAACATGATTGCTTGGTCTATTCTTCTTGTCTTAAACAGTATACTGTTAACTTTTATAGGGTATGTGTTTTTCTCATATTTTATATATTTACTTTCCTGTACTTTTTTTTCCTACTAACTTTCACTCAATGGAATGAAATATCATTTTCTTGACAGGTTTTTTTTCACAGAAGAAAATTTCAGAGAGTTTCATAGTTGGAGTACAGTGTTATTTCACTTATTTAGCAAATTTGAGATATTTAGCAAAATTGTTTTGCTAATGAATGTGTTTCAGTGTTCAATCATCTTTCCAATTGATCGAGGCACCCTGGCCTGGATTTTCAATTTTCTATTAAATCCTGAAAGAAGTCATCAAAAAGAAACTTCTATGGACTTTTGGTAGCAAGGCTGTTGTCACTAATAAGGTTTTGTTTTTGTGAAATTAGTAAGAATTTTTAGTTCCTCTAAAGAAATATGGAAAAATAATCCACTCGATTTTTATAACAACAACTTTCAATATTGGGCAGGTTTTAAAAGACAATTATGGCCCAAACTACCCATAATTCTTTAACTGACAATGTCAGGGACTCAATTTAGGTTCTTCTGTATGTTGCCAGTCACCCTCAACCTTTTTTAACCAATGCACAGTTTTCAGTATTTTTACATTTGTAATAAACTTACCAAATGTCCCTATACATAAATGGTTGCTCTTAAGTTGAGTGTTACATTTTGGTATTTTTAACCATTATATTTGTAATGAATTTAAGTTCTAAACTCAAGTGTGCCAAGCAGGATATCTAAATAGGATATCAAACATGCAAAGATTCATGCTTTAAAGTTGATAGCTTCAGATTTTGATCTCTGGTTTCTGATATATCCAAAAGATTTTCTTATTTTATAAAAAAACAATTGGTTGTGCTGAAACTTGATTCAACTAATTAAAACATTGGGGAAACTAGTAGCATTAATGAACAGTTGTCCACAGTTCTAAGGGCATCTTCATGTTCTGCCAGAGTTAAGCATTCATCTTCATTAAAATCAGCTTTCAATTTACCATTATATCATAGTTCAAATTATTATCTTAATTGTAACATCTACATGACATATATTTACTGTAAACGGGTTCATCATGTGCACATCTAGGTTGCTAAATCAAGTCCTTATATCAACTCTCAGGATGTGTAAGTGGTTTCCAAATTATCTATGTCAGTGCTTCAAGAGCACCTTTGGAAACAATAGAAAATTGGTACCTAGCACGGATGATGTTGCCTAGTTGTCTAATGAATCATCAGTAAGCAATCAACCAAAGGTCAGAGAACATCAAGGACTCCATGCATCTTTGGGAATTGTTCTGAGAATTGATGTTGGAAAATTGCTGATAGATACAGAGGTAATATTTTTGCAATTGATCAGTGTTATTAGCTTGGAATAGAACCAATATTAAACAACATACAAATGAGAGATAAAAGAGGAAGTAATGAAAAAGAAGCTTGGAGTTTCAAATTGGGTTAATTAAACTCTTAAATAGATCAAATTAAAACATATTTTGCATACTTCATAATTCACATTAGAAATCTATTTTGCTTTATCATGACACAGTTTTCATATGCTTTCAATTAAGTAAAAATACTCCCATTTGTGTAATAACTATGGCACATTCTCATACAAGAGCTAAATTAGGCTGACCAACTAAACCTCTCGTGTTCTCATTGGTAAGACTTCAATGAGTAATTACTAATATTACTTCTGGTTTGGTAATATATTTATTAACTAGTAATTACTGATTACTAACTTACTATTAAATACTGATATATTTTTTAAAAATACAATTGAACTGTAATGTTTTACTCAATCTTGTAATACCCACTAGAATTATTTTAAACAGTTGACCCTAGTTTGTAATATTATCCAACTGATATTTATAATAACATACGGTTCTGTGAAAAGTATTCATCATCTTTTAACTTTTTTAAGATGATAAAGTTCATGCAACAGAATGCAGCCAGTGAATTTTCCTCCTTACTGCTCCTATCACACCCTCCCCCATCCAGCAGCAGCCCCTTACCTGCTTTCTGGCTTGGGACTTGCAACTTCCCGCCGACTTGTCCATTGATTTTCCTTTGGGGAATTTGACAGGAGGTGTTGGAAATTATATCCATATGATGAAGGCTGAATGTGGCAATGCTGAGGTATGGTTGTGCGGTGGCACTGAAGCAATCATAACTTTGCAAATTTCAATCGCACATGAGCAGTGGTGGGATTCAGCCGGTTGTTAACATATTTGAATCCCACCACTGCACATGAGTAATGGGTCATGGATTTTGGGCTCATTTTGTCAGCCCATTTGAGGTAGGTTGATTGAAAAATTGTAGCCCTATGATGTAATATTTACCAAATTGAACATTACAAACAGACAAATATATGAGTTTTAGTAGTATATAGATTAACAATATACCATCAGGCCTCTCAGAGTGAATAGTACTCAAAATGCTACTGAGGAAAAAGTCAGGATTCTTTTGAATACTAATGGTGTTTAAGAGGTTGGTGAGCTAGATTATAGCCTTCAGGACATCTTGTTGCTGAAGTTGATATGCAAACAAAAAAAATAAAGCTGAAAAGACAGAATTACAGTGGGAACCTGGAATGTAAGAAGCATCAACATTAGGACGGTTACAGTGTTCCGGTTTTGCGATGTTCTGTCAAGCAAAGTCAAAGGGGAAGCCAGATTCACTTAACAGTCATATCATTAACTTTACAATTGAAGTGATTCATTTAATAACTGTGGCTAGAAAGGTCATAAAATGGGGCAAAATTCACTCAACAAATGTCTCACTTAGCAACAGAAATTTTGGGCTCAGTTGTGGTCATAAGTCAAAGACTACTATGTAGATAGTTTTTATTTATCAACCTCAATTGGGACCTTCAGGTCTGTTATTAAGTGAAGCGGTTGCTAAATGGAAAAACACATGATCAAGAATATGTTTATTTTCTATCTTTTAAAGTATAATGTGACAAAGAAATAATCTTCCAGTATAGGATAATAATACAGTTCTTAGAAAGAGAGGAAAAGAAAAAAAATTTTTCCTGTACCCCAAAAAATATAAAAGTAAAATATAGTCTTTAAAATTTTGTTCTATTTTTATAGAACGTAGTTCAAAGGCCTCAATTCTTGTGTGCTCATCCTTTCTTATGGTCCAACTTTCACAGCCATACATTGCAACTGGGAAAACCATGGCCTTGACTATATGTACTTTTGTTGGCAGGGTGATGTCTCTGTTTTTTAGTATGCTGTCTAGTTTTGCCATAGCTTTCCTCCTCAGGAGCAAGCGTCTTTTAATTTCTTGACTGCAGTCCCCATCTGTGGTGATCTTGGAGCCCAGGAAGATAAAATCTGTCACTACCTCCATTTCTTCCCCATCTATTTGCCAGGAATTGAGAGGGATGGATGCCATGATCTTGGTTTTCTTGATGTTGAGTTTCAAGCCAACTTTTGCATTCTCCTTCTTCACCCACATCAAAAGGCTCTTTAGTTCCTCTTCACTTTCTGCCATTAGAGTGGTATCATCTGCATATCTTAAGTTGTTGATATTTCTCCCGGCAATCTTAATTCCAACTTTTGATTCATCTAACCCTGCCTTTCTCATGATGTGCTCTGCATATAAGTTAAATAGGCAGAGCGACAGTATACAGCCTTGCTGGACTCCTTTCCCAATTTTGAACCAATCAGTGGTTCTGTGTCCAGTTCTCACTGTTGCTTCTTGTCCCGCATATAGATTTCTCAAGAGACAAATAAGATTGTCTGGTCCTCCCATCTCTTTAAGAACTTGCCACAATTTGTTCTCATAGAGTGGAGAGATCACAAAGGAAGGGATTACAAAAGAATAAATAGCCACACAATGTAGAGCAGGGATCCTCAACCGTGGCAAGGACCCCTGATGTAGAGTATACCAGTATATTTGTTTAGCACTCTGAGGATGTCAGTGCCAGCAGTTTTGATGCATATTCCCCACTATGTGCCTGCTTACTCTCTTGTAATCTCTTCCTCTCTAATTCTCTGCTATGCAAGGAGAAAGGGAGAGAAGCAGCAGGTCAGGCACATTACAATGTGCATTGATTAAAATGATGTCATGTGATCCTGCAAAGATTGTAAATGCGGGCATTGGTTGTAAAGTTATTTTTTCAGCATTGTAACTCTGAACAGTTGCTGAATGAAGTAGTTGATAAGAGAGGTATACTTGAAAGATTATGGGCAATCCTTTAATAGTATGATTATACTGATCATAATAGTATAATGCGGTAAATTGATGAGGTTTATGATAAAACTCAATTTGAAGTCAAAAGAACACACAAGCAAGATGTGCTCCTTGTGGTTGAAGACTGTGATGCCAATGCTGGAAGTATTAAAGAGGAAAATGTAGTTGGATTGTTCGCTCCATGAAGGAGAGAATGACTTGCCAACTTTCACCAATCCAATGATTTATTAATTGCTAACACAGTCTTCAAATAATCAAAAGAATGCTTATATACATGCATGTCACTGGATAGAGTAGACATTGTGCTGGACTGGATTGTAGCCAGCTAGAACTGTATTAGAGTATTTAGCATTTACAGGGTTAATGTTGTATCATTGAGAGAACTGTATGTTAGAACGTTTAGCATTTAAAGGGTTAAATGCTGTTTCCTTAAGAGGTGGCTTATGGGTAATGTAGTTCAGTGTTAATCAGACCCATTTCTTATCTAGACCAGGGCTTTTCAACTTTTTCACCCATTGTACCACTTTTAGGATATGGCAGTATCCGAGTACCACCAGTCGCCTAGCAAGGTATCAAAAACTTGATGACCAAAAAAAAAAAAAAAAGGAAAAAAGTGATAAAGTACAGATAGTCCTCGACTTACAACAGTTCACTTAGTGATTGTTCGAAGTTACATTGGCACTGAAAAAGTGCCCCTCAAGCCATAGCCGAGCAAGACACCTGCTTGCCCACCTGGCTGTGCTTGTCACGACGTCCTATCTTGGAGCTCCGCAAGGAAACAAAAGCCACAAAACAGGAACGATAGACAAACGAAAATTTACTACGATCCGTCGAAGGAAAAAGTCGGCACTGAGAGTTGCCTGTTCTCAGTGCCTTTACATAAGGAGCCTACCCACCCCACCCACACCGGAACCAACCCCATCCAGCAAACCATCATCCGGTCTGAAAATTAGAAGTCCTGGGTCAGCCTTCCCCCTGGTCCTTTACGAGGCCAGCAGTCCGTCCAGCCCAGCAGCAGCCATTAGTTTCTTGTTGGCCCTGCGAGGTGCCACAGGGCAATGTCACATTCACGAGGAGTCAGCAGTAGATGACGTCACACATGCGTGGCAGCTCCGTCGTGAAATCAGGGACCGGCCGACACCCATGGACAGTAAGTACCAGCTGCGCCGTTAGGAAGCCAGGGAAGAAGCCGGCAACGGTGGGATAGCTGACGGGCATCGTGGGTGACCAGAACGTCCCTGCCCCACACCCGGATGGCCTTGCAGGGCTCGACAGCGCTCTTCCTCCTGTCTGAGGTTTCCATTGTTGTGAGCATTTCTGTTGAGGATTGACAGCGGGGGTGGGGTGAGGAGGTGTTTGGATTTATTCCCCCCATCTGCTGGGTGGTTGCAGCAGGTTTTGGTCATTTCACATGACCGTGGGACACTGTGACCATCATAAATATGAATCAGTTGGCAAGCATCTGAATGTAAATCATAAGACCCTGGAGATGCTGCAACATTCCAGCTGATCAGTACTGCGTCTGGGCTTAGCAGAAGCATCAGATCAGCGCCGAGCTCCAGCTAGAGCCTGGCGCTGATCCTGGTGCTTCTGCTGAGCCCTGACAGCCCTGCAGCTCCAGCCATCTCTCGCTTAGGCTTGTGCAGTGCTACCACCAGTTCAGCTCATTCCCCTCCCCCGCTACTTTTCTAGGATGTTCGCGTACCACCTGCCAGGTGCCAATGTACCACAGGTGGTACCTGTACCACTGGTTGAAAAGCCCTGTATTAGATAAATACAGATAATGTAGCACTTGGATATTAAAGGGTGTGAATCAAAGTAGCTGCTGAGTGATATAATTCAGCTTTTGCTGCTTAATCTAAGTAGGTCTGAAGATTGAATTACCAAAGATTATTAAAACAGGAAGCTTGCTAAATATTTTTGTATTGTTAGTCACTGTAATAAATATATATCTACTGTTTAAATGACTGCTTGTACTCTGACTTGTTTTTTCTTTCTGTCACATGCCAGATGAAGTAATATATCTTGGGGATACAATTGGGATACACATAGTAGTCAGCCCCCTACAAAATATGTTGAGTAATACTTCAGTGATATAACATATGATTTATCATAGGATCAACTGGCATATTTCTGAATTTCTGGTACAGGTAGTGCTCAACTTGCAACTATTCATGTAATGACCATTCAAAGTTACAATGGCATTGAAAAAAGTGACTTTTGACTGTTTTCACATCATGACTGTTGCAGCATATCCATGGTCATGTGAACAAAATTCAGACCTTTGTCAAGTATTTATGATGGTTGCAGTGTCCTAGGGTCACGTGATCACTTTTTGCAACCTTCTGAAAGCAAAGTCAGTCAGGAAGCCAGATTCACTTAACAATGGTGTTACTAAGTTAACACCTGCAGTGATTCATTTAACAACTGTGATAAGAAATATTTTAAAATGGGTCAAAACTCACTTAACAACTGTTCGGCTTAGCAATGGAAATTTTAGGGTCATCTGTGATCATAAATTGAGGATTACCTGTAGTCCTTACTATGGTAAGAATTAGATGTGCTAGATATCATCTACTATTGGATAGAAATCAATTTGGTCACGCTGCTGATTTAAACAGTTGATTCAGTTGGATTATTTAAATTGTTGAACTGAGTTGTTTGGACTGAATTGTCAATTAGATAAATTATGTAAGTACACAAATGTGACAATTCATTGAACCATCAAATTGATTTGAAAACATTTAATTCAATTTGAAACATGGATTAAATTCAAAATTACAATTCAAAGGCACAACTGAACTGAATTGCTTTCAAATAAAATCTTGTAAGCTAAGCTTTGTGCAGCCTAGCTTGGCTCATTTCAAAAGCTAAGCAGCATTGGGCCTAATTAATATTTGGATGAAAGACCACCTAAGAATCTTTCTGACCTTTCATAAGAGCTTAAAGAACTGGTTCTGCCAGCTGGCTTGGGGCTCCAATGGAGCACTCTTACTTGGGATGATTGATAGATTAACAAGACCCCACCTCCCGCCCTGTCATCCTATTCCCACCCTCCCCATCTTTTAATTGAAGTATTTGGATCTTCACAGTATTTTATTTATGGATTGTAAGCTTCCCAGAGTTATCCTGTGGTAAGATGGGCAGCCAATAAATTTTACAAATAAATAAATGTGGTGGACAAGCTTAGAAAAAAGAAGTTGGGGGGGGGAATCCTAGAAAAAGGCAGTGGCAAAGCATTTCTGCAATACTGAAAGGAAACTACATGAATGGAACCATCAAGAATTAAGTTGTACTTAATTCTAAATTATAGTGGTGAAATGAATACTAGAGTAACCACTGTAAATTATAGTGTTGATATGAAGACATCCTGAGGATTTATTCCATTCATGTTAACAACAAATTTGTAGGTTAAGTATTCTTTAAACATTTGTATTTTGTATATACTGGGATGGATCTTGAGAGTCAAGCAGAAACCAAAGTGGATATTCTAAATAAACATATAATTGAATGTCAAAACATTCAAGGTGAATTTGATCCCTGTTCACCTTTGCTGTAAACTACAATTAAGCAAAATAGGACTTAACATGATGTGGGCATTCAGCTTGCTAGTCTTTTCAGATACTGCTGTCTATACCAGTGTTCTACAAAATGGTGCCCTTTGGGCTACATTTTTATCCCAACTCATCCTTTTATAATTGTACAATATCCTTAATTTCACATGCTAGGAAAATAATGCTTAGGATCATCCAATGTCGATTAGAACCTTACATGGAAAAAGAGTTGCCACATCTTCAAGCTGGCTTTAAAAAAGGCTGAGGAACTCAAGATATTATTGTTGATATATGCTGCACAACTTAAATTTTTTAAGTATATTAGGAAGGCCGTGAAGACGTGGTTCTGTCAGTGGGCCTGGGGATCCCAGAGTGGGGTGGACCCCATTAAACAACTGGTATGAGTGTGTGTTGTTGCTGAGATGGGAGGGGTGAGGGGTTATTTTATTATTTTTATTTTTTATTATTTTTATTTCTTTTATGTTGTTTTTATTTCCTGTAAGCCACTTTGAGTTGCCTGTGAGCGAATAGGCGGCAATATAAATTTTCTAAATAAATGAATGCATAAATAAATAAAAAATAGGTCAGTATGTGCTTCATTATGCCTTTGATTGTGTCAATCATATAGTTATGGAAAGTGCTCAGAAAACTTGGGAATCCCAAAACATCACATTGTTCTAATGTGAAATCTTTATACAGGCCAAGAAGCTACAGTACAGACAGAACATGGCAGAACAGGCTAGCTCCAGATTGGAAAAGAAGTGCAACATGGTTGTATATTCCCTTTATTTATTCAACCTATATGCTGAATATATATTAAGGGAGGATGGATTGGAAGGTAAGTGTAGTTCTAAAATTGAAGGAAGAAATAGCAATACCTTGCACTATGCTGATAAGAAACACCTGACAGCCAAAAATGCAAAGGATGACTATGCAAAGAGCACAGTGAAAAATTGGGACTAAAATTAAATATAAAGACCAAACTAATAATAACAAGTAGAGCAACCATTCTTAAGAGCTGACCATGCAGATAACAAAATCAAGGTAGGTTTACTTTGAGCCATTTTCTTAGTTGCTTCTTTCCCAGGTCCAAGAATTTTCCCAGTTTCAAGATTTTCATTTCCTGCTAATGTTTTTTGCATTCCTTTGTTATCTTTCTGTCTCCCAACTTTTGAGTAATATAGTAAAAGTTTTAGAATTTCTACATATTTTTTTCTCCTTTTGGATTATGCTTGTAAATTATAGGGTTCAATGCATAAACAAACATAAATGCTGGGAATGAAATTAGTGATGGGAATTAAAATCCAGCACAAGTCAGCCAACCATTTTTAGCCTAATATATCATGTGAACCTCACATAATTATTTTATGATTTGGTGTGTGATGCAAACAGAGGAAAATATATTAGCTAAATAAACCGTGACTAAGCATGTCATGAAAACACAATTATTGGCAGTAGCCTTTCAGGCAGTACTCCCACCTCTAATTTGAGATGGTGGGAACTAAGCCTCATTCCTTGTGTGTGAAAATTAGTAACCAGTGAATAATTGCGTAACTCTTTTACCTCCATAATTAACAAAAAATGAAAGGACAAGACAAAGAATAGGAACATTTCATATTAATACTTATGCTAATAAACCCAAAGAGAAAATAAATCCTTGCGCTTCAAAAGTAGGGGGAATGAATCCCAGTTTTATTTAATTAAATAATTTTTATTTATTTAAAGTGCAGGAGGATTCATAGTAAATTAAATTAAAATTGCAGCATTTGAAACAGCTAATTGAAATTGCTTATAATATATGAAAATAAAATAACCAAATCTTAAGGAAAAAGAATTTAAATTCAGGCACAAATGTTTGCAGCAGCTCCTTCTGATGTTGCTATAATTTAATGTTGGGGTCTCTTCCAAGATGAAAGATTTTGATACAAAGGAGCCTACTTCTGATTTTGGATGGCCACCCATTTGAGAGTGTGGTGTGTACTCTGAAGATTTGAGCAAAGGTGCTCTGTACAACTTTTTGTAAAAAAAAAAAAAAAGACAGCAATGCCACTAACTGGAATCCAGCAGCCTGTATTAGAAACGCCGGCCTTTAGCTCACTACAGGCAGTCCTCGACTTATGACCATAATTGAGCCCAAATTTTCTGTTGTTACGCATGACTGTTGTTAAGTGAGTTTTGGCCAATTTTATGACCTTTCTTGGTATAGTTGTTAAGTGAATCACTGCAGTTAAGCTAGTAAGATGGTTAAGTGAATCTAGCTTATCCATTGCCTTTGCTTGACAGAAGGTTGTAAAAGATGATCACATGACCACGGGACACCGCAACCATCATAAATACATGCCAGCTGCCAAGCATATGGATTTTCATAGGGTTGTTGCAACGGTCATATGAAAAACGGTCAAAGATCAAATTTCAATGTCACTGTAACTGTGAACATTCACTAAATGAATAGTTGGAAGTCAAGGACTACCTGTATTGGGAATAATGGCTCCAACCTGGACTCCTTGCACTCATATGTTGAATCTCATATGTAATGTGAGCACTTGGCTCATTAAGCTTAAATCACCCAACTATGTTTTCATGGCATCTGCTCCTAGGTTGGTGACTTAGCTGCTATCCGTGTACTACTTCAGCTTAGGATTGTTTCTCAGACAAATTCTCATGCTTTTGTAGGCAATGTTGATGTGTGTTCAGGGGCTTGCACACCCTTGCCATTCCTTGCTATTGCTTGCCTAATCAAAGTTAGCCACTTGAAATGCAATTCCATGGGTATGTCTGGAACTGGACAGTGTACTCCCAAACAGCAATAGCATAGACTTCGAAGAAGTGAAAAGAGGCTTTGTGGTGTGCAACAGGTACTAATGTAAAACCAGCAACTGCAACTATAACTTTGACAACTTTCCACCTGGCTGAATGAACTGGAGACGCAACCATCACACCTTGACAGCATATTCTGAAATGGGATTGAAATGTCCCATTGCTATGCCAGAGATGTTCTGCAGGACTCTTGTCCAACTCCCAGTCTTTTTAACATGATGCAAGCCCTACACAAGTCTCTGTGTGGAAAACCTCCCATTAGCAACTGAGAGGGCTTGTGATCAACCACCTGGATCGTGTTTCTCATATAATAGTAGAACTCTCTGCTAGACAATTTCAAAAAGTTGAGCAGGCAGTTCCAACCATGATTGAGGACTAGGTGAAAGCCTAGAGACTGTCAACTGATTTATGCAAGAACTGCTCAGGATAGCATCCTTTAGGTCAGGGGTTCTCAACCTTGGCAACTTTAAGACTTGTGGACTTCAACTCCCAGAATTCCTCAGCCAGCTTTGCTGGCTGAGGAATTCTGGGAGTTGAAGTCCACAAGTCTTAAAGTTGCCAAGGTTGAGAACCCCTGCTTTAGGTGAATACATTTTCTTCTGACTTTTAGCTCATTTACTTATTAAATCAATTTATATGGCTGTCCTTCTCACAAATGTGACCCTGGGAAGCTAACAACACATTAAAAAAAGACTGATAAAATTAAAAAAAAAGGTTGAATCCAACAAGACAATAAACAGAAGCCACTCACCAAGCCATCTAACCTCCCAACCTCCAACCTGGAGCTCATCACTTTTTCAGCATTTTAAGGAGGCCATCAGGGTCAGAGCCAGTTTAATCTCAAGGTGTTCCGAATGGCAGACTTGTTCAGGATTTGGCCTAGAATGAAGTGGTGCTGTTTGACAAATACCAGGAAGACTTGCTGATGATTAATGAATGGGACCAAACTGCCTGCTTGGCCATACTGCAGGAACTCATCCAACTCTGCCTGCACACTAACAGGATTTCTAGCAATGCAACACCAGTGCCCATACTACCGGTAGCAAGATTCCCAAGTGATTTCTATAAGCAATCTCTCCTGTGACTGATCCATTTCCCTCTCCTTGCAGAGCAGATTAGAAGAAGGAATTACAAGACAGAAAGCAGGCACACAATGGGGAATACATTGGGCTGTTTTTGTAGTTTGCTCATGGCTACTGGCACCAGTCCATTGCTTTCATTTGCCATTTGTGTACTCTCTTGTAATTCCTGCCTCTCCAATGAATATAAATACAAGTAATTCCATTCTTATTAATTACCTGATTCTACCAGTAGCCATCTGAAGCAGTTGCACCAAGAATCAGACGATGGACGTCCCAGTCTTAAATGGCCACCAGTCTGAGAATTCACTGCATATTCTAGAGAGGGGTCCCCAAGCTTGGCCACTTTATGACTTGTGGACTTCAACTCCCAGAATTCCTTTACGTCAATCAAACATGGTTTTCCAGCCTTTCATGTTACTCCTAAGAGGCTTCCTATTTATCAGTTTCCCCATTTTTCTCATAGATAAGCCATTTTCCCCATAGATAGAGGTTCTGCTCACATAACTGCTCCAGTAAGGCATTATAAGAATAAAATGGTATGATCATAGATACTTCAACCGTATTCAAATTCAAAATTTAAATTCAATAATTCAAGAAATGGTAGATAGCTTTAATTAGTCCTGTTTATTGCAAAAGGAAGGTAATCTATTCACACTTTTTCTGCCCATTTCAAATCTGTTAAAAAAAATCATTTTGATGGAATTTAACTGAAATTTTATTTTGCTGGAAAAGGAATTATTCTGTTAATTCTGTTATCTCTAGTTGCATGATACAACTGATTTGAGTTTGGTTTAATGTTAAACCAAAACAATTGATGTTATGACACACATAACCTCACCCATGATCCAGTTAAAATGTTGAACAGGATGTCTGAGAATGCTTTTTTGTCACTTGTTAATGGAACTTCTGTTCTGCTATAAAGAACTTCAAGGGACACACTGGATTTGGAGAAAAGATTTGCATACTCCACAGAACACCTGGGCATTTTACAGCCCCCAGGCCACAACTGGCCCTTTGGCTGTGCCTGTCTGGGGTAAATTGGAAATTAGAAATCAAATGTGAATAACTGCACAGCAGGGGGTGGGAAAAGAAGCTGAGTCAGCTCCAGCTCTGTGAAATTGCTGTGCACTCCTTCAACTGGTGGCTGCAGGAGGGCTAGGAGAGAAAGTGCTTTTCTGCACCTGCGCAGTGTTTGTTCCTGGGGAACCTGAGGAGTTGAGGTGACAGAGTTTGAAAACATCAAATCAGGTTACATTGATTTGGCCCTCCATCACAGTCCCAGTTTTTCATGTGGCTCCTTGGGAAAATTGGTCTGCTCCACAGGTTGAAGTAAGTGTGGAATAGGATTTCAAAAAAATCCCACCTTGATTTGTTTAGCACTAGATAGACAAACAGGAACTTGAGTAGGCGTTCAAGATAAGGCTATTAATACCCTATTAAACTGAAGTAGCAATCCTGGAATCCCTATTGTCTGTTTCATGACTTGTCTACTTCAAAGGGGCAGTCATGTTCTTATTGGGAGACTATTGTTTCTAACATTGCAAAGCAGTTTTTCAAGTATCTTTTTCAAGTTTCCACTGTGTTTGTTTTGATTAACTGTGAGATAGAAAGATGTGCCCTGATGGTACCCTGATCTCTTCCATGTTGACCAAATCAGGTTGGTTCATCCACCTTTAGGGATGTATCTCACTGGAGAAACATGTCAATGAAAGCCTCATACCAGCAGTAGGAACATATCTAAAATACTTGCCAAAGCCAATTTAAATTGTGGGTTGAAAATATATGTGACTAAACCATTTTCCTAGTTTTAATATATACTGCATTTATAGTTCTATCAGTCTCATTATGTAAACCAGATCACAAAATCAATCCACAAGGCGGCTAAAATTACTTGAGATTGACTGTAATGATAGAAACTTGCAAGTCTTATTGTACTCTACAGGCAACGGTTCTTGCTTATCTCTGTCAAGATCATCTCCCATACTCTCTGCAAGTTCTGACATAAGGAATCCTCTTCCCCAACAAGCAAATGTGTACTAGATATTTAATGTAAGCAAGTTCTAGTAAAGGAAGAATGAAAATACCAGCTCTGCCTCTCTCATTTGCCCCACCAGCAGACAGCAGAACATTTTTTCTTTTGGCAGTCACGAGTAGCACTTTTGCACGGTATAATTTCTGGTGGGAAACATGTCCTGACAATATGAAATCATGGAATTATCACTGAGACATGTATTTTAACCTTGTTCTGAAACATACCAACTGATGTTAAAACATGCTATACCCTGAGAGCTTTGTAAGACAGAAACATTTAAGCTTTTAGATACTATGGGAGCTTTCTGGCTTTGCAGACTGGTGGGAGAAAGGGGATGGTTCTGTACAAGCAGCTGTAATGCACGGGCACACAGCCCCATTTGCGAAAGCACTGTGCAAGCGCATCTGCCACTCACGCAAATGGACTGCACATGCAGTTCTCGCCTGCTGCTCAAGCAAATGGGGAATGGGTGTGGGCTCGCCTGCTGCTTCCACAGCTCAGTTGCAAAAAGCTCACGGCCTAGTAGTAGGCTACAGGCCTGGGGGTTAGGGACCCCTCATGTATAGCACCTAACATAGAGTCTAAAAGTAGGAAAATAACTTACAGAATATGTTGTTAAAGCAACTAAGAGATAACAATAGTTAACCAAGATATTCATTCAGGAAAATCTGAATAATAAACGTATTTTACTATATTTACTCTACTGTCTTTGGAAATTGTAGTTCAATAGCATCTGGAAAGCTATATATTAACAGAATTAACAGAATAACAGAGTTGGAAGGGACTTGAAGATCTTCTAGTCCAACCTCCTGTTCAGGCACGAAACCCTATACCATTTCAGACAAATGGTTGTCCAATCTCTTCTTAAAAACTTCCAGTAGTGAAGTATTCACAACTTCCAGACAAAAGACATTCCACTGACTAATTGTTTCAACTCAGGAAATTTCTTCTTAGTTCTAGGTTGTTTTTCTTGATCAGTTTCCATCCATTGCTTCTTGTCCTGCCCTCAGGTTCTTTGGAGAATAGCTTGACTTCATCTTCTTTGTGGCAGCCCCTGAGATATTGGAACACTGCTATCATGTTACCCCTAGTTTTTCTTGTCATTAAACTAGACATACCCAACTAGGATTCCAATTTTTTATATTATTTATTTATTTTATTTTGCAATTTCTATACCGCCCCCCTCCCGAAGGACTCGGGGCGGTGTACAGCCCAATTAAAAACATCAACATACAAAAAGTAAAATGA
Source organism: Bothrops alternatus (assembly GCA_034064705.1). Taxonomy (NCBI): domain Eukaryota; kingdom Metazoa; phylum Chordata; class Lepidosauria; order Squamata; family Viperidae; genus Bothrops; species Bothrops alternatus. The sequence goes on along the minus strand of JARGCV010000016.1, from coordinate 16,584,774 downwards.
ATTAAAAATAGATTAAACAATTTGGCCCAAAATCATTAAAGACCCAATACATTGTCTTATAAAGCAACAATCCCCTAAAACAATTATGGCCTTGTTGGTACCGGAGCTACTATCCCAGGCCGGCTTGTCGAAAAAGATATGTTTTTAATTCTCGACGGAAGGAGCGCAATTCTGTCATCGTACGGAGTTCGGGGGGGAGCTCGTTCCAAAGTGTTGGAGCTCCCACAGAGAAGGCCCTCCCCCTGGGGGTCGCCAGCCGACATTGTCTGGCCGACGGCACCCTGAGGAGACCCGCTCTGTGGGAGCGTACTGGACGGCGGGAGGTATACTGGACACCCTGAGTTTTCGGAATAGGGCGGCACAGAAATAGAAACAAATAAATAAATAAAATAAATTTGCTGGCAGAAGGCGGTCCTGTAAATATCTGGGTCCGATGCCATGGAGCATTTTAAAGATGGTCACTAACACCTTGAAACGCACCCGGGAGGCCACCGGCAACCAGTGCAGCTCGCGCAGGAGCGGTGTTACATGGGAGCGCCATGATGCTCCGGTCACTACCCGCGCGGCCGCATTCTGGGCCAGCTGAAGCCTCCGGGTGCACCTCAAGGGGAGCCCCATGTAGAGAGCATTACAGTAGTCCAGTCTGGAAGTGACGAAGGCATGAGTAACTGTGCATAGCGAGTCCCGGTCTAGGAAGGGACGCAACTGGCGTACCAGGCGAACCTGATAGAACATCCTCCCGGCCACGGCCGTCAGATGGTCCTCTAAAGACAGCCGTGAATCCAGGAGGACTCCCAAATTGCGAACCCTTTCCGCGGGGGCCACTGTTTCGCCCCCAACAGACAACGAAGGAATCAATTGACTAAACCGGGACGACAGTAGCTACAGCCACTCGGTCTTGGAAGGGTTGAGCTTGAGTCTGTTCCTCCCCATCCAGACCTGCATGGCCTCCAGGCAGTGGGTCAGCACGGCAAGAGCATCGTTGGGGTGGTTCGGCGTGGAAATGTACAACTGAGTATCATCAACGTACAGATGGTACTCCACACCAAAACCACGGATGATCTCACCCAGCAGTTTTACATAAATGTTGAACAGTAGGGGCGAGAGGACCGACCCGAGGTACCCCACATACGAGGGGTCTCGGGGTCGACCTCTGACCCCGTCAACACAGACTGCATCCGGCCGGAGAGGAAGAACCACCGCAAAACAGTGCCCCCTATACCTAGCCCCTCCAACCGTTGCAGCATGATACCATGATCGATGGTATCAAAAGCCGCCGAGAGGTCCAATAGCACCAGAGCAGAGGAACAACCTCTGTCCCAGGCCCGCCAGAGGTCATCCACCAACGCGACCAATGCTGTTTCCGTGCTGTAGCCAGGCCTGAAACCCGACTGGTGTGGATCTAAGTATAACAATTCCTCCAGGTGCCGCAGGAACTGTCGGGCAACCACGCTCTCAACAACCTTCGCAAGAAAGCGAAGGTTGGAGACAGGACAATAATTTGATAAAAACAGCTGGATCCAGGGTAGGCTTCTTAAGGAGGGGCCTCACTACCGCCTCTTTCAAGGTGGCAGGAAAGACACCCTCACTTAAAGAAGCATTAATAATTGCCTGGAACCAGCCTTGTACCACCTCCCGGGATGCCAACACCAGCCAGGAGGGGCACGGGTCCAATGAACAAGTGGTCGCCCTAAGTCCCCCGAGCAACCTGTCCACATCCTCGGGAGTCACGGGGTCAAACTCAGCCCAGATAACACTCAAGACCAGACTCTGTCTCTCCCACCGGACACACCCAGTTGAAATCAAAGCTTTCCCGTATCTGAGCGATTTTATCATGCAGATATTTTCCGAAATCCTCAGCTCTACCCTCTAAGGGGTCTCCTCTCACCTCCTGATGAAGGAGGGAGCGGGTCACCCTAAACAAGGAGGCTGGGCAGTTATCTGATGACGCGATAAGAGCAGTGAGGTAAGAACACTTCTCTGCTTTTATCGCCGCTAGGTAGGACCTAATATGGTCTCTTACCAGTGTTCGGTCAGATTCGGCAAGGCTCGATCTCCAACTGCTCTCTAGGTGTCTTTTCCGGCGTTTCATCTCTCTCAGCCCCTCATTATACCAAGGGGCCGATCGAGACGTACGTCGAATCAGAGGCCGCAAAGGCACGACCCGATCTAGAGCACCGGCTGCAGCCCTATCCCAGGCTGCCGCCAACTCTTTGACCGAGTCATGTATCCGAACCTCAGGAATTGGCCCAAGCTCTGCCTGGAACCACTCGGGCTCCATCAGCCGCCTGGGGCGGTAACATCTCACTGGTTCCGCCTCCCTGCGGTGGGGTGTAGCGGTCAAGAAGTCTAAGCGAAGGAGTGAGTGGTCAGACCATGACAGGGGCTCAATGACTATATCACCTATATTCTGACCACTCAGCCACTGTCCAGAGACAAAAACCAGGTCAAGCGTGTTCCCCCCTGTGTGTGTGGGGCCTTGAATTACCTGGGTCAGGTCCATGGCAGCCATGGAAGCCATGAACTCTCGAGCTTCCCCGGACGTCCCACCCACAGATGGCAGGTTGAAGTCACCCATGACTATTAGCCTGGGAACCTCAACCGCCACTGCGGCGATAACGTCCAGGAGCTCGAGCAGGGAGGTTGACACGTGGCAGGGAGCCAGGTATTGATTGCATTGATGCAATTGAGAACAAATTGATTGCATTGATGCAATTGAGAACAAAACTAATGGTAACAACTTTATTATATGTCAGTAATTGTGCAATGTATGTCAGATACTAGTGCAAAAAAAAAAGAAGCATTTTTGTCAATTTTTTTCAACAGTATCTGACTAGATTAAGAGGCTTAGGTCCTAGAATCTTTTCTATCTAAAGACATTCTGTTATGTGAACTGAATAGCAAACAGATTTATTGGATTGCCATTAAGACAAAGGCAAATAATTACATTTTTCTATAAGCCATTTCTTATAAATTTTTGTCAATCTTAATTTGACAATTAACTGAAATATCCATTATTTGTCTTACACAAAGATGTTCAGCTTTTATTCATATTCTATATATCCAACCATAAAAATAATACATATACACAGTGCACCTCTGTATAAGAAATCCTAAGACAAAGATTTTGTCATATGAATGAGTAACAATGGAACTGAGGTCTACTGAAGAACAAAACATGAGCAGGTCCATTGTATTTTTACAGAAGAAAGCAACACACACAAAGAAATGCCTTCTTACTTCATTGTAAATGAAGATGTAAATATGTTGGTTGGATAAAATTTACCAAAGACAAAATAGAAAAAGGAAAAGTATTCATGAAATCTTAATGTTAAGAACCTGAAAGGCATAGCTGTCCTGATAGTCAATGTCCTTCATTAAAAAAACGTAGTGTAATTTATCATATTTATGTTAACAGTCATGTAAGAATTCATCCAGCCTCATTATCGCTGCTGCTCCATGCGTCTTCATATGCAGAATTTAAGCACTGCTTAGAGGGCAACTAAAAAATAATAAAAAAAGGGATTACAGTCATGGAAAATTAACTTGTGAATGGATTCTGTCTCTATAAATTCCCACGACTGCCAGCACTGGAAATAATTCTGCTTATGCCCTTGTCTGGAATGTAAAGAACACATATTTCTAAATATTGAGTCTGTCTCCCTTGCCTTAGTACAAATATAATGAACCTATAGAATCAAGCCAATCACACCTCAAAATCAGTACGAGACAACAATCTGGCATAAGCAGCTATAATTAGCCATCACTCCATCAGTGACATGTCCTTGTTTCTTACTACAAAAGCAGACAAGCATTTCTTCCTTTCATGTCCTTATCTATAAATTCCCCAGTTCTAGCTTGCTATAGTTAAAATTATTTACCTTTTCAGCACGAGTATCATCAGGTTCTCGTTCCTTTAAATATGGCACCCAGGCAAGAATATTGCCATCTCTGCCACTGCTATAAAGTTCCTGCCATTAAGAAACAAACAAAATAATATTATTACTGAATAAGAAAGAGGATAGTCTGATACTATCCTTGCATCTGGGCACCTCAGCATGCCACATCAGCCACTTCAATTAGGCTGAAAGGAAAATATTATTCAGAAATAAGCTCCAATAAGCTCCTTCATAATAAGCACATTTGGTGCTATCCTAAGTTACTTCTGTACAAAGCAAAAAATAACTAAGAGGATTGGTTTAATCCAGAAACCATATAAAGGTTTGTATGAGCTAAGAATAGGCTATCTAAAAAACTGTAACATGTCTGGCTAAACACTATGGAAAGCATCCTTTTCTTTTCTCACCACTGTTTAATGGAAATATGAGCAAAGGTCTTTTGGTATCTTCCCCCAGGCTTTGAAACACTTGGCTAAGGAAAGTATAGCTAACTTCTCTGGTATCCTGCTATAGACAACATCTCTAATTCAAGCATATCTGTGGTGTATAAAAGTGGCCCGAATCCTAGGTTGGGTAATCAGTATATCTTTTTTTAAAAAAATAACAATTTTTAAACTGTGATAATTTGTATTTTTAAAATTACTCTATTATTATTATTAGCTATCTTAAGCGGTATTTGTTGGTGAAAAGATTATATATAAAGCTAATAAATTTCAAATATATTTGTGTTGAATTAAAATCAGTTAAAATAAACACGGTCATTTATTCATTTCTGTCTCGGTGGTTATATTGGATTACAACTTCAATCACTTCTAGAATTATAAAAGGTGTAGTCCATTATTGAAGGACTTAGGGTAGGGGAAAATGGTTATTCCATTTAAATAAAGAACGTTTTAATGACTAATTGGACAGACTTTTCAAGCTATGCCCACCAAGAAGTTCAGAATATTATTTCTGCTGTTCCATAGATCTCGGCCTTGAAGGATAAAGCAGACAGGATTCATAATCAATATTACAAAGAATTGTAATAAATACAATTCCTTCCCCCCTTCCTCCCATTATCTTTTTTACCTAAAAGTGTCTCCTCTGAGCCCCTTGCCCTGCTCTTTATCCAGCTGTGGGCTATGCTGTCTCTTACTTGACTATTCCCTTGGCTATGCCTCTACCATTTCAACAGAGCAGCTGCAACAGTTTTTAAAGATGTTTTCTTAAGGATTGTTCTTGGTTGCAGAAGTGTTGGGATAAGATACTTTAAAAAAAGGCATCCTATGACAAGTCACATTTATTTCTAAATTAGCATCCTTATCCCACTTTTCATATAATTATCTAAAAATATGTTCTGTGGATCCTGAATAAAACTGAAACACTCAGAAACTAAAATTTCAATTGGGGAAATGGAGATGTATGAAAAGCCTTTATAAACTGACCACAACATCACTAAAATTGATTCCCATCTTGAATTAACTATGGTCATAGCCTTTCCATTTCCAGAATGTTTAAAATGTGTAGCCAGAAACTGCATTATACAGGTAGTCCTTGACTTACAACAGTTCATTTAGTGACCTTTCAAAGTTACGGCATTGAAAAAAGTGACATAATCATTTTTCACACTTACAGCCTTTATAGCAACCCCATGATCATATCATCAACGTTCAGATGCTTGGCAACTGGTTCATACTTATAACTGTTGCTGTATCCAACCTTTTGCAACCTTTCAACAAGCAAAATCAATGGGGAAGCCAGATTCACTTTAAAAACTTATCAACTGCAGTGATTCACTTAACTGTGGCAAGAAAGGTCGTAAAATGAGGCAAAACTCACTTAACAAATGTCTTACTTAACAGCAGAAATTTTGGGCTCAATTGTGATCATAAGTCAAGGACTACCTGTATACAATTTGTATTCTATACAAAGTTTTTAGAAATGATCCTTCCACCAAAATTCTTTAATCTAAATGAATAATAAACAAGCTTAAGATGTTGACCTCCATTGACTTGCAGAGTTACTGTCATCTCCAATCAATGCAGAAACATAATTTAATATTTATACCTCCAAAGATTTCTATGAATGATGTAACTTTTATAAGACACTTCTTACAATAAATCAAGTGGCATTATGATTATTTAAAGCATATTCAAAAATTCAATTGTCTAGACCAAATGACTCTAAGAACAAAGCGTATAATTTTTAATTAGCCACTTGCCTGAGAACCTCACTTTAATTTGTGTACTAGCATTGTTATAGTGCTGACATGTTAAACTGCTCTAAAGACAGGAAGCTGCTTTAAATCAGATTGGGCTATTAGGTCATCTAGTTCAGTATTAAGTCGTATTAAGTCGATCTGATTAGGAGAATTCAATGGGGTCTCACGCAGATGTCTATTGTTTTGTTTTGAAACTTCAAAGATAGAATCTGGGAACTTCAGTATGTTTAGTTTATAATCATTCCTAGTTGAATTCCCTAATTAAAAAAAACCTTCCTTCTTAAGACCCTATAATTCCTTAGTTTGGGGTAGAGCCAGGGCAACTGGATGAAGCTGAGCATTTACCGGCTGGATGCTGTTCCTGATGTCATGCAGAGTTCACAGCAGATATTTTTTTCCCTTTGTGTCCTAGGAGACAACATCTGCCGCTACCTAGGATTGAACTATCAATCTTCTGAGTGGGAGATAAGTGTCTTCACCACTAGGCCATCACCACACTGCTCCCAGTTGAATTCCCTAATATAACTTTTTAAATACATAGTAGAAAAATTCTTGCACAAATGAGACCTGCTGCTAATGGGAAGAGATAATCTTAAAGAAATCCTTCATCATTTGTCTGTTAACCATAATCACTCAACTGAAATCCCATAGATAGAAATAGTCATTCTCTTACTATACTGTACTTTACATGCTAGAGAAACAACATGGAGAGATGGTCATAGGGACAGTGCATCATACTCAACCTCAAAGTAAAAAGCTGACAGGCTTTGCCTTCTTAATCTGAAGTTCACTTGAACTCTACGGCATATAATCCTTATAGGGACTATGTATTCAATATAGCTCAGTGTTTTAAGGAATATTTGTTTGACGTCATGCTTAAATAACCTAAAATTCTCCAGACAGCTTCACTTACCTGAAAATTAGGCTGAAAGACACAGCAGTCAACTGAACTATAGTGTCCCCTAAGCGTAGTTATTAGATCTCCTGAATAAATTGTATAAACAGCAACAGTGCTACTGCATGGCACAAATGCAAATTCTGAACTGCAGCCATGTGATACAGTAAACCTGAGTCCTTTTTTACTTTCATTGCTCACCTTCCCATAATTTACCTGTAAAGATATAAGATAAAAAATTTAGCCCCCAATTTCACAAAGCAAGTGTCCAATCATTAAATTTTAAAATACAAGGTTATTTCCTGTAACTTTGCTATTGAATGTATTCTGCTGTAAAGAATATAGTCCCTTCCTACTCCACAGTAGCATTTATCCAATGTTAGACTTGAATAACTCAGAACTACTTTATAACTCTTTAACAGAGAGAGGTAGCCTTTTGGTAACTGAAGGCTACAATGGATAGTGATACCCAGAGCAAAAAGAAGAATCAAATAGATAATTTTGTATCTTTTTTTGAGGGAGGGATGCTCCCTCCCCTCTTTTTTTGTGGCAGGGACCATTTCACAAGCATATATTTTATTGCATTCTATTTGCAGATCATGGTTGTCCCAAAGGTGCTTTTTCATGAGGAAACTGGACTTTGTTTTTCTTTGAAGACATTTCGTTTCTCATTTAAGAAGCTTCTTCAGCTCTGACTGGATGGTGGGGAATGGAAGGATTTATATTTCCTTGCAGACAGCTGATCATTTGCATTCTTTTACAGTCGTTGAGGCCATTTGGAGATTTGTCTGTGTCCTCCGGGGCACCTCCGTAGTGCAAATGTGTGTGGAGCCTTCTCTTCAATGAAAAACAAGAAATTCCAGTTGCCTCCTGAAAAAGCACTTTTGGGACATTCAGGAATTATTATATGTAAACTCTTATAGTGAGGAATCTTTTGACATCTTGTAATGATATGTTTGCAGTATATATATATATTTCCTGCTAAAGCAATTCAGATCTGCTTAGATCTAAACCAGTGGTTCTCAACCTTTCTGAGGTTGAGACCCCACTTGCCCCGCCCATGCGCGCCGCGACCCTGACCCGGGGGTGCGTGCGTGTGTGCGCGCGTGCAAAAAAAATCTTTTTAACTAAAAAAAAAAAAAATGGCGGCCGCGACGGGCGGATCTGCGCATGCGCGGATCGGCCCGTCGCACGCGCCACGCATGTGCGCATCCGCCCGTCGTGGGCCGCCATTTTGTTTTGTTTTTTTAATTTTTTTAAAAAATAAAAAAAATGGCAGCCGCGACGGGCGGATCTTCGCATGCGCGGATCGGCCCGTCGCACGCGCCATGCATGCGCACATCCACCCGTCGCGGGCCGCCATTTTGTTTTTTTATTTTTTATTTAAAAAAAAATAAAAAAAACAAAATGGCGGCTGCGACGGGCGGATCTGCGCCTGCACAGATCGGCCCGTCGCACACGCCGCGCATGCGCGGATCCGCCCGTTGCGGTCCGCCATTTTGTTTTTATTTTATTTTATTTAATTTTTTTTTTAATTTTTTTAAAAAAAATTTTCCAGCGCGACGGGCGGGTCTGAGTGTGCGCGGTTCGCGTGCGGCAAAAAAAAAATTTAAAGAAAACAAAAAAAATAAAAAAAACAAAAAAAATAAAAAAAAAACAAAATGGCGGCCGGCGGTGCCCGGCGACCCCCGCGAAATGGTGTCAATCACTGATCTAAACTCAACATTGGATAATACCGGTGAGAAGGATTGTCAGAAGAAATTTAGTTCAGTTACTAATGATGTAAATAAGTAGCTTGGAGGTATATAACTTCTTTGGATAAATGCCCATCTTGGGATACTAGACAACATCTGCCTAAATCCATATTAGAAATGTTTGTCAGAAAAACACGTTCCAGCCCCTTTAAGAAGGTAAAACTTTTGTTTAAACAAGGGTCATTAACTATCACTACTGTACATTTCAAATCAAAGCTTTTTGAATCAAGTCTTAGAATATGTAGTGGCATCAAAATCTCAGCTTTTCTTGGATGAAGCTGATCACCTGGATTCCTTTTAATCCAGACATATGTCCAGATTTGGAATACATATTTTAGATTTTTTTTCTTAACATCAATTAAAATTGGTCTTCTTGTTTCTTAAGAACATTATGCTTATGTTATATACCAGGATGACAGAGACCAGGACAGGTTTTCATCTTCTTCTATCAGGCATCCCTGCCAAAACTTAAGAGTGATTTTATATGCCTACCTCAATCTTTTCTACCCAAAGCTAAACAATACCAATTATTTCAAGCTCTCTTCATAGACTTATCCAACTTCCTGATCACCCTCATTAACTTTTTGTTTTGCTTCTTAAAGTGTCAGAGCTAAAAATGAACACAATATTCAAAATGAAAAGTGAAGAGGAACAATTACTTGTCTACATTCATTTGTAATTACACAATTTTTTTAGAACAAAAGGTAGATAATTTCAAAATAATATATTCTGACAAAAAAGATGTATTTATCTTACAACCGTGAGTAAACCCAGAGATGTCCATGGGTGAATAAAACAAAAGCAGTGCACTACTCTCTTCATAACAAGTGGCTATTCTAGGACTGAACTGACAAGCAGAGCCTTAACCAAAAAATGAAAGGGAAGTTGGCATGGAGAAATGGGGCGTTGTCTTTCCTGAACGCCTTTTCTCAGCATGGTGGTGTAGAATCCACTGATTGGGTTATTTCAGCCTTCCTGCTCAGAGAGACTAAGTCAGAGCTTTAGTCATGCCTCCCTTTGGGTGTGTCGTCCCAGTTTTGACGAGGCGAAGGATCCTGACAAAGTCTGACGCAATGACTCCAAAATACAAAAAAAAAAAAAAAAATGACAATACGCAAGCCTAGACACCTATCCAAGGGAGAGTGTGGATTCTACATCACCATGCTGAGAAAAGGCATTCAGGTAAGACAACGCCCCTTCTCCAGCATGGTGGATGTAGAATCCACTGATTGGGACATACCAAAGCCCCCCATGTCCCTAAGGGAGGGAAGGACTAGGCTGGTGTCTCCCTAGAGGAAACAACCTGTTGAAGAACCCGTCTGCCAAATGCGGCATCCGCTGCAGCAAACCTATCAATCTTATAGTGTGTAATGAAAGATGATGGAGATGACCAAGATGCCGCCCTGCAAATCTCCTCCACAGAGGCCTGGGTAGACCAGGCCGCAGAGGTCGCTGCGCTGTGCGTGGAGTGAGCTGTGATACGAGCCGGGACGGGAAGTGACTGGGACATGTAGGCCCTAGCAATGCAAGCCCTGATCCACCTGCCAATGGTGGAAGAAGAGACCTTCCTGCCCATGGCAGAGGGCTGAAAAGAGACAAATAAGGCCTCCGACTTGCGAAAGGTCGAAGTACGCTTGATGTAAAGACACAGAGCCCCGCGTACATCTAGCTTGTGCCACTGACGTTCCAGATGGTGAGAAGGATTTGGACAGAAACTTGGCAAAACTAGATCCAATGACCACTCTGTCCTCATGGAAGGTACAGCGATCATCTCTGACTGAGAGGGTGGCCAATTCCGAAATCCTTCTGGCCGAAGTGATTGGAACTAAAAATGCAACCTTCAAGGAGAGAAAATGCAGAGAACAAGACTGGAGAGGCTCGAAAGGAGCGGTGGTTAAGGTCTGCAACACAGTAGGTAAATCCCAAGATGGATACCTATGTACTGTGGGAGGACCAGAATTGGCTGCCCCTTTAAGAAAAGCGGAGATTGCTGGGTGGTGTGAGAGGGGACTCAAATTGTCAGAGGTGAGAACCGTGGACAAGGCCGCAACCTGCCTACGGATGGTGTTAGTGGACAAGCCCTTGGAAATGCCCTCCAGCAGATAATCTAAAATATTAGGGACTGTAACTGAAAGAGGGTCCAATTTGTGTGAGATGCACCACTGGCAGTAATTTCTCCACGTGGCATCATAGATCTGGTTCATCGAGGGGCGTCTAGAGGCCTGGATCATAGAGATCACTCCGAGGAATAGGCCTGCTTAGCTAGACTCTCCCGCTCAAGTGCCAAGCGGCTAATTGAAGCCACTGAGGGTCTGGGTGCTGGAGCTCCCCTGGTTGAGAGCTACTTGGTCCGGAGGAAACCTCCACGGAGGAGACAGGGACAGATCCACTAGGTCTGCAAACCACGGGCGTTGCGGCCAATATGGAGCAACCAATATTACTTCCGTCTGCTCCAGGATCAGCCTGCGAATTGGTGGCCTGTAACAGTGGAAGGGGAGGGAAGGCATAAAGCAGACCCTCTGGCCACTTGCACCGAACAGCGTCTCTGACCCAAGAGTCAGTGGTGGTCTGCTCCCAGACCTGGTAAAACTGTTCCAGACGCCCCCCTATCGGAAAGTCCCCTTTGGCGTCACTTAGAGCATCTATAAGGACGGCCTCCTGAACCCCTGAAGGGACGCTTGGTCTGTGACTGGCCCCTGGCTCCACTGTTCGGGCAGTCCTGTTGCCGATCCTGTCTCTGCGGAAAGGATCAAGAGCCTCTGGGCCAATCCCAGGACTGCCCTGCCTGAAAGAGCTGTCGCCATTCCCAAGAGCCAGAGGGACGGAAAGTCTGTCTGCGGAACTGCTGTGGCCGCCTGTCAGACTTCTTAGAGGGGTGTACCACGACCTTGCGCTTATCCTTACCCTCAACCACGTGAGGATCGAGGATTGGGCCAAACAGGTCCTTCCCGGCATACTTGGCTGTGGAAAGGCGCCGTTTTGCCCTTAGATCAGTTCTCCATTGCTTCAACCACAGTAGCCTACGAGAGGCCACTGTGGCGGCAATGGATCTGGCCGAACACTTGGCCGAATGGAGAGACGCATCCGCCATGTACTGAGAGGCTGCCACCAGTTTGACGAGTGTCTGGTGTACTCTGACCTGATCAGGGGGAACCAAGGTCTGAAGGTCACGAAGCCACATGATGGCCGCCCTGGCGAAGAATGAAGCTGATGTCGCAGCCTTTATGGCCAACCCCGAGGCCTGATGAGCTCTTCTGAAGGAGAACTCGAACTTCTTGTCCTCCACCTTTAGAGCCTCTGCAATGTCGCCTGGGATGGCGGAAGTAGAGAACAGAGAAATTAAGGGGGCATCAAAAGTTGGAACCTCTAAGAGAGAAGCGAATGAAGGAGAAATGTTGTACAGTTTCTTTTCCATACTGCTCTCCTTTGGAGAGGTGGCCAGGGAGGCCCACTGGGTCTCAACCGCATCCTGAAAAACCAATGGGCAAGGAATTTGTTTTTGTTCAACAACCTTCACTGCAAATAGAGGATTAGACTCCTGATCAAAGGAGGTAGAAGGCTTCTCCTCCTGAACTGAAGTCAGGTTGGTGGTGTTGCAAGCCTTTAAGAGAAGGGATTTGAAAAGGGAGGGGTCAAACAGACATGCGATAGATGCCTGTTCGGGTGCTGCCTCCTCATCCTCCGACATGGGCGTGTCAGCTATGGCCAGATCCACGGACTCCCCCTCCCCTAATTGAGAGGAAGATTCGGAGACATCTGAACCAGGCACCGTGGCACATCCCGGCTGAGAAGAGGGACTGGGAGGGGGAGGCAATTGTTGGGAAGGAACTTGAGAACTCCTGGAGGAGGACATAAACTGAACAAAGGCATGATGCATGAATGCCTGAAATTGGCTCTGGGACCACATATCCCCATGGTCCCTGGGAGTAGCCCCAACCACCGTTGGAGCATGAACAACCTCAGGGCTCTGATGGATGGAGGAGGAAGAGGAGTGAGGGGGACCTACCTGTTCGGTTGCCCCAAGAGGAGAACTAATCCAGGTTGCTTCTTGCACAGGTGCAAAAGGAGGCTCCAGGATGGAAGTATCCAGTGGGGCAGGGGGAACCGCTTCAGCCCCACTGGATAGGAGCCGCTGTGCCTTGGAGCATTCCCTCTTCAGTGCCTGATGTCTCCTCGAGGCCTCTCATTCGGCTGTTTTGGAAGTCTCCTTAGTGGATAAATGCTTGGTTTTGGCTTTTTTCTTTCCCCCTGCTTCCAATTCGGTAGATCTGCGCTTTGACTGTGCAGGGGGTGCACCGGAGACTTGTGTTGCCTGGGGCGAAGAACTGTCTGCCATTGCAACTAGATAGAGCCAGCCAAGGATATCTAGAGGAGGGGGAGCCCAAGGACGCAGATCACAGTCAGAGATGGAGCGCAACCGTTCCTTGCTCTGAACAAAAAGGCAAAAGGCAGAGACAGCCAGACAGGACTCTAATCCTGTCTGATTAGGCCCAGTGGCTAAAGGCCACTACTATCAATAACAGGTGGTCTGAAAACTCCTCACTCCAATCACAGGACCTTAGGCCTGTGAGTAATAAATGGCCCTTGTATTTATTATTTTTAATTGTTTATTTAGATTTTTGTAATTTTTTAACTTTTTTTTAAAACAATAACAACAAAGCCAAGAATATATGAATATTGTCAGCGTTCGGACCTGCCAACACAGGTCAGGACAACCACTAAAAATCGGGCCTAGCCGGCCCTAAACAGATAAGAGGTTAAAAAAAAAATGGCATCCGCCTACAAGCCTCACAACAGACTGTGTTTAACCAAAGAAAAGCTTCCCCTCGCTCGGACCTGCCAACACAGGTCAAGGCAAACAGTCTCTCATAGAAAGCGGTCTAGCAGGCCCTAATAACTCTAGGAGCTAAAATGGCGACCGCCAATGTGCTCCCAAAATGGCGACCGCCCGACGACCACGCAGTCAAAATGGCGGCCGCAACTACTCGAGTCTCCTAAAAGACGACGGAGATGATCGAATTTAAGAAGTAGGTAGCAAAGACGAGCCCGGGCTCCCCACTCCTCCCCCCCGTCTTTAGAGACTTGCGGTTTCGAAAGAGAGAGCTCCGCAGTGAGTCCGGGGGAAATCTGCTGCTGGAGCCTCGTGGCGCAGAGTCCTAGGATTTTAGGACGCCTGGCAAAGAGCTGCAATCCGCCGATCCAAGGATCGTGCAAATCGGGTATGAGGCTACCCGAGGATTCCACATCTAGCAAGGCCCAAAGGCCCCGAAGGAGGGAGAGAGCCCAGCCAGAGCCCGAGGGCTCAGTGCTCGAGAAAGGACAAAGTCCTTGTAAGGTCAGCCAAAACCCAAAAACTAAGACTTTAGATAAATTTAGAATGAATTTAAAAGAAAAAGCCAATTTAAATTGAATAAAGGGAAAAATCAATGGAGCCAAAAAAACCTGCGCACTGCTGAGCCTAAGACTAAGTCAAAACTGGGAAGACACACCCAAAGCGAGGCGTGACTAAAGCTCTGACTTAGTCTCTCTGAGCAGGAAAGCTGAAATAACCCAATCAGTGGATTCTACATCCACCATGCTGGAGAAAAATGCTTTTCCTAGTGCAGCCTTGCAGATAGTTTTCAGGCATAAGAAATATTGACCAGTTTGTAAGTCTTATTATGTAGTTGAAATTTTTAAAGATAATTTAAAATGTAATGTATATTTTCATTAAACAAGTTGGGGGGAAAGGGTTCTTATAATGTACTTCAATTTAGAACACTTTGCCAATAAAAAGGAAGGTTAAAATGCAGCTGCTCTTTCTACAAGTAGCAGCTAAGAAAAGAATAGCATTAGTCAGGAAAGTTTACGAAAGCTTAATAATTTACCATCACATAAAAAGTGTGGACTAAGGCACACAGAAGAGATAATCCTGCAACAGTTTTCTTTTCTGTACAACAAAAATATTTTAAGAATGTAACTGGACAGGGAATGAAAAGATTAATGAACTGATAAGAGTGTCTTGGTAAGCAAACAGCCTGAACTATCAAATTTAAATAAAGAATACTTTAGTCTATATATTTAGCAGAATGAAGGGAGAGTAAAATAAAAAGTGGCTGCCATGGACTTTATTACTTTAAGTATGATATCCATTATAGTATCAACTTTGAATGCAAAAATATGTCTGAAATTACCCCCAGCCTGTAGCTCATCCTATTGTCCTGATACTATTTTGCTTCCTGAGTGCAAGCAAATGTTAATGCTGGGAAATACTGAAAAACTATTATCTAAAGTCTCAAGGTAAAGGGGCATTTGACAGAACAGTGATTCAATTCAACTGCCTGGCCTTCAGGAAAGCCACAGGAAGCCATCTGGTAATGTGGCAGAGTAACTAGAAAGGGGTCAAAATTCAGTAGTCTTCTACTGGGTAGTGATTCTTAGGGAAGGTTTAAAAAAGGGATAATTAGTAGTATAACTACCTTGAATAGCCAATGGTTGCACTTGGGGCTTACTCCCCACCTTGACAAAAGTTTTATTTAGTCACATTTTTCTTGTCCCAAAGGTGCTTTTTCAAAAGGCAACTGGACTTTGTTTTCATTAGGATACCAGTCAACTGAATACTTATATTGAATATACATGTAATAGAAGATATGGAAAGTTATGACAAGTATAATTGTCATATTGTTGTGACTGAGACAATTATCCAACAACTGGCTGAAGATTTCTTTTTGACTATCTCATTTTGTGACTGAAAACCAACCTTCTGACAGCTTCTAAGGTGTGGTAATGGGAAAAAGTTTTACTAAATTGCAAAACAGAAGTTTATCTCCAAATATCATTTGCACAATGATTCGGAGCATCAAATTAATAGTTATGGATAAATCAACTATATACATCAACATATATTGCATCAAAGCAATACTGCTTTTTTAAATATACAGCATCATTAAACTGTCCAAAGATGTCCAAAGGCTACCTGTGGCTTTCTGTAGCTTTGGACAGTAATCCCTAAGCTTTCCAAAAAATAATTAATTTGAATGTTATTGAATGAAATATATGATGAACCCTTAACTGTATTTAACTAATTCAAAGTTAAAATGTAAAGTTAGTTCATATCCAGGACCTCTTCATTTCTTGAAGCTGGTCAGCAAAAAGTTATTAGAAAGTCAAATTCAGCCCTTAGCCCCCCAAACTGTGGACTCTTAAAAAACCAACTTGGTCAACACTTACAGTTTTCTGGGTTATATTAGAAAAGATCTTGGTGGAGTTTAAACTTACAACTAATTGAATATAAACAATTAAAAGAGTGTTACTAAAATAAACACTGACAATTTACAACAACTTTGAAACAAATTTTGAAATATTCTATCAAAGTTTGAATTTTGAATATCTTATTTTATAAAACCAGTGACCTCATTTTCTAAAGAATATCAGATCTGTGTCTTATGATTATAAGGTCAAATTAATTTAGATAGAAAGGTAGATGTATAATGTTGCTTAAAAGTTGGTGATCTTTTTTGGATTTTCAATATTTCTCCATAAGTAAGACCTAAAATATGATCTATTCTCCACACAAGTCTTAAAACTAGATACTGTACCATAAAGAGAACCCAATTAAACAAATGAGGCAAACACTTCATACATACTGGTATACTACATAGGATCCTATAGAAAGAAATACAGGATTCAGAAATTTCTCAAAATAGGTTGCTGGAAGTTAGCTACATACCACTGCGATATGGGGAATCACTGTGGAAGTATAGTAGCCCTTGACTGAACTAACTGTTAAAAGGGACATATACGGTAGTACATAAGAAATGTGAGATAAATAAGATCACCAAGTAGGTATACTTGCAAGTTGATAATATTTGCAGAAAGTTAGAAAGAACAAGTTTGAATGTTCTTATGTATGTAAAGCAAGCTAAAATGGGCTTTTACTACTATGATGAGGAAAAGGCAATAGGTGAGCTTGCTGCTTTGGAACAATTCAGGATAATAACATGTTATTAAGATAAGGCAGAATTCCTCATGTCCTTCTACCCTGAGGGGAAATGTAACAAAATGGACTGAAGCAGAAAAATGGGCAGTGAGAGCTTGTGATAACCGTCCTAGTGCATGTAAAGAGATGGTTAAGAAGCACCAACTACCATGAACAAGATTAAATCTCCAGGCCCAGATCTATTTTGTCTTAGAGCTTATGGCTGAAATTGAAGTTCTTTTCATCTTCATCTTGAAGTTCTTTTCCGTCTTGTTTCAGAAATTAGTATAGTATTATAGGAGGGCAAATGTTGTTCCTGCTCTCAAAAAGAAGAAAGACAGAGAAAAAGAATTGGAAAGCTATAGTCCTATCAACTGGATTTCAAAGAAATGGGTAAAACAGGGCAGAAGCCAACATGGGTTTATCGAAAGTAAATCATATCAAATCAATATGATCTTCTTTTTCAATAAAGTGACTAGTTTAGCTGATTAAATGTGGCAGACACTGTGTAACTCAAGTTTTATGTTTGGGTAGGAAAAGAAGACAATATAAGATAGAGAAGATGTACTGGGTAACAACACACGAAAAAGAGATTTGAGCTTTTTGGTGATTCACAAGATGAAAATGAGTCAATGGTTTGAGGTAGCTGTATAAAGAGCAAATGACGGTTTCCAGGCTGTATCGTATCAAGAGTAGTGTCAAGATCAAGAGAAAACAGTTCCTTTCTATTCTATATTGGTCAAGTGCACCTAAAATACTTCATTCAGTTCTGATCATATTTTAGGAAAGACATTTAGAAATTGAAGCATGCCTGGAGAAAAACAACTAGAAACATGAAGGGGTACAATTACAAACTATTGGAGGATAATATGCTTAGCATGCAGATAAAAAGCTTGTAGAAGACATGACAGCTGTCTTCAAGAGTCTGAAGGACTGTCATGTAGAAGATGGGGCAGAAGATAGGAAAAGAAAATGTGCATTTAAATTAAATTAAGAAGCTTAATTGGACTAAGGAAAACAATTCTAATAAGTTATTTGATAGCTTGTATGAAAAGGTGAGTCTCTCCTCTGTGGGAACTGTTTAAACAGAAGTTGAATGGCCAACTGGTATGTAATGGTTTCCTACAATGGACAAGGGGTTGGGCTAGAAAAGCTCCAAGTTACCTTCCAGCCCTCATAGGCTAAGACTTTATATATAAGCTTTCAAGGTCTATATGTTTCTGGATTAGAAATACTCTGCTTAAAGGAAGCAATATGTCTATTTCTACAGCACTTTCTACACAGCAGATGTCTACCATACTTTGCATTATTAAGAAACAGAATAGCTAAGAAATAGCCTTCAGTATCTGGCATTTGATACATTCTTCATTATAATATTTTCCTCTTCTCCTATATATAATACTCTATAGCATTTGCCTCATACCTATTGGCTAAACACCAATCCTCCAAATAAGATTCAAGATAGGAAGCACAGAATATATCCCTGAGTGTCCATATCCCACTCCAAAACCTGTTCAGAAATCGCTTTTTAATATACTTTTGCAAACTGCTTTCATAAACTGGTTGTTAACTAATGCATGATACTATGAATATATTTATTTCTAATTTCTGACATAAATGCTTAAGGCCATGGAAATTACAGATTCCTATTATAGAGCAAGCTCAAAGAGGATGGAAAGCCAGAGCCTATAAGACTTAAGTGCAGGTTAGTAAGGTAATAGTTTTTTTAATTTAAATTTTATGGCCAACATTCAATATGCTGAAGCCTGTTAATTACCACAAGAAAGTAGTCTAATTTTGTTGGATTTAGGTCTGCAAAGTTTTTTTTAAAATCTCATTATGTTTTTTTAAATCTCCATTATTTCCCTAGTGTTCTCTTCCTCAAATTCACATACACTTTTTCTATTCACAGTGTAAGCTTCATTATCTTGTGTCCAATTCTGTAACATTAAAAGATACATTTATATCCATTATGTAAGAAATACGCATCTTCCCATACAATCTCACAATTTATGAGATGAGATATTCTGAAAGAAAGGAAGAAAGAAGCAAAAATATTACCTTGATAATAGAATTTCAATACACAGGATTTCTCAACAAACTGTGCAGCATGCATTAGATGTCTGCATGGTCAGTGGCATATAATTTTAATCCAAAACCTAAGCTGTCTTTTCTGTTGTCATAATCAATCAATAGTTCCAATTCTTATTATTTCAAGTTTTTTTAAAAATTTATTTATATCTCACCTTTATAATTTTTACAAATAACTCAAGGCGGTGAACATATCCAACACACCTCCCTCCTCCTATTTATCCTCCTATCTTAATGGAGACAAAGCACCAAGATTGTTTTAAAAGACTGGAAATATAAACAATTCCACATTTCTAACTACATATTTCTTACCAGTGTGTTCTCTCCACTTGAACTGTTCCAGAGTCTCATGCGATCATCTGTACCAATTGTCAAAAGGTAAAGCCCATCACTCGTAAAACATAAGCCATTGACTCTTCCATTATGGGCAGTATTTACTATAAGGAGAATATGCACAATTTGAAATTCTGAACAACAACATGTATAGCCTAGTACTGCAAAAACAATTCATGAAAATGTTGTGTTTTGAAATTTTAAAAATTATATAAAAATATCCTGTTATTTAACCAAATTTATTGTGGGAAAGTTAAGTACTGTACTTAAGGATTTATTGGTAGCATTATTGGAATAATATCTACATCAAGATACCAATGTCATTTTATTTTTATTTTTGAAAGAAAAAGGGAGAAGGATCAAGTTAAAAAAGTTATACTAGATGGACTATGATTGAGCCATTTATTAAACAGAAGCCAACTATCTTTAATTTCCTTTATTATGGAATGTGGTTGTCCAAATTTTTACTGTCAGAATGTCATCTTATTTTTTTCCCTGTTAATACCACTTTTAATGGCTATTTTTAGCTAGATCTGTGCCTAAAAGAAGTTCCACCTGTCTGCACTTGCAGTAAAAATGGAGTAATGAGTGGTGTCAGGTGCAAGCAAACAGATCCACAGGTATAAGCTTGAAGCCAACTACTTTATTATATTCTGCCTATTATACAGGAGCATCTTCAGGCTACCAGCCTTTGCCTGGGAACAGACAGAAAAGGCTCTATGGAACTTAAGGGAGAGTCATTTCTAGATCTCTTGTGCCCTGGGTCACTGATATTAGCATTAATGACTCCTCCCTTGATTAGTTACAACATATGAAATCAGAATACCAGGGTTGGGAGGCATTTTCGAGATCATCTGGTTTAGCTCCCTGCCCAATGCACTACTTGTTTACAGTAAAACTAAGGGCAGCTTATTGTTCCCTTGATCATTAATGACACCATTATGCGTTAATCTTTTTTTCTGAAGTAAGATGATGCCATACCACCTTAATTTCATAGAGTCATTTATATATTCTACTGGCATATTTTACTAGCATAACACACCATAGAAGGGGAAAAAAGCAGAAAGACATTTCCATATTATTCCCCAATTAAAATTAATGAGCATGACTAGGGAAAGCTACTTTCATCCTAGAAAAGATATAACGATTAACTGGATTACTATAATTCTGGATTATTTTTGCAGGTAACAAATAGACACCCAGACTTAAACCAGCTAAAGTTAATCCCTTTAAAATTCTAAAGTTTCAGTGTGGGAGATTTCAACAGATTATTTATTTCAACGCATGGAAAACATATTTAATTATTGTCTGAATCACTCTAAATTACTAGCAATCATAATTATGGATTTAAAACAACTAAGAAGAAAACATTTTTTTTTGGTCGAGAGTTGTAGTCTCTTGGGGGAATATATAATATATTAGTGTCATATGCTAACCATGGGTAAGACAAAAGCTAGTATTTTAAAAAAGGCCATGAAACCTTTCATATAGCATTTAGTACTGTGTCATCTATCCTGGGCTATATAATAGCATGGTTCCTGTTTAATATGAACTTATATTACAATAAAACTGTAATATTGATATATGAAATATATTACTTGCTTCGGAAGCAGCTTTTGACTTCTCCCCATTATGTTGATCAAGAGTGAGTAGACAGGCAGATGCTCTCCTTACATCCCACAATTTCACTCTACTGTCAGCACTAAAAGAAAAACAAAACTCTGAGGTAATTTATGAGCAATACAAATGAACTTTCAACAGTTTCATAATTATTTTATTTTCAATTATTTTTTATTAACTTGAATAAATTCACGTTTTTAAAAACACAGAAAATGACCTCTGACAGTTTCTCCCACATTCTAATTATTCCCTCTCCCCAAAATGTTCTGAAAACAAGCTCTAAAACAGGGGTTCTCAACCTTGGCAACTTTAAGACTTGTGGACTTCAACTCCCAGAATTCCTCAGCCAGCAAAGCTGACT
This sequence comes from Bothrops alternatus, assembly GCA_034064705.1. NCBI lineage: Eukaryota > Metazoa > Chordata > Lepidosauria > Squamata > Viperidae > Bothrops > Bothrops alternatus. The sequence continues at coordinate 16,563,661 of JARGCV010000016.1, read as the reverse complement.
GAGGAATTCTGGGAATTGAAGTCCACAAGTCTTAAAGTTGCCAAGGTTGAGAACCCCTGCTCTAAAACACTCTCCTCAAAAGCACTTCTGACTCCATGTACTCTTTGACCATTTTAAAAGTCTTTGAAATATGTTTTACATTATGCAGCAAAACGTGCTTAGAATATGATTTTGGATAGTTAACAGATTAAAGGTCCAGACAGATTTGGAATTTATTTCATTAGAATAAATTTTATCATTGAAAAATGATCATTGTTTACAACTTTTATGATAAAGGGACCTTGAAGATTGGGCACTAGAGGGAACTAAAGGATAAAAAAAGAATGGAACAGTTATTTCTCTACCAAAACTTTTGATAAGACAAATAAACTTCTTGATAAGATGGATGCAGCATGTTCTAGTACAGCTAAACAAGTGCACTTGCAATTAATAATTTTGAAATTATTTAGAAAGGGGATTTAAATATGATAACCAATGAGAAGAATATAAAGATACAGACATACAAATGGAACTGATGGATGACTTATTCCCCAAAGGATACATACAACTATTAAACCAGGAAATGGATAACTTTTTATTATTATACAAAATAACACTGTTAAAAGTTTTGAAAGATCTGTGACTCCAAAAACAGATGAACAGAAAATGAGATCCTTCTTGAAGGGATTAAAAAATTGAAATTCTTAAAACTCTCAGGAATTGTACTGGGTGCAAAATGTGTTGAATTTTGGAAATTAATAGCTTATTTCTTTTATTTCTTTTCCAAGAAGACCTCTAATGGGACCTTTATTACCAAATTGAATAAATATATAAATAAATAAAATTACTCTTGATCACAAATTTGTGATTATTTAATGAATATGTTTTGCTGATGTAGGTATCAAAAAAATTAAGTTTGAAAAGAACACAGAGACTATTAAAATATTCATTCAGTAATAATATAGTAAATCTTTGACTTAACCCTAAATTTTACATTTCAGTGCCAAAACTTATATTCATGGTTTAAAAGTATTTATCTGCTTTTAAATTTAAATTTAAAAAGAAATAAATAAAAAGAAATTTCAACTTAGGAAATGCTACCAACCTGGGCATTTAAGGTCAGAGGCAAGGGACATGGTGACACATGCATAAAGTGATAATTATATAAATACAATGTCTTATATACTTGGATCAGGTGATTTAAGAAAGTATGTAACTGGGGTAGTTGCATGATTATGTCACTCTGTAATTTGTGCAAGATGTAATTTTTACGTCATTGCACTTTGTATGAATGCTACTGTCAAAGAAATTTAGAATAGGTTTTTAAAACACTGGCTGACTTTAATAAACACTGTTTTATTTTATTGGTTTCTTTTACCTTCCAGTTGCTAAAATAAATTCATAACGTGGTGACCAAGATACTGCTAGAATTTCTTGAGTGTGACCTAAAAATACAAAAACACAATAATATTTTGGTTTATTAATTAAGAGGTTAAATGTTGTTTTCTATTATTTTCATCTTACATAAATTATATTGCAATTTTTTGTACAGACTTTAATAGTACTGTATATTATCTTTAAAAAAGAATAGTAACCTCCTAAATTTGCATTTTTGTAACAATATGAAAACTTTGTAAATTGCAAGGCTCATGTAAATAATAGAAATAACTCTTCAACTTTAAATTAATATGTATAAACTAATTATATAAACACTAATTCTGGTAGAGATCCAGAATCAAGCATCACTCAGCAGTTTATAAGTTTATAGTTTTCTGAAGGCACTATTGAGGACCACAGAATATGCATAGTGAAATATCATGTTACTTTATACATCAACATAATTTCAGATGTAATTCTGGTAATGGAAGAAAAATAGAATTTGTGAAACATTTACAGGTACAGCAGAATTAAAGGGTAGAGTTCTAAGAAATTAGAAGGAATTATGCCATTACAGGTTGAACTTGCAACAATGTTCAATGTTAACAGGATTTGATAAGATTTGCATTCAAAATGGCATTCCTTACTTACATCCGAAACAATACAGGTAAATTATATAGCTCAAGATTCTAAACCTACTTCATAATGTATTAAGTCTGAATTCTTGCCAGCTATTAAGCTGTCACTTTTCAAACCACAGATTCTAAGATGATACCAGAAGGTAGATATCAGATACAATACCTGAGATAATAGAGGAAGGCCACTAAATAATCTGTAAAATCCTGGGTAATAGTGAATGGGAACAGGTCAGGACAATGGGCAGAAAGAATGAAAAAGGAGAATGCCCTGCTAGAGAAACCATTCCCTGCTCATTACTTGTCTTCTGGAATAAAAACATTGTTTCATGGCTTACCTGAATTAGTTTAAAATTAAAAATATAATTTTAATTAATCAGGAATAATCTAAAGTACTCGGACAAATATAATCAAGATAGTTTCTCAACTTGCTTAGAAAATTACAAGTTTACATCTGAATGATATAAAACTCAAGAAGTCCAACTTAAATAGACATGAGAATTTTTTATAATATCAATAATATATCTTCAGGCCATCAAGATCAGAAAAATGTTAAGGAAGAAAGTCCTTCTCACTGTGCTTCTTTGACAACTGGCACTAAACACATCTGTCCTATTACTTACAAAGAAAATATTGTTCAGTGCAGTTCTTTACACAGTGTGGTATACTCAAAGTAGTTATTGTCTAACATTTATGTTTCGAGTAAGAAATACCCTGCAGAATGTGAGAACAAGATCCTGACTTGAAGTCACAAAGCTGTACTTTGGAGCTTTTGGTACCAACTGTAACAGAAAAAGCAAAAACACATTACAGAAAACAAACACAAGCACTACATGTTGATATAAAAATATACAAAATAGATAGCAATTTAAAAATCTTTAAACATCACATAGGTTCATCAGAGAATTACTTTTATTATAATTGCGTTTTGCATTAGCATACAGCATCTTTTTCATAAACAACAAGAAAGAAGATATTATACCTTTTCTTTTATAAAAAGGGAGTACAGTATGTACATTATAATAAAGGAAACTTTTCTGTAGAGTGAAACTGTATATATATTACCCCATACAGAGCTTCAAATGGATAGCCCTTAATGTCAACATAACACTTTCCTTAGTCTTGTGATGCTTTTGTTTTCTAACAACTCAACATTTAGCCACAATGCCTGGTAACCTATATGCTACATTTAATTACTGGCATAAGTAAGTAATGTGAACTATGAATGCCCTTAAAAATATAGTGGAGGGGGAGAGAGAAATGATAGATGAGTCAGATATATGCCCCCATCATGTAACAAATATGACTGAAATTTTTATTTTAAGATTATTATTTGCTATGCCTAAGTATCAGACTGGCCAAAAATATTTTAATAGTACAATTTGTGCATGTTGATTAAAAAAAATAAAACACATTAAAAAAAATGTGTTCACAAAAGCATGGTAAATATCTAGAAAATACATTACACAACAAGACTATGTGCTATTCAAGTATTCTTTCTCAAATGTAAGTTTGTAGGGATCAATAATTATAAACAGAAACCAACCGCAGCCCTACTGAAATTATGCCACATATTTGTAACTCTAAATTATGGTATGTTGCAATCTTGAACCCAGAAAAGAATTATTTTAAAAAATGAGGACAGTTAAAATACATTCAAAATATATTTAAAATTAATGCAAACCTGCAATTAAGCAATGTCTTGTAGCAACAGGAGATGTATGATGACTATATACTGTCCCATCAAAATGAAATACATCAGCAGGCTGTTAATTGAAAGATAATATATTATTAAATACTTGGACCATTTCAAATCTTAACCCAGAAGCAATAGACCATAGTTATGATTTATAACACATTAGCAAAAATAAAATATAGTGTCAAGTTTTAATACTGCATATACCATCAACATAACACAAAGAAACATGTACTTATAATTACAAGATTAAACAGCTTTTACTTTAACATTTTTAATCCTGTTTTCAACTACAAAAGAAAAAGAAAACCCATACCATTCTACATTTATATTATGTTTAGCCCTCACCTATATCTTACATAATTACCATTTATATTTTTATATATTTTATACATTTTTACAAAATTTTACCTTTTGTACTTAATTTAAATACCTGTTATTATTTTACATAAGATATTAAATAACACTTATTCTTTATTCATACCAACTTGTTCATAAATTAGTATTATAGTAAAATAGTTTATTACTTTCTACTTCATTTTAACGCAAGCTTTGAACTTGGTGCCCTTTAACCATGGATATATTTATCTGGCTTTAAAGTTGATAGGTTCAAATAAAAATCCAAGTGATTTCTTGCTTTTGTGAGAAAACAATGGCTGCACTGAGACTCGCTTCAACTTGATGCATCATTGAAAAGGCAGCAACATTTCCTTCACAATTTTGAAGAGGTGGAGGGCATCTTCATGGTCTCTGAAGTTAAAAGTATCCACTTTGATTAAGATTGTTCTCATTCTCTTTTTCCTACAATAGCTAGCCCTTCTCAAAGAAGTTCCATCTTTTTTTATTTCCTCCTTTTATGGTACTTTTGCAAAGAGGAAGATGAGTGTGTACAGTTTGTACATGTTGAGGAGACAGCTATGCATGGTTATTATGCACATTTTGTATATTAGATTACTAATTATTAATTCAATTAATTAGGAGTTATTAATTCAAATAATGTAATCTATATTTTCCATCTTCTTGTGTTCTTTTTTGGAATGTGATTTCTTGCATATACATGCTGTGTGTGTATGTGTGTGTGTGTGTGTAATACATAAACACACATATATACACATGCACAAATTGTATAATGTATGGCTTCTAGAAGAAGAAGGTATCTGGGTTATTCTAGATATAGTCTGTCTTTGAAATAGTGTGAACAAATGTTATGGATTAACCAACTCTAGGAGAAAAACAAAAAATTTCAAGAACATATATCTATTATATTCTAAAAATATATACCTGTATCTCTAAAATGTGCTGCTTCTCTTACTTGGCTTGTAGGCTCCAACTACTAATACCTACTTGGCAAGATTATGTGAAACTACAAACTATGATCGTGTTTAGATGACATACTAAACATGCTGTGTCAAACCAGACAGTTACTGAGGTACAAATGACAGACTTAATAATTCTGTAGAACTGTATTAGCAGATCCTTGAGCTTTCTGAGCTGACGTAGGAAGAACATTCTTTTTTATGCATTTTTTATGATAGTTCTAATGTTAGGTGTCCATTTCAAGTGCTTGGAGATAACAGAACCTAGAAACTTCAAGGTCTCTACTGTCGATACTGTGTTGCCTAATATTGTTAAGAGGTGGCAGTACAGGGCCAGTTGATCTACCTCTTGTCTATATGCAGACTCATCATTGTCTCAAATGAGACCAATGACTGTTGTATCATCTGCAAACTTCAGTACTTTAAGAGAGGGATCCTTTGGGATGCAGTCATTTGTATATGGAGAGAAGAGTAATGGAGAGAGCACACGGCCCTGGGGAGCTCCTGTGTTAAATGAATGGGTGCTTGATGTGATTTTCTCTAGCTTCACCTGTTGCTTCCTATTTGTTAGACAGCTTATAATCCATCTACAAGTGTGGTCAGGTACAAATAATAATAATAATAATAATAATAAAAAGTTGGAAGGGACCTTGGAGGTCATCTAGTCCAACCTCCTGCTCAGGCAGGAAACCCTATACCACTTTGGACAAATGGCTGTCCAGTTTCTCCTTAAAAACTTCCAGTGTTGGAGCATTCACCGCTTCTGGAGGCAGGTTGTTCCACTGGTTAATTGTTCTAACTGTCAGGAAGTTTCTCCCTAGTTCTAGGTCAGTGTTTCTCAACCTTGACAATTTTAAGGCATGTGGACTTCAACTCCCAGAATTCCATAGCCAGCATTGCTGGCTGTGGAATTCTGGGAATTGAAGTCCACATGCCTTAAAATTGTCAAGGTTGAGAAACACTGTTCTAGGTTGAGTCAGTTTAGAGAAGAGCATTTCAGGAATGATGGTGTTGAATGCTGAGCTGAAGTTTACAAAAAGGACCCTTACATAGTTCTTTCGTGATTCAAGATGTTGTAAGATGTAATGCAATGTCATATTGACAGCATCATCTGCTGATCTATTTGCATGGCAGGCAAATTGCAAGGGGTCTAGCAGCAGATCTGTGATGGCTGTCAGTAACCTTTTGAAGGTTTTCATAACTACAGATGTCAGAGCCACAGGTCTGTAGTCATTCAGCTCCTTGATGGTTTCTTGGATACCAGAATGATAATAGAGTGTTAGAGATAACAATATTGATTTGATGCCAAACAGGTTATTTAGAATATTATTTTTTTAAGTATTTTTTTAAAAGCAGGAAATCTTTTAGCTAACTACTACAAAGTTGCCTGGGATATCATAGTAACCTGGACTGTCCTTGGTTTGCAGAATCATATATAACTAGAATACAGAGTAAATTATAGTTACAACAAATGTGGCATGTTGCATGGACATTTTCTCTATCTAGACTCATTCAACATAACAAGCCAAAATGTAGCTTGTGGTTTGGGCTTAGCATGCTTGCTATCTTAGCTATTATGGTTTGTAAACTACAATTTAATGTGTTGATGAACCCTGCTTTAATAACCAATGATTATATAATCTATGGTATATCACAATGTATAAGCCCGTGTCTGACATGTACAAGTAGTATAACTTACTATTTTTCCATGGTCAACTATTTGGCTTTCCATATCAAGTACAGTCTCCTTGCTGGTCAGTGATCCTATATCAACTCTTGAGACCAATCATACATTAGGCTTTACTATATGGTGTGTTCATTTAAGTTGCTTTACAAAAATCAGCCAATCTCTTATAAAAACAAGGATGTGTTAAAATATTATTTCTCTTTCATATACAGATCAAATTATTAAAGAAAACTTACCTGTAAAGTATTTGTATCCCATATTTTCAGTGTTTTATCAAATGAACTTGAGGTAAACATGCCAGTATCATGAGGATACCACTGAACAGTCTCTACGCTGTATTTATGAACACCAGGATGGTTCCTATAATGCAGTCATAGAAAAGTAAAATTGACAGAGATTACTTGCTGTAATAATGCTCAGCAAATCTGAATATCTCAATTCTTTCAAGACCTAGGTAGCAGGAAGAGCTAAGATTACTTCAAACAGGAAAGAAAAACTAAAATAGTTCAAATAGTATAATTTTATCTTGGTTTAATGTAACAGAGCAGAATTTAAGCTAGCTCTGCCACCTACTGGGTAAACATTTAATTACACAATTAAAAAAACAACACAAAAGCCTTCCACAGAAGATCTACAAGGCCATCTCTCTAAACCAGCAGTTTTTAATTTGTTTCATCTCACAGCACACATTACAAAAGTGGGACTTCCAGGTCTTGAAACTGGAAATCCTATGGCACCACAAAAAGAATGGAGACAGTGATATCAGTGATACCTGGTGATATCATAGATGTGGGGTTTTGGCTGAGGTGGCATACCTGCAAACCTATTATGGCACACCAATGTGCTACAGCACAATAGTTGATAACCAAACTTCACTCTAAATCAAAGTGCATAAAATTAGGAGCCATTAGGGCAAACTTGGAAACAATGAACCAATGCAGAGACCAAAGTTTGTTGCTTTGTACTAGCTCTGAAGCAAAGATATATTCTAATTATATTAAAAGAAATGTAAATACTGTTTCCTTTACTGGCTGTCTGTGGATTACAAAAATACAAAATACATACGATCCTACAAAATAAAACATACATGGCAAAACCCTGGAGATGACGTTTAGTGACATTCTAGGATCGCCTCCCCATTACTCTCAGAGTTTAGTGACCTTCATATGATTTGGCTTATGATGATAATGTGCCACCTAGTCGGTGTCGACTTTTAGTAATCACATAGACAAGATTTTTTTCCATGACGACTACATTAGTACTCCTGCCTCCCATATTCTATGTGAATTAGATTGGCTGGAAGGAGATTGGCTGATTCAAAGTTGCAAGCCAAAGCATTATTTATTATTTATTAGACTTATAAGCCGCTCTTCTCCAGGGGACCCAGAGCGGCTTACAACATAGATAATAACAATCGCATTAAAGTCTAATATAAATTAAATTAAAATGATCATAAAATAAAACAATACCCCAAATTTTTAATAAAAAAAAAAAAACATTCATCCAACATTCAGCACCAATCATTCCCAGATCTGCCGACACAAATAAGTTTTTAATTCTTTTCGGAAGGCCAGAAGAGTGGGAGCGGTCCGAATCCCCGGAGGGAGCTGATTCCAGAGGGTAGGGGCCGCAACAGAGAAGGCCCTTCTCCTGGGGCCCGCCAGCCTACATTGACTGGTCGACGGGACCCGGAGAAGACCAACTCTGTGCTCTCTGACCGGTCGTGATGAGGTATGAGGCAAAAGAGAGCTTCAGGTTAGAGAAGACTGTCCTAAGTATACTTAATTGCTCCAAGAGAAAGAGAAGCTACTGCAGGCAGACAAAACAAAGTATAATAAAACAAAGTATAATAAACTTTCCCTGCTGCTTTTTAAATTTATTCACCTGAGAGAATTTTATTTTCTTCTGCTTTTTTTTTTTTACACTTTATTGCAGGGCTTTTCAACCTTTTCACCCATTGTACCACTTTTAGGATATGGCAATATCCGAGTACCACCAGTCGCCTAGCAAGGTGTCAAAAACTTGATGACCAAAAAAAAAGGAAAAAAGTGATAAAAGTACAGATAGTCCTTGACTTACAACAGTTCGCTTAATAACTGTTCAAAGTTACAATGGCACTGAAAAATGTGCCCCCAAGGCACAGCCGAGCAAGACACCTGCCTGCCCACCCGGTGGCACTCTTTCTCCTGTCTGAGGTTTTCATTGTTGTGAGCATTTCTGTTGAGGATTGGCAGCGGGGGTGGGGTGGGGGGGTGTTTGGTTTTTATTCCCCCCGTCTGCTGGGTGGTTGCATCAGGTTTTGGTCACTTCACATGACCCTGGGACACTGTGACTGCCATAAATATGAATCAGTTGCCAAGCATCTGAATGTAAATCACAAGACCCTGGAGATGCTGCAACATTCCAGCTGATCGGCGCTTCTTCTGGGCTCAGCAGAAGCACCAGGATCAGTGCCAAGCACCAGCTGGAGCCTGGTGCTGATCCTGGCGCCTCCGCTAAGCTCTGACAGCCCTGCAGGTCCAGCCATCTCTCGCTCAGGCTTGTGCGGTGCTGCCATCTGTTCAGCTCATTCCCCTCCCCCACTACCACTTTTCTAGGATGGTCGCATACCACCTGCCAGGTGCCAATGTACCACAGGTGGTACCCTTACCACTGGTTGAAAAGCCCTGCTTTATTGTATATTAGTTTTGTATTTCTACCTCAAAATGGCAGGAAAACTATGCCACCAATTTTTTATATATATTACATTTCCTTGCTTTGTCTATGTGCCTCCATTTTATGTAACTAATTTCCTTTGAACTTTGGACTGATTTAAACCAATATTGCAAATTAATGGCAACTACTAAGAATTTCGATTTGTTTTCCTAAATGTTTAAGCAGGGATGAAAAATGAAATTAAAAAATGTACATTTGGTCCAGCAAACAATCCCCTATGGCAACTAACCTCTTCCTGTTTCTAAAGGGCAGCTGAAGATCAATCTTGCTGACCTTGGTATAAGAACGTACGTGCTAACTATTCTATAGAACAAACTGTGCTAACAATAGTTTCTTAAATAATGTTTCATTTATTTTGTTGACAAAATATGAGTTAGCAGTGAACTATAAACATGTAATGTAGGTAACATATTTATAACAAGTTTTTAAGTATACATACCTTCCCACAGAACAAATCACTTTACAGGTATAGCATGGCATTTTGCTAAAGTTCTCAAGGTCATACAATACAATAGTACCATCAGAACCACCTGATAACATACTGTAAGAAAACAAGATATGAATCAATTCAGATATTGTAGGCTTTACTCTCCCCCACAAATATGTAATTTTATCTTTTAAAAATAATTGAAAATTAGTTTATTTAAAAATACGTCCATTTTAGTGTTAAACATATATATTAATTTCAAGTTGATTTATTCTTTTAGCATACCATACCATTTCATGTGCTGTCATCCACCCTCTAAATATTTTATTTTAAATATTTCAATCTAAAAATATTTAAACTGAAATATCTGAATAATGATTTTATAATAAAGTATTCTTGATATAGTCTAAAAGTTGTCCTAAAACAAAACAATTTTCTTAGAAATTATTTTTATTGGCATATCTGAAAATATTTTAAGACACAACACAATTCTTCACACTAATCATGTTCACATGACATGCTAAGACATTGAATCTGGTAAAGAAAACATGGATGTACTATATCCCTGCCCAACCCCAATCCTATGAAGACCTTTATCCTAGTTTCAGGTTTAAGTAAGCTTTGTGTTTATTTATTTTTGTCACATTTATGTAGTGTATATCGGAGGTGATGACCCTTTGTATGCAACGAAATTTCATTTTAATGTATGCCGGTTAGTGTACATTCAAAGTAACAATAAATCTATTCTATTCTATTCCCTATTCTATTTTCTATTCTATGCTATGCTATGCTATTCTATTCTATTGATGTTCTGTCCAAATATGGAGTAGCAATTATTTGCATATAGTTAACTGTCTGTCTCTCTTGTTTGGAAATTGCTTGGTTAATGCTTATTTTGTTATTTGCCCAGATTCTATTTTCATTAGCCGGACAAAAACCCCACAATTTTGTATTGATCCCTCCACGTGGTGGCACACAGAAATCATAATCAATTATACAGTAATAAATAAGATGCCAACACAAGAATGCTTAGAAAATCCACCCAGGGCTGTTTGAGGAGATCATATGGGATTAATCAAAAAGACCTCTGAACAAACCAGTAAAACTCATTTAAACATATCAGACTGCTCTATGTTAAGATGCTAAGGAAAAAAAGCTAAAAAACTAACAATTTAACATGCAAAATTATATTAGCTAGTTAACTATTAATTATATATATACATATATACATTCTGGGATAGTCATTTGAAAATCATTAATTATAATTTCAAAATTATTCAGTTTGGCTGACATTCTTTCATTATGCTGCAAGTAAATTTTCTGAAAAGCTTCTATGAAAAAAAGTTTCCATGAATTTATAAATGCAAATATTTCAAATCAGTTCAGTAAAATAAATTTCATAAGAAAGCATAATAAAATATACATACTATCGATTTTCAACAGGTTCAATATCCAAGGTATTAATCCCACTTCCATGAATCCTTTCAACATCTTTGTTCTTATTTAACTCCAAGCTTAATATCCTTTAAAAAGGAAACAATTATAAACAAAATTAAAATTATATATTTTGTTATTTTATCAAATTCTTCAATCCACTATATTTACCACCTACAGTATTTTTTGTAGTCAATTTCAAACTTTTGAAAGCTGACATACTGCATGTCAGTAGCGTATGTCGTTTGTATCTAAATTATGCAATCAAACATAAGCACAGATAGATAAATAACACTTCAATCCAATCAAATAAGGCAACAGTATTTATGTACTGTATTTCTATCAAGTAACATTTCATTTTTTAAGTGAATTATTTAACTGTTTCTATCCTATAAAAGCTTTATAAATTATGAATAAAAATGAATTTTAAAAAATTCCTATTGATTTGGCAAAACTAGAATTTGCTTTTTCAATTTAAAATATTTATGTTACAAATTTGGTGAAAAGTAGGCTTAAGATGCCTTGAATGACTCATGATGATTGAGAATTTTAAAAACCGTATACCCCTTTTCCTATAAAAGGATTCTATCCTTATAATTTTAGGATTTACAAAGAATTTATCTATATTTCACTTTTCCCACTGTGTCAGGTAGTACATATAAAATAGATTATTCAATTCTATCTATTAAATATAACATATTCTTTCTCCAGAAGCAAGATTAGAACTAAAGGGTAGAAAAATTAATGAGCCTTAAATTTCTCCTGAAGTAGACATAAACTCTATCAGTGAAACTTGAGTGCCTTGGGATATGGTGAACCAAATTTTGCTGGAATTAAGGAAAATGTTGGATGATCTTCTCTTAGAAATGGTATAGTCTCATTTTATGTGGCAAATTCTGAATTGAACAGACATTAGAAATTCATTCCTGGATATGTAATTCCATAAATGTCAGTATTGCATATTACACTGTGCATGACAATAGCCATTCAACATATAATGGCATATTATTATTTATTATTACATTGATTCCTCAAGTGAAGTTAACAAAATTATAAAATATTATCTGCTTCTTTATTCTGTTTTTGTCTATTATTTCCACATTTGGATCACAACTATTAAAATAACAAATTTTTAACTTTTTAACTTATCAAAAATACAAATACATATTAGTTTGTATAATGTGCTATTTCCTCCATCAATACAGATAGAACCTTGCTCAATGTCTTCACTATTTTTTGACAATTTCTTTAGCATAGCTAGAAATCTACACTTACATGAAAGAAGTCAACCCTAGAGTTTCAAAGGATGCTTGGACTGATACTCCTGTTACTATTTTAATATGTTACATTAGATTTTTTTGAGTTTACAGAATACATTATTTAGAAAATAGTTCTCAATAACTACAATGTTGATTTCCTTCAAGGTAAATTGCAATGCTAGATACATTTGCTAGTTGTGTTTATTCAATGACCCATTAAGTCAGATTTCCTTCTAAAGGAATTGCGTTTCTATTTCTGTGAGCTGCACCATCAAATTGTAGTTTACATTTTATTCACCATGTAATTTTTTTCTTTAATAAATTAGTTACATCAGTATTATTTCATCTTTTCTCAAAGCTTAGAGCAATATTTTTGAAACTTATTTACCAAATAACTTTAGAAGGAAAGTTGTGAGCACACAAATGGTTCTCTCCCAAACATTTAGAAATTGCATACTTAATGCATGGGAGAAACATAAAGGTACTAGTTTTTTTACATTTCATTATAAGGCTCCATATGAGCACACATTCATAGGTCGATTTGTGTACCTTTCCCCATTCAAATGCCATTCTTGAATCTGCAGCTAGACTGATGGAACTAGGGGCATCAGTTCCTAATTGCAGAATAAAACAAAATCCCCCCGGAAATAAAGCTGAAAATGAGCCTAGTTTACAGGCTAAGTACATGTACAACCAAGGATGCTTGAACAAGGGTACATTCATACAGATGCTTGCTTGCACATTGTGTCCATACAATTTTCACTGGCTAGGAATGGCACTAGAAAGGGCGTCTCTGCTCCCCTCTACATAGTGAATCTTTCTAGCACATGTTCAGTCTTGCTTGCTAATTTGTATACTTGCAAGGAGGGCTAGTCAATGCTATTTGCTTTTCTGCCATTCTCTCCCACATGACGCCTTTCAGACTTATTAGATCAGGGGTTCTCAACCTTGGCAACTTTAAGACTTGTGGACTTCAACTCCCAGAATTCCTCAGCCAGCAAAGCTGGCTGAGGAATTCTGGGAGTTGAAGTCCACAAGTCTTAAAGTTGCCAAGGTTGAGAACCCCTGTATTAGATATTATTGTTATCAAAGAGTTAGTTGGAGTGGTGGTGAAGGCATCAGCTAGAAATTGGAATATTATGAGTTCCAATCCCACCTTAAGCACAAAGCTAGCTGAGTGGCCTTGGACCAGTCCCTCTCTCAGCCTTGAAATCTTCCCAAGAAAACTGCAGGGACCTGCCCAGGTAGTCGCCAGGAATCAACACTGACTTAAAGGCCATGATCGTCTATCCAGAGATCCACCCCACGAACCCGGGTCTGAGGCGTTTATTGTGACGCTGAGGCTGTGCAGGACCCTCCGTGATCACGGGTGGCCTGAGGAGACTAACGCAGTCCGGCAAGCTTTACCTCCTCGTAGCCTCAGCCCGGCGGAGCCTCAGCGGGTCATCTACTCCTGCCTGACGAGCGGAAAGAAAACCCAGCATAGCCGAAATGAAGAACCAGCGACTGCGATTCCACTACGCTGCGAAATCGGCTCGCGCCCATTGGCTCAAAGCGTCTCTCTCTTAGCCAATAAGAAACCTTGGTATTGAAACGTCATCGCTCAGAAAAGGACCGGCTGAGAATGCCTCAGCGTCGAACGCGTCAGCTTCAGAAGCATATAGAGAAGCGTATACGAAAAGATATCAAAAAGTACCGTAGCTTCTCCTTTGACTTCAAGTGTAAATTTGAAATATTTCCATTCTCCCAAAATGCTGTCCAGAAGATAATTTTTCACATGAATGTTATTAACAGATAGCCATTCAGCCGTTAGTAAATTGGGGTTTTAACATAAAATAACTTTTTTTTTAAGCAATAGGATGTGTTTTCTTCAATTTTAGTATCTCTAATAAACAGGATGGACGTTCTGGGCCTGAGTGAGGTGTAGGCGTGGCTTCTGACGGAAAGGGGCGCGCGAGGATTTATTCCTGCGTGTCTATTCCACTCGTGTCTATTCCACTCGTGTGCTGATATTTTTGGAGGGTGAGATTGTGGTTTGCGGCCTCGCAACGCCCTTCGCCTGGAATGAGCGGCGTATGGCGGTTTCTGCGCTTGCTAAAGCAGCGCGTTATCGGGCCAGGGAGCGAGTACGTGGGCATCGACCACTTTGGAAACAAGTATTATCGGATCCCGCAGCACAAAACTTGGGCAGGTGAGCGAGACGAGATGGTCGCCTACGGTCGGTCGTATTTACGCTCCACTTCGTCGCTGGTTTTATCCAAACCGGGGTTTCCTTAATCATAGTTTATAAACTAAACCATCATTGGCTGGCATCCTACAGTTGGCTAGGCAGTAAATTATAGTTTGTGAACTAGAATAGCTATATATACTAAATATATGCTAAATATAATATACTAAAATAAGTTAACCTGAGCCGCAGCCCGATTAAAAGTGCCATAAACAAAGTTAGTTCTTTAAATGTATGCGCGTCTGGACAGTGCCGTGGCCAGTTTCTGCCAACACTGAGAGTCAAAACTTTCTGAGATCGTGCAATTTGAACAAACGTGACTTGCACAATTCAATCAGCAGCATGAAGCAAAAATGTATGTATCTTATAACTTATAAAGTATCTTTATACACTAGATCAGTGTTTCTCAACCTTGACAATTTTAAGGCATGTGGACTTCAACTCCCAGAATTCCACAGCCAGCATTGGAATGTGGGAGTTGAAGTCCACATGCCTTAAAATTGTCAAGGTTGAGAAACACTGCACTAGATATATTTAAGTCTTATCAAAATTTACAAGTCAGTTTACCTCTTATGTATTAATCCCTTAACCTTACTAGAATTCAGTTCCTATCTTCCCATCACAAAAATAGGTGCCCATATAGGCATAATTTCTGAATCCCAATTATGTTTTAGATTAATATGGCCAGAAATGTCATTTTTTATTTATAGCATAAAGATGAGCACCTGAATTTCAGGCATATATAGTTATTTCTCCCTTTTTGCCTTTTGCATATTGAAAAGAAAGTTTAAAATTTTTATTTCCAATCTTTGTTACTTTTAACCATATAATATTCTGAACTACCTAAAGTGATTCATAATTGTTGCTGAATTTCAATATACTTTGCTGTAATAGGATCATTGATTTTTGTTTGGCAGATAAACCAGAATTGGCTAGATTTACACAACATACTCAGCCAATTGTGGTTTACCCAATAAATAATGGTTTATCACAAAGTATGAACTACAGATGAATGGAAGCTTCATATTTCCTAGCCTTTGGAGAAAGAAGAAAAACAAGGATAGGGCAAAACAGAATGTTCACTCCTTATGCCCATAATAGTAAACTGTTATATTAAGCTAATAATGTTGTTGCAAGATTTTTTGTAGATATATATGGCTACCATATTCACTGAGTGACTCTGGACTATTTATAATTTGTAGAAACATAAGCTCAAGGAATTTAAAATAAAATAAAATAAATATTTGGAATAAAATATCCAATAGGATGATAGAATAACAGGAATAAAAATAGAATTGACGAAAGTTAATGCACACATATCTCAATCAAGATCTTTCATTATAGAAGTGCTTATCCCACATCCTGGCCAAATGGCAGGGGAAAGAATGAGGTTTTCAAGGCTTTAAGGAAGGACAGAAGATTTGTTTCTTTAGTTACAGCGTTTCTGAAAAAACTGTAAGGGAGAAAATGGGAAGAGAAAAGGATTTGTACTGAACTCTTTTCATACACCCCCATTAAAGGCATTAAAGGCCAAGGTATTATCCATTCTTCTTACTTTCTTATATCTGTTTATTATCAAATCCTGAAGCAGAGGATAGGAGTCAGTCATTTCCAAGGAATTAACCATGGCAAATTCCAAATAGAATATCACTGCTGAGTTTAATATGCCATGGTCACAAAATTCAAATGTATTAAATTTAGAAGAATGTGAGTTTATGAATAAAGAATGAGAAATATTTGGAATCTGTTGCTCAGTACATCAGAAAAAGTCACAGTGATGTCTAAAATAAAGTAATCTATACAATTTAACTGTAAGCAAAATAAAAATTAAGGAGCCAGATTAACAGCATAATAAAATAGACTGGCGCCCTGGGCTAAATTAAGACTCGCCTGACATATGTGTTCTGTTGTTTATGCTAAATTGCTAAGTGTTTATTAAGTTAAAAGAGTACAGGTAGTCCTCAACCTATGACCACAATTGAGCCCAAAATTGCTGTTGCTAAGCAAAATATTTGTTAAGTGAAATTTGCCCCATTTTACTATCTTTCTTAATACAGTTGTTAAGTGAATCATTGCAGTTGTTAAGTTAGTAACATGATTGTTAAATAAATCTGGTTTCCCCATTGACTTTGTTTCTCAGATCACTAAAGGTGATTGTATGAACCTTGGGACACTGCAACGGTCATAAATGGGAGTCAGTTGACAAGCATCTGAATTTTGATCACATGACTGTGAGGATGCTGCAACGGTCATAAGTGTGAAAAACAGTCACCACTTTTTTCAGTACCTTTGTAACTTTGAATGGTCACTAAATGAACTGTTGTAAATTGAGGACTACCTGTATTATAATGTGACATCAGGTTATTAATCATCTTCCACAATATTTTTGCTATAAAATAGATTGCTCTGAAGCTTAAGGCTGGCTAAAAATGTGCTATCACTTTGGTCTTCTTAATGGTAAATATTTGATGTTTGAAATAGTAGGAACGTGTGTCTTGACTAAGATTTATTAATGGAAAGGAAAGTGAAGTATAAAATTCTTTATATTCTTAATTTTGGCAGTATAGTATTCATTGATAATAGTAAATTGTCAATGATTACATCATGTTAAGTTGTTACTGTATGTAATGAATTTTTCTGACTGGGCCAGAGTTAATCACTTTTCCATTTGGTGCCTTCTAGTTTCATTACCAGAAATAAACATCTTCTAATAAATAACCATAATAGCCAAAGGTTGAGTTGAGACAGTACATCAAGTTGTACACTGTGGTTCATAATGGTTTTGTTCTTAAAATATAACCATATCAACCTCAAACCAAACCAAACCAGCTTTGCATAATATTCAAACACATTCTCTGACAAAATAGTCACTGCGTTGCACTTCTATTAAGAACAAATAGGGGCAGAATGCAAATTAAATTGATTTATTTTTAAAGAACATTACTTAGATACAGTTGATATGATTATTTTGCCATGTATTTGATAAAGTCCCTTAAGGACAACTCAAGGGCAGTCCTAGGACTGCAGATTATAGGCAATGATTACAAATCACAAAACTATTATCTGTAATTGCAAAATCAGCCTGCAGTTTAAAGAAAGACATTAATATTGATGTTTATTTTCATACATGTTTCCCAACTAGACATATTTGGAAAGCAGTTTTCACTCTATATATAGAAATTTGTGCTGCAAACAACATAAAAGGAAAAAAAGATGCATCCTAATAGATAGCTAAAACAGTGGTTATCAACATTTTGGTCTTAGAACGCTTTTATATCCTTAAAAATAGCAAAGAGTTTTGGTTCATATGGGTTATATTTATCAATATGTATTGTAATAGAAATTAGAGGTAAGAAATTTAAAATTATTAGACTTTATGGATCCCCCAAGAGGGATTAGGGAGTCCCAGTGGTCCTCAGACCAGACTTTGAGAACCATTATTGTAAAGCATATTTCTGTTCTGATCCAGTCAGTTTGTGAAAAATAAACTAGGAGTGTTTGCTTCAGAATGTAGTTTGAACAAATATTTCCGTACAGTATTTACCGGTAGCTCAGCATGGCTAAATTTGAACCTGACATTTGAACCTAGGTTTGAGAGTATTAAATGTGCCAAAAGAGGGGGGAAAAGGAGTTACACAAATGATAGTACCGATATAGGTAACAACTTATTGGGTTTTATATGGGGATTTTATGGCCTAATTTGTTTAATTTATTTTTAATTATTTTAATTCTGTATATTTATATGTTTTTTTAAAATTTTAAGGCTGTACACTGCCCCGAGTCCTTCGGGAGAGGGGCGGTATAGAAATTTAATAATAATAAATAAAAAAAACTTGCATGAACTGGCTTTTTCTCTACCTGCTAAGAGACTCATAAACATTGGTACATAATGTATTGGAATGATTAAAATTATTGGAATAAGCAGGTGTTTATAGAGACAGATTAAGGGGAATATTGTATATAAATATAATTGTACATAGTTTTACAAAGTTATGATATTAGTCAATTCATTCATTGATCACTGATTAACCACTTTTTATTTCTCCCTTCTACCATTCCCCAATTATATAAGTTCATTGTACTTGCTATGATTTTATTATATTGCTTAAGTATTCCAGAATATCCAAAGTGGTAGAAAGGAAATAAAGAAGAATCCAAAACTGTATACTGTAATCTGTGAATTGTATTACCATATTACTGTACAATCTGATACACTGGATACAATTTATAAATGTTAGATTAATTTATTTTTTATAGTAAACTGATTTTTTTTTCACAATGAGTTTGTCTCCTGGTAACTGGTGATATGTTTCTGCAATTTTCAATTTGTTCTTTAAAAATTTGTGTACTATTTGTGTCCAGAAGAAGGCAGTGTGGTTTTAGAAAGATTTATATCAGCAGCATATTTATAATACCCTGCATTGTGCAAAGGAGAGGCAGTAGTTTCTTCAGAGGTTATGCTGGTAAACTTATGTGGAGAATACTTTGGAGGAAAAATACCAATATACTATAGTTATTGGTTCACACATTTTTTCTTTTTAAAGTAATTGCTCTTGTAGTATTGTTCAAACACTACATTGAATCATAGTGGCTACAGTTCCATTTTTTGTTTTCATTTTTTTAATAACATGAAAAAATTGGAAGAAAGAAAAAGTGTTATATATGATTAAACTATACCATGTTATTTATGACAAATATTTTTATTTCTTTATTTGTCAAATGTATTTGCTGCCCAACTTATGTTTCAGGAAACTCTGAGTTTTAGTCTGTAAAGTTAGAATAGTTAAGCTGCCAGGTTGCACTAGGATGGTAACTAAACATAGCCAGAATTGCAGCATGAAGTAGATGTAATCTAACAATTAAATATAATAAAAGAGGGCATGCATAGAATGTGATCTCGGTGACAGATCTTACTCTATCGATACTCTGTGGGGGGGGGAATTGTTGAATAATAGTATTCCAGTAAATCACAATTTTCTGTAACTCTTAGCTTACTACAGCTTTTCTTCCTGTCATTTATCCCCATCTTTCATATATATGAAAGTAAGGAATGTTGAGTAAACAACATTAGGAAGAGCGTAGACTAAGGAATAAGGAATGCTAAACCAAAGAAATTAAAGGCCTGAGATAAGGTGGGGTGGGGGGGGAGAGAAGAAACATAACTAGATCTAATTTATACCAACACTGTTCACTATATTTCTCTATCATTTTCTTCTTGGAAACAATACTTGCTTCTACCATATCAGTACACCAATTCATATGCTAACTTTTCTTTTTAGCCCTAACCTTAACTCTCTCAATATAGAACTGTTGTACAGATCATTTACTTTTGTGTCCAATCCATATTAACTAATCAGACATTTATTCTTCTTTTACTGTACACACTCTCTATTCTAAACCACCTGGAGCCACTTAAGTGATATAGTCTAGAACAGACATGTCAAACTTGCGATGTCACATGATGTCGCGAGATGTATCGGGACTATTTTGCCATTGCCGGCAATGGGATGGGCACGGCTCTGATATGATGAAACCGGCCCGCGGCCAGCAGTTTGACACCCCTGTTCTAGAA
Source organism: Bothrops alternatus (assembly GCA_034064705.1). NCBI lineage: Eukaryota > Metazoa > Chordata > Lepidosauria > Squamata > Viperidae > Bothrops > Bothrops alternatus. Next base: position 16,543,337 of record JARGCV010000016.1, on the reverse strand, counting down.
GTATGAAGAACAAATAAATCCCATTCTCCAGCATGTGGATTACGAATCCACAAGAGGATGGGTTCATATCCAGCTTCTCTGCCCGTAGACTAGGACCAAATTGTTAGCTCCGCCTCCAACCGGGACTTCCTGTCCTCCCAACCGGGCTTCCTGTCTCCCAGTTTTTTCCTAGTCTTCAGCCCGTCAACAGCTAATTTAGCAGGCTCCAGAATAGGTTTCTTTTTTAGATTCAATTTAGGTTTAAGTTGTTTCCTTTTTTTTTTTTACTTTAATTGAGCAGATAGGTTGGATTAGACCTCCTTTAGACTTTCCAGCAGAAGGAGGTTTTTCTTAAGCTACACCAGAAGGAGGATTCGGGGACAGGCGATCCAGGGGGCCTCCCCGGATCGCTCGGACCACGCGGGAAGAAGCAACACAACGCAACGCGGCTTGAATCCCCTTTCTGGACGAGGATTCTCCCCCGAAAGGCACCCCAGGACCCGGAGAGGCGAGGAGCAAGCGGCAGAAGCGGCGACGGACGGCGCATCAAACCGCAAGTGGGGGGTGCAGTAGGGGGGAGGAAGGCGCCGCTGAGCTGTTAATCGGCAAGCGGCGCGGAGACCGATCGACAGCGAAAGCGAGTCGAGGGCTCCGGCGGCCATCGAGGACCGCGTGGAAGAGGCGGAAGCCATCTTGAGCAGGCCTCCTCGAGGTTTTTGGCGCGAGGGGCCATCTTGGAAAGGGGGCGGGGCCCCAAAGGGCGGCAGTAGCGGCCATCTTTTTGCAGGCCCAATCTCCGGAATAAAGCCGGAACGCCGACCAAGGTGGGGGGACTTTGAACCTGAGTACTCGCGGTTCACGGGAGGCCAGCAGAGGCAGCATCTGCTGCCATAGGCAACTGTAGGCCCTGCCACCTCTGTGCCTGCTGAGTCAGGCCGACAAGGGAGTCTCGGAGGGCGTGTGATCTTGAAGGGGTTAAACCCTAGGGATAATCAGCCTCGCAAACCTGCCCAGAGAGAGTCTGCCTGCCTGTCTTGCCTGTGCCCAGTGCAGAAGAGGGTCTGACTCCACCTGCCTGCGGAGCTAAGCCTCCCTCTTACTCCCGCTTGTCTGGAGCAATCCTTAGTCTCCCAGACGCACAATGGCAGACAGCGCGTCGCCTCAGGTGTACCAAGGCTCAAGCCCCCCCCCTCCCTCCCCAAAACGCAAGACCATGGATCCGGAACTGGGGGGGGGCAAGAAGAAGGCCAAAACTAAGCATCTAAACAAGGAGCCATCGAAGGCAGCCGAGCGACAGGCCTTAAGACGGCACCAGGTGCTAGAGAGAGAGTGTGCCAAGGCCCAGAGACTTCAGGCCAGAGAGAACGAACAGGCTGATTTTTCCCAATCCATGCCTTCCACACCAGAGCATGCTGACCATGCAGACACGCAGACGGAACTGGAAAACACAGAGCTACCTAGAGGGTGGTCTGAACAATTGCAGACATTTATGCAGCAGGCCTTTGATAAGTTTATGGCTACTAAACTTTCCTCTTCTCCTCAGGAGCACAGCAAACAACCAGCACCCCCGCCTCACAGAGGAGGCGTGCCCACTCCAGCCTCCGAGGAATCTGAGGCATCCTCACAGCTTACGGAGGAGGAACCGGAGGACTGGGAAGCATCGGGACGCCAGCTGTCAGAGGACGAAGATGAGACCCCAGAACAGGTCCCAGCCTCAGGGCTGTTCAACTCAGCCGATTTCCGTTCACTTATGATCAAGATCTGTTCCACCCTGTGCCTGTCAGCCAGGCCAAAGGTGACAAAACCCTCGTCTCCCGAGGAGGAGGAGGAAGGTAAGGTCCATCCGGTGCTACACCCACCAGCACCGGAGGAGATAAAAGTACCGTGTCCATTAGTGTTCCGCACTGCCCTGGAAGCACAATGGGCCTCATTGGCTACCACACCATCCCCGAGTAGCACAGACAAAAAGATACTAAATGTGTGCAATGCCTTAGCTTCCCTCATAGAGGTACCCAAGGTGGATGAGCCACTAATATCTCTCTTTGCTTCATCCGCCATTCCAGGAGATATGGCGGAATCCATGAAGGCCGAGGATAAGAAATTCGAGTTTGCACTTCGCAGGACGCACAGCTCATCAGCCTGGGCAATCAGATCCGCGCTCTCAGCCTCGCTGGCAGCCAGGGCCTCAATCTTGTGGCTTCAGGATCTGCAGGCAAGTCTAACACCAGACCAGGTACGTGAGCACCAAACACTAAACAAGCTGCTGATGGCAGCAGAGTACATGGCTGACACCACCCTGTCCTCTTCCAAGTATTCGGCCAGGGCCATAGGTTCCACAGTAGCTTCTAGAAGGCTCCTCTGGCTCAAGACATGGAAGACGGACCTTAAGTCTAAGTGGCGCCTAGCCACCGATAAATACTCGGGATCCAAACTGTTTGGGTCCATCCTCGACCCGTATGTAATCGAGGACAAGAATAAGAGAAAGATCCTCGCCCACCCGTCCAAAGGGACGGATAGGAGACAGGAGTTCCGCAGGCAGGGGTTCCGCCAGAGCGGGACCGGCGATGGGAGGCAGCCCTTTCGCGGAGGGCAGTCCTGGGATTGGCCCAGAAATCAGCGCCCCTCCTCATCAAGTCAGGAGCGCTTCCAGGACCGCCCGACCGCAGGCAGGGGCCAGTTCCCAAAACGCAATGCCAGAGGCGGGGCGGGGCGACCCTACAGGCGCTCCAAGTGACGCCTGGGACAGCCCCATAGGGGGTCGCCTGGCGCTGTTCAAGGAGGCGTGGCAGGCCACCACAACAGACGCCTGGGTAAGGGACACTGTAACCCACGGCCTAGCCTTAGAGTTCTACGCTCCCCCCCCGAACCAGTTCAGACGTTGCCCAGAGTCAAGAAACCCCTCAAAAGCAAAACTTCTGAGAAGGGCCATAGAACATTTGATAGAGATAAGAGCCATAGAACCGGTTCCGCAAGAACAGGAAAGACAGGGGTTCTACTCCATCCTGTTCGTAGTACCCAAGACATCGGGGGGATGGAGGGCAATCCTAGATCTCAAGAGACTAAACTACTTCATAACATACAAAAAGTTCAAGATGCAGTCCCTCAAATCCATCTTGGCCAGCATTCGAAAGGGAGATCTGTTATCATCCATAGACCTCACAGAGGCATACTTACACATTCCAATAAGGCAGGAAGATCGCCAATTCCTGCGTTTCTGCCACAAGAACAGACACTTTCAATACAGGGCCTTACCCTTCGGCCTCTCGTCGGCACCCAGGGTATTCACAAAGGTGTTGGCGGTGTTAGCAGCACGACTGCGCAGCCTACCGGTGCGGGTCCTGTGTTACCTGGACGACATTCTGATCCTGTCAAGGTCCTTACACGCAGCTCACGCAGACTTGAGAGTCACACTAGACACACTACAAGAACACGGGTTCTCTGTAAACTACAAGAAGAGCCATCTAACACCTTCCACATGTCTACAACATCTAGGGGCGGTCATAGATTCAGAGGCGGGGTTAGTTCACCTCTCACAGGACAGAAAGGACAGCGTTCGAAAGCTCGCACGCACCGTCCAGGAGAAGGGGTCAGCCACAATAGTGCAACTATCCCAACTCCTGGGGAAAATGATATCCTGTCTGGGCATCGTTCCGTGGGCCAGACTCCATTCCAGAGAGCTCCAATGGTTCCTTCTCCCCTACCAAAGGAAAAGGCAGGCAGCATCCCTCAGAAGGGTCATTCTTCCTCCTCAGGTCCTAACATCCCTCCGATGGTGGACCTCAGCTGCCACGGCCAAGGGAACGCTAATCAAGGAACCAGACAGAATAACAGTCACCACCGACGCCAGCCAGTTCGGCTGGGGAGCCCACTTACAGGAACAGATAGCTCAGGGCAGATGGACTCCCAGGGACCTGGGTCACAACATCAACTGGCTCGAACTAAGAGCAATCCACTTAGCCCTCCTACAATTCGCTCCTTACCTGGAGGGGAGGCACGTGCTGGTCCTAACGGACAACGTGACTGCCAAAGCACATGTGAACAAGCAAGGAGGGACCAAATCCTCAGTTCTCATGAAGGAAGCACGAGAACTGGGACTTTGGGCAGAGGCGCATCTAGGGTCGATAAAGGCAGAGCACATATCGGGGGAGGCGAACAGCCAAGCAGATTCACTGAGCAGAGCCACGGTGAATCAAGCGGAGTGGAAACTGGACCCGAGCCTGTTCGAGGCCATCTCGAACAGGTTCGGGAGGCCACTAGTAGATCTGTTCGCGTCTCACATGAACAAGCAGCTCCCTCGCTTCATGTCCAGGTTTCCGACCTGGGGAGCAGAGGGAACGGATGCCCTCAGGTGCAGGTGGCCCCCGGGGCTGATGTACGCATTCCCGCCTCCTCCGCTGATACAGGCAGTCATCCGCAAGATCATCCTAGAAGGAGCGGAGGTGCTCCTGATCGCCCCTCATTGGCCACGCCGGCCTTGGTTCGCAGACCTGGTGGACCTGTCAATTTCACCAGCCTGGATAATACCTCCCCACCAGGTGTCGCTCAGCCAGGGGAAGCTGCAACACCCAGACCCACAATGGCTACAGCTAGCCGCTTGGCACTTGAGAGGGAGGGACTAGCAAGACAGTCCTTTTCAAAGGACGCCATAGAGATCATCCAGGCTGCCCGCCGGCCTTCCACTAACAGAGTGTATGAGGCAACGTGGAAGAGCTTTGTTAACTGGTGCGGCAAGCAACAGATAGACCCCTTAACGGCGACCATTCCCATCGTCATAGATTTTCTGGTAGAAGGGGTTAAGAAGGGCCTAGCTCTTAACACCATTCGCAGACAGGTGGCAGCCATACAAACCGTGATCTCCTGCGACAGCAGGGAGTCATTATCACAGCATCCGGCTGTAAAATCCTTCATGAAAGGGGTGGCCACAGTACGACCTCCGGTGGTGCACCGTTACCCGTCTTGGGATCTGCCCAAGGTACTCCAGGCCCTAACATCTGTTCCGTTCGAACCTCTGAGACTCTGCTCACTCCGTCATCTGACATGGAAGGTAGCCTTCCTGGTGGCCATCACATCAGCTAGGCGGATCTCGGAGTTGGGAGCTCTCTCGGTCCGAGCGGACCTGATGATCATTTCAGAGGACACTGTCACATTACGCCTAGACCCAGCCTTCATCCCAAAGGTCAACTCCTGGTTTCACAGAGCCCAGGAGATATCATTACCAAGTTTCTGCCCAAATCCCTCTGACCCACGGGAACGGCGATGGCACAATTTAGATGTGCGCAGGGCCTTACTCATTTATACCAAAAGGACATCTGCCTTCCGGAAATCGGAGTCGCTATTTGTTTCCTTCCAACCAGCGACCATGGGTCACAGGGTTTCTTCCTCAACCATTGGCAGGTGGATCAGGGCATGCATAGCAGAAGCCTACGGGGCACAGTCATTGCAGGTTCCGACAGGAATAACGGCACACTCCACCAGGAGTGCGGCCACATCAGCGGCCTGGCACACGCAGGCACCGGTGGAGGAGATTTGTAGGGCGGCAACATGGGCGTCCCCGGTTTCCTTCATCAGAAGTTACAGGATAGACCGGTTTGCTGCGGCAGGGGCCTCCTTCGGGAGACGATCGCTACAGCAGATCATTGCCTCAAATGAGACCTCAGCCTAGACTCCCACCCGGGGGACATGGGAGGGCTTGGGTATGTCCCATCCTCTTGTGGATTCGTAATCCACATGCTGGAGAAAGAGCGTTGTCTTACCTGAACGCTTCTTCTCAGCATGGGGATGGAGAATCCACACACCCTCCACTAACAGTCTAGGCAGATTTGAGTTACAGGAATATGAACAGGAGCCACGAGGACCAAACTACGTTGAAGGAGCTTCGCCGGTGAAAAAACTGGGAGACAGGAAGCCCGGTTGGGAGGACAGGAAGTCCCGGTTGGAGGCGGAGCTAACAATTTGGTCCTAGTCTACGGGCAGAGAAGCTGGATATGAACCCATCCTCTTGTGGATTCTCCATCCCCATGCTGAGAAGAAGCGTTCAGGTAAGACAACGCTCTTTTCATAGCATCCTGATATAACCAACTCTGACTTGCATATTAACAAAATGAACAGAAACAAGTTCTCATAGCATAACCATTTCTACTTTGTTTGATAAACTGTCCTTGCAACAGACCACATACGTTGACTATATTTCTACCAAGATTTGTTTTTCTTAACATTTCTTCATCTTTAGTAAATATTTATCTAGTAAATGGATTTATAGGGCCTCTCAATTCAGTGTGACTTTTGGTGGTGTACATTAGAAGCAGATAATAACAAAGAAAAATACCGTACAATGTTAAAAATATATGACATAAAATGGCAACCAAACAGGATAATTAGACAATGAAATGGGGATACAAATGCTTGAGGGGAAAGATTTTAACAGTTTTAAACAATTTTTCTAAAGGCATGCAGTTTTGGGGCCCATCATATCTGGGGGCCAGGGACAAAGATTGTTCCAGGCATGCTTTGTAGGTACCAAAGCAAGATATCAAAGGCAAAGGCACTCAAATTTGTTTTACTTGCTCTGTGTTTTTTTCCCCATTGTATTATTTGCAATTTGGCACTGCATTTCTTCCTGTCAAACCCAAGTACTTTGGTCTACATTACTTGAAATTTCATTTCTTTAGTTCTTATGGCACAATACAATTACTCCAATATTTGCTACAAATGATTCCTTCAGGGTAATATAATTCACTTCTTTTCATTCATTCCCATTTTTCTCCCAAGATCCACTCTTATCGCTATCAACCAATGATCTACCTCACAATCACAATCTTTCATCCTCCATATCTTCACCATTTTTCTCAGTGCTTCATCATGAACAATCAAACCAACCTTGCTTTTAAGTTTAAATATATTTCTTTGCCATGTTTATATCTGAATAGATTTATGCTTAAATTATGTATTTGATATTGACCTTTTACTAAACATTCATCTGCCATCATCAGGTTTTTTTGGGGGTGGGTGAGGAATCTCTGGCTCAGACATTTTTTCTCTTCAATTTTTCTTGTTCTTACCTATCTGTTCTTGTCAATAAATGGGGAAAATATTTCCTTGAATAATATTCATTCAGAACATTGCACATTTTTTCCTTAAAACTCATCTTTGGTATTTCTATTGTCACCATTTGTGTTTATTATTGCACAGCCAAATTTTTTAGACTGGATTGGGATTTTTATCCCTATTATTATTGATGTTAATTTTGCTTTCTCTCATCACAGTTGTTGTATTTCTATCTGCTGGTCTTTGTGTTTTGTTATTTTTTTCCAGTTCCTTCTCTTCTGTTTTGCTATTTCCATGTACTGCAATATCCACTATCCAGCTTTTTTGTTTTTCTTATCAACACTTGTTAAATCTAGGATGTCATGCGACAGATGCTTTTCTGTTCGAATTCTAAAATCCCAGAGTGCTTTAGTTTCTTCATTTTCTATTACTTGATCTAATTTGTGGCCCTTCCAATTCTTTTATTTCTTGCAGATATTCCGATGGTGATGTTAATTTTTTTTAAAAAATTCTAAGCAACCCAACTCCCAATGATATACAATTGTTAGGACTCTACTTACAACAGTTCATATAGTGATCATTCAAGTTACAACAGTACTGAAAATAGTGACTTATGATCATTTTTCACGTTGACAACCAGTGTAGCATCCCCAAGATCACGTGATCAAAATTCAGTTGCTTGGCAACTGACTCATATTTATGACAGTTACAGTGTCCCACGGTCATATGAGCACATTTTGCAACTTTCAGACAAGCAAAGTCAGTGGGGAAGCTGACAACTATGTTATCAACTTAACGGCAGTGATTCACTTAACAACTGTGGCAAGAAAGGTCGTAAAATGGGGCAAAACTCACTTAACTGTCTCGCTTAGTAAGAAGAATGTTGGGCTCAATTGTAGTCATAAGTATAGCCAAAACAATCTTGATGACACCAATTAATTATTTTTGACATTTAATTTTATTATTTATGATTAATGGACATAATTCATTGAGTTCTGTTATATCCCTCCCCTTTTCTTAATTCCACTGCTATACAACATGTTAATGTCATTATATTTGCTCTTCTTGGATTCCAGGTCACAGTTTGCTATACCATTGTTGTCACCATCATAGCTTTAATCAATATTTTTTTTACATGATGCTTGTTAGTAAGACAAAGAAAGTGTTGACTAAGTTACCAGAGTTCATTGTATCCATACCAAATGCTACCCTGCTAACGGTAAAGACTGTACTAGACAGTTTGGGCACATATGGGGCGGTATGTCTCAAGCACAATCAAATCCCAGTTTTACTTCTTGCATGCTAATGTTATTCTAGACAAGGTAGACTCCTAATCTAAAAACCGCCTTGTAAATCAAAATAGTGTGAACATCTCATCAACTAAGAGGTGTACACAACCTGTAGATGTTCTAGATCCTTATTTCAATTTTTTTTTAATTTGAAAAACTTATTTCAGTTGGAGAATCAAACTCTTTTTCTTACTAATTTAGAAAGATGTTAATAAAAACAGTGAAAATCCAAAATTGCACAGTATATTAATACTATATTCTTATTTATGTACAGATCAATTTTTATGGACATGCGGCATCTTATATCTAAAGAACTTTTTAAAAATAGAAATTTCATTATGTTTTTTTGAGTAGGAACAAAGGAACATTTACCTTCTTATAAAAAGCCTCTGTTCTTCATTTTGATGTCTTTCATTTTAAAAAGAGTTGTCATAGAAGCTTAAAATTCAAAGTTGGGAACAAAAACTCTTTCACATCACTCATAAGAATGCACAGGGAATCTTAAACATAGCTCTTAGAATATAAACTGCTGCCAGTCATTTTGATATACTGTTAATTTTGATGTCTAACAAATGCTGATAACTTATTCATGGATCAAAACAAGCTGACAATTTAACTGAATTGTAATTCATTTTTTAATATTTTATCTCAGCATCATTGTTCTTAATTTGTGAGCTGCTATAGGACAACTCATTGTCCTTAATTTTGGTTTATATAGTGTGTCTGTCCAGCCATCCTAAAGGTGACATTACAGGGATTCCAAGCCTTTAGAAATTCAGGCAGGAACATTAAAAACTTGTGATCGAAAAATTTCAGCCAGTTTTTAAATAAATTATTTTAATTTCATGTTGGAGTCATATGTCTTTATTCTCCCATTTTTTAATCTTAAATAAAACATAATTTGAATTGCTATGTCCTTATATTGCTTTCTCTTTGGACAGTTCTATGCTAATAGCTACTAAGTATAACCATTCCTTCATAAAATTTCTTTGCTGGCAACTTTATGCCTCTGAAATATGAAGAAAATTTGATAGTTTCATCAGATAATTATTCCTGTTTATAAACAATGGTAATATTTTTGTCATAAAATAACTACAAGTTTGTAATGTTGTAAGATGTTATGAAGATCAATTAGTTTGGCCAGTATTCACATATTATTGGTTCCTGTTATTTAGTCTTCTGATGGCCACAGAGGGCTTTGCCCAGTTTCATGATGATATCACTTAATGAAATTAATGATGATTATATGCCATCAACTCATTGTTTACTCTTATGGATAACATAGATGTTATCTACATACCTATCAGATTCCTTCATGGATTGTCCTGTGACTATGTAGGGCAGACGGGGAGAAAGCTAACCACCAGACCACCAGCAAGCGGTCAGACGAGGAGACCCGAACTCTTTGGTAACCTCATATTGCAATGTACAAGGACATACATTCAATTTCTTAGCTACTAAGATTGTTGGCCATGCAGGTGCAAAAATAGCCAGGGAAATGATTGAAGCTTGGAAAATGGACTGCTTGTCAGGCCATCCAGTCAAAGCTGAAGAAGCTTCTTGAATGAGAAGCGAAACATCTTCAAATAAAAACAAGAAAGTCCAATTGCCTCATGAAAAAGCATCTTTGAGATAACAGTTTGACTGTTTTTCTCACCTTCTTCATGTATTTTTTGGGAAAGAACTTGGGAATATAATTCATATTATTAGGGAATAAAAATCCTTTATATTGCTTAAAATAGCAGTTTTTCCACTTCTTTAGCACTTTTCTTATAGCCTTTCATGTTAGAGTAGAATAGAATAACAGAGTTGGAAGGGACCTTGGAGGTCATCTAATCCAACCCCCTGCTCAGGCAGGAAACCCTATACCATTTCAGACTGTCCAGTCTCTTCTTAAAAACTTCCAGTGTTGGAGCATTCACCACTTCTGGAGGCAGGTTGTTCCACTGGTTAATTGTTCTAACTGTCAGGAAGTTTCTCCCTAGTTCTAGGTTGTTTTTCTTCTTGATTAGTTTCCATCCGTTGCTTCTTGCCCTGTCCTCAGGTGCTTTGGAGAATAGCTTGACTATCTCTTCTTTGTGGCAACCCCTGAGATATTGGAACGCTACTATCATGTCACCCCTAGTTCTTCTCTTCATTAAACTAGACATACTCAATTCCGTTCTTTATATGCTTTAGCCTCCAGTGCCCTGATCATCTTTGTTGCTCTTCTTTGCACTCTTTCTAGAGTTTCAACATCTTTTTACATCGTGATGACCAAAAGTGGATGCAGTATGCCAAGTGTGATCTTACCAAGGTATTATAAAGTGGTATTAACACTTCATATGATCTTGATTCTATCCCTCTGTTAAGGCAGCCTAGAACTGTGTTGGCTTTTTTGGCAGCTGCAGCACACATGTTGGAGAACAACTGTCCCAGACAGGAGGAGGATCAAGCGGATATTAGCATGGGCTCAACTATGTAAACAAATGAGGGCAAGTCTGATCATTCATCCGAATGCTTTTGAACATTTTCTAGTCTTTCCCAGGCGACAACTTTTATCTGGGGAAATTCCTGTATTATAGGCAGAGAATAATAAAGTAGCTTGTTTGAACTCACGTGTGGGTCTGGTTGTTTGCTCCTGACAATTTAGTAGCTCAATACATGGGCTACTATTGAACATTCTGTACATGGTTCCATGTCTTCTTTTGTACTGCAGCAGCTAAATTTGATTATTAACTTTGTTGATGAGGCTGATTTCTTAAAGAAATAAATACTTCACATTCTGAATGTTGTACTTTTCTAATTTTCTCTAGAATTCATTTCCACAGAGGGAAATTCGTTTAATTCAAAATTTATATTTGCATCATCTAAATGGAATAATTTGTGTAATGTTTCTAGTTTGAAGTAAGACTGAATGGAATACAAATGGAACAGTTATATTATAAATCTCTGAAACAAACTTCAATTATAATCTCAAACATTTTTATAATGGGTTGTTGCAAATTTGTTACTGAAACAGGATGTTGGCAGGGATACTGTACTATTTTAGAAAGATCAAATTTATAGGAAAATAAGGCAAGATTCATAAGTGAAATGTGGTCAAACTCAATCAACGTTTTAAAAATAAAGTTAAAGTGGCCATAAAGTCATCACCAAAGAATGAGAGAGAAAACATTTTTCATAAGAAAATAGACAAAACATTTAATCTATAATAGCTGAAAGGATCACCTTGTGTTAGAATTACTACTATTTTCTGCTTATGTAAGTATTCAGGGTGGCTTACAGCAATAAACAAAATAAAAAACCAGGCAGTAAAATTAATATAATGAAAACAATATCAGAATCTTTAAAATTGTGTTAGAGTACACTAAAATGATACATGGGATATTTCAAATTGGAACACCTTTTTACTTAATAGATCAACATTAGAACTGTCCAGTTCTGATTCACACAGGTGTACGATATAATGAAGCCATTCATATGGTAAATGCTGTCATATACCAAATGTGCAAAATAGTGCAAAGAATATTGACAGCCCTCCTGTTGCCTTCATTGTGCCTTTTGTTCAAACATAATGAAATAAAGATAAGGAAAAGGAAAGATCCAGTATTGATCTTTGGAATTGCTCAGAGTGGAGGAGTAATGTATTGTAAAGATGATTAAAATATAAAACTCTTGAAAATACTTTGAGATTGAACTCTTACCTGCCTACTGGAAAGGGAAGGGAAGAAGGGAGGAACAGGGAAAAAGAAACTCCTATGCAACCTTCTGGCCCATGCATCCCCCCAACCTCTGCTATCTGCTTGCCTTCCCTGCCCTGTGCCAACCCTTATGTGCACCTCCATGGACACTCGGTGGCCCTTGCCAGCCCCTGTGCACATTCCTTGATCTATGTAGCAAGCCACACTACCCCGTGTGCCTTCTGTGACTTGCATAGCATCTCTTGTACACTTTTCAGCACCTCTTCCCACCTGTACCCCCTTTGGAACCATCCCTGACCAATGTGGCACCTTACACACCCCTGTGACCCCCCATACATTGTTCTTGATGACCCATGCAGCACCTTTTACATATCCCTGTGACCCCTATGCAGCCTTCTTGACCTGTACCACCTCCCTCTCCCCCCATTCCTGACCTGACTGACAAAGCAGTCTGGACATACCAGCATGCTCTGCTTGACCGGCACAGCATCTCTAGAGGTCACTCACACACCCTTCCCAACCCATGCAGCATCTCTCATACATCCCCATATATGGTTCCTGGCCTATACCCTCTTGCTCCCTCTTCCACTTACCTGCCTTTTGGCCTTGGACTTGGCAACTTCCTGCTGGTTTCCCCATTGATTTTCTTCTTGCAAGCTTCCCACAAGAAACAGGAAGGAAAGGAAAGGAGAAGGAAGGAAGGATGGAAGGAAGGAAGGAAGGAATAGAGTGACAGGAAGGGGGGAAGGAAAAAAGTTGTTTTCTAATGCTCCCTCACAGCTTCCCATAAGGAAATTCCATGAGGAAGCTAGCAGGAAGTTGGAAATAATTCCAGCTCCAGCACTCACTTTTTGTGAGTATAATACTAGAATTAGGGCCAATAGGCTATAAATATTTACATAATCCAGTGTGAATTACAGCTGCCTGTGATTCACAGAGGCCTGGTAACAGTAATTACCATGATTCTGAATGCATGCTTAGAAGAAAAAGCTGTTAAGTATTTAGGCAGAAGGATTTGACTTGCAGTGTATTTGAGCAGTACTGTACCATATAATCGCTAAACGACTTAGTGGATGTTTAACAAGTGACGTAAGATGACAGTGGCCTCTGGTTCTAGAAAGCTGAGTAAAGCACTAGAGTGGGAGAAGTTAAATAGAAGGAGAAATCAAGAAAAATATGTTTGAATGAAACTCTAGGAGAGAAGTCCCCTGGCGAAAGAATTTCTGTATTAGTAGTCACTGTGTACACACACTCAGGAGGTATTGAAGATTTCAGAGAGACTGGAGTGCTTGGTGGTCTGAGTTTGGTTGTTGGCAGATGTTCCATTATCCAACTTTATATACAGTAGCTTGGCCTGCCAGTGTTGGTAGGAGTGTGGTTTTCCCCTTGATAGTTTCTTGATTAAGGTATTGTTTTCTACTTGTTTGTATGTGTTAATTCCTGCTTATTTGGGTGTTGGCTGGTGGAGATGTTGTATTTTTTTGTTTCATTTTTAACTTCTTTATTGTTTTATTTTGAATTGTAGGTAAATATTGTTTATTTTTATGTATCCTTTGATGGCTGATTTGTCCGAATGCCAAGCTTCCAGGAATTCCTTACTGTTTTTGGGTTTTGCTTGATTTAGAATGCTCAGTTTCCCAGTTGGGAGAGGCTGACCAGTGTACCTGTCTGGCTCCTGCATAATTTGAGGACTGACTGTCTTATGCTGGTTCGGCGTTCTTGGGATAAGTACACCCGACATTCCACCGTGTCTATGATGGCCCCGAAGTGCAGCAGCCTGGTCGTGGGGACCATGTGGCTTTTGGGAAAATTTATGAAGAACCCATGGTCCTGTAGCAGCATTACCACCCGTTCGAGGTCCGCCAAGGCGGACTGGGTGGACTGCGACTGGATTAGTATGTCGTCCAGGTAGCATTGGACTCTTATGGGAATCATTCGCAAGTGAGCTGCCAAGACTGCCAGGATCTTGGTGAATACCTTGGGGGCCGATGAGAGGCTGAATTGGAGCGCCCTGTATTGGAAGTGGCGCCCCTTGTATGCGAACCTTAGGAAACGGTGGTGGACGAGAGAGATGGGGATGTGAAGGTACGCCTCCGTGAGGTCGACAGACGTCAGGAAGTCCCCTTTTCTTATGCTTCCCAAGATGGAGCGGAGCGTTTGCATTTTGAATTTGCGGTATGCCAGGTGAAAATTTAGGCCTTTGAGATCTAGGATTGCTTTCCATTCTCCTGACGCTTTTGGGACGATGAAGAGGATAGAATAAAACCCCCCACCTCTCTGGTCCGCTGGCACCGGTTCTATGGCTCATATGTTTAGCAGATGTTGGACAGCCTCGTTCATTAGGTTCTTTTTGTTTCGGCTTCGCGGGTAGGGACACGATAGGAATCGATTTGGAGGGTGGGACCTGAACTCTAGGGACAGACCGTGGTGTACGGTATTTAGTACCCATGTGTCTGTGGTGATGGCCTCCCACTGGTGGGCAAAGAAGGAGAATCTGCCCCCTATGGGAGGGATCGCCGGAGCGTCACTTGGCTTGGCGGAATGGTCGGCCGTTCCCTCGAAACAGCCGCTTGCCCTGAAATTGCTATCTAGGTCTGGCTGTCTGCATGTCTGGTTGTCTCTTCTGCCCGTCCTGTCTGGTCGGGAAGGAGCTCGTGGGTTGTGAGTAACTGTACCTAGCCCCTGCCCGAAAGGGCTGTCGCCTTTGGTAATAATTGGAGCGCTTGTTTGCCCTCTTAATGAGGTGATTAAAGACCTTGTGCTTATCCTTGTTCTCGGTTAAATAAGGATTTAACGCGTCCCCAAACAGCTTCCCTCCTTGATATGGGGCGGCCAAGAGCCGCCATTTAGACTTGGGATCTGCTTGCCAGTGTTTCAACCACAGCATGCGGCAACCAGTTATGGTAGACGCCATAGCCCTGGAGGAAAACCTGGCAGCTTGGAGGGTGGCATCTGATGCGTACTCCGTGGCTGCCACCATTTTGCTAAGATCCTGATGTGTATGGATATCCTCCGCTGGGATACGGGCTTGGAGTTGCCTGAGCCAGCGGAGGGCAGATCTGTTGAAGAACGATGCGGAGGTGGCCGCTCTAATGGCCCATGCCGTTGCTTGGTGTGATCTGCGATAAGTAAGTTCGCACTTATGGTCCTCTGCTTTGAGAGCCTCAGTGACGTCCCTGGGAATGGCAGTGGGAGATACTAGGGGCCCGAATGGCTCGTCCACTGCTGGCACTTCCAGTGCCTCTAAATCTTTGGCCATGTTGTACAGCTTCTTATTGGAGCTGCCTGGAAGGGGAACGGAGGCGGGAGATGCCCATTGTTTGCGTATTGCGTTCAGGAACATGGGGGGGGCAAGGGATGCGATGTTGAGCAGTCACCGGTTCGGTGAAGTTTGGATCCGCCTCTGATTCTGTGGAAACGGGGGTGGTAGGGGAGGAAGAGTCGGTCCCCAGGTGGGCTGTGGATGTAGCCTTGTGGAGCAAGGTGACGAAGAAGGAAGGATTAAAGAGGCTGCTGAATGGGGGGGCCTCTGGGGGAAGCTCCTCCTCAGACATTGGTATCCCCTGCTCCATGTCGTGTGCCTGGAGGGATGAACCCTCAGAGCAGGTGGAACCAGCTGGGGAAGACGGGGCATAATAAGATTCGGTCACCGGCTGTTGGGCCGGTGGGGGAGGGACCACCGCTGAGGCAGAAGCGTGCGCCCTGGCCTCGAGCGCGCGGTCTACTGCTTGCGCTATTAACAAGGCGAGACGGTCCTCTGTAGGGAGGAGAACAGGCTCCGTTGGTCGGAGACCGGCCACGGAAGGGGTGAAGGTCACCTCGGGGGCCCCATGATGGGCCCACGTGGCCCTGGATTGGGGGGCTGGGGGAATTGCTCCCATTACCCTGTGTGCGGGGGAATGAGTAGCCTCTCCCGTTGACCATATTCCTAGGGGTGAGGTTGGGGGACCTAAGGGTAGGTCCAAGACCAATCCCTCAGTTTGGGAGGTTTCTATCCTGGCCCTTTTCTGTGCTTTGGAGAATTCTTTTTCCAGAGCTTGGTGTCTCCAGCTAGCCTGCTTTTCCGACCTCTTAGAGGTTTTGGTAATTTTGTCCTTGCCCTTGGTTGCAGTATTATCTGCGCTCACCAGACTGGATGGACTAGGATTCATTGGAGCCGATGAAGTTGGTAGGTTGCCTTTTGTCATAGCCATAGACTCCTCCATTCTCTGATACTGCAGGGACACGATAGGGGGCCCCTGAGATGCAGAGAGAATTAAACACTGGATAAGAACAGACGCACTAGTGGGGGTGCCTGGAACCCAGGTAAGGCTGCAGTGTGGATAAGAACAGACGCACGATAGGGTACGTCTGGAACCCAGCTATAGTTAACGCAAGGATAAGAACAGACGCACTAGTGGGGGCGTCTGGAATCCAGATAGCAGGTTGGTGATTGACTAATCACAAATCCCGGTGAGTCTGGCGTGAGCAGGTTATGGCTAAAGACACCAAGTCTTGAGAAACAATTGCATAGGATGTCACGAAGGGTGATCAGTGTTGTTGTGTGAGACTGGCCAATGGTGCACCAGTCCTTAAGTGAAATGGGACTGTGCTGGGAGACTGTGGGTGCCCCTGGAGTCCTCAGGCCTCCTGATAATGAGGGCCCAAAGCCAGGCAGATGGCGACCCTGGGTGAGGCTGATTGCCTGCCTAGAATAGTGAAGCTGGAATTCGCTATTCCCAGCTTGCTTGTGATGCCCCCAGCTCCCAGTTAATTCTCTTCCTCAGTAGCGGGGAGAATGTCTTTGGTGGAGGAGGAAGGAGCCCCTTCCTCCAGCTGTGATTGTGCAACGCTGCGGGACGTTCCCGGAGTGCAGACCGCGTGGTCCAAAATGGCGGCCGCTTGAGCGGATGCGGCTCTGAGGCTCCGGAGAGGGCAGGCAAGCACTGAACACATGGGCTGCTTCCTGGGGAATCCCCGCACCCCCTACTAGCACCGCCTGAAGCTCCGAAATCGGTCTGCCGCCAAACAGTTGATTGGCGTGTGCCGCTTGGTGCGCGGACCGCCTGAGCCTGAAAAGCGATCGTCAGCTCCCCCGGAGGATAGTAACACAAGGCGCTTGAGTGGGCAGCGGAGCTGCAGCCACAGCTCCGAGATCGGTCTGACTAGGAGAACCGGACGGCCAAGCCGATTACGGAGGTCCTCTCCCCGTGTGCCTTCCACGTGGCAACGGAGCTACAGCTGTAAGCTCCGGCCCCAATTGACCGATCTGTAAATGGTTGGGGCTTTCCACGTGGCAACGGAGCTACCGGCGTAAGCTCCGGCCCCAATTACACCGATCTGGCAGCAGATTGGGCTAACAGCCATTAGCCAATCGACGAGGAACAGGCAATTCAGGGCTTGGGGAAGTCTGGGAGTCGGGGGGGAGAAGAGAGAAGGCAAAGGGGAAAAGGGCCCCTTCCCTTAATCCACAGTTATTCCCCCCCCAATAGGAACCTTTGACTAGCTGAATTTGGAGTGTTCCTAAATGGGAGTCAAGTTATTACTAGCAAGCCAAATCTTTTGCTTAGAATAGCACTACTCAGCTATTGGAAACTGGAAGATCCACGAATGGAGACTGTACCTGCCTAAGAGCCAAACTTGCGTGTCTGTCCTGGGCGAGATCAAGTCAAAAACTGGGATCTCTATGGTCCAGGACGGGCGTGGCAACTTTGGCTGACTTGATCTGATTGGGCAGGAATACAGTCTACACCCATCCGTGGATTCTCCATCTCCAAGTGCTGGAGAACACTGGGCTGCCTCTTGTGTTCGAGACATTGCTGGGGGGGAGGCAGGGTGAGCTCCCATTGCACGCTCTAGTTAACCCAGCAGTTAGAAAGCAGGCAACTGTGAGTAGATTAATAGGTGTTCTATCCCAGCCTATAGCCGTCCTTGTTAAAGACACAAGGACCAAACCCCTGTTGAGAAAATAGGCTGGAGACTCAAAACAAAACAAACCCCTTTTAATATGGGCAACCAACCTGCCAAATAGTCCAGAAACAAAAGCAGCAAAACACAATCCAAATGGAGGAAATTGTCCACACGAAACACAATGCAAACAGAAAAGTAGTCACCGGCAATACTAACAGAACATGATCCCATGAAGTACTTTGCAAACGGTTGCCTTCAGCAACCAGCACCGCCCACACCTTCCCTTTTTATACAGCAGTCCCAAGGCGTTGCCTCTCAGTGCGTTCTCCTCTTCCCCTGGAGTTGTCGTATTGACTGCTGCTGATCGGCTCTCGCTAATTGCCGGTGTCTACGAGCATCAATCAGCAGGTCCATCAGGTATGAGTCCTCCAAGTCTGACTCATTCTCCCCACACAGCTGAACTTCATCAGGAACACGACTGGAGGACCAGGCTCTTCATCAAACCGTGAGTCTTGTAATTCATCAGAGCCTCCCTCTGACCCTGATGGCCCTTCAACTGCCTCCTCCACTTCCTCCTCAGATTCCCCAGACTCAGTCTGGCACGGAATCACGACAATAGGTACCACTTCAGTAGGCACAACTTCAGAGGGACACAAAAGGAGCCTCCAACTGGGTGCCTCCCAGGCAACACTGATACCACTGGCAAATCCTTTCGCCACAGAAGCATTTTGGTGCTTCTGACACAGGAAAAAAAATGTCTTTATTGTTAGTTGTTCATAGATGTGCTCTGCTAATCTGCTTGTCTAAGCCACATAATGGCTGTTATAGTTCTTATACTATAAGTTGTAGATAACTTCTATTTTTTCTTCTTCTTGGGTTATTGGGTCTTTTAGTTTTAAGATTACTTGGAAGGCTTTTGTTAGTTTGTGTGCTATGGTAATGTTGTGTGGTTGTAATATTTTCTTGGTTTCTGAAATATTTTTGATGTATGGTAATGTTACCCTTTTTCATGGCATATGTTAATTATGCTGTACTGGGTTAAGTGGTCAGGCACTTTTGGATAAAGTTGTGTGAGTATCCATTTTATTGGAAAATGTTGCATAAGTAGTCTATTGCCTTATTTTGGTGTATTATGTTGTTGCAGTGCATTTGTATTCATCTGAATAATGTTCTTACCCAGCTCTTTTTGAGGGAGGTTGGGTTGTTAGTTTAGTAATGGAGTACTTGTTTAATTTGCATGGTTTTTCGATAGAAATTTCTAATTTGCCGCCATTACCTCTGCTGATAGGATATCCAGGAAGGTAGTGTATTGTTGTTTTCTCCTTCCCTTGTGAATTTTATTCATTTGAAGATGATGTTGTTTCAAATGTTTTCTCCATTGTTCTGTTTTTTATTATGACAAAGGTATTGTCTACGTACTGGATCTATACTTTTGGTTGTATGCATGAGAGTGCTATAGTTTCTAGATGCTGCATTACAGTCTTTGCTATGAGCCCTGAGAGTGGTGATCCCATGGATTTATTGGTATATTTGTCCATCAAACTGAAAATAGGTAGTGAGGCAGAAGTTGATGAGCTCCATTATTCTGGATTCCTCTATCTTAGTGTACTTGACTAGGTGGGTGTGTTGTGTAGTACTACTGCTATGGATTCTTTCACTAGTTCTGGATCTATAGATAGATGTATAGGCTACTGTGAAGTTGAATAAACTACAATTTTGTTGTCTTCTATTTTTAGATCTTTGATTGTCTGGAGAAGCTTCTTTGATTTTTTGGAGACATTTCTTCTAAAAAAAGAAGATGATGACTTTATGGTTTCATACAATGAAACAACCAAGTTTAGAGAATGCCAAGGATTACATAGTTCAATCTTGAGCTGCATATATTCTCTTCTGTTCACTTTAGAGTCAATGATTTTTGCTATAGTCAAGATGTAGATAGCAAAGGAATGTGTTTGGTTTATAGTTAAATTTAAGGCCAGATGATTATTGGAAAAGCCATATTTTTACCTCTGATCCACCAAGATTGTACTGGGTTTTCCAAATTCTGTATTTATTATTCTTGCAAAAAGAAATTTAAAGGGATCTTCAAAGATTGCTTGACTTAAGTGGAAACTTAATAAACAAAAAGAAATTTTTATGTACCTGACAGTCCCAGGTTTAACAGAGTTAAGAAGCTACAGAACAGAATATGCTAGCAGAGGAAGGAATAGTGTGTACCTGGTTTTCATATTTACAATTGCAGTCTAGATGGCAAAAAGACTTGAAGAAGGGTTTATCACCAACAGATGAGAATTTAATTAAACAAGTTAGAGAACAAGGGCCCATGCATATCAAAAGAGTGTACAATGTATTGATAGAAATTGACTCTGAAACTGAATTAGTCAAAGATTGTATGATAAAGTGGGAACAAAATTGTGGGCAACCTATCATGATGGAAACGTGGGAGAGAATTTGGGTGAAAAATGTAAAATTTACGCAAGCGCAACATTTAAGAGAGAACTTTTATAAAATGTTTTATAGGTGGCATCTAGATCCGAAAAAACTATCATATATCTACCCTGACATCCAACCTAAATGTTGGAGATGTGAAAGTATGGAGGCTACATATTTTCATGTATGGTGGACATGTAGAAAAATTAAAGCTTTCTGGAGAAAAATATGGTGGACACTTCAAACCATTTTGAAAAAGCGTATTGAATTTCTACCTCAGTTGTTTTTGTTAGGGATCATAAAAGACTGTACCACCATAGAGACGAACTTAATTTTGAACTTGATCACAGCAGCGAGACTGTTGGTGGGACAATATTGGAAGAAGCCAGAATTACCATCTATTGAAGAATGGACTTTGAAAGTTATAAATTTGGCAGAAATGGCTAAAATATCTGCCTATTTGAAGGATCATTCAAATGAAAAATATATGTTGGACTGGAAACATTGGATAGACTACATACAAGAGAAACACCAATCAAAGAAAATGTATCTGGCTTATAGTTAAATCTTGATATATGGAGTGAAGAATGTTTACAAATTTAAAATGATTGTATTAAGTTGAATAGCATTTAACTTGAATTTTTTCTTTGTTTACATGTACAAATATATATCTAATAATAAAAATTTTTAAAAAAAAGCTACAGAACAAAATTACAATAGAAAACAGTTAATGAGTTTGAGTTTCATTAAAAAGTTTGTAATGTAAGTGACGTGCTTCTGTTTATTATTTCTTTCTGGCTATGTATCTTTTTTCATAATTAAAGATATATTGGACTAGGTCAGAATTCCTGAGCCAGCCAAGTCCACGAATCATAAAAGAGCCAAGGTTGCCTACCCTTGGACTAGGTGATGCCATCAAAATGAAAAATATTGCTGAACAAGTAGGAAAAAAGAACATTTCATTCTCCAGCATGATTGGATGTAGAATCTACTGGTGGGTAATCATAGCCTTCCTGCTCAGATAGGACTAAGTCAAACTAGCCATGCCTCCCTCTGGGTGTGTCCTTCCAGTTTTTTTGACTTAGTCTTACGCTCATCAGGGCGCACGATTGTAGGCTCCTTGTTAGATTAGCTTAAATTGATTTTAAAACTTAAAAATTTTTAATTGATTTTTTACTTACTTCAGTCAGATCGTAGTGGCATTAATTTGTTTAGAATCCTGTAAATTTGGAGGACTCCTTCAGCCTTCTGCCTCCACGAGGCTATCAGGCTCCTTTTCGGGCCGTTTCAGGTCGATCATAAACGAGGCTCTGCCTCAGCCATCCGATCAGCGGGACCACTGATCTGAGAACCAGCTGGCTTGTGGAGGTGCGCGATTGCCACGAGGATCCAGTTACGGAGGTTTTTCTTCCAGAGGCTGTCGTCGTTTTTTCACCGCTTTCCTTTGCTTTGACGCCACGAGGTCTGGGAGCAGGCTCGTTATCGATCGCAGCTGAAGCTGCAACGAATTGCAAGCGTTTTCCTTCGAGGATAAGGGGGAAGAATTTAGAGAGTTGGTAGCTTCCCTCCTGATTTAGTTCACAGAAGAGGATTCCTCTTCATTGAGAGGGCTAATTATTAAATTTCTAGGGCACGACCGCCATTTTGACCGCATGTTTTGACTGCGGTCACCATTTTTCCTGTTGATTCTGGCACGGACGCCATTTTGTAAAGGCCTTGTGTCTTCAGCAGATCCCTTTGGGCCTGCACTCTGCTATCTGGTTTGCTGTAGCTGACCATCCAAAGGGGGGAGGTATTTTCCTCTACTTGAAAGATCACAGAGTCTATTGCTATTCCTTTAATTCCTTATTGCTTGTTATTGGGCAATTCTACTCTGAAGATCACGTATTCGGTCATTGCTGTATTTTAGTGATTTGAGCGGGAGAGCAAATTTGGTATCCATCTGTTCATTTTAGTTTGTGGTGTGGTGTCACAGGCCTAGGCAGGCAGTTTTAGTGAACTGTCTGGCTGATTTGCCATTGTTGTTGTTCAGACCTGTGGGTTGCAATTCCTTCTCTGATAACCATATCTGCGTGCTTGGGCTCCCCCCACTGACGGGTATTTCCTTTTGGTATATCCTAATTACAATGGCAGACAGTGACTCGCCCCAGGCAACTCAAGTGACTGATGTTCCCCCCGCACAGGCACAATCAAAGTGCAGATCAGCTGATTCGAAAGCGGGGGTAAGAAAAAGGCCAAGACTAAACATGTGACACCCAGAGAGACTTCCAAAGCAGCCGAGCGAGAGGCCTCGAGGAGACATCAGGCGCTGGAGAGAGAATTCTCCAAGGCTCAAAGGCTCATGTCCAGTGAGGCTGAAATGGTTCCCCCTGCTCCACTGGACACTTCCCCATTCGGGCCTACATATGCGCCTTCCCATGTTGGCCCTTGGCCATTGTCTCCTTGGGGAAACCAGACAGGTTGGTTCCCCCCCTGCTCATCCTCCCATTCTCCCTCCATGCAACAAAGTCATGAGGACGTGCAGGCCTCCACAGTGGCTGGGGCCAGTGTAGAGGACCAACAGTGAGAGTGGTCAGATCAGTTTCATGATTTCATGTAGCAAGCATTTATTCATTTTATGTCTTCTTCTAGGTGTCAAAGACCTCTACTGCCTCCACCTCTTCCATCTATTCCTCCTTCACAAACGGGACGTGCTACCGTTCCCGATTCTGGCGTTTCTGAAACATCTTCACAATTAGGCGAGGAAGGGTCAGTGGACCAGGAGGTAACTGATTTACCTATGTCTCAGGATGAGGCAGTGCCAGAACAGCCTCAATCCTTGGGTCTTTTTGACCCTTCCCTTTTCAAGTCTCTACTTATGAAAGCTATCACTACTGTTAATCTTTCTTCGTCACAGGACGATAAACCTTCCACCTCTGCCAATCAGGAGTCCAATCCCCTGTTTGCAGACAAGATTGTGGAAGACAAGCAGATCCCTTGTCCGTATCTATTTTGGGCTACGGTGGAAAAGCAATGGTCATCTCTGGCCACCTTTCCTCCTCCCAATAGTACTGAAAGGAAATTATTTAATGTCTCTTCCTCTCTCGCCTCTCTCTTGGAGGTTCCGGCTGTTGACACTCCACTAGCCTCCTTATTTTCCACATCTGCTATTCCAGGAGATATGGCGGAGGCTCTGAAGGCAGAGGATAAGAAGTTTGAGTTTGCTCTGCGCCGAGCTCACCAGGCTTCGGCATGGGCCATCAAGGCTGCGACATCAGCTTCTTTTTTTGTGAGAACTTCAATCGTGGCTCCGCGAACTTCAGGCTCTCGTTCCTCCTGACCAGGTTCACACACATCAAACACTGAGTAAGTTACTGGCAGCATCGGAATACATGGCAGATGCATCACTTCATTCAGCCAGGTATTCCACCAAGTCCATGGCAGCCAATGTGGCCTCTCGAAGGTTACTGTTGCTCAAACAATGGCGGACAGATTTAAAATCCAAGTGGCGTCTGTTGACATCAAAATACAGTGGCACACATTTATTTGGCCCTATCCTTGAACCGCACGTCATTGAGGGCAAGGACAAGCGTAAGATCCTGGTACACCCCTCTAAAAGGTCGGATAGATGGCTGCAACAGGTTTCCGCAGACAGACATTCCGCCCCAGTGGCTCCTGGGAATGGAGGCAGCCCTTTCGGCCTGGGCAGTCCTGGGATTGGCCCAGAAGCTCACGATCTTTTTCCCCTAGACAAGATTGCCAGCAGGACCGCCAGACATCGGGAGCCAGGGGCCAATACCAGTCTAAACGTCCCTTTCGGGGCTCAGGGAGCCGCCCCTTCAGGCGGTCTAAGTGACGCCAGGGACGAGTCTCCCATAGGTGGTCAGTTGGGACTATTCAGCAACATTTGGGAGGACACCACCACCAATGCTTGGGTCAGGGAGACCATAAAACACGGTCTCACCTTAGAATTCATATCAAATCCCCCAGACCGTTTCATACGGTGTCCGGTTTCAAGAAATCAATCAAAGGAAACATTGGTAGCCATGGCCATCTCTCATCTGTTGGAAATCAGGGCAATAGAGCAGGTACCGAAGGAGCAGGAGGGGCAGGGATTTTACTCCATACTGTTCGTGGTACCCAAAGCATCAGGAGGATGGAGAGCGATTCTGGATCTAAAAGGTCTCAAATCGCTTCATAAGATACAAAAGGTTCAAGATGCAGTCCCTAAGGTCCATTCTGGCCAGCATCAGGAAAAGGGACTTTCTAGCCTCTATCGATCTGACAGAGGCATACTTACACATTCCAATCCTCCCAGAACACCGCAAATTCCTCCGGTTTTGTTACGCGCACCGGCATTACCAGTACAGGGCCCTTCCTTTTGGTCTTTCATCAGTTCCAAGGGTCTTCATGAAGGTCCTGGCCGTATTAGCGGCCTATCTCAGGATGATTCCAGTGCGTGTACAATGTTATCTGGACGACATTCTGGTCCTGTCCAGCTCTTTCAGGTCAGCCCAATTGGACCTGGAAGTGACAATCAACACCCTACAAATTCACGGTTTTTCTGTAAATTTCCAAAAGAGTCACACCACCCCCACAAGGCGCCTCCTCCATCTGGGGGCCATAATAGATTTGGACCTTTGCAAGGTCTATCTTTCACAAGAGCACCGGACGAGCATACGGAGACTCGTTCCTCAGGTTCAGAGAGAGAGGTCGGTTCTACTGGTCCAGCTGTCTCAACTGCTGGGGAAGATGGTCTCTTGCATGGGCATAGTTCTATGGGCCAGGCTTCATTCCAGACATCTACAATGGTTCCTTCTTCACTTCCAGAAACGGAACCTCAGTTCATCCACAAAGAAGGTGAGAGTCCCTCATCACACTCTAGCCTCTCTCCCATGGTGGACTTCTTCCGTGATGACCAAAGGGACCCTCTTCAAAGAACCCCCCAGGCTCGTTCTGACCACAGACGCCAGTCTGTTCGGTTGGGGCGCACATTTACAGACTCATCTGGCGCAGGGTCGATGGTCTCGGGTGGAGTTAACTCACAACATCAGTTGGTTAGAACTCAGGGCCATACACCTGGCGCTCCGTCAGTTTTCCTCGATAGTGAAAGGGCAACATGTTCTCATTCTGACAGACAACGTAGCTGCAAAGGCTCATGTCAACAAACAGGGAGGAACCCGGTCTTGGTCGCTCATGTTGGAAGCCATTGGGTCTGTGGGTAGAGGCCAATCTGAGTTCCCTCAAGGCAGAACACATATCGGGCGGTGAATCAACAAGCAGACTCCCTAAGCAGGGTCAAGGTCGATCACTCGGAGTGGAGCCTGGACCCGGAACTGTTCAGGGAGATCTCATTGAGATTCGGTCATCCTGAACTGGATCTCTTTGCTTCTCCGCAAAACACTCACCTTCCCAGGTTTTTCACCAGTCTCCTTCTCGGGGAGCGGAAGGGACAGATGCTCTCCAATGCACGTGGCCGGAGGACCTACTTTATGCCTTCCCTCCCCCTCCCTTAATTCCGGCAACCATTCGCAAGTTGCTACAGGAAAAGGCAGAGATAGTATTAGTTGCTCCACACTGGCCTCGGCGTCCGTGGTTTGCCAACCTTGTGGATCTATCGCTCTCGCCACCGTGGAAGATTCCCCCAGACGAGTAGTGCTCAGCCAGGGTAATCTTCGTCATCCAGACCCCCAGTGGCTCCAGTTGGCCGTTTGACACTTGAGCGGGAAGGTTTAACCAGACAACATTTTTTCATCAGGGGTGATTTCATTGATCCAGGCTTCTAGGCGCCCGTCCACCAACAGGATTTATGATGCCACGTGGAAGAATTTCTGCACGTGGTGTTCCAAACAACATCTCGATCCTCTTTCAGTCACTATTCCTAATATTTTAGATTATCTTTTGGCAGGACTGAATAAGGGATTATCACCCAACACCATCCGTAGACAGGTTGCAGCCCTATCTACGGTTCTGATTTGCGATAACACCTTTCCTCTGGCACAACATCCAGCAGTTAGTGCATTTCTGAAAGGGGCGGTCAATGAGAGACCGCCTCCCATACATCGGTATCCTTCTTGGGACCTACCTAAGGTCTTACAAGCTCTGACTTCCTCACTGTTTGAACCACTCAGATCTTGCTCTCTTCAGTTTCTTTAAGGTGGCATTCTTGGTAGTTATTATATCTGCCAGGAGAATTTCTGAGTTGGCGGCACTCTCCGTGCGGAGTGATTTATGTTCCTTTTTTGAGGATAGGGTGGTCCTTCGTTTGGACCCTACATTCACTCCTAAAGTCAATACTTGTTTCCATAGGTCTCAAGACCTGGTTCTTCCAAATTTTTGTCCCAACCCGTCTCATCGCTTAGAGCGAAATTGGCATAAGTTAGATGTGTGCAGGGCCCTGCGTATTTATATTAAGAAGACCTCGGCTTTCCGCAAATCGGAATCCTTGTTCGTGTCCGTTCAACCTTCGGCCATGGGACAGAAGGTCTCTTCGTCGACCATAGGTAGATGGATCAGGGCATGTATTGTTCGTGCTTATACTTCTCATCTCTTCCACTTCCTATTCACATCACTGCTCATTCCACACGTAGCGCGGCAACATCGGCGGCCAGTCTGGCATCAGTTTCAAGAAAAGAAAAAAGCTGTGTGCTTACTGTGAAGAAAGTGTCAATATTGATTTGAGTTGGGAAAGAAATAATGAACTGTCAAGTTCCTCCCTGTGATCTACTTTATTTTTTGAATTATGATTTATCCATTTCTATTTTGCAAGTGAGCATTTACAGTATATATATATATATATATATATATATATATATATATATATATATATATATATATATATATATATACATACATACATACATACATACATACATACATACATACATACACACACACACACACACACACAGACAGAGATCTAATCTTGTTTGAATTTTTATGCTTTTTGTTCTCCTGATTTGGTAAAGTACACCATTTTCTAAAACTATCTTTGTTTTATTTAATACAATTAACTGACTATACTGATCATCTGTTGGACTTTTTATTTAATTAGTTTATTAAATTTATATGCTACCCATCTCATTGTCAAGCCACTCTGGGCAGCATACAAACATAAAAACAAAGGTACAAAACATTAAAACTTTATCTATTAATTTAAAAGATTAACTTAAAAAAACAGAAACCTGTGGGTGGAATGGGATCTTCTTCCCAGCCCAATAAACACTCTTCAAGTAAAGCCCCAGGCCAGTCAGCAGAGCCTGGTTTGAGGCTCTTA
The DNA here is from genome assembly GCA_034064705.1 of Bothrops alternatus. NCBI lineage: Eukaryota > Metazoa > Chordata > Lepidosauria > Squamata > Viperidae > Bothrops > Bothrops alternatus. The sequence goes on along the minus strand of JARGCV010000016.1, from coordinate 16,515,768 downwards.
TAGAAGGCCAAGAAAGTGGGGTTGTATCTCACCTCAAGGCGCACGATGTTCCTGAAAGTGGGAGCCACTGCAGAAAAGCCCCTTCACCTGAACCCTGGTTGGTCATACCTCATGTAGAATATGGTGCTTAGCTCAGAAAAATAACAGTTTTGGAAGGACACTGCTAAACTGGTATAAGTCCAAAGCAGAACAGCCAAGTTAAGGAGCTTTGGAAAAAAAATTCATAAGGAACAGTTGTAGGCAATAGGCACATTTAAGTCTAAAGAAGAATAGACTGTCTGAAGATTTTATATCTGTCTCCAAGTATCTCAAGAAGTGTTATGTAGAAGATGGGGAGAAGTGTTCATAGTTGTTCCAGAAAATGGAATAAGAAACAATGGTTTAAAGAAACAAGAAAGTAGATTTCACTTACAGATTTTCTCTGTGGGGATGGGCTAGGTGATCATCAAGATATTTTTCCAAACCAGTGCATGATCTCAAAATCTCAGTTCATTTTTCTCCATTTGAAAGGAAACTATCCTGTAAAAAAACTGGAGAGTTTCAGATAGTGTTCACAACACCCAAGTCAAATAAATTCTTTCTTACGTGATAGTATCCACGTATTAATAAAAAAGAAATATAGAGTTTTGGTATTCACCTATTTATGAGATGTTTTGTAGTGGCAAAGAATGCCCAATGTATTTTAATGTTTTCAATGTAAGTAAGATAGGGAGTATCACTTTTATTACAGTGCACTCAGTATAATGTTGTCATACTAACCAATATAATAAGATAGGTTGGTCCACTTGGGGCATTTATAATCCAAGATAAAATATTTGGAAAAGACAGAGGGAGAAAAGGTTTAAAAAGAAGAAGTGTGTCCTTAGGGACTAAATAAAAATGAAAAGATGGTTGGAATGGGACGTTTGAATGAGTGATTTGAAGTAATAGGAAAAAGCGATACAATTTCCATGGAAGAAATTTTAGAAATAAGGTACAGAAAAGGACAGTGGGCTGTCATATAGGATGAAAATGTTAAAAATAGGATAAAGTTGAAAAATAAAGCTGACTTAAAAAGAAATCTTTTGTTCAATGAAAAACGGTAAAAGAATTCGAAAAGTTTAACTATGTGCCCAGATCTATATTTAAATTGTCGATGCTATGAAATAGTACAGTATTATTTGCAGAGACTTTCCAGCAGAGGGATGTGCGAGTGTATCATTTGGGAGCCATCAGAACAGCATTCCACCCTGCTTCAAAAACAAAAAGATGAGTGGCTCCGGTGAAGAAAGAGCAGGGCAGGGGAGAGAATCAAGTGGCTTTGTTGGAATTATATTTAGAGGCATGCACTGCTGTTAATATTTTGGCATTAACTTCAATAGAGGAAAATTAATTTATAAAATAAAATCTTTCACAATGTAGTGTTCTGTGTCTTTTGCACATTTTATAACCTAGTGCAGGGGTAGGCATCCTTGGCTCTTTTATGACTCGTGGACTTCAACTCCCAGAATTCCTGAGCCAGCATAAAAGTCATAAAAGAGCCAAGGTTGCCTACCCCAGAGCTAGTGTAAGAAAATGCAACTTGAATAGAAAACTATATGAATTACAACTTTGAGCCAATTGTCCTTTTCTTTTAGCAATTTAAAGTATTATGTATTATTTTCTTTTCTACCAATATTTAATTGAGTAAAATTTATATCAAGGGGATAGAGATAGATAGCTGCTATTATCTTTACCAGAATTTTTAAAAACCCAAATACTGGATTATGTTGGCATTACTGAATCTTTTAATTTTTCAATTTTTATTGTTGTAGGATTGTGTAAAATGAAACTAGAATAGATTAAAAAGCTTATTTGAAAGCTTTTTAATTTTATTTCTGCATATATTAAAAATACTATATAGTTCAATTTTGTCACGTTCACTAGTTCTTATGATTTAATTCCTTGAAAGCTATGAAGAAGTAATGAAAGAAATTACCTGTCTTAAACTGATAGATGCTTTCTATGAGCTACTTCTATTTTAGTGCCCTTTAAATTCAAACATGAGAAAATTGCAGAAATTTACAATTCAATGTGTGTTTCATCAGGGAGGAATTCACAGATTGTTTTGACACCCAGTTACAAATTCAGCATGAAGATGGACGGCTCATGAAATTTGCAGCTGCTGATTGAATTTATATTTCCATAAAGCCCATCAACAGTAGCAGCCTGAAGGGAAGTGTTGGGGGGGAAATGACAAAAAATGTGAGGCTAGCATTTTTCTTCAGAGTTATAATGACAAATTACTTGTAATAAGGTCTTACACAGGGCAGGATTAAACGAAAAATATAGGCAGCCAGAAGGGAATTATTTCTTTCCTCCCCCCCCCCATTGATTTGAACTAAAACTATCTAGAGCTGATATCTAAATATATGTTTAGTCATCTGCAGGATATGCTAAATGCAGCCACAAATCAGAACCATTCTCACCTTAGGAAAAAAAAGGAAGCATTTGCAGGTAATTATAAAGAATTTGTCATACAGATAATCTTATTTTATAATAATGTCCTGTGTTTGAAGATGAATGTTATACTCACACAAAAGTAGGCCATCTTCATAGGAATCCTTTCTCTCTTCCCCCCTCCCATGGTGCCCCCCCCATCATCTTCCTTTTCTTACCCTTTCAGCTCTGAAATTGGTTTTCAGGGAAGCAGAGGGGGAAGCTTATTTAAAACCTGTAAAAAAAGAGAGGTTATTTTGATGTTCAAATACTAATAAAGCAATTAGTGAATTAAAACAAATTGTACAGATTTATTCATGCGTTGAAATAACATTTATAAACTGATTTCTATAGAGAAAAAGGAAAATGTTTTCAAATGTTTTATTAGGTATTAGGCATTAGTGTGGCTATAATAGTGTAGTTGCTATACTTAAGAGAAAACAACTTCATTAATTTCAATCTTTCCAAAAACTATGTATCTCAAGACATTTTAGAATACAGGAATTAGATTTCATTCTTTATCAAAAGTACATGTATATTTATGCATAACAAGAAGTTACAGGTAGTCCTTGACTTATGACCACAATTGAGCCCAATATTTCTGTTGCTAAGTGAGATATTTGTTAACTGAATTTTGCCCCATTTTACAATCTTTGTTGCCACAGCTATTAAGTTATTCACTGCAGTTGTTAAGTTAATAACATGGTTGTTAAGTGAATCTGGTTTCCCCTATCTTTGCTTTCTGCCTTCATCCTTATATTAGTCAGCTATTACTTTGTAGACTTTCCTTAGTCATTAGCCATTCTTTCCATTTCCAATCAGTATTCTTCTTTCTCTTCATCTCTGTTATGAGATGCCTATTCTTTATATGTATAGTTTTGTCATTGTATTATTGCCCTATCTTTAATGCTCTTTTCAAACAGTACCAGTTGGCTACAATGCCTTTGCCTCTATAGTTTTCTTCCCATGTAATCTTCTTTACTATTTTTGTTGATGTTGATGTTCCCAATCAATCAATTAATCAATCAACAAATAAATACTAGTTTTAAAGAAGTATGAGCATCACAGAGACCTCATTTGTAGTGCTTTACAACAAACTATTTGCAGCTTCTAATTACCTCAAGATGATTTAATTTGGGCCTGATTTTTCAGATTAAGGATAAGAGAATTTGTACTTTGCACTTGCAGAGGTAGTTTTACACACCCATTTTTATTCCCACCCATCACTCCCCATTATTAAAATCACTTGTTTTATACTGATCTGGGGAGAAAATAGATTGCCTATTCTATAAAGAAGGAAGAGAGTCTAGCAGCCACCCTCATTATATTTGTCATAGAAGCAGATCCACATTTCACTATACAGTGGTACCTTGGTACTCAAGGCATTAATTGCTTCCGGGAGGCGCGATGGGTACCAGAAATGATGAGAATCAAATATATTTTCCCATGAGGAATAATAATAAAAATAATAATGTGAGTCACAAGGCAACCAACACTGACAAGTTCTAACTTGTGCGTTGATACCAAACAAACCATGAGTACTAGGACAAACTTTTTGCATAAAAATGCATTGAACACCAAATTTGATGAGTTTCAAAGCAGTTGAGTACCAAGATACCATTGAACTATGTACAGTGTATATACATAGTATATGTATGTACCGTTTTCCCCTGAAAATAAGACCGGGTCTAATTTTTTTTTGCCTCCAAAAGAGGCACCAGGTCTTATTTTTGGGGGGAGTGTCTTTTATACTCACGTCCGGCACCAACAGCCTTGCCCAGCCGGCCCACTTCTGTGACCGAAGGAGCAGCTTCATTCTGCAGCTGGGAATGGAACTTCAGCTTGCATTTTGCAGTCAGGCCTTTCCGGAAGGCCACTTCAGCCGAGAACCGAATTTGGTTCTCGACTGCAGTGGCCTTCTGGAAAGGCCTGTGATGAGAAATGCAGGCCTGGCTGCAGAAGACGCCGCAGAAGAAATGGGAATATTGAATATTCTTGCTTTGACAGTGGGCCTGTCAGGAGAGGCCTGGCTGCAAGATAAGTCGATGCAGGATGCGTGGGGCAGCTCCCCACCCCCGCCCTAGCTTGATTTTTAGGTGTGTGCCTTGCCCCCAAACTAGAGCTTATTTTCGGGGTAGGCCTTTCTGGGAAACATGGTATATACTATTTCATGCTATGATTCTCATTATTGGAAAAATACTATAAAAGTATTTCTATATCAGTTACAACACTGAAGAAAATATATGGAATCATTTTTAATAATCCACAATTTCTCCCCCTTGAAACAGGTCGGAACATTAAAGAGAGAAGAATTGTGATAGCTGTGAATCTAAAAGAATACCAGTATGAATCTGGAGCCATTCCAACACAGTGGGAAGGTAAGACTTTATTGGCATTGTTGGCTTACTGACCTCCATCTCTCCCAGGTTGTACAGAAAAGACACAAGACAACATTTCTAGCCTCACCCTTACTAACATAAGAATTCTTAAGAGGGCATGACTTTGTCTTTCTTGACATTTGTCTCTTCAGTTTGTCCAGACATCATTTCTCTTGTACAGTGCTATACCATTTTAATAGATACCCCCCCCCCGAAAAATGGAACTTGCAGAGAGGTATGAACATGATCCATAAGCCTAGATTCAAACCTCAGTTTTAAAGTATTGGGTTTACTTTAAAACAAAAACTGGGCAAGTTAATGTAATGTCTGAAAGTTGGATAGAAAAATGCAAGACTCAGCTCTGAATACATTTTGAAATAAGAAAAGCGGTTTTGATTGAATGACTCTTGACAAGTTTGCATGTAAACTAAACATCTTTTTAGATGATTTTCCTAAGATTAGGATATGTTTGCACATCTAAGTGTCAACGCTGCTAACATTGGACATTCTTGCTTTGACAACAGATGGAAATGTAGCCATCTTTTCTCTTTCGCTTTTAGAGTTAGTTGATGCTGGGAAGGGGGATGTGGATGAAAGTCCAGTTAGTCATAACAATAATAACTCAGCTGTGGGAATCCAAGGTTATTGCGCCCAGAGTTGATAAAGATTTGGCAGGCTGGAGAGCTGGGGAGAAAGCTCATTCTTCAAGCTAATTGGGGAATGTGATTTATGACAGTTAATTGGAGGAGGGAATTGTGCTTTGCTATTTTGTGCCCAGGGGAGGGGAATTCAGTTTTTGGCTTTAACTATGTAGTGCCGATACTTTGTTTCTCGAATAAAAGATTATTTAAGGTAAACAATGCCTCAATGTTCTTTTGAAGAGCTTCATCTGTCAGAACCATGACACTAAGATTCTTATTATTTAGGAAATAAACTATGTGTGGCAAGATATACTTTTAGTTGCATTTGCATTTTTAACACAACACTTAAGCATCCTTATAATCACTACAGCATTTTCTCTCCTTTGTGATTATTGCGGCACTGAATTGGAAGGATTTGTGAAGAGCATAGAAATAAAGTGTTATGAATAAGCTATAGTCTCTTTTTTTCTTTAAATACAACTCCTTTTAGGGAATGTGGAGAAAATGTTCAGAGTGCTTTGTTTTCGCTTCCATTATTTAGACAAAGAAGGTGTGCAATATATTTTTGTTTGTGACAAAGAGAACAGATAAGAACCCAGGTGCTTAAACACGAAGAACAACTTTAACTAGATTTTTTTACTTATCATTTCAACTGCTAAAAAATTGAAGGCCACATTTTGCTTCTCCTGTAAGAGAAGTTTGGGTTTTAGTGGCTTCAGCATTTATATAACTTTGTGTTCGAAACATTATTTCACTACCTCAGTTCCAATAAATGAAGATATTTGTTCCAATTTTAAAAAAGCTTCCCTTTATAAAACTGTAGGAATTTATCTTTTCCCATTCTTCCGAATGTGGAGTGTCCATTACAGTTTACATGCATTACAGAGTTTCACCTTTTTGCATATCACATACATTACAGGAACCTGTGGTTGCACATATTTATGGATGAAATTCTTTTTAATTTTTGTGTATTTCTTTAATGGCGTAAGCATCTTGAGAATTTAATGAACAGAAAAGCAAGCTATAAATTGAAGGAATAATCTGGGGGCATATTTCATATCTAGTACAGACACACTATGTACAAACAAAAAAATTGCAAACATTCCCTTGAATTGATTAGTTTAGAAGACTTTTCTCAAGCTTAATTATTATAGGAGACCTTTTAAGCAGCATTTAATTTACAGGCCAGAAGATTCCTATTACTAAGTAATTAACTAAGTTCATAGTTGTACTGTAACCACAAGTCATAACATATAACATACCATAAAATAAAATAAAATAACCATAGAATAGAATATTAGTAGTTCACAGGTTAGACCTGATGCAGAAAGCTTGAGTTTTGGTGTTTCTCAGAATAAGGTAGCATTTATAACTATTTTATAGATTTTTTCGTGCACATTTTTCCCAGTAAAGCTTGAAATATAATATTATTAGAAACTCTTTTCCTTCTCTTTATTCATATTCTGTAAAGATGGGAAAGAATACATTTAAACAGTATGACTGCATTGTTGCTCATACATAGCAAGACTTGATAGATAATAGCCAACCACAGTACTGAATTCTTGAAAGACTATAGGATTCATCTTTCTGCTTGGGATCAACAGAAATTAACATAGGATGTTTACTTCAATTTATGATTATTATTACTTTGTATTTTTGTATTTCCCTTGTATATGTGCTATAAAATGGGGTATATTTTCCCAACCCTTTCAAGTAAAAGTAAGCTGATGATTTTTGCTCAACCCCTACAAAATTCGCAATTCCCATCAGAAGTTTGAACGTGAGTATTCCTTATTCAGACCAGGAACATAACAACAGAGGATTAGGAATGCTTTTACTTACATATCTAGGGAACATTTATATTTACTTTACCTAGGTTTCTTTTTAAGAGAAATTGCAAGGTGTTTTTTTTTGGTATAGAAAATGGTCATAACCTTTACACTTACTTTAATTCTCAGTGGGTGCTGATTGTATCTGAAGATAGAAGGTGCTATATCCATTTTCCATATTGTTAGTCTTCATGAAAAATATAGTGACTTTCAATGTGTTTGAAGATATAAGCATTTGTGTTTTTCATACTGTATTTTACAGTCTGTGTTCAAGTTGGTCCCTCTTTGTTTAATGAGTAACATTTAGTGATCGGAGTTTTAATTTGCATGCCCACTTTTACGCTTATTACAATGCGCTATATGCCACTAGTAGTCTTAAAGTTCAATGAAAATCTCATGCATACTAATGAGAATGCAGATGAGCACTGAAATGAAAGAATGCTAAGGTTTCAAGACATGAAATACCCAGTTTATCTTGCTGCATTCTGCTTAGAAAATGGTAGCATTCTCCAGCATGGTGGTTGTAGAATCCACTGATTGGGTTATTTCAGCCTTCCTGCTCAGAGAGACTAAGTCAGAGCTTTAGTCACGCCTCCCTTTGGGTGTGTCTTCCCAGTTTTGACTTAGTCTTAGGCTCAGCAGTGCGCAGGTTTTTTTGGCTCCATTGATTTTTCCCTTTATTCAATTTAAATTGGCTTTTTCTTTTAAATTCATTCTAAATTTATCTAAGTTTTTGGGTTTTGGCTGACCTTATTGGCTCCATAGGATTTTTTTCCATTAATTAGTTCAATTTGGTTTTTTTTCTCTAAATTTATTCTAAAATTTCCAAATTCCTAGACTGTTTTGGGTTTTGGCTGGTCTCATAAGGACTTTGTACTTCCTCGAGCTTAGAGCCTCTTGGACTCTGGCAGGGCTCTTCTCCCTCCTTCGAGGCCTTTGGGCCTCCCTCGAAGTAGGACCCTTGGGTCGTTTTCTCACCTGCTTTCGAAGCTCCCGGGAACGGCGAGCTGCCTTACTCAGCGGGGCGCATTACGATCCTAGGACCAAGCGCCACGAGGCTCAAGCGTCGGATTCACCACGGACTTCCCTGTCTTCGAAACCGCAAGTTCCAAGATGGGGGGGAGCGGGGAGCCCTAGCCCACGCAGTTACCGCGTTCCTCCTTTTTCGCTCGTCTCCTTCATTTTAAGAGATACGAGGAGTCGCGGCTACCATTTTGACCGCGTGGTCGTCAGGCGGTCGCCATTACAGGCTCCCTCTAACGGCCGCCATTTTGGTTCTAGAGTCGTTAGGGCCTGCTAGGCCGCTCTTTTAAGAGCAACTGTCGCCTTGACCTGTGTTGGTAGGTCCGAGCAGGGGGAATACTCGCTTGGTCGTATTCAGCGGTTCGTGAGGTGTATAGGCGGATGCCATTTTAACCTCTAGACTGTGAGGCAATTCACTGTGCCCCAATCCATGGCGGGTCCATCACGATAGCCAAATTAAGGAGATTATGCGGCCATGCACATTCCTTTGGGGTGAAGCGACCAAGACAAAAGGCTGCCTCCCCTTTTTATTACCTTTCACAGTGGGTGGTTACACAAGGCATCGGATACAGAAACAGCCAATAGCAAAGTTACACTTGTAGCCAGTAGTTTCAAATCATGGTACAACCTTCCTCTACCTATCAACCCCTCCTTCTCCCTCTTATCTGGTCACCTCCCTCATTTCCTGTTACTTCCAAGCTCCATGGTCTTTTGTTTCAAGATTGATTTCTCACATTCCTCATGGCAGTTTCTTTTTCCCCGCCTACGCTCCGTTCAGCTCGTACACGATCCTAGGGCGTAAGCCATCATATCAACATATCCTCCTTTTTCTTTTAAAAAGAGTCTGAGTGTCTTTCTTCCGAGAAAACGGGACATGGTTTTGTCTTCTGCCAATCCATGTGAATTTGCTTAGTCATCAGAGGCTGTAGTTGGCGCTTATCCAGGAGATGGACAGAAGCGGGAGACTTACACATGTTCAATAGGTGAGGAATACATTGTACACAGCAACAGATTGTTACACAAAATATTACAAGCAATATTATAGTAATAACCAATTTTTTGAGCCACCCAGCATTAGGTAGCCAGGAAAACAAACTGTCCCAATCAATCAAGGCACCAGTTCCTTGTGATAAAGGATTGTTTTGTACCATACTTTCCATATGAGCGACTGTAGCAGAAATATTGGATGAATTGTCAGAAATGTACATACAGCAATGACTTTGAATAAGAGCACACACGCCTCCTTTTGCTGCAAGAAGGATGTCCAATGCATAGCGATTCTGTAAGGTTACTTCTCTTATTTGCTGCTGTTCCTCATTTAACAATTCTATTGAGCGAATAGTATCATTAAACATTGCAACAGTCCAATTATTTAATATATGCAAATCCCTATAATTCATGGCAACACCCATTGCAGGAATTAACACTCTAGCAGTTTGAACAGACCAACTGCCCCCCAAAGTGAGCTCATTGGAAGCTTCAACAGCGCGTCTATTGCGCAAGCGGAAAGAGGGTAGTTTATCAAGTTTATATAAAACAGGGATTACAGCTCCATATGTACATATGCCAGACCAATTCTGGGGTATTGACCGATATGCATTTTTCCACATAAGATCCAATCCTTATCAGACATGACTACATTGTCTTTAGAAAAGTTATACAAAGTTTCAAAAATTTCACCAAAATCAAACAAGGGAACACAACCAGCACATGCTTTCCTGTTGCCATTGTTTGTCTCATTATAATATTTAGTTTTATAGTCTAGCTGCCAAGGGATAGTTATATTACAAGATTGCCAAATACCTAAAAAGGTATTATTACTGTTTGACGAAGCTGTGCAATTGATGCACACTTGAGCAGGGTAACACAAAGCAAGAGAGACCCGTAAGGAAGGATTCAAAGTGAAAGAGAGAGAGTTATCATTCATCCATGGGAACATATTAAGGACAAAATTGCGAGGCAAGGCAAACACATAAGGCACACCATGAAGGGGAAAGCACGCTTGCTCTGTGTTGGCATGTGCATACAAATCCAACAATTGGATGCATTCAGCAACATAGCATAGTGAGAAACATAAAATACAAAACAGCAAAAATTGTCATAAAAATAAAAATCATTAACAAGACTAGAAAACATAAATTCAAAATAGGCCATCATAGAGAAATAAAAAGGGAGGGGGCTGTGGTTTATTAAACAAAACAACCGGGGGGTATAAGAGGGAGAAGGGAACACAAACACAGAGTCATATGCAGATGGAGATGGGATCTCATTTACAGCCATCCTTTTCAGGCGACAATTGCACCAAACAAGGTCTTCAGATCTGGCAACCAGCAATAGTAAACCTGCAGTTTTAGGGCAAAAGAAGAGGGGGGGAAATGGCTCTCTGCTGCAGACGTCTCAGGGGAGCCTGTCAGGTTAAAAAAGTTAACAGTGAACAGGGCTTTATTAAGGCGATTTTGAATCGATGGGAGGCCAGGAGGTATTTTCTCCTTTTCCAATTATAAGGAATCATAGTGTAAGTAGCAGAAATGGAGGCAAGAAGTTCCTGAACATAGGGACTACTAAGACCATAAGTAGAAACAGCAGACTTAAGATTTTTTAACAAATTAAAAGGTAAGGGAGTAAAGACTGGATTAGCACCAGTAAGGTCAACCGGATAGGCAGAAGCAGTTATTAAGTCTTCAGTAGAAGTAAAAGCTCCCTGTATAGGAGCCTGAAGAATTCCCTGATATACAGGAGACAGGGCAGAAGAAACAGAAAGAGAATCCTGATAATAATGACTATGTTCCAAACCGATAGCTGAAGAAGAAGAAGAAGAAGAAGAAGAAGAAGAAGAAGAAGAAGAAGAAGAAGAAGAAGAAGAAGAAGAAGAAGAAGAAGAAGAAGAAGAAGAAGAAGAAGAAGAAGAAGAAGAAGAAGAAGAAGAAGAAGAAGAAGAAGAAGAAGAAGAAGAAAGAAGAAGAAGAAGAAGAAGAAGAAGACAGATCTTGAAAATGGACCCGCAAACAAGCGAGATCCGTCTTCCACGTAAGGAGAATTTGGGAAGGAGCACAAGGCTCCTCACAAAGATATAAGCCAAATTTAATCCAATGAGCAATTTTTAATGATCTCTTTAAGGGGTAAGAGGGACAATGAGCCCAAATAAATAGTAACAATTTTTTTAACTCCTTACGTGAAGGCAATTTATGAGTTTTGTTTAGTTGCTTAATTGAGGCCTTGACAATTACTCCAAGCTCCTACAGATGTGCTATCTGCTCCTTGGAGAATTCTCCCCCCATTACTCACAGGAAGTCGGTCCTTGTCGAAGGAGCGGCGATGCGCGCGAGATGAGTAAAGGGATGTCAGGGATGTCGTAGTCATACGACACCGACCCGAATCACGTCGGGGTCAGCACTTGAGGCAATTCACTGTGCCCCAATCCATGGCGGGTCCATCACGATAGCCGAATTAAGGAGATTATGCGGCCATGCACATTCCTTTGGGGTGAAGCGACCAAGACAAAAGGCTGCCTCCCCTTTTTATTACCTTTCACAGTGGGTGGTTACACAAGGCATCGGATACAGAAACAGCCAATAGCAAAGTTACACTTGTAGCCAGTAGTTTCAAATCATGGTACAACCTTCCTCTACCTATCAACCCCTCCTTCTCCCTCTTATCTGGTCACCTCCCTCATTTCCTGTTGCTTCCAAGCTCCATGGTCTTTTGTTTCAAGATTGATTTCTCACATTCCTCATGGCAGTTTCTTTTTCCCCGCCTACGCTCCGTTCAGCTCGTACATGATCCTAGGGCGTAAGCCATCATATCAACAAGACTGATCTGTGCCGGCTAGGCCGGAGCTCCAGTGGTTCTCTGGAGCTGCGTTGGCAGGCCTAAATGGAGACAAATCACTATATATATTCAGGGGGTTTACTGTTTTTGAATAAAATAATAATAATAATAATATTAATATTAATAATAATAATAATGTTGTGATAAATGTCCATTTCTCCTTTAAGAAATCCTTCTCTGCCTGGATGGGCTTCTCTCTCCCTCCCTTACAGGCTGTCAGCTGACAGCTGTACTAAGGGGGTGGAGGAGAAAGCAGGGAAAAGTTTCGTTTCTTGAAAAAGACGTCATGCTTTCAAAGTGTATGTTTTAACTATCTGTGTAATGTAATTGGCTGTAAATCAGTAGGGTGACAATTTGTGGGAAGGAACCTTTGATGTGGAATAAAAGTGGATGGCCGTGCTTCGGCCGGGGCTTCCATCCCAGAGAGACAAGCAAGGTCTCTGTCATTAATCATGGTTGCCGGGACTCCATGAACACACTTCCGTACACACTTTCTTGACAAGTGGTGACCCTCGACGTGATAACCCTGAGAGGTTATACGTCCCTGGACCCTCATACTTACCGCCCGGATGTGGCCAAGCGCGCTTCATCAGTTCATCGCTGGACGAGGACTGATCCCTCGTAAGTATGGGGGGATATCTCTCAAAAAGGCAAGAAATACATTTGACTAAGCTCACAGAGATAACCAGGAAGAATTATGTTCATTTTACAGCTCAGAAGCTGACAGAAGGAGATTTAAGATCTCTCCTTGAATTTATTTGGAAACACATTCCTTTCTACCCAGAGGCAGGCTGCCTTAAAGTTGAAACCTGGAAAAGAGTGGAGGAGTTGTTAAATGCAAATTCTAGGGCCCCTGTTTCTATTTTAACATCTTGCAGAGTAGTGTTAAAAGCTTTGGAGACACAGGAGCAGCTCCTACTAAAAACATTACTGAATCCATTGAATTATAATGAAGTTCAACTTCTTCCCCCTGCCAGTGAAACTCCAGTAACAGTTAAAGATCACAGCAAGGGTTTTCCTAGCAATGTTGAGTTGTGTGATCCTCCAGCTCTGACCAAAACAAGTAATTTTATTCAGGAAATGTTACAGAATGATTATGAAGTAGGTGAATTGAACGTTGAGGAAATGACAAGTTTATACCCTGTAACTGTGGGCATGGATGCAGAAATTGATAATGGATTTGCTCACAAAATGATTCCAGCAGATTGGAAGGCATTAATGCAAATGATTTTAACACCTGCGCAGTATGCAGTTTGGGACTCCCAGTATCGTATTCAAGCTATTCAGAGAGGCACTGCTCAATTAGTGCCAGACCAAATTTATGGCTCTGGACAGTTCACTGCTGTTGGACAACAGCCAGATGCAGCTATACATGGTGTAATTTTACAGGCTGTTTTTGCTGCTTTAAAGGTAGTAGATGAAAGTGGAAAATTTGGCAAAAGTTTTACTCAAATTAAACAGGGAACTACTGAGCCCTATGATGAATTTATAAATAGACTAAAAGATAGTATTGATAAAGAAATTGCTAATGAATTAGCTACAAACGAGATTTTGATGAAATTGGCTGTTGAGAATGCTAATGCAGACTGCAAAAGAGTTTTGCAACCCTTAATTGGCACTGGTCAAAAGACACTTGCACCTACATTGGTTCAACTACAACAATATTTAGGAAATATTAATTGCTTAAGGCCATATATAAGTCTTTCTACCTCGACCCTTTCTCCCTTATTTATGGCATTAAAAGGCCTCAAAAATCCCACAGACGTTGTGACATTGACCTCCGACCAGCTATTGGTCATTGAGAAAGTCCAAACAGCCCTCAACACCCAGTGGACTGATTGGTGTGTTGACAATCACCCTGTGCATTTGAATGTGATTTTTGATCGACCACCCACAGTGGCAATTACTCAATCTAATATGCCTTCAAGAAATTGTTTTCACTCCAGCTATGACTTTGGCTGAAATTACACATCGTGGCCACACGATGGCGCCAGATTTTTGGAATTGAATTTGCAATTATTTTATCCTATTTTCCTTAAAATTGTGGGAAACCTTGATTCAAAATAATTTGGTTTTGCAATTATTGATTGCTGATTGGCCTGGTCAGTTTTTTTTTGTCATTCTCCAGCAGATTCCAGATTTTTGGCCATAAAAAAAAATTTACCTTTTGCTTATATCTCTCCTAGTTTGGATGAGACTTTGTTGACACTATTTTTGACATTGCAAAAATTTATTGAGACAAGATATTGTCCTTATTTTATTGCACATATCCGAAGTCATCAAAATTTTCCAGGAATTCTCAGTGAAGGGAATTCCCAGACGGATATGGCAACACGCAAGTTATGACTATGCAACAACTTACTCCCTGGGATAGTCATAGCTCTTTTCATCAAAACGCCAAGGCTTTGGCTAAACAATTTGGCATAACCCCCGGGGAGGCAACAGCTATCATTCAACAGTGCCCCAGTTGCTCACAACAAGGACTGTCTATTCCAATTGGTGTGAATCCCCATGGACTTGAGGCATGTCAAATTTGGCAAATGGACGTTATTCAATATGCATCTTTTAGTCCGTGGAAATATATACATGTGACTATTGATACATATTCTGGGTTCATCCTTGCTACTCCACAGCATGGAGAGGCAACTAAACATGTCATCAATCATTGTATTCGAACTTTTAGCACTCTGGGTACTCCTAAAGAATTAAAAACTGATAATGGATCCGCATATTGTAGTCATGGCTTTGCTCAGTTCTGCAATCGGTGGGACATTATTCATAAATTCGGCATTCCTTACAATTCACAGGGGCAAACAGTAGTGGAACGGGCCAACTCCACTCTTAAGCACATGCTTGACAAATTAAAAATGAAAAATGGGGAAAAATACCCCCGGACTACCTGGAGTGCAAAATCATCTTAATTTGGCTTTATATACTCTCAATTTTCTAAACCACCTGGCACAACACCTAATACAGCTGCGAGCAGGCATTTTTCTCCCCTTCCAGACGCAGCAACCACGGTTCGACCGCTAGTTTGGTATCGTAAACTACCAGACCCCCAATGGAAAGGACCAGCTGAACTTATTACCTGGGGTCGTGGATATGCTGCGGTGCAACATGAAGGCAATACGATATGGGTTCCTGGCCGCAATATTCGCCCTTACAGTGTACAGCCAAAAGATTGCAAAGACTCTGGTGAGCCCAAAGTGGATGGACAATAATTTTGGAAGGACAATAAAAAGTTAGTGCCTTAACAAACCATACTGACTGCTGGATGTGTATGATGTCACCATCGGATGCCAGTCAAGGACTTTTTTTTAGTTGGACTTCCTTTGAACAACACTGGAGCTAGCGAAAGTTTTGTACATATTAATGAGGCAGGACATTATACGCTGCCACTTAGGTTTTATTATGTAGATTTTGCATTAGTGTGTTTTAATTTTTCTAAGGGAATTATTCTTTTAAGTATATATCTCTCTTGTAATATCACCTTTAATATGCCTGATCATTGTGATCAAAGTAATAACAAAGTGTATGCAAAATGTGATGATGGAGAGTACAATGCAAGTGTATTGGGTTTGTAGCTATTTGAATGGCGCACGGAATTGGACTGCAGCCAATGACAGTGATGGCCGTTGAAATGCTTAATGAAGAACAAGGACAAATCCCTCCACCAGTATCCGGAGATCATAAGCATTGGGGATATTTGGAATGCATTCTGGTTTTGGTTACCAAAAATTTTCAATGGTTAAGGAATTTGATAAGTATTATTTTGTATTGTTATATTATTCCATTGTGGATGCTTTTATATACAATGTTTGCCTGATATTTTTACTATGATGAAATCTTTTATACCAAAGAAAAAATTGTCTCCACAAGTGAACATTAGTCAACAAGGATTCGAGCGGATGCCAATGGATAAACAGCCACCTCAGTTGGATGAAATCAAATACATGGACTGAAAGCTTTTGTTTCTAAACAAAAACAAAAAAGGATGAGATGTTGTGATAAATGTCCATTTCTCCTTTAAGAAATCCTTCTCTGCCTGGATGGGCTTCTCTCTCCCTCCCTTACAGGCTGTCAGCTGACAGCTGTACTAAGGGGGTGGAGGAGAAAGCAGGGAAAAGTTTCGTTTCTTGAAAAAGACGTCATGCTTTCAAAGTGTATGTTTTAACTATCTGTGTAATGTAATTGGCTGTAAATCAGTAGGGTGACAATTTGTGGGAAGGAACCTTTGATGTGGAATAAAAGTGGATGGCCGGGCTTCGGCCGGGGCTTCCATCCCAGAGAGACAAGCAAGGTCTCTGTCATTAATCATGGTTGCGGGACTCCACGAACACACTTTCGTACACACTTTCGTGACATAATAATAATAAAAACAAGAAGTTTGTTATAAATAAATACAGGGCTTGATATTGCTTACAGGCCCACGGCCCTGTTTTAGAGTGAGGGTTTTCCTTTGACGGCCTGTTATTGATAGTAGTGGCCTTTAGCCACCAGGCCTAATCGGACAGGACTACAGGCCTGTCCAACTGTTCTGTCTTTGCACCTTCTGTTCAGAGTGAGGAACGGTTGCGCTCCATCTCTGACTGTTTGATCTGCGTCCTTGGATCCCCCCTTTCCTAGGTATCCTTGACAGGCTCTATCTAGTTGCAATTGGAGATAGTTCCTCGCCCCCTGCAACACAAGTCTCTGGTGCACCCCCTGCGCAGTCAAAGCCGCCCCACTGGATACTTCTATCCTGGAGCCCCCTTTTCCACCTGTGCAAGAAGCCACCTGGATTAGTTCTCCGGGGACAACCGAACAGGCATGTCCCTCTCACTCCTCCCCCTCCTCCATACATCAGAGCCCCGAAGTTGTTCATGCTCCAGCGGTGGTTGGGGCTACCCCCAGGGACCAAGGGGATAGGTGGTCTCAGAGCAAATTTCAGGCATTCATGCATCATGCCTTTGTTCAGTTTATGTCCTTTTCCAGGAGTTCGCAGGTTCCTTCCCAACAATTGCCTCCCCCCCCCCAAGTCCCTCTTCTCTGCCGGGACGTGCCACGGTGCCGGGTTCAGATATCTCTGAATCTTCCTCTCAATTAGGAGAGGGGGAGTCCGTGGATTTGGCCATAGCTGACACTCCCATGTCAGAGGATGAGGAGGCAACACCCGAACAGGCATCTACCTCGGGTCTTTTTGACCCATCCCTCTTTAAATCCCTTCTTCTGAAGGCCTTTACTACTACTAACCTGACTTCAGTTCAGGAGGAAAAGCCTTCTATTCCGCAGATCAGGAGTCCAATCCTTTATTTGCAGTGAAGGTTGTGGACCAAAAACAAATTCCTTGCCCATTTGTTTTTCGGGATGCGGTTGAGACCCAGTGGTCATCCCTGGCCACCACCCCAAAAGAAAGCAGTATGGAAAAGAAACTGTACAATGTGTCGCCTTCATTTGCTTCCATACTAGAGGTTCCAACTGTTGATTCCCCCTTAATTTCCTTGTTTTCTACTTCCGCCGTCACAGGTGACATGGCAGAGGCTCTGAAGGCAAAGGACAAGAAGTTTGAGTTCTCCTTCAGAAGAGCTCATCAGGCCTCAGGGCTGGCCATAAAGTCTGCGACTTCTGCTTCATTCTTCGCCAGAGCGGCCATCATGTGGCTCCGCGGCTTTCAGACCCTAGTTCCTCCTGATCAGACCAGAGTACACCAGACACTTGTCAAACTGGTGGCAGCCTCACAGTACATGGCTGACGCCTCTCTCCATTCGGCCAAGTGGTTGGCCAGATCCATTGCTGTCACAGTGGCCTCTCGTAGACTACTGTGGTTGAAGCAGTGGAGAACGGATCTAAAGGCCAAATGGTGCCTCTCCACAGCCAAGTACGCCGGGAAAGATCTGTTTGGCCCTATTCTCGATCCACATGTGGTCGAGGGTAAGGACAAGTGCAAGGTTCTGGTACACCCCTCCAAGAAGTCTGACAGGTGGCCACAGCAGGAGTTCCGCAGGCAGACCTTTCGTCCCTCTGGCTCTTGAGAGTGGCGACAGCCCTTTCGGGCAGGGCAGTCCTGTGATTGGCCCAGAGGCTCACGATCTTTTCCTCAGAGGCAGATCGGCAACAGGACCGCCCGAACACTGGAGCCAAGGGTCAGTCACAGGCCAAACACCCCTTCAGAGGTTCCGGTGGCCGTCCCTACAGACGTTCCAAGTGACGCCACAGGGGACTGTCTGATAGGGAGGCGCCTGGAACAGTTTTACCAGGTCTGGGAGCAGACCACCACCATCAGACGGGGTCTGGCACTCGAGTTTCAGTCACTTCCACACGATCGCTTCCTACAGTGCCCAGTATCATGAACCCCTCAAAAGCACGACTGGCAACCACCGCCATCAACCACCTTTTAGAGATAAGGGCCATAGAGGCAGTCCCAGGGGATCAAGTTGGAACAGGTTTCTACTCCATCCTGTTCGTGGTCCCCAAGGCATCAGGAGGATGGAGGGCGATACTGGACTTAAAGGGTCTGAACCGGTTTCTAGTATACAGAAGATTCAAGATGCAGACCCTAAAGTCAATACTGGCCGGTATCAGGAAGGGAGATTTTCTCTCCTCCATAGATCTTACTGAGGCCTACCTCCACATCCCAATCTCCCGGGAGCACCGCAGGTTCCTGTGCTTCTGTTACGCACACTGGCATTACCAATACAGGGCCCTTCCATTTGGCCTGTCTTCGGCCCCAAGGGTTTTCACGAAGGTCCTAGCGGTATTGGCAGCCCACCTTCGGATGATACCGGTGCACGTACAGTGCTACCTGGACGACATCCTTGTACAGTCCAGATCCCTCCAGTCAGCAAAGTTAGATCTGTCGACCACCATTTAGATCCTTCAGGATCACGGCTTTTCAGTAAATTTCAGTAAAAGCCACACAAACCCCACAAAACGGCTCCTCCATCTAGGAGCCCTGATAGACTCCGACCTTTGCAGGGTCTATCTCTCCCAGGAGCGACGGCTGAGCATCCGGAAATTAGTATCCCAGATTCGGGGAGCGAGGACGGTTCCTCTGGTCCAGCTGTCCCAGTTCCTGGGAAAGATGGTATCTTGCATGGGTATAGTCCCATGGGTAAGATTACATTCGAGGAGCCTCCAGTGGTTCCTTCTCCCTTTTCAGAAGCGGAACCTCAGCGCCTCCACCAGGAAGGTCCAAGTTCCACCCCACATACTCTCATCCCTCCAGTGGTGGACTTCCGCAGCCATGTCCAAGAGGACCATCTTCAAGGAGCCCCTCAGGCTCGTCCTGACCACAGATGCCAGTCTGTTCGGCTGGCGGGCCCACTTCCAGAACCAATTGGCACAGGGGCGATGGTCCAGGGTGGACCTCAAACAAAACATAAACTGGCTGGAACTCAGGGTGATTCATTTGGCTCTCCTTCATTTCTCCTCCCTAGTGTCAGGGAAGCACGTGTTGATCCTGATGGACAACGTGGCAGCGAAGGCTCACGTCAACAAACAGGGAGGGACACATTCCTGGGCTCTCCTGCAGGAGGCCATGGAACTAGGTTTGTGGGCAGAGGCCAACTTGGGCTCAATCAGAGCAGAACACATTTTGGGAGAGGCAAACCGACAGGCAGACTCCTTGAGCAGGGCGACTCTGGACCACTCGGAGTGGCGCCTGGACCCGAGCCTGTTCGAGATGATCGTGAGCAGGTTCAGCAGGCCATGCCTGGATTTGTTTGCCTCCCCATCCAACGCCCAGCTCCCCAGATTCTTCACCAGATATCCGACAAGGGTGGACAAGGGGACGGACGCTCTCCGGTGCAAGTGGCCAGAGGGTCTGCTTTATGCCTTCCCTCCTCTTCTGCTGTTACAGGCCACCATTCGCAGGCTGATCCTGGAGCAGGTGGAAGTAATATTGGTTGCTCCATATTGGCCGTGACACCCGTGGTTTGCAGACCTAGTGGATCTGTCCCTGTCTCCTCCGTTTAGGCTTCCTCCGGACCGAGTAGCTCTCAGCCAGGGGGAACTCCAGCACCCAGACCCCCAGTGGTTTCAATTAGCCGCTTGGCACTTGAGCGGGAGAGTCTAGCTAAGCAGGCCTATTCCTCGGGGGTGATCTCTATGATTCAGGCCTCTAGACACCCTTCGACGAACCGGATCTATGACGCCACGTGAGAAACTTCTGCCAGTGGTGCGTCTCACACAAATTGGACCCTCTTTCAGTTACAGTCCCTAATATTTTAGATTATCTGCTGGAGGGCATTTCCAAGGCCTTGTCCACAGTTCTCACCTGTGACAATTTGGGTCCGCTCTCACACCACCCAGCTATCTCCGCTTTTCTTAAAGGGGCAGCCAATTCTGGTCCTCCCACAGTACATAAGTATCCATCTTGGGATTTACCTACTGTGTTGCAGGCCTTAACCACCGCTCCTTTCGAGCCTCTCCAGTCTTGCTCCCTACATTTTCTCTCCTTGAAGGTTGCCTTTTTAGTTGCAATCACTTCGGCCAGGAGGATCTCGAAATTGGCCACCCTCTCAGTCAGAGATGATCTCTGCACCTTCCATGAGGACAGGGTGGTCCTTAGATTAGACCCTTCCTTTATTCCCAAGGTGAGCACCGGGTTTCACAGATCATTGGATCTAATTTTGCCTAGTTTCTGTCCAAATCCCTCTCACCGTTTGGAACGTCAGTGGCACAAGCTAGATGTACGCAAGGCTCTGCGTCTTTACATCAAGCGTACTTCGACTTTTCGCAAGTCGGAGGCCTTGTTTGTCTCTTTTCAGTCCTCTGCCATGGGCAGGAAGGTCTCTTCTTCCACCATTGGCAGGTGGATCAGGGCTTGCATTGCTAGGGCCTACGCGTCCCAGTCACTTCCCGTCCCGGCTCGTATCACGGCTCACTCCACGCGCAGCGCAGCGACCTCTGCGGCCTGGTCTACCCAGGCTTCTGTGGAGGAGATTTGCAGGGTGGCATCTTGGTCATCTCCATCATCTTTCATTACACACTATAAGATCGTACGCCGTATTTGGCAGATGGGTTCTTCAACAGGTTGTTTCCTCTAGGGAGACACCAGCCTAGACCTTTCCTCCCTTAGGGACATGGGGTGCTTCGGTATGTCCCAATCAGTGGATTCTACATCCACCATGCTGGAGAAGGGGCGTTGTCTTACCTGAACGCCTTTTCTCAGCATGGTGGTGTAGAATCCACACCCTCCCTTGGATAGGTGTTTAGGCTTGCGTATTGTCATTTTTTTTTTGTATTTTGGAGTCATTGCGTCAGACTTTGTCAGGATCCTTCGCCTCGTCAAAACTGGGAAGACACACACAAAGGGAGGCGTGACTAAAGCTCTGACTTAGTCTCTCTGAGCAGGAAGGCTGAAATAACCCAATCAGTGGATTCTACACTACCATGCTGAGAAAAGGCGTTCAGGTAAGACAATGCCCCTTATCATGAACACATGCTGGAGATAGCTATACCATATTTATAATTAAAGACAACTGTTTAATTAGGTGACTTGAACTATACTGGATTAACAAAACTGGGAGAAAAAGTTGTAAAATTGGACTCTATATGTTTCTACATTTTCTTTGTTCATTTTGGATGGGAGGGTACTGTTTCACTTAGAAATTATTTTGGCTGCAGTTCCATGAAAGTGCTTTGTTTGTTAGGATAGAACTTACAAAGTTTTTTCTAAAAACAGATGACACATTGGCTATGTTTCAAAATTTGAAGAACAAGGGACAGATCAACTAACAATTACTAAAATTCGGTCTGCTTTCATTCCCCCCACCCTAAACTGAAGTAGAGATTTCTTGTACAATTCACATACTGTAGTAGAAATTCTTTGAGAATTACTAACTTCCAATAAAAGCATTGGATTTATTCACGGGGGGTGGTTATTGTTTTGGTGGATTATATAGACTAACAATGAGTACACCATTGGAAGAACTGAAGGAACAAGTTAAGGATAAACCATCATGGAGAAAATCTATGTGGTCGCAAGGAGTAAAAAATGACTTGATGATACATAATCAAGTTTGAGTATACTAAGTAGTACATATTGGGATGCTATGTTTTTGAAGAATAAGGAAGCAAAGAAATCTGTGAGGTTCTTGTTATAATTAAATTGCATGATTATTCATTTTTAGGTCCATTCATAGCTGATTGTGAAAATGTGTGAGTTAATATAAGAGAAATCGGTGTCTGCCTCAGGGTCGAAATAGCCTTGCTCGGAGGCTCTGCGACACGGGACTTGTAAAGCCGCCAAAACAGCGCAAACCAGCTGTTTTTCGCGGCGAAAAAACCCCTCGGTAGGAGAAGGGGCGAAGAGCTGTGAGTGTGGGTTGAGATCCTCTGAAAACCCCCCGAAAAAACGCTCGGGGGGGGAGAAAGAGGACTCCTCGTGCGCTCACAATAGCTCCAGCCCGGGGCAGCATCTGTCAGCTGACAGACCAAGACGCTGAGACCAGCCACCACCCGAGGAACACATCTTAAAGAAGCACAGAGATTGACAGACTGAACCCAGGAGCTTAAAAAGCAAGTATTTCTTATATTTTACCTCGGATGAAATACGCTCACAATGAACAGAAGGCACCCAAAATGGCGACCGCTTTTAATTTAAAGTGAGAGCTACCGGAAGAGAAAGGCGGATGAGAAACTGTAATGCGAAAGAGACCTCTAGAGGGCAGCAGAGACGCATAACTTAAAAACTTTGCAAAATAAACCTAAGGAAGAGAAACTGTAATGCGAAAGAGACCTCTAGAGGGCACCAGAGACGCATAACTTAAACATTTTGCAAAATAAACCTAAGGATGTATACAAGCTCTCCAGAAATGACGATGAAAGAATTAAAAGATGAAATATCAACAACTTTTGAAAAAATGAGGAGAAAGATGGACATGATAATAGGCATGTTTGCAAAAAGATGGGAAGAAAGGATGAGGACGATGGAGGCAGTGGAACAAAGCAGAGAAATGGAGAAGATGGTGGAAGATCAAAGCAAAACAGTTATTGAGGACTTGGACCAAACCGGAGAAACGCACAGTGGGGAAAAGAGAGAAGATACTGGGAGAAATTCTAAGAGGGTCTGGGAAGGGGTTGAAGAAAAGATGGAAGAGGTGGAGAGACAAGAAGATTTGAAAAGAATTGTTATAAAAGCATGGGAAAAATATCTAGGAGAGGAGGCTAAAAATTTCTCTTGGCAAACTGACAGAATCCATAGAGCATGGCTTATATGGAACCAAGGGACATTGCAAGCAATAAAGAGAGACTTATTACTTGGAAGGGAAGCTGTGCTATGGAAATCCACCTGGCAGAGGAAGAAACCCAGAATTCGACTGAAAAGAAGAGAAACTTAATATTTTATGCAAGGAATTAAAGGCAAAGAATTATGGACTGATTTAAGGACTTAGTGTAAGAGCAAGAGACATGAGAGGGTGATTAATGGAAGATATATATTAAATAGACTAAGAATGTATGCGTTGAACGGAGGGGTGTATCGACATGATAATTCTTAACTTTAATAAGAAGACTTGTTTGTTTGATGTCCAATGGATAGATCTGAAAAGAAGTGAAACTTAAAATTTATAAAATGTAGTTGGCTTATAGTTAAACTTCGATATACGAAGTGAGGAAGGTCTACAAATTTAAAATGATTGTATTAAGTTGAATGGCTTTAACTTGAATTTTTTCTTTGTTTGCATGTACAAATGGATATCTAATAATAAAAAATTAAAAAAGAAAATATAAGAGAAATCAACAGTAAAAATAGCCATCCATATTGCTCTGGTGTTGGGCCTAGTATGAAAACTGTTTATTTATTACTTCCTTGTCTTATTTTATGATGATAATCTTCAGGCTCGCTGTCTCTTTCCCAGGAGAAATGTAGTTTGTGGGGATAAGAAAAAAAAATGGTGATCCAAACCATAGAATATTTTATTAAAGGAATTTATTGTGAACTCTTTGCTTTCTTTTAAAATAAGCTTCCAAGTCCATCTTATTCAGGTTGGCATTTTTAAGTCAGAACAAATTAAAATAATTTGGATTAATAAAATACATTTTAATATTTTGGGGGGAAAATGGAAGAGAATTATTATATTATTTTTTTTACAAAGCTCTGCTTCGGTGCTTCAGTCTTGGTCTTTTTAAACAACATCATCGCTTCCTAAGCAGATAATTATCATTTTTAGGATTGCTTTATATCCTGCTTAAAAAAACTAAAAACATAGTTTCCTGATATATTTACAACTGGAAATTGTAGTTTAAAAAGTCTAGGATAGAAACAAAGTATTGCATATTTATTACTTCAGCTATACTCAAGTCTTTAAATTAAAACAGCTTTATCTTTAATGCAAAAAATAGAAAAATATTAAAGATGAAAATATTCATGCATACAAATTTTCAGAGTGAGCAGAGATACTTTGGATCTGGCATGGCACTTCATGAAACCCATCATCACTTGCTTGAGTTACATAAACTTTTTAAAAATTAAAACAGATGTTTTCCAAGCCTGTATAGTTACTGTGTGAGCCTAGGAAAAGGCACAGCTTATTTAAAGAGCTGCTGATAAATACAGTGAAGGTCTCCCTGCCAACTCCAAGGTACCTGAGCCTGTTTGGATCCAATACTGCACACCACTAGTACTTATGTATGTATTGCAGGTACGAAAACAAAAGAAATACTACTCAGTGTGCCTAAGAATACAGAGAAGAGATAATTAGGGGACTGGGGGCTAAAACATATAAGGAACAGTTGCTGGAATTGGGTATATCAAGTTTAATGAAGAGAAGGACTAGGGGTGACATGATAGTAGTGTTCCAATATCTGAGGGGTTGCCACAAAGAAGAGGTAGTCAAGCTATTCTCCAAAGCACCTGAAGGCAGGCAAGAAGCAACGGATGGAAACTAATCAAAGAGAGAAGCAACCTAGAAATAAGAAGAAATTTCCTGACAGTTAGAACAATTAATCAGTGGAACAACTGCCTCCAGAAGGGGTAAATGCTCCAACACTGGAAGTTTTTAAGAAGAGACTGGACAGCCATTTGTCTGAAGTGGTATAGGGTTTCCTGCCTGAGCAGGGGGTTGGACTAGAAAACCAACTCTGGTCCCTTCCAACTCTGTTATTTTACTCTACTCTAACATGAAAGGCTATAAGAAAAGTGCAACCTGCCTCCAGAAGTTGTGAATGCTCCAACACAGGAAATTTTAAAGAAGAGACTGGACAACCATTTGTTTGAAATGGTATAGGGTTTCCTATCTGAGCAGGGGGTTGAACTAAATGACCTCCAAGGTTATTGTTGTTCTTCTTCTTCCTCTTCCTTCTTCTTCCTTCAATACATTCACTATATTTCTCTATATCTTTTGGTCCCTACAAACTCTTTGTTTCCTCATGTAAACATACTTCATACATTGCCTTCTCGTTTACCCCTTTTTCAGAAACCACAACGTGTCCTATCTTCTTCTTTCTTTTGACTCATTCACACTTTTCTGTGTTTCTTGTCTGAGTTAGTTGTCTTTCACTCTGTCTATATGATCAGCCAGTGTACTATTTTCATAATTTCTATCCAATTCTTCTCCCATCCATTCTTCACCCTGTTTCTTCTTGTTTTATCATGCTTGCATCTTAAGAAATCTAACAACACCCAGTGCTCATGTCCATATGTCAGACAGGCAGAAATACATTCTAGTACACAACTATTTTCACTTCTTTCAACTAAGATTCATTCCTTGCAATAGGCTACATTCTCCCATCTGCCTTTGTTGGAGATTACATCATCTCTTTGCACCAGCCTTTTCGCCCACTAGAGCAAATGGTAAAAGACAAAAGAAGGAAAGGATTTTCACACATTGTCTTTTTATCTGCTGCTTATGTTCCTTTTGTTCGCTAAATTCACTCTCTTACTTCATCACTCATAGTATTTCCTTTTGTACTTTTATTTCTGGGCTCATTTCTGGAAGGAGGGAAAAATAACTATTTGGAGGGCTTCTATGATTCCAGCTCCTTTGTCCAACTGTCCTTGTTGACTCCTGTCCTATTTTTAAAAAATGCATTTTTTTCCCACCAATCTTCTTTGGTTCTGCTTGATCTCCAATTGCAGAGGCCTCATCTTTGATACACACATTACCAGTCCATGCCATACAAAAACAACTCCAGGAGCCTTTAACAACCTCATCCTCCATTACTTTATGCTAATGCACTTTTATACATTTACAGCTAGAAGGCAAGCGTTTTAATTAAGCCCAAAGCTTCTCAACATCCATGTGACTGATGTTGATTTTGGCTCACAGAAAAAACCTTTAGCCTTCAGTCCATTGTATTATCCCAAGTTCATCAGTCTATAATGGTCTAAGCCTATACTTTGCAGCCAAGACAACCGTATTGTGGATATTGGTTTTTCTTCTCAGCATCTTAATTTGTCTGAATTATTTATGTACTCTGCTTATGTTCAGGAGCAAATCCTCTAACATGAGCTTCTGCAAATTTAGATTCCAAATAATATTTCCAGAAGAATTTGTACATCTTAAAATTTACCATCTGTTTATACATATTTAGTACATATTCTACCAAGGAACACAAATTCATCTGTTTGCTCTAGTTTTCCATCATTATGCTGGTGTATATTTCATTTTTCCTGTCAACATAAGTACTTTGTGTTACTTGCAATTTTCAGATCCGTATGCCTCACTACAGATCATTTAGGTCCAAACAATATGCCATCATCTGCATACAAAAGGATATAGACATCAACATACTCCAAAGGTCACCATTGATGTATCTTATTTAACTACATTTTTAAGACTGTAAAAATAAAGCAAAGCAGAGTCAGGAAGTGGTGACAGGAATAATTAAATGTTTGGAAATGTAAGATCAATAAAAACAAATAGCCAACTGTATAGAGGTCCAATACTAGTTTTGCTATAACATTAGTTATAACTATGATCTGATAAGCAATTTCATCTACATCAGTTTTTACCATAATCTTAGGAAAGCAAAGAATATATG
This sequence comes from Bothrops alternatus, assembly GCA_034064705.1. Taxonomy (NCBI): domain Eukaryota; kingdom Metazoa; phylum Chordata; class Lepidosauria; order Squamata; family Viperidae; genus Bothrops; species Bothrops alternatus. The sequence goes on along the minus strand of JARGCV010000016.1, from coordinate 16,488,648 downwards.
TCTGCTTGTTTAACTAAAAGCTGAAGCATATTTTCCAGAATAACCCTGAAATGAAAAGATCAAGTTAATTCATTCCATTAGGGCCCAGTTCTGTTGTCTTGAGCAGAAGAGGCAGGCTCAGTGTAGCAATCTACTGTACTTTAACACCAGAAAGTTAATACCGTGTTTCCCCTAAAGCAAGACAGGGTCACACTTTCTTTTTATCCCCAAAAGCCCCACTATGTCTTACTTTCGGGGTACGGCTTATATTGATTGGAAAACAATTGTCAGTTTTATTTTAAGTATTTTAAGTATTTTAAGTATTTTAAGTATTTAAGTATTTTAAGCAGGAGGCGGAAGTGGGCAGGAGTAATATGTCTTACTTTCGTGGTACGGCTTATATTAGCCGACCTCCTGAAAACCCCGATACGTCAAGATATTTTTACTGTTATGACTCAATAACAGACTTAACCTCTTTTGCATACTATGAATATTAATATCCTTCCTTATCTCATGTCAGGATGCCTTAGCTTTCTAATGAGATAGCTTATCTAGGCTGTTTATCTGTTAATCTTATAAAGAAGAAACAATGGCTATAAATGTCTTTCATTCTGAGAGGTCAAAAAAAAAAAGGGGGATTTAGATTGCTCCAGATTTAAAGACTGCTACAAGGGGTGGGGAAATTGAATGGTTAACCTGAGAGACTCTGTCTTAACTTTTTGGTTAGAAAGAGCAGTGAGGAACTTGAAAGAAACTGAGGGTTCTTTTTCATTGTCCTAGATCCAAAAAAATGAAATAGTTCATATTGAGTGCTGCTCATCACCAAACCTATAGTAAAGTTGGTCAAAATTTGAATGTTAATTTTTGGTAATGAAAAATGTTAAAACAGTTAAATAGAAATAATCATGCTTCTTGCGGCTTTGTCTGCACATTTTTTAAAATTTAAACATGTAAATGGATGGTGGGTAGTATAGTCATCAGGGACTACCACCATATACATTTTAGAGACCTTGAGGCAAACAATGAGTAAGCAAGCACTTGTTTCCAACTCATATTGGTCCATTGAGGAGAAAATCCAAACATTTTGAGTTTTGTTCTATAAGAATACAAAACATTTGTTATATTCTGATGGAATATTTCTAATAGGGCTGATTTATTCTGGGTTTAAAAAAGGTTTGTTTTTTAATTTAGGATTTTATAATGTTGCTTCTATGGCCGTTTTAAAATTAGTGCTAAATTTACTGATGATAATGAAATGATGTTACTGTTGGTTAATCTTTTCATAATTTTTTTATATAGGTAGTTCTCAATTTAGTGACCATTTGAAAATCTAACAGCAAAGTGATTTATGACTGGTCCTGGTCCTTGCACTTACAACCATCACAGCATCAAAATTCAGGCACTTGATATCCAGCAAAGTTGCTGCATTCTGAGGTCATGTGATTGTGGTGAGATGGGCAGCAAACAAATTTAATAATAATTTGCAACTTTTCCAGCCAGCCTCCAACAAGCAGAGTCAATGGAGGAAGCTGGATTTGCAACAACAATCACATGATTTGCTTAATAATTGCAGTGATTCACTTAACAACCATGGCATAAGAGATTGTAAAATCAGCCGCAACTCAACAACCACCTTGCTAAGCAGTGGAAATTCTGGTCCTAATTGTGACCGTAAGTCAAGGACTACTTATGCAAGTTAAAAAATAACTTAACTTAAATAACTTTCTAAAAAGTTATTTGGAAAGGCAGCTTATACATTCATAAAATATTGCTGATATAGTTATCAGAAGAAATATAAGAATGTGAAATATTTGATATTTTTTGTTTTTAATTTTCTTAGCATGGATGAAGAAAAGAAGAAACAATCCACCCACACTTGAGGTAAGATGTGTTATTACATACTGTGTAAATTGTTTAAACTATATTTTTATTATGTCCCAGGCTAAACTTCCAGCCTTTTCACTCAGGCTTTTGTCCATTGCTATCATCCCAGTATGGTTGTTCAATTTTAATTGGAACAATAAAGATATTTCTCTGGCTTCTATACCTATGTCTGTCTCTTGAGGGCCCCCAAAAGATCATATAGTATTGCCTGTAATTCTGGGTTTTGTTTTGTTTTTTGCTGAATTTTCCCAGGTTCTTCTTCAAGTCCCTTAAAGCTAGAAATGGCTGGAATACCTAAGTGACATTCTTTCCATCTTACAGTTAATGGTAACACTGCTACTTCTTTGCCAGATACTTTTGTCCCAAAAGACTTGGAGAAAAGTGGTGCTGGAATATATAGGAAGTGTGTGTTTGTGTGTGTGTTGTTGTTGTTGCTGTTGCTGCTGAACTTGAAGCATAAGTGATCTTAAAATCTGAATAGTGGACCTACTCCAAAGAAATTACCTATTCCTTTCCCTGCCTCCTCTCTAAGGCATGTGTAAATCTGTGTGGCAGGTCATTTGTATCTTGATATTATTATTAAGACATTTTTGTCTAAAATGGCTGCCAGATAGATTGATTTGGTTTCTGTATTAGACAGCCTCTGACAACACCTGCTGATACAGTAAATGCTCTTTGACAGCTATTGAAGGGAGGGGTGCTTTTGACCATATTTCTTATTGAAGTTATTCTATAGCAAATCTCCCTGCCCACATCTTTTGTTGAGGCAAATGACAAATTATCCTTCCCCACTTCCCGCTTTTTCGGGGTGTGTGCAAAGAATTTGAAATGTCAGTTACTGTATTTTATTGAGCCTTTATTGCCTCACTTATTGCCCCCAAAGATTCATTCCCAAATCTTGCCAATATACTTAGTACTGTTTTCCTGAAAACATCGCTGTATAAGTTATTGACAAAAAGAGCTTGCTTTTTTCATGCTTTCTTCTGCTCTTATCTTGCAGTTCTATATCTGCACCGAGTAACCAGGCTAAGAAACAATAAACAAATAAAACCCTGTAAAAGTTGCAAAGGTTTTGAATGGGAAAGGATGGTCAAAATACATTACAATCTCCCTTCTAATGGATGAGTTCTGGATCCATTACAGCAAGGGTGTCAAACTCAATTTCACTGAGGGCCGCATCAGCATTGCGGTTGCCCTCGGAGGGGCTGGGTGGGTGTGGCCAGAGTGGGTGCAGCCTACTGGGTGGGCATGGATGGAGTGGGTGTGGCCTACTCGGTGGGCGTGGCCAGTTCAACATTCGTGACAAAGGTGCCTGTGGGGGCCTGAGCAGGTATGGGACAGATCTGAGGGTTTCTGGCAGAAGGGGGTGGGACTGGGGCAAGTGCCAAGGCATGGTCCACCGGGGCAAGTGCCAAGATAGCCACCATAAAATTGTACATTGGCTCCTGGCTGGCCTGGGCCAGGGCCAAGGCAGAGGGGGCCATTCCCTCACTGTTTCCAGGATGGCTTTGTGGGCCACATGAAACCACTTCGCAGGCCGCATCCGGCCCCCGGGCCTTATGTTTGACATGTCTGCATTACAACATACTTCCCATATCTTGCATTCTTTAAGTATGCTGGAGCCTTCATCATCAACATATTTTAAAATACTTGGCTGTATGAAATTACAGTTACTAGCAAGCTATAATGGCTTTCCTTGTACATTACACTAACAGTAACTTATGCTGTAATCATTTCTTGATACTGCTGCAATGCAGTCAGTCATGGAATGCCTCTGAAAACTATTGGAAACTGCCGTTGGTATAAATTGTTGGTGGGTATTACCTGCCAAGAGATTTTTACAACTGTGCTTTGAGCCCTGCGTTGCTTTCCAGTTATAATTCTAAGTTATAAGTCCTATACAGCTTGTTTCTAAGGTATTTGCAGGATTGTCTTCACCTACTAGAAACAGCCCTTCTGGTAGGTTCTTGGAAGCTTCCGGTTATACTGTATGCTACTTTTGCAAAGAAAGAGAAAATCGAGACCAGGAGATGCTATTTGTTGGTTGCTCCACCAGGAATAGAGAATAGCTTTTCCTTGCAATTAAAACTCAAGTTTCAGAAGCTACTTGAGATGGTACATTTCTGTAAACATGTGACTACTTGGTTGTCTACATGTTTGGATTTTAAATTTAACTGTTTTACTTATTTATCTTATACTTTGGTTGTGATTTTTCTATTGTTGTTATTCTGTACTTGTTTCAAATTTGATTTTAAGTGATGCTTACTGTGGATGTTTTAATTGGCTGCATGCTTTTTATTGGATTGCTGTAAAATGTGATGAGTCTGTTGACTTAGCAGAATACAGTTAGAATGATAGAATGAATGAATAAGTGTTCATACATTACGCTAAGCCAAAAATAAGCAAGCAGACAAGATGATTGAATATAGCTTAATGCAAGGATGTCAAACTTGCGACATCACATGACGTCGTGTGACGTATCGCGACTTTTTCCCCATTGCCGGCAATGGGCTGGGCACGGTTTTGGCATGATGCATCTGGCCCGTGGGCCGGCAGTTTGACATGCCTGGCTTAATGTAATTGTGACACTTAGTTTGTTGAATTGAAGTAAGCTCTGGTAGTGACATTTGGAGAGTTTTCCCCAATACTGTCTCTCTTGGGACCTGCCATATTAAAAATAGTAATGCTATTAAATCAAGAAAAGCCAGAGGGAAAAAACAGAAGAATTAAAAGAAAGAAGGGAAAATTGTAAGAAAAAGAAAAGTTTGTGCAAGCAGTAGTAATTCTATTTCAGTACGATTCAAAGAAATCATATTAGAGGTGTTCAGTTTTAATTTTCTTCTGTGCTTTTGCATAAAATACCTTCCTCTACCATGACTCTTTTTGTTGCCTGCATGTTCTTTCGCTGTAGGCAATGACTATAATAGCTAGGAGAGGTAGGAAGAGTTGTCCACCACATTGAGATTGTTGCCAGATTTGGGCTGGCTGTTACAAAATATCTTTTTATGAGCCATTAACTTTAGGACAACACATAGCTTATTCTTTGTATCTTTTTTTTTCAATCAAAGTCCAAAGATCAGAAAGAATTGACCAAATTGGCTCCATCTAATGCTAATAATAAACAATTCCAAAAGGCAGATGAAAATATCCTGAGGAGATAGAATTTAATATGCAATTGAATTCATTAATATGTTTCTTAGCTGGTGTGGGAGGTCTAAAATTGATTGAAAATAGAAGGTACTTTTCATTTCTAATGTGCTATGTGTTTGCTACGCAATAATAAAAACTAAGTGGATTTTGAATAACACAGTTGGATACAAGGTGAAATGTGAAAAAGAAGAAACTTTTTGTGACAGCTCCTGTCTTCTTTCAAACTATTTCGAGCATTTCCATAATTATTTGTTTTGACAGCCTTCTTGTCAAGGAAGGAAAATGTACTTTACTGAGTAGTAATAAGCATAAAATTTCAATTATTATCTCCCCATCATCATCCCTAGAAGAGAATAATTAAATTGAAAATTACATTGTGTTTAGTTATCATAGTGTATGCTCATCTTCCTTATTTGATTGTAAGAATATTATTTCAGAAATAACATGAGAGAAACTAACTTTAATCATGGTGATTCATTTTCATTGAATTCTAAGTTCCTATCATCCAACTGCAGGATGGTTAAAGAATTATTTTTTCAGTGACACTTTAGTGCATACTTTATTTATGCCTTGCCTGTTTATATATTCTGTTTTTTAAATGTAATCTGCAACATTTTGTAGATTAATTGACTAGATTAGTCAATTAAAAGCCTTTTATTAATTTCTCTATAATTAAAACAGCAGGCATATTTTCTCAGTTCCAGTGAATGGAACTGGTAGAGTGGTAGACGCATGAAATTGTGCCTTTGTAAGGTAGTGCCTAAAGCATATAATTTATGCTTCTTGTTAAAACTAAAGATTTCTTATCTTTCTGAACCATTTGAAATGGTACTAAGCTATGGTTTGCTTAACTATTGACTATGGTTAATAGGCCTTCTCCAGGTCCCGTCAGCCAGACAGTGTCGCCTGGCGGGGCCTAGGGGAAGAGCCTTCTCTGTTGCGGCCCCGGCCCTCTGGAACCAACTCCCCCCGGAGATCCGTATCACCCCCACCCTCTCCGCCTTTCATAAACTGCTTAAAACACACCTCTGCCGGCAGGCCTGGGGCAGTTAACATCTTGCCCCTAGCCAGTGTATGTTTGTGTGTATGTTTGTTGAATGATTGGTTTTCTTTTAACGTAGGGTTTTTTATATATGTATTTTAACTGGTGATTTCTATTTATGTTGTGAGCCGCCCTGAGTTCTCCGGAATAGGGCGGCATAGAAGTCAAATCAAATAAAAAATAAATAAATAAAAATAATATTTATTAATAATTGTTAGAATTTCCACATGTTAGGTAATAAGCTACCCAACAGTATATAATCTAATACTATAGTGTAGTATGGCATGATGAGAGAACCTGGCTTTAACATTAATATGTGAATAACATTCATTACTGAGATAATTATCTGATGATAGTTCTAGAACAATAGTTTACAAAAACAGAAATGCAAACATTTACTAAATATTAATTATTGCTTCCTGAGTATCTCTACCTCTCTAGCTAAAAAGCTAAGCTGCCCAGATTTATCCTGTGGTAAGATGGGTGATAGATAGATACGTGTTTCCCCGAAAACAAGACAGTGTCTTACTTTCTTTTTATCCCCAAAAGCCCCACTATGTCTTACTTTCGGGGTAGGTGTTATATTTGAAAAAACGGGGGGACGGCGCGGAAGTGGGAGCTGTTTTCTTTCAATGGCAGCGCGGCCCGAGGAAAGCCCAGGTGTGACTGGCGTCTGAGCAGCCTCCGCTCGCGCACCACGGAGGAGGGCAGCGCCGGTTCCCACCGAGGCACAGAGGCAGCACCTGGGGGCAACCGTAGATGACGTGCCCCCCGTTTGCAAAGTCCAGGCTGCTCCTAGGAAAAAGTTTGCAGCGACCGGCGCAGATGCTGCCCGCCACAAGGAAGCAATTCCAAAGGGCGGAGACCGTTGCGGGGGAAACGAAGCGGGTCCGTCGTTAAATAACCTCTACTCACACCCTGCCTGGGCTTTTCAACACAGACTTCGGACTGCCTGCCTGGGCTTTTCAACCCGCCCTTCACGGTCGGTAGCGGACCGGTGGCCTTTGCCGTTGGCTTTAAGTCCCGAGGGAAGGAGGCTGGGCGATGCAAATGGCGTTTCCCAAGTTAATCGCCCCACCAAGGGGTGGGGGTGGTGGGGGGAACCGAACTCGCTAAGACGCTCTCCGGGAGCCACCCCCGAACTTTGCTGTCCTCGCTCGCTCCTCTTTCCGAGCGTCCGCGCGGCTGCTCAGAGGACCCGGCTCCCCCCAAAGCCGCCGCTCAGAAGCGGCAGGTAAGTTCATTCATTTGCTGAGTTTTCCCCGCTGGCTCTCTCTCTCTCGCTCGCTCGCTCGCTCCCGCAGAGCTCCGGCTGACGTCACGGCCCTCTCCGAGAATTGGATGGTGGGGGCGGAGAGGGGGCAAGAGAAGCCAAGGGGAGCGTCGCCTCCCCTCCCATCCCTTCTCCCCCCCCTTTCCCCCGGCTGCCTGCTTGTCAGAATTCCCGGGGGGAGAGATATTACAGGCGCTTCAGACTGGAGTCTCAAAGCGCCAAGTCAGCCCAGGGCAAGGAACTTCTGGCGCCCTTTCACTTTTTCTGCCTTTCTTGATTTTGCTGCCATTCGCTTTCTGGGAACCAGACCCTGCCGCCTCCTCCTCCTCCTCCGACCCGCCCTCCCGCGCGCATTTTCTTACTTTTTTCAGCCTCCGGTCGGTGTCTGGGGCTCAGTGAGCTGCTCAGCTCGGTTTCTGCTTCTCAGATCTCGTCCCCCTGCGGCGGGGTGAGTGAGTGAGCGAGCGGCGGCGGCGGGGCGGGGAAGAGAGGGGAGGGGAGCGGCGCAAAGCTCTGGATTCCGCTCCCCCCACCCGCCACGCCAGCCCCATCGCCTCACTCACCCGCCGCTTCGCTCGCGCTCCCTTTTCCAGCGACCAACCTCCCTTTCTTTTAACTTTGCAATTGGAAAAGAAAAAAAAAGAAAGGGAGGTTGGTCGCCGGAAAAGGGAGCGCGAGCGAAGCGGCGGGTGAGTGAGGCGATGGGGCTGGTGGGGGGGGAGCGGAATCCAGAGCTTTGTGCCGCTCCCCTCCCCTCCCCTCCCCGCCCCACCGCCGCCGCCGCTCACTCATTCACCCCGCCGCAGGGGGACGAGGGGAGGCGCACCGGGAACCTCTCCCAGCCAGAAGGAAGCTCCCTGCGCCAAGGAGAGGTTCCCGGTGCGCCTCCCCTCGTCCCCCTGCGGCGGGGTGAGTGAGTGAGTGAGCGGCGGCGGCGGCGGGGCGGGGAAGGGCGGGGAGGCGACCAGCCAGAAGGAAGCTCCCTGCGCCAAGGAGAGGTTCCCGGTGCGCCTCTCCTCGTCCCCCTGTGGCGGGGTGAGTGAGTGAGCGGCAGCGGCGGGGCGGGGAAGGGCGGGGAGGCGAGCGGCGCAAAGCTCTGGATTCCGCTCCCCCCCTGCCACGCCAGCCCCATCGCCTCCACCGGCTCCTTCCCCCGCGGCAGCGACGCCCGCTACTTCGCCCCGCCGCTTCCCATCGCGCTGGGCCGAGAGGGCGGCGGGGCTGTGCGGAGCAAGTGAGGGAGCCTCCTTCCCTCCGAGCTTGGCGAGCCAGCCTCGCCCGCAGCGGCTGCGGCGGCGGCTCTCCCTGCGCAGCCTGCTGGCCCGGCGCGCGGCTGGAGAGGCTCGGGGCTCGGCTTGCGCGGGGAGGTCCAGCTGCCCCCCTTGGCGTCTCTTCCCCAGCCCCGCCATTTCCACCGGGTGTGCGCGTCCATCTTCCCTCCCCTCCGCCCCCGTGTTTTCCCAAAAGTAAGATATACGTCTTACTTTCGGGGTACGGCTTACATTAGCCGACCCCCCTGACACACCTCGATACGTCTCACAATCGGGGGTGTCTTACTATCGGGGATACACGGATAGATAGGTAGATAGATAGATAGATAGATAGATAGATAGATAGATAGATAGATAGATAGATAGATAGATAGATAGATAGATAGATAGATGATAGTCAGTCAGACAAGGAAGCTGTGGTTATACAACACTTTGGGATTTTATTCTGGTAGAATTCTCTATAGGAAGCATTTTATTCAAATTCTACTGTAGAAAAATTTATGCTATATTTTCTTACTAATTTTATCCAGTTTGAAAGCCTCACAAGAGTCCTTTGGATTAAGGCATTTGCTGCCTTGGGAAGAAGGCCTGGCACAGCTAGCAGCTGTCTTCCAAAGGACCATGCCAGGCGTGTCTTCTCAGCAGTGGGAGGAAAAAGACGGTGAAGGCTCATCGGGGGTGGCCAGGTCAGTGGGGGACAGGCTGGCAAAAGTGGAATGCAGGATAGCTAAAAGGACAGAGCTAGGGGAAAATGGGTGGAGAGAGTTTAATCACTCTCATGGTCATAAGTATGAGCAGGCTGCCAACCACCTGGAATTTGATCATGTGACTTCAGGGACACTGGTGGCCATAACTTTGTGGACCGAGCATAACTACAATTCCTTCAATGCCACTGTAACTTTGAACAGTCACTGAACAAATAGTTATTCAGCAATGACTATCTGTAATATCCATCTGAGATCATTTCTCTACCCATTTCAAACATGGAAGATATCTGGTAAAATTAGCATTGTTTTATTTTTCATCCTTTAGTATGCCAGGGGATCATTGTAAATGGGTAGTATGATACTGAGAATTATTCATTTTATGAATCTTCATCTCCTTCTCCTTCCTCTTCCTCTCTCTTTCTCCCATACTTGTTCACACTCTAAAATCCTCTAACATCATCTTACAGCTCCAATAATCCTTTCTGTTAACCAGTTACCTAATAAATCAGACTAAAGTATTTCCCCTACGACTCCCCCCACACACACATTAGATCAGGGGTGTCAAACTGCGGCCTTGCAGGCCGGATGCATCATGGCAAAACTGCGCCCACTTATTTGCCGGCAATGGGAAAAAAGTCATGATATGTCACGACATATCATGTGACATTGCGAGTTTGACACCCCTGCATTAGATTGTAAGCGACTTTTATGTTTCCCTTTTTTTTATTTGCTGGAGCTCTTGATCTATTCACACATTGGTTCAACATTTTGTTAATTACCTTATTTGGCCTTGTTTGCTTATCCTCATTTTTTGTTGCTACAGTCACTTTTAAGTGTTTCTATTGGTGATGCAATTATTGTCAGTGCACTTTTTAATGCCTCTGATCTATGGAGATTTTCTTTTTGCTATTTGGGGAAGAATTTTAGAAGACTAGGCCAGAGATTTTTCTTGGTGCAAATAAGCTATGTTGAGTGTTTAATGCCTTTTAATTTTGAAATTAAGTCTGGATAAGACCTTTTGTCTCTTAAGTCTTTTTACCTGGTATTGGATATGGTAGCAATTTTTGCTGTACAAATGTTTTTGTGTGGGCATATTAAAATGTCTTTCTAATGCATTATAACTTAAGAACATACAAGCTCTGCAAGACACAAGCCAAATGCTTTTTTCCCCAAGTTGTTGATTAGTTGCTTTTGGAGGCTTACAGTATGATGGAGAAGGCAGTAACTTTGTTCAGCAATCACCATTCAGAGCTATATGACTTTTGATATTAAGTGTAATATATACCTGATGAGATGAAAATAATCTTATCTCATATGAATTTTTCGTACAGTATCATCCTTTAAAACTGGCTAAGTTGGTCACTAACATCCATTATATTCAAAATGCTTGATGTGACGAATTACTTCATCCATCTTGAGTCTTCAGTGGTTTAGTCCTTGCTTGTAAAGATAAGAATAAACTTTTATTCATATAGCCAATGGGGCACATAATTTGGTATGTCTTTAGCATTCTCCCACCATCATTATTTTAATCAAAACTACCCAGATGATTGTAATTTTTCTTGTGCCTTATTTGGTCAAGGCAACTGTCCGGATGCCCTTCTTGACATCTACGTGGAGTTCCCAGCAGATATTTTTTTTCTTTGTGCCATAGGAGAAAAATACGTTGTCACTTCTAGTATTCAACTCTCAGCCTTCAAGTGGGAGATAATCGTCTTCATCACTATGCCACCATACCACTTTTTATTACAGAAGTCTAGTTATATTAAAAAGTAGTTGTCAGTTTTCATACAATGAACAAATGTTAATGTAGCTTCCACTACACTTAACTATAACCCAGGCAGTTTAAAATGGTCTTTGAAGTCATGCAGTATGAACTTTTGAAGGTATTTATAAAACATTTTATCTCAGAATGAACTAAGCTTGGCCGTTTGTAGGCAATTACACTTAGAGAAATTGGAGAATGTATATGCACACATGGATGTGTTCTGTACAGAAGCAATACTCAAATGTGACTCCCACTTTTAATAGGATTTCACCAAGGGGGAAATGCAGTGTGGAATAGTTTGGAATGGCTGCCTCCCATGTTGATTGGGAACCATGGGTTAGGGGAAGTGGGATTTCTCCAGTCAAGCTCCACATGAAAGTGACTCCTAAGCGTATGACAGTAACACTGGCTGAGAGCTCAGTCCTAGGTAGTGACAGATGTTTTGTCAGGAAACTGCCTCATCTTATGTATAAATTTTTCTGTAAAAGTAATTTCTGCAGCAGATAGCAACACTTAATCAACTTTGGTAAATCTGGAAAAAAAACTAAGAAGGGTTGGACCTGATTAGGACTTGGACGGATGACCAAAAGGCATGGTTGTAGGCTAGATGAGCAAGTTAATAATATTTTGAAAGAAGGCAGTGACAATGGCTAATCACTTCCATACTGCTACCAAGTGTGATATGTGGATTTGGTTCTATACTGTGATTATGCTGTCTCAGAACCAATAAATTAGGTAAGATTATTTGCTAGGGAAACAGCAGCCGTTACAAGCTAATTTTCCCAATAATCCACCTTGCAGCATTTTCCACCCTTCCCATGAAAAGGAATAGGAAATAATTATATAAGCTGTACAGAAGAAATGCAATAGAATCTCATGCTATGCTATTGTGCTACTCCTCTGTAATATCTGGTCAGTGTCATCTTTCCCTTCAAGGCCAAATGTTAGAGAGGAGGAGCCTTTGTTCAATTAGTATGTACTCCTTGTGGGTCTGACCTTTGAATGCTAGAAAAATTAGAAAGTTAATTGAAATCAGTTGAATTATTTTCAGCTAGCATTAGAGAACCAATAGGTTTATTACATTGTGATTATAGAAATTCATTTATTGTCCAATCTCAGTTTCATTTTGATATGGGAATTTGGTTTCCTTCTGAGTTTGGATTTGGCAAATAGTCCTTTGATTATACACGTTTAATGAATTATATCTTGTTGCATGCCTTTGTAAAATTATTTGATACATTTGCTCTTCATTCTTTTTCTATTATTTTCATTTTAAAGAAATACATGGTTATAAATTTAAATGATGGGCAGTCAATATTTTAAGTCCTTGTTTTGAAAAAGTATTGCAGCATTTTTAGTACATTACTTATATTGCCACATAGACACTTCACAGCACATGTATTAGAATAATGTAACTTGAAGACAGGGGATTCTAGGATACTTTGCTGATTTTGTTAAGGGCCTACATACTTACGAATCCTTCATAGGCCACCTTGAATGCTCTCTTGGAAGAATAGTGACCCCCCAAAAATAATGTGTTGCATGCCTCTAAGAGAAATTATGGTGATTGACAGCCTCTAGCATGCAGGATTTGATGATCTTGGACAGACATTTAAAACAAAGAGTAAAGGAATCTTAAGTTACCCATAGCAAAATTCTGAGAACTGTATTAGGACAAAGTATTTTATTAAGCCAATTCAGGATTACAAATGAGTGCACTTTTCAGTTCTCGAGAAGGAAGGAGGAAGTTCACAACAACAAAAAAAGCTGGGGGAAGAGATGTTTAAGTCTGCATTCAAAGTCATATGAGGTAACTCATCATACTGAAGCATGCATTCTAAGCAGTTGATTGAATGAAGTATGTAAGCTGCTTCTCACATGGTGCTAGCTATAAACCATGGCTCATAAGCAGCCAGTGATTGGGGCTGTATGTTGTGCTAACATAAAAATAAACATGTTATGCTATAACTTAGTATAATTTATGAATCCAGCCCTAGATTTAGATGGAAGGGTGCCAAACTGAAATCAAACTCCAGCATAGGTTGAGATATTTTCCAAGCCGTAATTAAGACGAGCTTACTGGGACTGTTGGGAAGATGAAACAAGCATATTTTAAATCTGTATTTCTGAAAAATAGAAAATGTAGCTATTACTTCAAATTAATCTTCATAATTTCATGGTTCACTTAAATGTTTAAAATCCTCTGAATTGCTATCTGTTTATTGATGATTAGAACTCTTTATGGACTTTTTGTCTAAAAGAGAATAAATGAACTTGTGATTTTTGGTTTTATGATTAGCTAGATTGTGAAGAGAGTTACGATATAACTTTAGAGAGGTCAGTGTAAAATTGTAGTTGCTGCTGTAGAGAAGATCAGAAGCCACTTCCTTGTATCACTTTCTTTTCTATTTTTCTGCTAAGTATTCTTTTGCATCTTTAGCTTTTTCTTTATTCTTTTGACTCTACAGTATTTTAGTAGTCCCATTCTGGTGTTTAATTCATTAAAAATGTATGTTTCTTAATTGGTATCTACTGACAGAAAGGTTTTGATCCACTAGCTCATCAGTGGAATGGGAATGAAATTTGGAGGCAAGTCTGCCATGCTCTTCTAGAGGGATCAAAGCAATTCATGGTAGGGGGTGCCCAGAAAAGTGAAAATTAGCATCCTATACTCCAATGAGTTGAATCTGGATGAAGTTGCCTTTACTGGGGCTGCCTTTCCTGGTCTCTTTAAGTGCTACTTGTGGAATGAGGTAAGCTCTTATGTTGGAAAAATGAAAGCAACACAACCTACCCCACTCAAGGCGCATCTCCTTAGCATTCACTGTTTCATTCAGTCAGCTCAATGTGTTACATTTTTTTTCAGGAATGTATCCAGAGTAACAACTACAGAAAAGAAATGAAAGCTAAAGTTGAAGATTTGGGTGAAAAAAGCAGACTCCTACAGGCCAAAGATTGTGAAGAGGATCTTGAGGTAGGACCACTTCAAACACAGATTAAAGGACATGCATCTGCTTCCAACTACAGAAAGCCTGAACACTCAGAAGATCCTGTTAGTACAGCAAATACATTTCAGCCTGGAGCCTGGATGCCTCCTAACCGTGAAAAATAAAAGTCCCCATGCAAAGCATCAGGAAAGAGACATCGTTTGGTTAATGAGCAGCATGAATGAACACACTTTTTAAAATTAGCAGCATTTTCAAAATGCTTAGATTCTGTTGTTTCTTGTGGAAATGTTTAATTGCTTTTTATAAAATGTCCCATCTCTAATTCGTTTGCCTCTGAAATCATTTGATGTTTTCATTGAAGTTATACTTCAATAAAATTTACTGCTGCTGTAATCATTACATGTTACTACATGACTATATGTTCTAGCTATTAATTAATGTTAAAAGAGCGTATGGCATATCCAGATACTCTTTAAATCTGTTAAACCAGTGGTTCTCAACCGTTTTCAGGTTGAGACCCCACTTGCCCCACCCATGCGCGGCGCGACCCTGGCACGTGCGCATGTGCGCGCCGGGCCAATCAGCGCATGCGCGGCGTGCGCGAAAAAAAACCCCCAAAAAATGGTGGACCGCGACGGCCCGATCCGCGCATGCGTGGCACGCGCGCGATGAAAAAACAAAATGGCGGACCGCGGTGTCCGGCGACCCCCACGAAACGGTCATTCGACCCCAAATGGGGTCGCGACCCATAGGTTGAGAACCGCTGTGTTAAACTATTATAACTTCTCATATTCCAAACTGCTTAATGTTGAAATGTAGTCATTCACATAAGTTCACAGCTTCTCCTAACATATTAAAAATGATTTGTTTATGGAAGTGGATCCAAAATTTATTTATGAAAAGTAAGCAATGCTATAGTTATTTATTTGCTAATTATGTCTAATAAGATTTTGACAAGGTTCTAAATGTCATTAAACACAATAAATTATTTAGAAAGGGATACATTACAGTTAAAAATTTCCCACTGTAAATAAATGTCAGGACTTGTGCAAGTTACAAAGCTAATTTTAACATTATTTATTTAAAGTAGAAATTTAACGTTTCATAGCTTAACAAGTCAATAGCAATGTGCAATCATGAGCATATTTAAATGTCCTCTACATTTTGTTTAAAATGCATACTTGTGCTTGGCATCCTTTGCATCAGGAGATAGATGCATTTATTAGTTCCCTATCCTACACCCTAACTTTATTCTTAGATCAGTAAACCAATGTTGGTTTAGTAAACATAATGTCACCAAACCAATGTCATAAATAAGATACCTCTGTTATATTTATAAGTAACTGGATTTTAAAAAAATAGGCTTGAATTTTCAGAGATGATCTTAAGAAGCCTTGGTTTTTAAAGAACTGAAACAGGAAGGCTTGACTAGAAATATATAAAAGGAATTGCTAATCGTTTGCCCACCAGGCATGAATCTTTGCCTTCAAAGGCAAGATACTGACTTTATAGGGAGCCATAATTTAGAATAAGAAGCTTCTATAGCAACTTTGTGAAAGCAGCTGAAGGGGCTTGCTACAGGGAGAATGATGCTTGCCATTTGGCCTGAACTGGCCAAGAGTCCCTAAAATTTGCCTTCAGTCTGCTTTAGCTGAACTAATAAACATGTGAGAGCATTTGTAACTATTCATTCTGGTTGTTACAAGACTTAGTAATTGCATCAACTGGACACATTCACTATTGCTTTGTCCTCAGAGTGTAGCCATCAAAAATATAATGTAACACAAATGAGAAAGTATTATCCAACAGCTATGACTTATGCACAGACTATTCCAGTAATCATATTTTATGTTCTTTTTTCCAAATACTTTGTAAATAAGGTTGCTGTCATTTACATTTAACAAGGATAATCTCTCGAATGATAATTTTAAGCTATCATGGATTGTATAATTGAGACAATCTGATTCTTACAAACCATTACGCTAAGGAATAGTGAAAATACTGGTTTTCAGTATGAAATCAGGATTCTTCATAATGTAGGAAAATTTTACAACAAAATTATATGCAAATTATTAAACAATTATTTTCTGTAGTATAAAATCATAAAGACAGATTTTAATGAAAATAATAATTCATATCTATATAGTTACGTTATACATTATAAACTTACATTTTGCTTATATCCCAGGTTAGAAAAAAATCAGGAGATTTCTTAAAAAAGCAATTAAAGTTCATGAGCACAGAGTTTAATAGCACAAATTAAGGATACATTATTCCAGGAAAAAAATCTGTCATGTCTCATTTCTGTAAGGATACAATAACAAAAAAAAAAGGTACATATATAGCAACAGTGCATTGCCAGAAAAAATTGGCCCAGTGAAATTGAATTCTTAGTCCTTCTTTATCCGTTTAGCTTTTATAATATTTTCTTGGCGTTTTTGTTTCTTTTTTTGTTCCCGTTCTTTAGCTTCGATCATTTTTGCCAGTTTCCATGATAGCACTGCACTTGCCAAGAATAGAGGTGTTAGAGCAAGGATCACTGTTGTAAGGAATCCATATGGATCTTTTGCAGCCCATTCTACAATATATTCAGCCCAAAATTTGATATTTTCAAACATCCTTCTTGCTATCTAATAGGGGAAAATCCTAAAAAAAAAATAATGTGTACTGTTATTTCACAGAAAAATTAAACAGATAACAACTGAATAATGCAGAAAGAAATTCAGAATAACCGAGCTGAAAGTGGCCTTTGAGAGGTCTTCTAGTCCAACCCCCTACTCAGGCAGGAAACCCTATAACATTTTAGACAAATGGTTGTCCAATCTCTTCTTTAAAACCTCCAGTGTTAGAGTACCCATAAGTTCTGGAGGGAGGTCATTCCCCTGATTAATTTTTCCAACAGTCAGGAAATTTCTCCTTAGTTTTAGGTTGGATTTCTCCTTGATTAGTTTCCATCTGTTGCTTCTTGTCCTGCCTTCAGCTGTTTTGGAGAATAGATTGACTCCCTCTTCTTTGTGGCAACCCCTTAGATGTTGGAACCCTACTATCATATCATCCCTAGTTCTTTGTTTCATTCAAGACAAGGTATATTTATTTATTTATTTTATTTGGACTTATATGCTGCTCCTCTCCGAAGACTCGGAGCGGCTTACAACATATATAAAACAATATTCATAATCTAAGTCCAAATTAAAAAACGCATTAAAAATAAAAACCCACACACATTCATCATTCACACAACAATCTACAATCATCCCCAGGCCTGCCGGCAAAGATAGGTTTTAAGATTCTTTCGGAAGGCCGGGAGGGTGGGAGAAGCGCGGACTTCAAGGGGCAGTTGGTTCCAAAGGGTGGGCGCCACAACAGAGAAGGCCCTCCCCCTAGGACCCGCCAGACATTGTTTCGCTGATGGGACCCGGAGGAGGCCTACCCTGTGCGCTCTCACCGGTCGAAGGGAAGTATGTGGCAGAAGACGGTCCCGTAAGTATCCTGGTCCAATGCCATGAAGGGCTTTATAGGTAATGACCAACACTTTGAATTGTGCTCGGAGACCAATAGGCAACCAATGCAGCATGCGGAGAGTTGGCGAAATGTGGGCACAACGTGGAAGGCCCACAATTGCTCGCGCAGCTGCATTTTGCACTAATTGTAGTCTCCGAACACTCTTCAAGGGTAGCCCCATGTAGAGAGCATTGCAGTAGTCGATCCTTGAGGTAACAAGGGCATGTGTGACTGAGTAGAGACTCCCGATCCAAATAAGGGCGCAACTGGTGCACCAGGCGAACCTAGGCAAATGCCCCCCTCGCCACAGCCAACAAAATGATGTTCCAATGTCAGCCGTGGATCGAGGAGGACTCCCAAGTTGCGCACCTTCTCCGAGGGGTTTATGAATTTACCCCCCAGGGTAATGGAAGGACAGATTGAAATGTCCTTGGGAGGCATCACCCACAGCCACTCTGTCTTGTCAGGGCTGAGCCTCAATCTGTTAACGCCCATCCAGACCCTCACAGTCTCCAGACACTGGCACATCACCTCAACCGCTTCACTGATTTGGCCAGGAGTGGAAATGTACAGCTGAGTATCATTAGCGTACTGATGGTATCTCACTCCATGCCGGTGGATGATCTCTCCCAGTGGCTTCATGTAAATGTTAAAAAGTAGTATACCCCTACTTTAGTATGTGAAATATAAATTTAAAACATCCCTTCATTTTTATGTTTAGGCTACAATGGCATTCTTGAACTACTGCAAAGGATATGTCTTTCCTGCAGGGATAAGCAGCGAGTTCCAAACATATATGCTGTGAATTCTGCAGCCTTGATCAATAATGCTATACCCAGGTAGGAAAATAATAGATCAGTGGGAATCCAAAGTTTCCTTGATATCTTCCCAAATCAGTTTCTAACCTTTGCTAACTCTGCAAACTGTCTTGATTTCACTGGAACAGAACACCCTCATTTGGAAGAAGAAACGGGTATAAGACAAAAAAATTTTAAAAGCACAAAAGTTGCTCTTCCCTTCATTTTTCAGTAGATTTTTTGCTTTGTCAGTGGTTCTAATGTCATAGCACTTCAAAATGTTAGGTAGGATTGCTGTCTCTTTAGAACAGGGGTCTTCAAACTTGGCCCTTTTATGACTCATGGACTTCAAACCCCAGAATTCCTCAGCCAGGCATGCTGGCTGAGGAATTCTGGGAGTTGAAGTCCATGAGTCATAAAAGGGCCAAGTTTGAAGATCCCTGCTTTAGAAGATGTCAATCAAATTAATCAAATCAATAGATTCAGATTGTATGGAGCCTTGAAAGAGCACTTTGTTTCAGCTGCGTCTTCATTTCAGTGGAATTCAGCATTCTACCTGTAGGCACTTCTGTGCAAAGATATTTCCACTAAAGCAAAATGACCAGGCAAAATATTGAGTGTCACTTCATTCCAGCAATTGTGTTTTAAATCAAGGCAGCTCTGCAAAGCACCACCACATTACACTATATTAAGCAACACATTGATTCAAATTGATGAGAAAAACTACTTCAATACAAACAAAAACTTCGTATTACAATAAAAGAACAGAATCTCCTGCAAAACAAAGACTTTTACAATATAGGTATAACCAAAAACCCCACAAGTTTTAAAGAACCCTTTGATGGCCAAAAACCTCAATTTTTTAAATGGTCTTAAAGAGGATGGGACCACATCATAAATTGAGGTTGAGATGATTCCAGAATTTCACCGCCATTCTCTCTTCATCTTAGGCAGAAAGACATTGCTAAATCAGATACCTCTTCAACTAGCATGACTATTACCACCATTTTCAAATCCTTTTAGATGTAAAAGAAGAGGCAGAGCCGGGTGGAATTAAGAAAGTGATCAGTCTGGACTTATTATCTGCCATAAGTGATCCAAGTTCAGCCCCCCCCCCAAATTCCATTAACTCTTATCTTGCGCCAATTTTGTATTGACTGTTAGTTGATTAGAACTGTTTATATAGACTTCTAAACCAGGGGTCCCCAACCTCTGGCCCGTGGCATTCCCCTCCACTCACACTAGTGCCTGCAGCCCTGTTTGTACATGATGCATGCAGGCGCAAAAGGGCGGATGTGTGTGGCCCACTTGTACATGCGCAAACGGGACCGTGGGGTATGCAGCCATATGCGTATTACATTAGCCCACGCTGCACACATGAGTGGGGCTGCTAGTGTCACACCAATGTTTGTTGGCTCTGTTTGCGTGCATGTGCACCAATTTGGAAGCTGCTCTCCTTCCCTCCAGGCTGTGAGCCCAGAAAGGTTAGAGACCTCTCTTCTAAACTGCAACTTAATGTATAGTCCTGATCCTTTGCGCATAAGACTACTAGCTTAATTTACTTTATTGATTAGCCAATAGGCCGTATCAAAATACAGAGTTCCAAACCCAAATTATTAATAAAATCTTATAAAAACAATTTAAAATGAAATTGAAGTAAAATAAAATAAGATAAAATTATATTTCAGTATCATCCCTGCAATCTAACTCAAAATCAGTCCCACATATGCCGATCTCAGCCGAACATTTTACTCAAGTACTATGCCATGTTAAATGCTGTTTTCAGAGTCTGCCCGCATATAAGGTATGTTGTTTTAATATGGGGTTCCCAGTGGGTCATTTGTTTAATATATGAACCAAGGTACCTGAGTCTCCCCCTCTTATATAAATAACAATCAAATAATCAACACTACAAGAATAACAAGAACCCTGTATATTACAATTAGAAATATACTTAGAATTCCTCCAGCAACATAAAAGGTGTCACAACTTACCCAAGAGGTCAAGAAACTCCAGTGTAGCAACACGGCAAAACTGGATATTGTTGTCATAAAAAACTATAAGAAAAAACATTGAGAAATTTAAAGTAGCTTCTGATTGTAGAAGTTGTACAGTAATACAAAACAGTTCAAATTGTGGCATTAAATAATACTCCATACTGTACAGATAGACAATGTATGACAATTGAGCACAAAATTTCTGTTGCTAAGCGAGACAGTTGTTAAGTGAGTTTTGTCCCATTTTAAAACCTTTCCTGCCACAGTTGTTAAATGAATCACTGCAGTTGTTAAGTTAGCAACATTGTTGTCAAGTGAATCTGGCCTCCCATTTGACTTTGTCATGTCTCAGAAGATGATCACATGATCTAGGACAGGGGTAGGCAACCTTGGCTCTTTTATGAATTCTGGGAGTTGAAGTCCACGAGTCATAAAAGAGCCAAGGTTGCCTACCCCTGATCTAGGACATTGCAATCATCATAAATACTAGTTGCCAAGCATTTGAATTTTGATCATGTGACCATGGAGATGCTACAACAATCTTAAGCGTGAAAAGGGGTCACAAGTCACTTTTTTCAATGCCATAACTTTGAATGGTCACTAAATGAACTGTTGTAAGTCAAGGACTATCTATATATCAAAATATCAAAGGTTCAGTTGCTAAGTTTCAGATAAATTTTAAAATATTTTAAGTGCTACTTAAAAATGTGGAACTGATTAGTAATTTGCTAAACTGTTCACAAAAATGGCAACTTCCATAAGTGTTCCATCTACCAGTATTAAACTTAAGGAAATTGAAAAGAAAAAATAGATCCAGTGAAACAGGAAAATAAACATTTTCCCTTCAGGCAAATTTCCATATTTTCTTAATAAAATGGTAATTTAGCACAAAAAAACTATAGCAACTTGTTCTCTTTTTACTTTTTTAAGGAAAACATTTAAAATGCAATTCTAAATAGATTTTTGCATAAGCAAGTCTTCATCAAGGCAGTGAATTGAACCAAATGTGAAGACTTGTTTATGGTACATCAAACTGAATGCACAAAAAGGCTGCAGTCAATATTGCATACACTTGAACAGTCCCATGGATTGCAGTGGGAATTATTTCTAATAAGCATCCATTGTGCCATTTGGAGTCCACCCATTTATCTAAAAAGTTGCCAAGCTTGAAAAAACACTGCCTTAGCCTCCCTGCTTATACGGTAGTGCCTAGTGAATTACATGAACAACTGTCCTTCCCTACTTTCTTTTAATTTTGAAATCAGATGTTTTGGGTGACGGAAAGGCTGGTTCTTGGGAAGTACTCTTAGATTCAACTGACTTATTACTGGAGTTTAGAAGGATTTGCAAGCAGCGACATGAATACAGCTGTAAGACCATCAGTTCCTAACACGAAGCCTCAGGAAAGACGCAATGACAAACCTGTATTTTATTATATCCATCCGTCTAGGCGAGGGACACACCTAATACTCCTGCCTCCTACGTATTTCCCCCACAAACACACACACACACACACACACACACACACACACACACACACACATGTGAGTTGGGCGGGGCTAAGAAAGACTGGCCCAAAGCGGAGAGGGCTGGGAATTACGGGACATTTGTCCCACTGACTTCTGCTTCGGATCTAGTGCGCCTGCGTGCGGAAAACTTCACCTGTTGAATTTCTGCAAGGGAGTGGGATGCGACAACAAAACATTGGCGACCGTAAGAAAGGTGCGGGGAAGGTCGCCTGCGACTCTTAAGAAGCTCAGCGCCCCCACCCCCCCGCTTGGACAGCAAGCCGAGGAAAGAGTCCGGATCACCGGGACCGCCCAGGCGAGGAAAGAGCCGAGCTGGGGCGCGGGTGCGTCTGGCGCGTGCACGACGGCGAGGCCCCGGCCCGACGTAGCGCGCGCGGCCACCCTCCCTCCTTCTTTTCCTCCCCCGATGCGGGACGGCTGCCCATCCTCCTCCGCCCCCCAGATCCCGGCTCGAGGGTTCACTCACCCGCCAACCGGAAGGAGGAAGTAAAAGGAAGCCAACTTCCGACGGGAGCCCGCCTTCACCGGTATTCCCGAGCGGACGTGGAGGTGAAGGGAGGATTTACGTCGTCCCTTCCGGGTAGGAAACCCCGCCTCTGCCTTTAAAGGAACGGGACTTCTTGGGGCAAGCAGAGAAAGACAAAACCTAACCCAAAAAATCAGACTTGCACTGCGCCAGGCATAAACGTCTATAAATGCTATTATGAATACTAATATTAATCTTAAATTTTAATGTTAATACTATTACGGTAGTATGGAAAATAATAGAGAAATATATGGGTGCGGTTGGATTGCTGGAAAGCCTTCCAGAAGCCCTGGTGGCTGGGGAATTCTGGGAGTTGAAGTTGCTGAGGTTATCTAGATCTTTTGTAGCCTTAATTATGGCTAAATGAAACTGAGCAGCATCGCAGCCCAGTAAATATTTCCTCCACCCTTTGATTAATAAAGACAGCTCTTCAAATAGTCCTCAATAACTGTGCAGTCTTTTCCACTTTTTATAAATCCCAAATCGCCACTCCTTACTTGGCAGCTTTTGGGGCAAGAAAAGACTGGCTGAACCACTCTCAGATCAGAAAAATGTCTCGTTGTTTCGATAAGCATTCCTCCCCCCCCCCATTTTCTTGCTTTTGCCCGGCTGGGGAAAAAGAAAGCAAATTGAACCAAGAAGTGAACTACCTTTTTCTACCTCTGCACTTTTCTACCTTTGTAAGCCCAAGCGGCATACTCTCCGAAGGGCAGGAAAGCCGGTGCAAGCGCTGAACATGAGCGCTGGATGGAGGGAGTGGACGTGAACACGTGGGACTATTTAAGGCGGAAGACGTCTTGAAAAGGGCGTGGAGTCACGAAAAGCTGCTAGAAAGGCTGGTAGAAGATGTCCCACCCAATAAAATGCAACTTTTGGTGGAGTGAAATGCAAGGATAGGGTTTACTTGTGGTATCCGAAGCAGAACATCCAGATTTTTGTTCCATACAGTATTAATCTTGTGAACTCCAAAGCTTCCTCCTTCCGTTATGTATTCAAGAGGGACAGTGATTAATATTTATGTTACTTATATGTAAGATTGTAGGTCTATACATATGTTGTATATAGTATGTTTAAATATGTGTTATGAATGTGTACACTTTTGAGAACAAGCAACTAAATTTCATTTTTAATGTGTGCTGTTGTGCCCACAGTAAAAAATGACAGGTCTGTCTATCTATCTATCTATCTATCTATCTATCTATCTATCTATCTATCTATCTATCTATCTATCTATCTATCTATCTATCTATCTATCTATCTATCTATCTATCTATCTATCTATCTATCTATCTATCTATCTATCTATCTATCTATCTATCTATCTATCTATCTATCTATCTATCTCTATCTACCTACCTACCTACCTACCTACCTATCCATTCCTCCCTCCCTCCCTCCCCCCCTTGTTGGTCTCAGAGGTATTCCATCCCAGCAAGAATTCGTGGAATTCAGTTCAGCCCAACAAGTTCTGGATCTTCTTCCAATCATTCTTGTTTCATTGCTGTTCACGTTTATTTTTAACTCTCCACAATATTGCAAATAATACTCAGGAATTATCTGTGGATTTCACTCAAAAACATATGTAAGTGAAAATTCATGGACAAAAGGTTGCTACCCACAGTTATCCTGTAGTAAGATGGGTTGCCAATAAATTAAATAAATTTGTCCCCACCCTTTTTCTAAAGCAGTTGAGCAATGATTTACTTGAGAAACTAAATATTCTGCACTTAATTTGAATAATGTGCATAATACAATGTCAGAGCGTGCACAGTCTTATTGCGCAAGATAACCCAGTAGTAAACACAGTAAACAGTGATCTATATAAATGGTGCTTTATCTTACACTATCTACAAAATCATGCACCAGGAACAATATACATACACGTGCTAATACAGCAGGATCCAACACACCACAGTTACAGTAGGAAACAGAAAAAGAGCACACACATCTGCAGAGCCTTCCCTTTTATACAAAGGCTCTTAAAGAGACACAGACCCAGCTGGCTTTTGAAGGGACATAGACCCTGCTGAGTAATTCCCAATATTACATTTTAGTATAGTATAGTATATGTGCTGCCGAAGTGAGCACTAACAACATTACATCTTACATTACATCAGCTGGTTAGCTTCTAAATCGGGTGTCAAACTGCGGGCCCGTGGGCTGGATGTGTCACGTCAAAACCACGCCCACCCCATTGCCAGCAATGGGAAAAAAGTCATGATATGTCGTGACACATCACGTGATGTCGCGAGTTTGACATCCGTGTTCTAAATCATAACCTTGAAACTCCTCCCATTTAAAGCTAAACAGCTGTTAACCCAAATGCTTTTACACATTCTTGATGATTGCCTGCATTTAAAGGCTTAGTCAACATATGAACATTCCTTCTCTGTAAATCCTTGCATTATATTAACCATGCCTTATACTGCAGTTCGTTATTGTGTAAAACCTTTTTATATATCCATTTAAACCCCACAGCCTTTTGTCCTGTTAATCTCATAAAGGTAAACACCTGATGCACATTCATAGACTCCATTTCTCTGTCCATAGCCTCCTTCCATTTACCCTGTTCTACTTTAGGCAATGATAATATCTCTTGGTAATTTTGGGGATCATACCTTACACTATACACTCTAACCCCACTTGCTGAGAACCGATCAGGAGGTACACCTTTATTGCTACAATATCATCTGTTCCTATGTTTCTGTTACTTCTCTCTTTACCTCAGGTCTATCCTTTCTATTCCTACTATTTCTGACCTGCTATTCTGTTCTTCATTGGGCTTTGTGTAGCCTCTCCTTCCTGAGAACTAGCACTATGCGTTGGCATGAACACTTCGGTGTTAGCATGCACCCTGTCCCAATTGTTTTGTTCTGCAAAACTAGCAGACCTTGAAATCACAACCTTCTTTGTTCCATCTGTGAATCTATACCCTTTGGAACCTGGCTCATATCCAACAAACCTAAGTTTCCTGGACTTTTTCTCTCCTTTCCAGGCGAGCCAATGAAGGTTTCCTTCCATATAACAGGTAATATGGAGTTTCATTGATAGCAACACTCTATACTCGGTTTACTAGATAGTTGCCTGTTTTCATGGCTTCCCCCCAGTATGTTTTACTCATTCCTGTTTTACTCATCCCTGCATCTGCCAGCAGTAAGTCTTTCATGGTTTGCAACACGCCATTCCTCTGTTCAGCCACATCATTTTCTGCTGGTGAATATGGATTCGTATGTCTATGCCTTATGCCTAAGTTCCTCGGCCACTTTTGGAAGTTGTCAGACATGAACTCTGTTCTCCTGTCTGTTTGCAGCTGGCCATATGGCCATATCTTTATGGCCATATCTTTGCTCTACAAAGTTCACCCATTGCCTGAACTATTGAAGAACTTCTGTTTTGCTCTGTAATAAATAACAAAACCCATACCTGGTGTAGTCATCTACTAAGACTAGTACATACCTAGCTCCTCCTAGAGAGGGCACCATAGAACCAATTAAATCAGTGTGCACTAACTTCAAAACTCTGTTTGCCTTGAGCTTTTCTTACTTATAGGATACACTCTGGACTTTTACTCCTTTTACTCCTTACAAATAGTGCAATCTAAATATGTGTTGCATTGCTTAATTTTAATCCCTCAGCTAGGTCTGGCATCCTTTGCAGCATGACCTAATCTCCTGTGTAATAAATGTACGCAATTATCATACGTGGGAGTGTTTGTAAGTGTTCATGAACAACCATCCTGCTTCTTTTCTAACATGTATAAATTATCCAGCTTAACACCTTGTGCACAAATTCTCCCATCTTTCCTGATGGTGTATTGACCCTTTGCAAACAGTACTTCATACCCCATATTATCCAAGCTTGAAATACTGAGTAAATTATGGTCTAACTCTGGTACATATAATACATTATCCAATGTTTCTCCAATACCAGGTACATACACTTTACCTTCCCCTTTAACAGCAGACTGTTGTCCATTAGCCAAGCTAATGAATGTTTGCTTAGCTGGTCTTACTTTTGAAAACATTTGTGGGTCATTTGCAATATGCTAACTCGCTCCATGTCCAACAGCCAGAGAAAATGTTGGTTATGTAGTTCTACGATCATGTTCATTGCTCCTCTGTTTTCCTCTCAGGGCAGCGTCTCTGGAAATGTTCTGTAGAACCACACATGAAGCAGGGTTTCACCATACAAACGTTCTCAGCTGCTTTACTGGCATCTTTGGATGTTGCAGTTGTAGGCCTGGTTTGTGCATTGTCACCCCCTCTCTGCTGCCTTTTCCAGCCGTTTCTGTTCCTCCTCCAGCAACTGGCCAGTCAAATAACTCATGGCTAAGTCTCTCTCTTGCATGGACTCTAAACTGGTCACTATGATATCCCATGAATTGTCCAATGAACTGAGCACCACATACACCTTATGTGCCTCAGTAAAAGTCATTGCTCTTTCTTCTAATTCTAGGAATGTCTTTCTCATGGACTGCAAATGAGTACACATGCTTTCTCCCAGTTTCAACTGGGCTTTATATAGCTTTCTTGTCAGCATTACTTTGCTGCTCGCAGTCTCTCTCACGTACACACTGCGCAGTTTCCCAGCACTCTTTAGCAGACTGGAGACCCCTCACATGTATCAGCTGGCTATCCTCCAAACTCAGGATTATGTTGACCAATGCTTTCTCATTCTTTCTCCAGTCCCCATCATCCAGGGCTGCAGGTGGATCAGCAACTATCATCCACAACTCCTACCTTCTCAGGTACATCTCTATTTTCAGACTCCAGGAGAGGTAGATTGTGTTGTTCAGATGAGATACTATGAAACCTCCTCCCATTATGTTGACAGAGTCCATGTTGCCTGCTATTACCACAAACCACAACAAATCACAAGCCTTAACTTCTCTGGCTCTGGGTCAAGCTCTCACTGGGTTTCTCCTCATTCTGGGCCCATAACCTGTCAGAGCATGTGCTCTGCCTCTATGTATCACACTATTGTAGGAGATAACCCAGGAGTAAACACAGTAAACAGTGGTCTATATTAAATGGTGCTTTATCTTACACTATCTACATTATCATACACCAGGAACAATATACATACAAATGCTAATACAGCAGGATCCAACACACCATAATTACAGCAGGAAACGGAAGAGAGCACACATCTGCAGATCCGTCCCTTTCATGCAAAGACTCTTAAAGAGACACAGATCCATCTGGCTTTTAAAGGGACATAGACCCTGCTTAGTCACTCCCAACATTATATCATACATCTTACATTACATCAGCTGATTAGTTTCTAAATCTTAACCTTGACATCCTACTTAGAAAATTCTTCCACCAATTTATTTGCAATTAATCTCCTTCAGATTCAGAATAGAGAACTTCTGGTTGAGGAGTTTTGGGGTGGGGTGAGTTGAGGTTTTTTTCCCCTAAAACTGTTAAATCTGTTTGGACGTCTGTGGTTTGAGTATTTGAGAAAATATTGGGGTATTGCATGTTGCCCATCCTACCATAAAATGTCAGTGGCAAAACCATCCAAATTTTTACATATGCCAGATTTCATTAAACTGTATATTTTAGTATACAAGCATTTAAGAAAAATGTGTAAGCAGTGGAAAAAAATAGTAACTTCCTAGACTGCCACCCTGGGGCTGTTTAATAAGTTCACTTTTTCCAAATAATTGTCTACTATTAGTAAACATTTCATGTTTAATATGTCTATTGCCCTAGAATCATTTAGTACTCATGATCTTGCCTCTAAAGATTAATCTTAAGGGTAGCAGAGTTGATTTTAATTCAGTTACATCGAGTATGACTTTCAAGCTATTGCTCTGTAAAGAATTATCCCCAGGAGTGAATTATTGTTATGCTTCCTCACAGACTGTTTATCTGGCATAATTCCTTGACTCTTTTGTATTCTACTTGCTGAGTAATATCCCCCTTGTTTCTGGGTGAATTATGCTGCTTCCTCTGCAATTCTACATTGGTGACACTTTTCTGAAGGGCTGTGAGAATTAATTCTTTTTCCTGGTGCTTATTTTTTCCAGCTTGTAAAATAAGTGCTCTGTCAGCACTTTGTCAGCCTTGTATGACATAGATGCAGTATTTACACATCACCAAATAGGTAATATATCTTATACTTTCTTACACTTCTACTAGAAATAACAAAACTCCTTTTATGTCATTAAAAGTTAAACTGTTTTTTAAACATACAGGCATATGTGTTGCATAGTTACAGACCATCTGCAAAGAAGAGTCAACATCTGTGAGCTTGCAACTGCAGTATATGTGCCAAAGTTGCAAATTTTGAATCATGTTACTGTGCCCTCCATATTCTAGGTCCTCAGACACAACCCAGTGGATGTTCAAGCTATTCTGTTACAATAAAGTCTCATATTGTATCCCTTATAGCAGGGGTTCTCAACCTTGGCAACTTTAGGACTTGTGGACTTCAACTCCCAGAATTCCTCAGCCAGCTTTGCTGGCTGAGGAATTCTGGGAGTTGAAGTCCACAAGTCTTAAAGTTGCCAAGGTTGAGAACCCCTGCGTTATAGGATGCAGGCAGCCTTCAAACCAAATCAAGAAACTTGAATTTAAGCAGGAACCTTGAATATACAAACTTGCCAAATGTCCCTTGGCCCCAAACAGCTCAGGTTAAGCAACTGGGACACACAACCTAAGGTCCAAGCAAAATCTTGATTTTTTTCAGCCCAGAATTTTGTGCTTATCCCTTTAGAAAGCAGTGAGCTTAAAGTGTCAGTCTTGGCTTCAAGCCTAGCACTCTTTTCTTGTAATTCACTGCCCCTATTTTTGATCTTGGATCAAGAATAAAATACTAGTTCACTGTCTTTTGATGATCTCAAACTGAGATGTTCTTGTCTGTGGAGTTTCCACTTTTTTTTATCACTTGAATGCCTGGCACACTACAGCCAAGACCTACTATCAAAGTGTCAGCCCCACTAGGTAGTTCATTCCACAAAATCTGCTCCATAGGAATGCTACAATTACTGTTATTGAAATTGCCTATAATAATGAAGTCTTGCAAGTTTGATTGTGTTGTACCTCTTCCTCCTGATATGGTTTGGTGAATTAGGGAGGTATCTATCTGAGCCACATCCAATTGTTATCTTCATTGTTCTGGACCTAAACATGCGTCAGTCTCTTTAGCCTAGATAACAGTTCCTGCATATCTTCCTCAAGGTTTCTACTTAACTTTCTACTTAAAGTTCTAAACTGGGTCTAAATTCTTCCATGACCTTCCTCTCCATATTTTACTTCTAGTTCCTAATCTAGATTACAGTCTTTTCTAATGCAGTGTTTTTTATATATATTGAACTACAACACCCACAACTTCTGGTTGGAGTAGATATAAATTGTCCAACAGAGCAAGAATGAGAAAGAGTGCTGATGTAGTGGAATATGCAGATGACCTTGGGGGATGAGAGAAAGAGATGCTGTCTAGGAAATGATCATATAAAAGAAGGGGGAATTTCAGCAATCATTTAATAGAATCTTCACAAATACAATAGATATTAATTCTGAAAAACCAGTTCTCTATAGTTCTTTTTTGTTTCATTGATTGGCTCTTAAGCTGAGTTCAACTTAGCTGTTCAGTCTCTATCCTACTGTAGACTTGTGGACGACTCTTGCAGAGAAGAATTACCCAGAGGATTTAAAGCTTCTGATACTATCAGATTAATGCAAGACAGCATGGATTTCCAGTTTCAAGCATGTTACTTTTCTCAGAAGCAATGAACATTTCACACACTGATCATTAAATGTTGAGGTATCGTCTGTAAGGTTTAATTGTATTGATAATCTTTCAATATACCTCCTGTTATAGTTATATTTTGCTGAAAGAAAAATGGAGATCAGAAAAATCCTAAGCCTGCAGCTATATTGCTGGAAGCAATAATTTTTTCTTACCTCCTGACTTAAATGCTGGCTGAATCACTACTTAATGTTTTGAACTATGTCTTTATAATTGACCATGCGAAAAGCATGCAGCTAGTCCTAAACTGATCTCTCTTTTCAAGACAGTGTAAGACAACAATATGTGGCAATCATTACAAATTTCCAGATTCATAAATAGCTATTTATAAATAGGATTTTATTTGTACAGATTTATTTGTACAGATTTATTTGTAGCGAGCAGGAAAGAATAGGGAATCTTTTATCAAAACCTTGCTACATTTGAGTTTATTGAGGACTTTTACATGTCATTGTGACTTACATTATGAAAAAATGAGATTGAAATCCAACATCTGCCTTGTTGGGAACTGTTGTGATTCTTCAGCTTCTCCACACTGCTTTGCTGCTCTCCGGGTCCTTTTCTAAGATATGCCCATTAACTGCCTCTATGTATCACATTATTTTAATTTTTAGGATTTTTTTTTTAAAAATAGAAAATGCCAGCCTTATTTAGTCTTAAGAATGTTTTGGGAAGCTTTGTATCTATGTCATGGTTGTCCCAAAGGTGCTTTTTCAAAAGGCAACTGGACTTTCTTCGTTTTTCCTTGAAGATGTTTCGCTGGATGACGACTGAAGAAGCTTCTTGGAAGAGAAGCAAGATGTCTTCAAGGAAAAACAAAGAAAGTCCAGTTGCCTTCTTTTTCTTTCCTTTCTCTCTCTTAATCCAAATATTTATATAAACGGTACCATTTGATACTATCACAACAGCTCATTTCTCTCTCCTCTCTTTCTATAGTTTGGCACTATATATGGATGTAACAGAGGGCATTTGCTGGAATAAAAAAATTATAGATTGCATTGTTGCTTTGGATAATTGTTGGATCTATAAAATAATACCCTGTGTGCCTTATAAAACTTTGTGTCCATTTTAACTGGATCACACATTTTGTGACTTCACTAGCTCCTCGTTTCCATTAAAATATATCATCTATTTGTTAAATTAAATCTCTCCGAAAGCTTAAACTGGTTCTATAATTTTAAAGAAAAATTATAAATTGCAGCCTGATACTGTGGATGTGCTCAAGATTTCACATGCAATGTTCCACTGGGCATTGCTGTCCTTTTGTTCATTTTGCTGTGCCGTATCCTCTTCATATCTGCAATTTAATTATCCTCAAGGCAAACCCATTAAGTGAAATGTGACTTAGATGTTTACAGTTAAGGCATGTAAATATGATGCGCCCCACTCCCAGTCATTGAACAGACATTGGCAGGGAGAAAGGTGTTTGTTTGACTTTGAGACATTTACAAGGGGAAGTTAATTTATCAGCTCAATCGAAGTGGCTGCTAATTTTAAATAGCCAGCTATATCTTTCTTCAGCAAAAAGACCCATTTCCCTCCTTTCCATAAAACTGTCTCATAATGAGAATAAAGCAGTTCCCATGTGAGCTGTTATACAAAGGTAATCACAGCGCTCAGGGGTACAATTATGTTGATAACCATATTCTGTATTATGTCTTATCGATTAACTAATAAAACTGTAACAATGTTATTTCAAGAAAGCAAAAGATATTTCAGTGTTTAATATCGGACCCGGATATCTACAGGACCGCCTTCTGCCAGCAAATACCTCCCACCGTCCGGTACGCTCCCACAGAGAGGGTCTCCTCAGGGTGCCGTCGGCCAAACAATGTCGGCTGGTGACCCCCAGGGGCCTTCTCTGTGGGAGCTCCAACGCTTTGGAACGAGCTCCCCCCCGAACTCCGTACGATGATGGAATTGCGTTCCTTCCATCGAGAATTAAAAACATACTTATTCCGACAAGCCGGCCTGGGATAATAGCTCCAGCTCCAACAATGGCCATAATTGTTTTTAGGGGATTGTGTTTTTAGATTACCGTATGTATTGGGTTTTTAAATATCGGGCCAAATTATTTAATTTATTTTTAATAATTTTAATTTTTGTATGTTGTCATTTTAATTGGGCTGTACACCGCCCCGAGTCCTTCGGGAGGGGGGCGGTATAAAAATCATAAAATAAATAAATAAAATACACATGAAATAAAGCATATTTCTTTCTTTTGTTCATCCCAAGTCTTGTGTAAAGTTGTAAGTGGCATTCAGTGCAATGTTTTATTAGTACTTACCAAATGAATGTATTGAAACCATTAATAGGTGCATGTAGTAGCACAGTGCATATGCTTTTCAGCAAAGTATAATGAATAACCTGGAAATTCCGAGAACAAATACTTTCGACTACACATACTCATCAGTGTCTAGTCGTATAGTTCAATACAAGTGATTAGTGCCAAAGAAGACAGTAACAGCATTCTGAACACATTTCTAAATCAAGAAACAGATAAGAATGTGAAGCAGCCTTCCTTCAAGTCATGGGGATAAACTATACTTATATTTTTTTAATAAATAAAATGTATTTATAAAATTAACAGGTGAGTTTGATGGTCTTCAAGAAGTCAGAGTTCCGGATGTTGTTCCTCCTTTCTTGGATAAAGTACTTCAGTATCTCTCTTATAGAAAGATGAACCTGAAAAGTTTGCATCTGTGGCAAGACTGGGACAGTAGACATTGTCCCAGTTTTATGGGCTACTACAAGCTTCTTCGATCTCTCCTTATTTTATTGGATTTGGAAGCCTTAGCATCTGAATCAATTCCAATGGAATACTAAAACAATACTGTTATTCATTTTTAGGGAATTCTTGCTTTAAAAGAGTGGGAAACTTTCTGCTTATGGATTGGAGGCTCTTTAAGCTGAATGTAGATCTCATGATTTCAGGTAATTGTGGGCAGACTCACTTGACCAAAAGTAGTGGCAAAATTGAAGCTTGCCTCATATTTTGCCACTTTGTGGACAATCTAACATACACATATGCATGGTACAAAACCATATTTTGAAAAGGTCTATTATTATTTGGATATCAAAATAGAAGGTCTTTACGTTTTTCCTAAATTCTAGCCTTCTTCATTTTATTGATGAGAATTTCTAAAATCTGGATGATAGCATGAGAAAACAAACCTATAATATGTGCTATCTTTGCTTGAAAAAGATAGCAGAGATGGTTTAGATTTCATAGGAAAAGTTCTCTAAGAGAGAATGAAAAAAATTGTGGAAGGACTGGCTTTTGAGGTATGTCTTAAGAAGTCATTGGGGAGGACTTTGGGAAAAAGGAAGGTAGGAGAACTGGAATGAAGGCAATAGACAGCAGTTCAGAAGGACTTGGCTCTGGCTGTGGAAAATGTACAATTTTAGGAAAAACAAATGTGTGGCTGGTAAACCTTCATTACATTGGGCAGTGTTTGCACTGCTTGGTTGTTAGTTCAAGGGCAGTTCTGGAGAAGCTTGCAGGAGAGAGTTGTTGGTGATGATCTGGAGAAATGTGCTGAAACCTAGGAGAGGAAGCATTATAAGCATGTATCTACCTAAAGCCAAAGGCTTTGCTGCCTGAGGAATTCTGGGAGTTGAAGTCCACAAGTCTTAAAGTTGCCAGGGTTGAGGACCCTTGATCTAGAGCCTTTGGCTTTAGATCAGACATGTCAAACTCGTGATATCACATGACGTTGCACAACGTATCGAGAGAGTTTTGCCATTGCTGGCAACGGGGTGGGCGCGGCTTCCGCATGACGCATCCGGCCCATGGGCTGGCAGTTTCACACCCCTGCTTTAGATAGATACATGCCTATAATGCTTTGCTGCCTGAGGAATTCTGGGAGTTGAAGCCCACAAGTCTTAAAATTGCCAAGGTTGAGGACCCCTGATCTAGATGGAGCAGAAAGAAATGGAAGAAAAGATAAAAGGTTTTACAAGTCAGAAAACAGCCAACTGCCAACCTGACTGAAAGGAAATTGCAACCTTAATGCTAAATTAGGCAAGGTAAGGTAATATTAGGAATAGAGTACTGCAAACAAATTAAGATGGCACCATCATCTGGACATATATATGCTTAAAGTGTTAAACCTATAGAAAAAAACATGCTCTTGCCTAGCAGTTTCGACTGCTGATCAACTAAAGTTTGAGAGGAGACAGGAATTTGAAATGGGATGCAAAACAATTAGTTGTACGTGACAATTGAAACTATAAGAATGAAAATGTTTTTTCATTGTTTCTTAAAAAATAAAAACAAAGTGAAGACTTGGACTGACTTTCTATCCAATCCTAAAAATTCAGAGAATGTCTGTCCCATTTGCAGGGTGGAAGAGGAACAAGAAATAATAAGGATAATTTTGTTATTTATATCAGCTAATAAATTAGGCTCAGATTTCCTCCAGGCCACATGGAAAAGTTGACCCTTCTCTGTATTTTGATTTCCTAAAGAAGGCAAAGCTGTTATCTGCCCTTAGTCCGTAAATAGTTGCACAGTAACAACTTCTTACTGATTTTGGATGTTTTATAATTAAGACCATTTTGCCCTGATCCCGATAATACCCAAGGGTGAGTGGATGAAGTGTCACTGCTGGTAGAAACATTCTTTCACTGTGGCCTGGATCACCTTAATACCAGTTAATGAGAAGCAACAGGCTAGAACAAATTGTGGTCAAAGGTACTGTAGGGTCTTTCCTTGGGTTTCTTGTGGCATCAAGAGAGATTGTTCCCTGGTGGCCATTTTCTAGATGACTAAGATAATGAGTCTCTTTTCTTTTTAAAAGCTGCAAAACCTCCTTCTAATTTACCTGCTGGGTTGAATGGGAAAGAATGTTCTTTTTTCAAAGAGGGAAACCTAATTCATAGATCATGAGGAAGAAAAAATATATACCACTGATTTTGGCATTCAGAATACCTGAAAAATGTTATTGGGGGAAAAATGACAAATATTAAGAGCCTGATGAAATGTTAATTTATGCATCTATTCAAGGAGGGGCCCATTCTAATCTCCCATGGGGGAAAGCTCACAATTAGGGTGCGAGACTGAAACTGCATCTGCCTTGGTGAAAGGTATAAAGAATTTTAACAGGCAGATTTGTGTCAATAGAAGGAGATTCTGTTCAAATATCCTGGCTCTGTTTGTAATTGCTAGAAAGGAATTAAGTGGATTGAACTCATCAAGAAAATCCACAAGCCCCCCTTGGCTCCAACTTTAGATTTCAAGAATCCTGACTGAAATAAATGCCCTTCACATATATTGAGAAGTTTTTATTACATCACATGATTATTGTCTGTTTCATTTTAGACTATGATATTTCCATTCAGTTGAGATACACTATCAAGTTCACTTGATAATGGAATAAAGAATATTTGCTAGATTCTGACTGCTTCTGCATACTGAGAAATACACAACATTCATATTGTCATATTTGGCAGTCACTTATTAATAAACACTCCATATTTAAAAAGAAATAAAAGTATATTTAAAAACAAACAGGAGTAGAATTATACTCATATTTTACTCATACTTTTTATTCATATTTACTATGCTTTTCAGAATGGGAGCTAAATAAAATTAATTGGTAGCAGAAAAGACAGTCTCAGTAGGAACAAAACTTTACTTAGAAGAGTAAAGCCAGTTAAGATAATTCAGTATTTGCGCAGTGAGAGTAGATTTGTGCCTCTCTAGATTTTTTTCAAATAATGCAGGTTGTTAATGATTTGAATGAGCTAATTAAGAAAACAAACTGTATATGTTTGGTGTTCTGGTTACAATAAAAGTAGCCCGGAGAATTTTTTTTTAAAAAAGAGATAAAGGGTCTACTTGCAATTGTATATATTTCTGATTAGATGAAGTCTATATTTTAAAGCCCATGGACTTCTGTTTCTGCAAAGAAAAGTTAATGAAAATTTATCTATTTGAATATATATTCAAATCCTATTTAGCATAAACCACACTATTTCAATAAGCCACTTTAATAAAAAGCAGATGTGGATATTAATATATACAGGGAAGGGAATGGGATTCTGAAATCAGGACCAGAAGAACTGGTAATACGATAAAAGCGAAGAGGGTGAGAATATCATCTCCAGAGAAGCTGGAGTTCAAGTCTGTACATGTTTTCTTCAGTCCTTCATTCCTTAGTCCTGACTTCAGACTAAGGGCAAGTAGGCAGTGGCCTAGTTCACTGGAATGAGTAGATAACCTTGGAGGATGAAGGGCAAAGATGTATAGAAACTGAATAAATAAAATAGGATTCCCAGTGGGGAAGTACATCACTGGAGGTGGCTACTGGACTAATTAGCTGACTCCACCTCTCCCTTGCATTTTCTGCTCCCCCTCTGCCCATCTTTTTTTAATTTCATGTTATTTTATTTCCATTGTTTTATTCCTTTGCTATTGTTATATTTACATTTTAATGGTTTTTTTCCTGTTTTATTGTTGCAAGCTGCTCAAAGTAGCAAGATGGGTGGCAAGATTGGCGGCAAATAAATGTAACCAACAAACAAATAAAATGCTACTTAGGAAATAATTAGATAAGAGGTGGAGGTGCCCCCAATGAGTTAACAGTCAGGGGAAGACATTTAGAAAGGATCCACCTTGACCTCCGGTTTTGTGCCCGTAGCGCATGGCCACGGAGAGTGGACCTCCACTCCCCATGGCTAGTTTCATCTTGTCAGGGGGACAAAGTCACCCCGAAGAGGTAACCGTGAAGGAGGAGTGCCATGTTGATCACGAAGCGAGGGCAATCACTTCGTTTGATCCAAGGAAACCCCTCCAAACCCGACAGGAGAAAGGCTAGTGTGAGATCTGCGTCTAGCCCAAGCTACTTGCAGCCGAAGTCCCAGAGCACGAACCTGAACATCGGTGAACAGCATGCTTGGAATTGGTGAGAGTACTGATCTTCTTCCTTCTATCAGCTATCTAAATCCTTGAAAAGATCCCCAAATCAAGAAAACCTCCATAAGTTAAGGGAGGGGACTATATCCCCGTTCCCTTACAGATGGAAGCGACGAATTAATATTAAAAGAGGAAAGAGATATATTAAAATTTGATTTAAAATACTACAGTCTGGACAAATCTAGAAACTAAAAAACTGTCAAGATTATATCCTAAAGAATTTTTGATGGAATTACAAAAATATATAACAAAAATAACTTTTTGATTGAAAAAAAACTGAAAAAAGAAATAACTGCTGACATCTAATGGAGAATCAGAGAATAGAACACTAGCAATAAGGACTCAGAAATTGGCAGAATGCCTAGAAACAAAGAAAAAGCTGTTCCTTTGAATTGCAAATAACCTTGAAGACAGCTGGGAACAAAGGAAGAGCCAGCTATAAGATTAAAAAGTGTCTGAAACAAACAAACAAACAAACAAACAAACACATGGACTGTTGTTTATGGAAAAGAAAAACCTTGGCTTTTTGGCTAATTTTTTAGAGGAGAAATTACAGGAAGGATTTAAATTGGCTTAACACACTGAACTGTAATTTTGACTGATTGATAAATTGACTTTTGAATTAAAACATTGATGAAAGATTATTTGAAGGGACAACATGGATATCACATACGTATCAAAAAAATGACAGGATGTCACATTCAATATTTTCTCCTGAAGGACTTTGCTTGGAAAATCAAGGGCCTCCAGAAGCAATACTTCAAGCAAGATAAATACTTTCCAGGAGGAAATATATGTAATGTTAGGACAAATACAAATGACAATAGACTCAAATCACGAGGAAATTCAAAACAACTTTGATGATTTAAATAAGCATATTTCCAATCTAAATCTACAATTAAAAAACACTCAGGAAATAACAACAAATGAACAAATAAACCAGATAGAAGAGTATGATCAAATTGATGAAATAACAAAGGAAAAGAATTACAATTTGACACAAACTGGAAAAAATCTACAAGGTTCTGATACAACAAAAAAAATGGAATGGACTATAGAATTATCAGGAGAACCATCAAAGTTTGGGAGACAGAAAGTATTCGTCTTACTGACTTCACCTTTTGCATTCCCAACATTTGTAAAAATACAGGAACTGCTGGGTAAGTGGATTACATTAACTTGCAAAATTACTCGGCAAAAGAAGAAGACCAGAGACAGAAAAAAGAGATTTGAGTCGCCCTACCAGATGGATTATTACATGAATAAACATTTGTTTGAATACGGCTAAAAGAATAGAGAATTTTGAACATAAAGGGGCCTTATAGCAAAAAGGATAAGAGATTTAAGTAATATAGTATGTTCTATAATATATGAAATGTTAAAATAGCAGGTTGATGTAACTTTTATTAATATAAGTGAAATATAAACTGATTAAAAAGGATGTTATATCTAGATACTATAAGATAGATAAAAAGTATAATATTTTTATAATGCATGACATAAAACATTAGGATGAATGTACCTAAATGGGAAAATTTGGACAGTTAGATGATTAATACGAAGAAATTATGACTGATAAGAATTGGATTGAATATAAGGGAATTTAAGCGTAAACAAAAATTATAAAAATAGGATGCATGCTGAACTAATGAGATGATGGTTATGAGAATAATATAAGCTGAAAAAAATATTATATAGTGAGATTATATTATTTATATAAATATAAAAATGCCTATATCTAATCATTTATATATTGAAAATATTAAGAATTATATTGTGGCTAAGGTTGAAGAAGGAGAATACATATGGGAAAAGGAAAGATCAAAGAAATATATCATTAATTAATATATTAATTATAGAATTATCAAATTTAATCATTATTGATTGTTAATTATTATTGTCCTTTTTTTGCTAAAATATAAATTAAGACAACACACTGTACACCAGGCACTGGAGATTGTTATAGTTAAAAACCAATAAAATATTTATAAAAAATATATAGAAAGGATCAACCTTAATAGATTCAGCTGTTAAAGATAGTGGTGGAAAATTTGTACCTTCAGACTTAAACGATTCTGTTAATGTAGCCTCACAATAAAGTTCATCTAGATGTGAATCTTGTCTGAATTACACAGGAGGGTTATCATCAATCTTGCGACTCTGAAGGTTCAAACTTCCTTCTATCACTTTTCACCACCACTCAGTTAGGACAAGTACTTCCTAAGTTATTTCATCTGATACTTCATCCATTGGGAGCTCTCCCCTCTCTTGTGCCAATTCTGAGGGGGCATCACGATTACCCGTCCTTCCAAATCATCCTAAAAATGCATTGGGGAGAAGTGGCACAATCAGTCAGTATGATCAAATAGGACATCCGCTAACCTTGATTTGGTACTGCCCATGATTCATCCATAATACAGTTAAAGTTAATGAAAATTAAGTTTGAGCAAAACCAGAGTGATTTCTAAAAACAGTATGTGCTTTGAAAATGAGCTGTAGGACTGAAAATGGGAATCAGTTTAAGCCACATGAACCTGCTTTGCAGAAGTGACAGGTAAACCACATCATACCAATGTGTAACCTTAAATACTAGAAACGTGTAAACATGATTTGTAATAATAATAATATATGCCAATTTTTGGATAGAGATTTAACATTATAAATCAGAACAACAAAAACTTAAAAGAAAATGTTTCACTTTATTTTCAACAAGATTTGGCTTTCCAAGTCCATTTCTCTTGAAAAATTAGCTCTTCCGCCTAGTTTTATTGTAAATATCCCTCTTTGGAAAGCTTTTACCTGCTGCTCTTTATGAAAGAAACTATTTGTCAGTCAGGAAATAGCATTATAGTTCATGAATTTATATTCTTGTTTAATACCGGGACCAGAGATCGATCAGTTATTTCTGTTTTATGTCTTGTAATTACCTATGCTCTACAACTGCTTCATAGTCAGCACCTTAATTATTATTCAATATGTTTTTATGGTTATAGCAACCATTAGTAGGTATTTTATTTAGTATGTACCTAAGTAAAAATGGAAAATGTCAATATAAATCAATGATTTAAATTGGTCTCTTCCCTGGTTCCCACGCCTTTTTTTTTCTAGTCAATTTCAATTGCTATAATTTAAATAAACACATCTGGTAAGCTGGCTTCGCTTCTTGAGATTTTCTCCAGAAGCAGAAATTTAGGACGGACAGCCTCTCTCTTAAGAGTCACATCCTGGGTTGTTACCAGTTGTTTAACAGGCATCAATTTAGCTGTTATATCTTCC
Source organism: Bothrops alternatus (assembly GCA_034064705.1). NCBI lineage: Eukaryota > Metazoa > Chordata > Lepidosauria > Squamata > Viperidae > Bothrops > Bothrops alternatus. Next base: position 16,448,323 of record JARGCV010000016.1, on the reverse strand, counting down.
ATTGTCTCCATAAGAGGTCAAACCACATGCTAAAAGTCTCCTGGCTGAGCATATGGAGTGGAGAAAAGCATCTTTTGGATCAGGTATTAGTCACCATGGGGCATGATGTTCAGGAGATGTATTTCAGGAGTTTTACAATGCCAGAGGCTGCTTCTATGATCCTTATGTTTTTTTTTAAGAGCGGAAGATGTTTGCTTTCTCTTTAGGCATGGGACAACAGACACTCTCACCCATACTGATTTGGCTAACCCAATGTAATTCTCCATGTCTTTACTGTGAGTCATGCTTCATTGTTAATTGCCTCGCCATTTGCAATGAAGAGAAGATATACATAGTTCCAACTGAGAACAACATGCCTCATTATTATCCTGTTGACCTTTAATTGGAAATTGATTCTTCTGCAAGGCTATAGCAACAAAAACAGAAATAAATATATTACATAATTTAAGATTCCCTAAATGATCATTTTCATGATTTCACAAAACTCAGGTATAGAATAGTCTTGTAGAACTCTATTCAATAAAAGCAAGAGAGTATCAATGCAGAGTTTTTTGTTTCACTTTTAAAAATAGAAAAAATTACCTTGCTGCTTTGGCCAGAAGAATAGATGAAGCAACATTTAGTGGTATGAATGATATTGCAGTGGCTTTAGCCAAACTTTTGATACATTAGTTTGACCTTTTTTTACTGCCTTTCTGTAGAATTTTAGGAAGAGCATATTTTCAGGCAATAGCAAAACTATTTCTTCTAGAAATATAACAAAGTCTTCTGCAAGTTGAGCTAACATTATTTACTTCCTATGGAAATAGAAAGACTTAGTTCTCTGGTTCTAAAGTTTAGAAGATTATAATGCTTAGAACAGGGGTCCCCACCCCTGGTCTGTGGGCTGGAACTGGTCCAGGCATGCCAGCAACTAGGCTACACAAACAACCAAAGTCCCATCCTTGGGATGCAGGCAGCACGCAAAACCTTGCCTCTCCAATCCATGGAAAAACTTTTCTCCACAGAACTGGTCCCTGGTGCTGAAAAGATTGGAGGCTGCTGGTTTAGATCAGCGGTTCTCAACCTGTGGGTCGTGACCCCATTTGGGGTCGAATGACCATTTCACGGGGGTCACCAAGCACCGCAGTCTGCCATTTTTTTTGGTCGGCCATTTTTTTTGGTCAGCCATTTTTTTCCTATTGCAATGCGCCCCTTCACGCCACGCATGCGCGATGCGCCATCGCACCATGCATGCGTGATGCACCCCGCCGCGCCACGCATGCGCGGTGCAGGCCCGCCATTTTTTTTGGGTCGGCCATTTTTTTTTGGTCAACCATTTTTTTTCCTATCGCAATGCAGGCCGTCACGCCACACATGTGTGATGCGCCCCGTCGTGCCGCGCATGCGCGGTGCAGGCCCGCCATTTTTTTTTTTTGGTCGGTCAATTTTTTTTTTTGGGTCGGCCATTTTTTTCCCTATCGCAATGCGGGCCATCGCGCTGCGCATGCGCAGTGCGGACCCGCCATTTTTTTTGCACAATGCGAGCTGGGGTCGAGTCCCGGAAAAGGTTGAGAACCTCTGGTCTAAGCCCTACTGCCTGCTGGGTCAGTAAGTAATAGAATTAGATAATTAAAATACATTTTTATTTAAAAAACTTTAAAAAGCTGATATATCTATTTAATTGTTCAAAATGTAATCTAGTACATGTGTTAACAGGTAATATCTGTTAAAAATATTGCAGTTTTATTGTTTCTATTTAAAAATTGTATGCAAAGTATGGCTACTACAGACAGGTAACATTTCTTTTGTCAGCAGTTAAAGGGATAATGGTGGTGACTGGAAAGCCCTCTTCCAAGTTCAGTAGATTTCTAGGAACAGTTTATGTGGATATGTCTAAACCAACCATGTTGTTCTACCTCTTTTGTTCTTTTATTCTAAAGGCAGATAAAAAAATACTCCCTTTATTTTTATGTGACTTTTTATTTTAAATATTTGTTTTTAATTCCCTGCAAAATGAACTAATTTAAAGCCAAATAATTTAAATTCTCTGATTTAATCCCCAAGAGTATTTGAAGAACCGATTTACAATATTTCCTATTTGATATTCTGAAATGAGCTTTCTTGAACAAACATGGATATCCAGAAACTATTTAAAAATGCAGTATCTTCCTCTATACCAACTAGAGTTTTCAGCCACCAGTCCTGAAAAGAATCTGTCCTTTGCTTAGAACAGCTATCTGTATCACCAGGGTATCTGATAGTCTGGATTTATTGGAACTACATTTCCCAGAATTCCCAGTTAGCAATGATTATACAGATTGTGAGTTTGGAGAACAATAGTCTGGACATATTGAGTGGGTGCCAGGGGAGTCCACAGAGTAGGGTGAAAAAAGTCAAGATGGCAACTGCAACAATGTAATCAAAGCTCTGATTATAGTCACCATCTTGATTTTTTTTAACCATATCTTGAGGACACCCCTGGAGGGTGCCAAGCTGGAAAAGCTGGCCAAGAGACCAATTATTATCAGGGAGCAAAGTGATTTTTCTCAACTTTAGAAATCCTTGCACTTATGAAATTCTTCTTCTTGAGCTCGCTAAATGCTCAATGGCAGTGTAATCTGAATTTTGAACTTTTATTCTTTTTTGCTTACAAAGCAAGACTCAGAAAATAAAAGGCCACGGGGAACTTTTCTCCAGTAGCCACACAGCAAAGTTATTTGCCTGCAGTTGCCTGCCACTCAGGTATGAAGACAGGCTGTCATTTCCTGCACCCCACTGCCCCTTACTGCCTTGTTCCAATTTTTTCAAGCCCTACAGCATTATTGTTTGATGTGTCTGGTGGAGGAATTAAAGTAGATGAAGATTGAGGATACCACTCCCTTAGGTAATATGTATTCTGATTCCCTCCAGCTATCTGGCTGACAGTGCCTCTCTTCTCATCCCAGCCCCATTCCTTGCCTTTGACATGGGAGAATAATTAAAACTCCCCTAAATTAGGTGTGGCAGAGTTGGATGTGCAGCTGAGATCCAGAAAGGTGTACAAACTAGTTAAGTTGGGGGGATTTTATATGGAGCAAGTTAACTGCATGCACAATTCAGCAAAAAGAAAAAAAAGAAAAAAGAAAACAAGACAACTCTTGTTTTTGGTAATTATGAAATGATCTTTAACATAATTTTGCATTTCTTCAAATGAAACTCAAATCTAGGATAAATGGAATAAAAAGGCAAAATGAGGTAGACTTGAATTTTTAGGCATTCTGGTTGCCCGAAATGTGTCCTCTAATGGTTAAAAAGTGCTATTTCTGTTTTTACAAAAGGGAGTCTGTACCCAGAGCTTTTTTCTCTCTCTTAAACAGTAGATCCCTCTTTCTTCAGTTCATTGGAATTTTTGGTATCCACAAAAGTAACATTGAATCCTTTGCTTGATATAGCAAATTATTTGAATGATGGGATCTCTATGTTAATTGCTGTTAGTTTTGTCTGTCAAGTTTTCAAGGGGATAAAATAATGGTGCATTGTAATTCTGTTTTTCTAACCAGGTATGGCTGTCGAAGGCTGCTTTAGGAGTGGAATTTTGAAACACTTTTTAAAAATAATTCATTATCTATAGTTTAGGATTTTACGTTTTACAAGAAAAAATGGGTTTCTCTTAGACCACATTAATATACCAATACATATACATTTACCTAACAATAGGTTGGATGATAATCTGAGGAAAACCTACTGTTTGGTTTTCATGGACATATGATCACTTGGGGTTTTCAGTATCACCTGCAAGCATAAAAAGTTGTTCCTTAGACACACAACAAGGAGCAAATAGTCCCAATGGCTTTCAGATTTTCATACTGACATTTTTAATAGCCATCCTGATGAACTGGATGATCTCTGGATTAAAGATGCTTTCCCAGTTCTTGGGAGAATTTGTTTATTTTCTGAAGGAAGAAAATTAACCAATTAAACCAAAAACATTCTTTGTATTAAACCAAACATATTCTAGAATCTATTTATGAACCTAATGATACTACTAATAGAGAATTTCTTGGCAATATTGTATCTATTCAAAGTCTCTTTCCACAAGAGATACAGATTGTCTTTGGGAATTATTTCTCTTGAAAAATGACAACAATGTGCAAAATTACAACCTAATCTGAAAATGGAGCTGAGAAAATCTAATCTAATCCATTCCCCCATGATTGCGAATCTATCAGAGTGGTATATACAGTCCACCTTCCCTCAAGTTCTCAAAGCAGAGAAAATTCTTTTATTGGAGGCCACTATAGGGAGTAGCTTTCAAAGCCTAGGACCTTCAAGAAAATGGAAAAACATTTCAGGACAGTTGTCTGCTTGATTCTTCAATTTTATAATGAATATTTAAAAAAAAAATACAGTGGAATTCCTGAAGTGCTCATAAGTTCCTGATCAAAGTCTACTGAATATAAGGTATGCTCTTGCAAATAAGTAGAAATTGGTTTTGCCCAGGGTCAAAAGTCCTGTGTACACTTGTGTTCACAAAACTATTTTTCACATTTAGTTTGAATTGACAACTTTTCTGGGCAGAGTTACCACTAAAGAAGCATTAGGAAAACCGTTATCTTCCTACCTACCTACCTTATATATAGCATGAATGATAACCGCAATCTGATTGTTGTTAGAAGATTAACCCTGATTGACTGATAATAGATTTCCTGCATCTAACTGCTGTATTATTGCCCAATCAGACCTGAAGATATATATCTTTTAAAATTCTTTTTAACACATTGTACAACACTTTATATCCCTAATATTTATAACTCACTTGCCCGGTTCTTCTGTACTTCATTTTTTCATTATTCTAATTAATTTAGTGACATTCACAAGTAGGTTTGCTGCATTGTTCACTCTGAGTGGTAAAGTGTAGCATATTCTGTGATTTCATAGCTGACAGATTCATGTTCTTAGTAGCATTAAAAAATTTAAAAGTCCCTTTTAAATATGTTAGCTATCTGGAAAAATTACCAGTTTTAATTACAAGTTGTGTATTTTTGCCTTACATACCTTGTCACATCTGAGCTTCACATATTTTAAAGGATGAAATCATGGCAGCAACTGTATTCTGAAGAATACACTATGCAAAAATAATTGCTGGCTATAGAAGGAATTGGAAAGAAGAGATCTCAATCACAAAACATCTTGTTTGTTACAGGCTGTCACGCGCCTTAAAGTTTGGCAGAGGGATTTCTTAATGACGAGTGATCTCTGAGAAGAGCAGGACAATTGATTCAAGAATTCACATAGGGATGTGAAGAAGGAAATATAGTATGCAGACAAGGTTTAATAAATCATCTCCACGCTCTTTATAAATCATCCCAAGTACTCAAAAAAGAGCACATGCAGCAGTAAATAGGATGTTGCCACAAGTCCATCAGGATACAGGTTATGTGTTTGTAGCTATCTGCACCTACATTTAATACAGTCTACTAATAATAAATTAGAAACTTGTAATAAACAAGCACAAACCTGCCTGCCTTGTTAAAAATAAAAAAGAAAGTGATGCTTTGACTGATTTGATTGAAGTGTCTCCATCTCAGAGGTGTTCATTACCCTGAGATGACACAACCAAGTTTTTTCCCTACAGAGAAACCAGATAATCAAATGAAGCACAACTGTTTTTATAGTAAAGGAAACTTTTTTTAGATTCTTAGAATTTTATTCCACAAAGCTGGTTCAATTAGGTAAGAAGACACTGCTTGCAGATCCTTTTGCTAGGATGGATGACTTATTAACATTTCTAATTTTTTGTACTTGAGTTAAACTGGACAGAGTTCTGGGTTCAGTATAAAACACAGAACAAGCTCTGCAACTCTGTTCCATGCTAGGCTAGTTTGCCAGAGTGAGACTATTTTTCGAATAATCTTTGATGTAAAAAATAAACAGAAAAGGTAAATGCTATGGACAAATGTAGCTGAACAATGCCTGCAGCATGGGTGGCATCTTTTTTGTCTTGGCTAACCTGGGCAAACTTTTGCACCTGTTCTGCCTGAAAACTAAAACAGAACAGCTGGACAAATCATCATGTCCTCTTCCTTGTAAGATGGATTCAAGGCAGATAATGAACTGATTGTGTGCCATTTCTTTGCCTTTGTCTCATTTTCATAAGACAAAGCAAGACAAGAAGGTCTCCCCGCATCCAGGCAAGAGTGCATCCATGTAAAGAGTGCAAGAATTTTGGGCTCAATAATAAACAAGAGATTGCCTTTTCTTCCTCACATCCTCTTAATCCACCAGTGCCCAAGTAGTGACAAATGAGGATTTATAGAGAAATGACTACATTTACATGCTTTATTTATTTATTTAATACATTTATTTATTTTATGGGTCAGTCAAATTCATTACAACTCTGAGCACACTGCATTTATTCCAGTTTTTTTAAATTTCAAAACCATTCTGTATCTGATGATCAAACTATTGCTCTGATGAAATCTACAACCATTTTTTTAGTTGCAGGAAGCAATGTAAAATTTACCAGATGATATCACAACTGTGATATGGGGATACCTACATCTGACATTTGACTCCTCTTTTGCTACTATCTCACAAATTTTCAAGACACTCCATAGTCTATGGACCATAGTCATTAATTGACTTGTCAGTTCACCATATTGGATGCTGCCTTGTTTTGTTTCCCTATCTAGACACTAAAAGTAGGATTCCTGTAACCTTTAACTGGGCAAAAGCTTTTGAATCAAGATACCTTAAATGGGCTAACTTACAAAATGCCTCCAAAATCCAGGACTATGACTCCATGGAACTGAAATCTGCAAATTTTATAAAACATTTTATGGCATAAACATTATCATAAAGCAGTTTATGACATAATACAAAAGTGTCATCAAATATCTCCTGTGCTGATGTGTGACTCTGCTATATGGCTCAATATGGACTATTTTCAAGGCAGATACAACTCTGAATGTATCCCATTTTTTTTCAGTGAAGGCAGTCTATTAGAAGTCCGTCATTGTAGAAATAAGGAAATACCTCTAAAACAATGACTCAGTAGGGCACGAGTTGTCTAGTTGCCAATAAATCCATTTAGTTAAAATTAGAGGATCAAAAGATTAGAAAATGAGTAAATTATGCTATACAAAGAACTATAAATCTATCTTAACCTTTTGTTTTAGAACAGAAAGCAAAAAAACAGTATTATTAATCTCAATCTGATATAACGTATAATCAGTCTTTCCTGCTAATAGTTTATTAACCCAGAGTGTCATCTTTGTTTTATTCAGAGATGGCATCTGGATTCTAGAATGCTCTCTCCCAAAAATCAATGAAGAGCTTGTTGTTGATGTCCTTTTAGTGTCCTCTGAAAGCTTCACTACCCATCCAGGCTGGTTTTTGTTTAAATTAGAGTTCCACATTACCCAAGGGCAAGAGAAAATTATTATTTAGATGCTCTTCACAGGAGAAATACATGAACAATTATTTTCAGAGAGCTAGTGATATGTAGGGGTTAAGTCAGGGTTTACCAAGCTTGGCAACTTTAAGACTTGTGGACTTCAACTCCCAGGATTCTCCAACCATTTTGGCTAAGGAATTCTGGAAATTGAAATGCACAGGTCTTAACCCAAGGTTTCCCAACCTTGATGACTTTAAGGTCTCAGACTGGCACTGGAAAGTTTTAGGTTCAAGTTCACTCTCATCCATGGAGGCACATTGAGTGACTATGACCCAGTCATTATTTATGAATTCAGTCCTACCTACCTCACAGAATGGTGGGTGGAAAAATGGAAAGAGGAAGCACTATGCTTGCCGTCTTCAAGTCCCAAAGGAAAAGTAGAATATAAATCTGACAAACAACCTGTTTCCTGATGTTTCCTTCTCACCCAGTCGCCAGACTTTAAAAAAAATTTTTTTGTAGGTAAGTGAATTGTGTTATTGCATGGAGCCAGTTAGAAGCAGATGCTTGATTATTATTTGTAGTTGTTTTGTTTATCCTTACATTGAGTGATTTATCAGGAAGTGAAAGCAGAGCTGGAGGAGACTCTCATGATTAGCAAAATAAAAGAAGAATGAAGAAAACCTGAAAGTAAAACTGAAATATAGCCAGGGCCACAAAGGAATGCACATTACTATCTAACTACAGATGTTGAATCTGGATCAAATCATAATACCTAATAGTACTGTTTTGCAATCTGTTGATACTTGGTTTTTATAGTAGTGGCATATTTTTTAGCTATTTATTGAGCTACATTCAAAAGGTTGGTACAGATTAATTAGCTCCTCTTGATTTCAGTTAGAAAAAAGAAAACTGTTAATTTGAGTCTGAACCCAGACTCTTTGTATTCTTGTATTCTTTGATTTGTGTTTATTTAATAGTATTACAATTAATAACTTCAGCTTGCCAAATAGTAATATATTGTGTATTTAATGTATAGTATACTTCCCTTACTCAGCTATACATTTTTATTTATGTTGCTATATGAGCCCTTGAAAATTAATTGTACATTTAAATTTGCAATTAGTTGTCAACTTTCTAACTAAGCTGTTCTTATCAGTTCCCAATTACATATAGCTATTGTTCATGTCCTGCACCACAGAGCCAAAAACACAAAATACACTCAATAAATATCTACTGGGGAAGTTCTACCAATTCGAAAATGCTAAATCGGTTTAGAGTTATGTGCATGAAATATTTTCAGTTTTAAATAAAACATGAAATCACGTATGAGAGATGTATGATATGTGATCCATAATTAGAAAAAAATGTTGAAAGAGGCACAATAACTGTCAATTATCAGCTAGTAGAAAATTCAACTAAAATACATAATTCATCAACATGCTGTCCTTTGTTGTTAAGTTGATTGATAGCCCTCTAATATAACATGCTTTATTCAAAAGAAAGTGAATCTGGGTAAAATCTGGTACACTGTATTGATTTTAAAATATGCACGAGATGTAAAATTTTAGCTATTAAAACACAGTAAAAGTCCATATATCTGTTGCATAAAGCAAGAAATAACACTTCTAGTGTTAGATAGTCAATATAGTCACTAGATAAATGTATTGCAGGTTAGTCAACTGTAACATTTTAATGGGGATATGACATCTATTTTATTTTCAACTAGTGTACTAGTTTTTGTAATTTTTATCTTTATGCTATATAAACTACATTATAATTAGTAAGACAGCCAATGTGACTAATCTCAAACAGAAAAATAATTGAAGTTAAATATTAATTTAAAAAAAATTCAATGTAAATAAAAAAGGAAACCAGGAAGCTTTCAAATAAAAACTACACAAATAATATACCAGCAATGAAAGGCTCAAGCTACCACTCTGCTTTTCCTTCCTCTCTTTGTTAGTGGCTCTTTCCTTAATGTTCCTTTTGTTTTACTAAGTTTCTTTCCTGCAGCACGGAATGTCATCTTACAAAACGAGCAAACCTTTCAGATTCTGGGACTCTTCCTCGTGGCTGATTATCCAGTAGTCCTTGAGCCAGAAGAAAACTATGCTGGCATAAAAATACTACAGCCTCTAGCAAATCCCTATTACTTGCAGGCACAATGCTGGCAAATGTCCTTCTTTATGGTATGCAGGCAGGGACAGAGGTTCGATTGTTCCAGATTGATTGTTCCATATTGGTTTTCTTATCTTCCGACTCAACCTCACCACTGATGGAAAAGCATCCATCAGTCACTCTCCTTAATATGTGATGCATAGAATAGTGCTATCACTAGTTCTCCTTTCGCATCTTGGTTTACTGCTTTTCCAGAAGAGAGGGCTAAACCCAGGTTCAAAATCAGCCTAACAGCTGTGGAGATAGTTGTGCAGTGAAGTGGGAGAAAGAAAGGATTTTCTGCCTTGCATTACCATGTAGTCCTTCCAATACTATTATTGGTCAGTGTTTCCATCTAGGGGATTGATTCAGAGATTGGATGATCAGAGAGGCAGAGCCCAGTCTGAAAGATCTATTCTAGACATTACCTGCCATCTAAAGCAGGATGCTCTGGAAGATGGTGATAGGAACTGGAGTGAAGGAACATGTCCAGGCAAGAATAGCCAACTAATTCTGGGCTATTCAACCACCTAGGGCAGTGATGGTGAACCTTTTAGAGACCGAGTGCCCAAAACTTGGCCCTGACCCCGCTCTGCCCTCCACTCTGCCTTCCACCCCCCACTCTGCCCGCAAGGCCCTCCACAGCCCGCCGATCGCCCAGGCAGCCCAGTAGCACCAGGGCAGCCACACCCTCTGCCCGCGCCCTGCAACATCAACTGTGTGATGGGGTGCAACAGCGGAGTCTTGGCCCCACTGCCCAGCTATCATTCCTTGGCTGCACTGCTCCACATGGGCCACGGTCGGGGGCAACTCTCCTCTGGGGGGAGTGCTGGTGAGGAGGGAACTGCGGGGAGATGCAGGGCTGGGGCGACAGCGCACGTGCCCACAGAGAGGGCTCTGAGTGCCGGCTCTGGCACGCGTGCCATAGGTTTGCCACCACTGACCTAGGGGGCCACCTGATTGTATCACGTGGTTGGTAAAATATATCACATTGCTATGCGCAGTGGAAAACATTTGTCACCAGTAGAATTTAAGGTTGACTTAGGAATTGGCTAGGGATAAGATGAAGATATCATGAGGATCCTGCAAAACAAAAAGTGAAACTTGCTAAGATATATTTCTATTGCAGTTAGATGCAAATGAGGAATGATTCTTAATTTGCTAGTCATCCAACTTCTCAGTGATTCATTTTGCTCCGCAATGCCTCTCTGGTCAGGTTTCTTTGTCAGCAATCTTCTTTTGATTAGTCAAGAGTAAGAAGCTTTACTGGTCTATACTCATCCCTGTTGCAATGTTGGATTTTCTCTATAATGGATGTATACCCTTTTGCATTCTCAGAAGCTGATTCATTTGAACATCAGTATCTTACCACAAAGGAGCATGGATAATTAAGTGCAAGCTAAGCAGGAAGTCTCCTATACAGTATGTAAAAACAGCAGTGTAGAAGGAAGTACACTGGATTTGGTTTCCTGAAGTTTTGCTGTGCTGCCTCATCATGATTGGGGGATGTTCCTGGAAAGGATGAGTCAAGAATATAGTGGATCTATCCACATCCAGTATGCTGAATGCATATTGAAGAAAGCTGGACTGGAAGAAGATGGGCATAATTTAAAAACTGGAGGGAGAAAGATATAGCTGAAAATAATTTGCAAGCTCTAGTAATGAAAGTGAAAAAAATGGCACTAAGGTAAAATATAAAGATCAAACTCACGATAACAGGTACAGCCACCAGCCTTATAATTGAAATGAAAATACTGAAGTGATGGACAGGTTCTGCCTATTAGAATCAACTATCAATAATAAAGGAAACAATCATCAAGAAATATGTCACTTGGTAGAGGAGTCGTGAAGACCTTGGAAAAGAGATTCAAATGCTGTGTATGTGTCTGTACCTACAAACAGCATTGGCTTTCGCTATTACTGTCTATGGAAGTGAAAATTGGACTTTCAAGAAGCAGCACAGAAAGAGTATTGGCACTTTTGAAGTTTACTGCTGGAGAAGACTCCTGAGAATAACATAGATAGCCAACAAACCAACCCAGATTTCTCACTCAAGGCAGGAATGATCACACTCAACTTATCAAAATTTGGACACATTATGTGACAACCTAGCTCTCTGGAGAAGTCTGTAATGCTGGGAAAGGTGGAAGGAAAAAAGGATGAGCAGCAAGGTACAGTAAGTGGTGTTAATTCAAGTGGTGATGGAGGCACAGCTGGAAGACCTAAAGGTTGGGGACAGATTGACAAGGAAAAAGACATTGTCTCTTAAGGGTTGACACTAACTTGATGGCACACAAACTAGTTTAATAAACATGCAAATGAATTGTATTGGCTTATGTGATAGTGGTCTTCAAATATATTATATCATTTATAAGACAGAACAGGAGAAAGGACAAGAAATTCTTAAAATATAAGAAAGCCGATTTTAGTTGAGCATCAGAAAAAAAAATCCTAACAGGAAGAGTGGTTCAACAGTAGAACATATAGTCTTGGAAGGTATTTAAACAGAGGCTGGATGGTTGTCTATCGTAGATGGTGTAATAATTGATTCCTGCACTTAACAGGGAGTTGTACCAGATGATCTCCAAAGCCCCTTTCAACCCTTACATCCTATAATCTTAGGATCTTATGAAACGAATTTCTGCTTGAACAAGGCAAAGCAGCCAAAATAATATGAATCAAACTGAATAACAAAGATATGTGAATAATACAATATGTAATCATGTTGCATAAAAGCACTCATTCTCATCTCTCTTTAAATATTCCACAAATATTTTTGTACCCCATTTTTAAATTGCTTATGCTATTGCTTTTCTCCAACATATATATGGGTTTACCGCTCTTTTGAAAAAGTGCTAGATCAATTTTTTTAGACAATATAATCAGATTCTAGATTTATTTTCTTTGTCAGGATTTTAAGATAACTATTTTTAAGTCTGCATTATTTATTAATTACAGTAATGTTTAGTTTACTTTGCTTTCAGTTCATCTGCCAAACTAAGAGGCAATCTGACTCATCAATGCATGCTTGTATCACAGATTAATCGCCTTAGAAATTAACTGAAATGACTTATTAGAAATGAAAGCAAACATTTTGCCTGTAACAGCCTGAATGGTCTCCACCCTTTGTAGACAGTAATTGAGTTGAATGTGGGGTATGATAGCAAAATTAAAGAAAACTGGCACAACAAGTTTTAGGAATATTGCAAGGTGTGATAAAGGTTTCAAAAATGCCTGTAAGAAAAATAAGGAAAAAAATAGAAGGAAAAAAACGCTCTTTGTTTATAATATGTATAAATTTGTTTTAGCAATATATTGACATAGCTACAAAAATACGGCTGTTACGTATAAGCTGGGTTGACAAGATCAGAAATGAGGAGGTGATAAGCCTCCTGGGAAAGCCAAGGGAAATCATCAAAACAATTAAAAAACGAAAATTAGAATATTTCGGACATGTGATGCGACACCCAGAAAAATACGGCATACTCCATTTAATCCTCCAGGGAAAGACTGAAGGCAAACGAGGTCCAGTCAGAAGAAGAACATTGTGGTTTCAAAATCTAAGGGACTGGTTTGGACAAAACTCAGCAGCACTTTTTCGTGCGGCTGCTGATAAAAAGAGGATCGCCAACATCCGATAACGGATATGGCACAAAAAGAAGAAGCTACAAAAATAATTGGTGTATCTCTTCTAGGTAAGAAGATAACATTGTCACTAGAAATGATGTCTGTATCATTTCAGATAAATGACAGCCTGGAGTTATAATGAAATAGTACAAAAGACACACTGGTTAGTCTTTCTTTAAAATAAATTGTGCTATAAAATTACTGTATGTGCATAGCTTGGAGTTACAACACACTATAGATTGATTATATTACTACAATGTTATATTTTTCAATGATATTAGGGGCATTGGGTAAAATGCCCTCTAGTGGCCTCAACAACTTCCCCCACTAATCTCTCATTTCTCTTGATTTTTCTTTCTTCCTTGACACTTAATTTTGTGTTTGCACTGCAAAGTTAAGCTATGGACTTGTATACAGAAATTTTGCCCCAGAGGAATCACTACTAATTGCCTTTCCAGTATTACATTTATACAGTTCAGAAAATTGTTTATAAAATCAAATTTGCTCACAACATACAGGAGCAATAATCTCAGGTACTGGAGAATAAAGAGAACCAAAAATAAAGTGGGTAATTATACTCCTCCCTCCAGACTATTTTGGATAGAAAGAAAGAAGTAATAGTAAAATGAACAGAGTGAGCTTCGGTCTATCCTTGTCTATGATACATCAGAGATAAATAAAATACTATTGTATGAATTCATGAAGTCAAGTAATCTTAACCCATGGCATGAATTTCATTTGTTCCACCAAAAGTGTTTTATTCCCAGTCTGTTACATTGAATGAAGAACAAATTGCAGTAAATCAATTTACTTAAAATAGAATTTCACTTTCTACAATGGAGAAGAGGGGAAAATGCATAAATTCTTAAGTTTGAGATAAACATGATTTTATATGTAAGATAAGATACGCTTTATTGTCATTTTTATACTGTGGGCACAATGGCACATCAAAAATGAAATTTAGTTGCCCGCTCTCAAAAGTGAAACATACAGGACACACACCTAAACATACTATGAACAACGTATGTATAGACCCACACCCCTACATATACATAGCAAATAAATATTAAATACTGTCCATCTTGAATATATAACAGAAGGAAGAAGCTTGAGAGTTTGCAAGGTTAATGCTGTATGGAATGAAACTATGGTTGAATCTGGATGTTCTGCTATGGATACCACGAAGCCTCCTCCCAGAAGGTAACAAGCAAAACAGGTCGTGAAGAGGATGTGTAGTGTCCCAGATAATCTTACGGACCCTGCTCAAGCAGTGCTTCTGTGCTATGTCCTGGATGGGAGGGAGGGAACTGCCAATGATCTTTTCGGCCATTCTCACCAAATGCATTTTTCCAGAGTTGTGATACTAACCATGCATTCTTATTTTTTTTAAAGTAAAGTGAAGCATAAGAAGTATCTTATGGAAGAGAAAATCTTGGTTATCATTTCCCTAATAATGAATAGGATGCTATTCCAAAAATCAATAACAGAAACAGTGAAATTAAATATAAGGTATTAGAACTTTCCCAATTATGATTCAAGAGGACATTAAAGAATAATGAGGCAAAGCTTGAATAGCTTTATGCTTTTGCTATAATGAAACACAGACAACATGATGGACAAAATAACTACAAAACTGTGTTACATACATTTTAAAGATAAAAAATAATCAATAGATTCAAAGGAGGTATATTTATATCATTTCAGAATAAAGGGAATTCAAAGGAGCAGAAGGACATGGTAGACCATCTACAAATTCTACAACCAAATTCTACAGTCAAAATCCACAGTCAAAGTTGAAAGTGCACCAGAAAATTACATATAAAGGTCTGTACACAAATGCTAGAAGCATTCGAGCAAAAATAGGGGAATTGGAATGCTTGGTGAAGGAAAATAATATTGATATTATCGGCATAACAGAAACCTGGTGGACAGATGATAACCAATGGGACACAAGGATTCCAGGTTACAAATTGTATAGGATGGACAGGAGAGGGAGAAATGGTGGTGGCGTGGCCTTGTACATAAATGAGGAGTTAGAATCTCATGAACTCGAAATTCAAGAAAATTCAAACTCACCCACAGAAACATTGTGGATAAAAATCCCAGGACAGGAAACTAATCTGACGTTAGGGATCTGCTATCGCCCTCCCAACCAAACTCCAGAGGCAGATTGCTATTTGGAAAATGAATTTAAGGAGGCCTCAAAAAGAAATAGGGTAGTCATAATGGGGGACTTCAACTATCCCCAAATAGATTGGGTAAATTCTTGTTCTACACATGAAAGAGAGACAAGGTTCCTCGACATGTTAGCCGATTATTCCCTTGAGCAGATGGTCATGGAACCTACCAGGGGAAAGGGGATCCTGGACTTGGTTCTAACTAACGCACAGGATTTGGTTCATGATGTCCTTGTAACCGAGCCCATAGGAACCAGCGATCACAACACAATAACCTTCAACTTAACCATGGATAGCAAATTGTCAGTGAAAACTAACACAGAGACCTTAAACTTTCACAGAGGGAATTTTGACAAAATGAGGAAAATAGTAAAGAAGAAACTAAAAGGAACAGTAAAAAAAGTCAAATCCCTCCAAAATGCTTGGAAACTGTTTAAAAATACGTTACAGCAGGCTCAAATAAAATGCATTCCTAAAAGAAGAAAGAGGATTGGAAAGTCCAAGAGGATACCAGTATGGCTTACGAATGAGGTAAAGGAAGTTATTGGAAAGAAGAAAAACTCATTTAAGAAATGGAAGGCTCTTCCTACCGAGGAGAACAGGAGGGATCACAAACTCTGGCAGACCAAATGCAAGGCGATAGTCATGAAAGCCAAGAGAGACTTTGAGGAGCATATAGCCAAGAATATTAAAAATAATAACAAAACCTTTTTTAAGTACATCAGAAGCAGGAACCCAACCAGAAAATCAGTTGGGCCACTTGATAACAATGGTCAGAAGGGGATAATCAGAGAAGACAAGGAGATTGCTGAGAGGCTAAATGACTTCTTTGCCTCCGTTTTCACCGAGGAGGATAGAGAACATTTGCCTGCCACTGAATTAGTTTTCCCAGGGAGGGAAATAGAAGAATTAAACCTGATAGAGATAAACAAGGAAGATGTTCTTGCATGCCTTTCTAAACTAAACGTCAACAAATCGCCAGGTCCAGATGACATCCACCCTAGAATTCTCAAGGAACTCAAGTGTGAAATTGCTGAACTTCTAGCTAAAATATACAATCTTTCTCTAAGATCAGGCACTGTACCGGAGGATTGGAGGGAAGCAAATATAACCCCAATCTTCAAGAAAGGATCCAGAGGTGATCCAGGAAACTATAGACCAGTCAGTCTAACCTCAGTTCCAGGCAAACTGATGGAAACCATTATTAAAGATAAAATTACAGGGCACATAGAAAAACAGGCATTGCTGAAAGAAAATCAACATGGTTTCTGCAAAGGCAAATCATGTCTTACTAACTTGTTAGAATTCTTTGAGGGTGTAAATAAATACATAGATAAAGGGGCCCCAGTTGATATTATATATCTTGACTTTCAAAAGGCTTTTGACAAAGTCCCTCACCAAAGGCTCCTAAAAAAGCTCTCCAGCCACGGAATTAGAGGACAGGTCTTGTCCTGGATTGGTAACTGGCTAAATTGTAGGAAGCAAAGGGTGGCAATAAATGGACAATTCTCCGGATGGAAAGAAGTGAGAAGTGGTGTACCCCAAGGTTCAGTTTTGGGGCCTTTACTTTTTAATTTATTCATCAATGATCTGGATGTAGAAGTTAATAGTGAGGTAGCCAAGTTTGCTGATGACACTAAATTGTTCCGGGTTGTGAAAAGTGAAACTGATTGTCGGGAGCTCCAGAAGGATCTCTCGAAATTGTGTGAGTGGGCAACAAAGTGGCAAATGCATTTTAACCTAAACAAGTGCAAAGTTATGCACATCGGGGCAAAGAACCCCAATTATACTTACCAACTGATGGGGACCAAACTTTCTGAGACAACCCAAGAAAGGGATCTTGGGGTTTTGGTGGACAGCTCGATGAAGATGTCAACCCAATGCGCAGCAGCAGTAAAAAAAGCAAATTCCATGCTTGGCATGATTAGGAAGGGAATCGAAAATAAGTTAGCAAGTGTTGTATTGCCTCTGTACAAATCGATGGTGAGACCACACTTGGAGTACTGTGTACAGTTCTGGTCACCGCACCTCAAGAAGGATATAATGGAACTGGAAAAGGTGCAAAAAAGGGCAACAAGAATGATCAAGGAAATGGAGCGCCTCCCTTATGAAACCAGATTGCAACGCCTTGGTCTCTTCAGCCTTGAAAGACGGCGTTTAAGGGGTGACTTGATCGAAGTGTATAAAATCATGCATGGGATAGAAAAGGTGGATAGAGAAAAATTCTTTTCTCTATCACACAATACCAGGACAAGGGGGCACTCCCTAAAGCTCATAGCTAAGAAAGTGAGGACAAATAAAGGAAAATATTTCTTCACCCAGAGGGTCGTTGATTTATGGAATTCACTTCCAGCTTCAAGGCAGGGCTAGATAGATTCATGGATGCCAAGTGTATCGGTGGTTATTAAAACGGATGTCCATGTGCCGCCTCTATGTTGGTTGAGGCAGGCAGGATTCCCTTGAGTACCATTTGTTGGGGGTCAAGGGAAAGGGAGGGTTTTGCCTTCTCTTTCTGCTCAAGATCCCCATGTACATTTGGTGGGCCACTGTGTGACACAGAATGTTGGACTCGATGGGCTTTGGCCTGATTCAGCATGGCTCTTCTTATGTTCTTATGAGCCAAATTGGTAGTTTATCACAGATACTTGGAAGATGAGTTCCATTCCAGAGTATTATCCTGACTGGTTGGACATCCCTGAGTACCAGGTTGCCAAGAAACAACTAAATAAAGAAGTGTTGAGTTCAAGGAAATGAAGGTACTGAATAGCTGTCAAAAGTATTTTGAAGTTTAGTTACAAACACACTACTTGGAATGTAGAGTTTCCAAATTCTGCACAGTTGCTGCAGCGCACTTCCTTTATTTATGTTACACTGCAGAAAAGGCAGGAGAGTAAACTATAAAGTACACAGCAACCAGGTAGAAGCATCAGGATCCTTTTTTTCTAGCTGTCCTAATGCTCACGTCTGTCCAGTTTCTCTCAGAGCAACAGTGTAGAAAAAACAAAGTCTTGGGGTGGTAACAGGTATACAAAATACAAATTATAGATGAGTAAGAGGCATTCTCACTGAGCTGACTGCATTCATTCTCATCACAAACCAAACAAGTAATTATCTCTTGGATACACATATTGTGAAGATCATATGTACTGTACCTTTGTTTCCCAACCATTTTTTTTGGTTGTCTAAGCCGAATGTGATACCAGTATAAATATATTGTATAATTAGTGTGGGGATGCATCAAAAGTGATGCATGGCTGATATTTATTAATGTTGGGAAATGGCACTAATATACAGCTTAAGTCCTACAGGCAAGTTGCATAAGATTTAAACAGATTTAAAATGAATGTTTAACTAGGACAGAATTGCCACCAAGGAAAATTACAGTAATGTGATACACACTTTTTGCAATTTTATTTCAAGTAAAACACAATCATAATTCTCTGAAGAAAAGAATTTTATCTGCTGATATCATCTTGACCATTTACCATGTTCTGATCATGCAAATACAACACTCACAAACAGCTGACAACTTTACTTTTGAAATAGAACCATTCAATATCACACAATCAGCAATATGCAACAAATAGTTATGGATGCCAGTTCCAAGCTTTTAGAGGTTCTTGCAGTTCTATAGTACTTAATTGTGTGTAGTATATAAATCCAAATACAGCATATCTGCATGAATCTGTATTCATCTTGCATGGGAAATGACAGAAATCTGCTAGAATATTACTACTACTACTACTACTTCTTACTACTACTATTACTACCACCACCACATTATAACATTTGTGTTAGCTTCTCCTATAAAAAAGCCAGAGGCTTCACCAGCAGTGATGCCATTGAGAAATCAGAGTGCATATGTGTCTACTCTCACTCGAGCTGAAATGTCAGTTCCCTATAGAAACTCTTACAGATAAAAAGCATTTTTCTTGTTGGCATTTTCCAACGTTCCGTGATGCTAGAATCTGTATGTAGTAAGGAGTGTATGGAAAGTACCTTGGACTGTAATGACATAATTTCATTTGATTTACAGGTTTATTGTAAAAAGTTTAGAATCCAGAATGGAAGTCTCCACATTTGCCATAGAATCTTTTTTCAATTCGAGGATAGATTCATTTACCAGATAAGGAGCAAAAAGGTTTTCAGACTCTTACTTTTTATTTTTTAAAATGCTGTCTTTTCAATTATTCTCTTTAGAGAGAAATAGGAAAATAATTTGGTTTTAATGATTAACATCCGAGGCTGAAAGAAGAAATGATGATGATGATGATGATGTTGGAAGGGACCTTGGAGGTCTTCTAGACCAACCCTCTGCTCAGGCAGGAAACTCTATACCATTTCAGACAAATGGTTGTCCATTCTCTTCTTAAAAATTTCCAGTGTTGGAGCATTCACAACTTCTAGAGACAGGTTGTTCCACTGACTAATTGTTCTGTCAGGAAATTTCCCATTAGTTCTAGGTTGCTTCTCTCTTTGATTAGTTTCCATATGTTGTTTCTTGTCCTGCCTTCAGGCACTTTGGAGAATAGCTTGACTCCCTCCTCTTTGTGGCAACCCGAGATATTAGACGACTACTATCATGTCCCCCCTCATCCTTCTCTTCATTAAACTAGACATACCCAATTCCAGCAACTGTTCATTATGTTTTAGCCTCCAGTCCTGATCATCTTTGTTGCTTTTCTCTGTACTCTTTCTAGAGTCTCAACATTTTTTTTTACATCGTGGTGACCAAAACTGGATGCAGTAGTCCAAGTGTGGCCTTACCAAGGTGTTATAAAGTGGTATTAACGTGATAATATATTTTGAACATCCACACAGTACACTGCTTTTAGTGGAAAAAATATCAGCCCTGGGCTACCATTTTTTCTTTATTTCTCCTCTTCCTGAGCTTACAAAAACAACTACCAAGTTATGCCACAGTGACAAAGAGATGAAGCATCAAAGCAGTTCAGACAATAAACACATCCTTTTGGGGGAAAAAAAAGATCAACTACTGAGGCTGAGCCAGCACGAAGCTCCCTCACTCTACATGTTGCTTTCAGGTAGAGTTTAAGGCAGTGTTTCTCAACCTTGACAATTTTAAGGCATGTGGACTTCAACTCCCAGAATTCCACAGCCAGCATTGCTGGCTGTGGAATTCTGGGAGTTGAAGTCCACATGCCTTAAAATTGTCAAGGTTGAGAAACACTGGTAAGGGAAGCATTTAGGCCACCAGGTTTAAATCCCTGGTTCATTACAGAAACCCAAATGAAGACATAGCTAAAAGATGTTTGTCCAGCCTCTGCTTGAACACATCCAGTGCAGAGGAACTCAAAACAAGACTCCATCCAGAACCTCCTTTTAATAGTTTCCACTCTCAATTGGAAAAAATGAAAGGGAGATTAATAGGTTGAAACCATTTGTGAATCTTGAATTTGAAGACCATGTGATTCATGCCACCAATAAGCTACATGATCATTTGTACATAGGTGGAAAAAGATTCCCACTCTCCTGATCAGCTGTACATAGGATGGGTGGAATCTGCCCAATAAATCTTAATGTTTGAAATGCTGCAGTAAAGTGTATTTCCATACCCAGGAAAACTAGGGCTATCCTTAAAAGGGCTGGCAGGGCAGCTGAAACTAAAAATGGTAACTTTCCAGTAATGGAACTGAAGACTCTTAGAGTAGCATGGCACCTAGCCATATTCAAATACAGTATCTTGCAAATTTTGGTAGGAATGGCAATGCCTGCAGCGTAACTTGATATTAATCAGCTGAGAAGCAGCAGTGCTGCAGCTGAACTTAGCAAGACCTATGAGTATGTTGGTCATGCAGGGAATAAGGCATGTAGTCAATCTGCCTTGTCTAGAGTTTGATTATTTAGGGAGTCAACTATTGGGCAAGCGAATCAATTCCTGAAGCTGTTGCATCATATTCTTCCTCAGGATGTTCTGGAGTGTGGCAAATAGGAAAAAATTCTGTGACTCTTTGCTACTGACTCAAGTATTTCCTAGGTTCTTAGAAAAAGCTGCTCTCACTTGCCTTGGTGCACCTAAACATCCACTATTGTTCGAAGTGTGATTTCAATGGCATTGACTCTTCAGCCTGTCATAATCTACTGACCACAAGGGGGCAGTGGGTGTAAATAGTTAAGAATTTACTGTGTCCTCTTTGTCACTCTGCTTGCTCTTTGTCTAAGATATTGTTAATTTCATGTCACTTCCTTCTGCCTTTGTTCTCAGGCATGCATGCATGAAGTATAGGCACTGTGGCTCTTCTCCTGGGAGGCTTTACCTCTCTCAAGAAGGTATTTCCTTAAATAAATTCAATACTGTAGTTAGAAAATCTGCTTCACTAATTGGTGCTCAGATTCCATGTTTCAGGAGTTCTCATATGCAATTTCCAGCAACTGTACCATAAATTGACCATTAACCTTTTTGTAATGGAATAAAGGTAGATTAATTGAACATAAACTGATCTTGGTTGATTGGAGGGATGGGGTACAATATTAAGAGATAATTTGGATGAAAGTTACCTAGGCCATTTCAGATACATAAATTCAAGCAAATATTGCAAATTATCTGTGTACATTCACATACACACACACACATATACACAAATTGCCACCATTTCCAGAGAGACTGATTTAGAGAAAAAGTTGAAGGAAGAATCTTCAGGTCCATTCAATTTAGCTTAATGACTCCATGTCTGAAATCCAGAGCTCCAAGACAAAACATCTGTACATTGCTATTTTACTTGTTAACAAGGCAGTTCAGCTTTCTTAGAGGCAAAACAAACTTCCTAGATTTTCTAAGTGGGTAGTCTGTTGCAGAAGACAATCATTTTATTATTATTAAAATAAATACTCTTACGTTTCTATAAGTTTTTACTTTGATTGTATTAATCTATGATGTAATACTTCTAATCAGTGACCTGGAAACAGTTGTTTAATACTAATGCTTGCCATTAAATAATACACAACAGCACAACACTGTCCATCAGTAGCAAGAACTTTATGGCCTCCTTAGTATTTCACATAAACTTTTGGATCCAAGCTGGAACTGCATTCTCAGTTTTTCATTAAACCGAGCGTTATACAGCAGGCTGTGCCATTCTGGTGAATAGGCAGAAAACAAGCATTTAAATTTGCTCTCATCACATTAGTATAATTCACAAATTAAGCAAAGAAAATGTATTTTACTTTCAGCTTATGCTTGCCTTTCTTCTTTTAAAGAAAACACTTTGTCATTATTCCCCTAATTTCCAATGTTAGGCTATCATTGCCATTACCATTGTGGCCAAGTCACCTCATGAATGCACAAGGAAGGCACTCTGAGGCATAAAGGCAACTGGAGGTTTTGCAGAAGTAAAAAGGAAATTTAAAGAAGAAAAACTAGTGGAGAAAATTGTAAAAACCAGCACAAAACCATGGTTTCAATAAACATGGAACAATTATTGGAAAGGACCAATGGGATCTTTGGAAACTATTGGAAAGGGCCAACCCTAATCCTAACCTAAACTTTGTCTGGGTTCTCACAAATTATTTATTTTTTTAAGAAATGTTATCAGAAAAGAGAGGAAATAAATACAAGATAAAAAACCCTAATTAATACCATATTTATAACCTGAAGGAAATTTAAATATTCCAAATATATTTAGTTTTAATATCTCCTTTACTACATGGATCATAGAAATAGTTTTTCATTAAAACTGGTTATATAATCACAAATGAGTTGTGAATTGCCAATCACAGCCAAAATTTATTGCCAAGTATAAATAATACGGTGGGGTCTATTAAACACTTTTTTAAATGCAGCTATTTATAAAAAGCCAAAAAGGGTAACAAACTGGAACAAGCATGATGTGATAAAACTAATCTACAGAGAGCTATTTAATTATAGGTTACATAATTAAATTATGTTAAAACTAAGAATAAAAATTGCTAGGAACAGATGATACCGAGTATCAGGCCTATCTTGTAACATGAATCAACAAGGCCAATTTAAAGAAGCATATTCAAAGCCAAGAGACAAACTTGTGAGATGTTATACAGCAGGTTTTTTTAAGCACAGTTGGAACCTTAGATTTCCAAATCAAGTTCTCAATCAATATAGGGATTTAGAAGTAAATCATACAAGGCTTGGGCCAGAGAGAAAAATAGAGCAGAAGGCACCAAATATTTTACATCCTGATATGAATGTTAGATTGCAGATGGAAGCATATCTAACTGAAGGCAAAAGAATACTTTTGGTAGCCGATGCATTAGAATTTCAATATAATCAATATACCCTATGTAAAACGAATGAAAAAAGTGGAATCATGTTGAACAATGTATAAAAGTGTACAACATATTTTGTGGATGTTTGTATTGTTTTAATGCTTTTGTAAATTTTTAAATTGTTCTATAATTTTAGAATTGTAAGCCACCCAGTCATTTGGTTGGGTAGGGGGCTACACAAATTAAATAAATAATAAACAGCCAAATCATGAATTCAAAAACTTAATATTAAAGTTAGGAAATTTACTTGTGGATATAAGGACAGGCAATTTTTCCTGCTGGGTAGCATGTATCAGTCAATACAGTTGTATTTATTTGCAGCAATGTCTTGTGCTTGTCCATTTTCTGCTAAATGCACGGTTCATAATCAGCTATATCAGTGGTGGCAAACCTTTTAGAGACCGAGTGCCCAAACTGCAACCCAAAACCCACTTATGCATCGCTGGGTACCAGGTGGGCGTGGCCACTGAGTGGGCATGGCTAGGCTGTTGGCTCATGCTCGCTCGCTCAGTCTGCTCCGACTTGTGCTCGCTCTTTCGCTGTCTGCAGCAAATGCTGCTTCCGCCGAAAGTTGCTCCTTTTATATCCTCTTGCCTATTCCCAGATTGCGTTATGCGCAGAGAGCTGCGCATGCGCAGAGAGGAGGAGGGAACAGCTCGGCCCAGCAATGGCTTGCGTGCCACCAGAGACGGCTCCATGTGCCACCACGGAGCTATACTATCATGGTATCCATTTACCATAGCAGTCTACCAGAGTAATTATTTTATAAGTTTACCTGCCATGTTCTGGTAATTGCAGCAGGATAAAATTTCAAATACGCCACTGGCCAAAAGATGTTATTCTCCCCTGTGCTAAAACAATTTTTACTTTCTATACAAACTAATTACTTTGGTATGCAAAATATTTTTTCCTAAATATTTTTGCAATATAGAAACAATACCTCATTACCTAGTAAAAAAGAACTAATGAGTAACAAAAATATATTTTATTACCTTTGCTTTCAGGATGTGCTCTTCTGTGTGTCAAGAATTGTTTTTAAGATCCAATGGGTCTGTTGGCTTGAATTGAATAGAACTGCCATGCACATGCAGTGCATCTTTTGTTGATAAAGGAAATCAATTTGTGTGCTTTTCTGCGTGCACGTATGTGCATATAAATGTATTCTACAATCTTCCCATTTACTACTTTATTTTAGATTTACTTTACTTTAGATTTCCCTTTCTGTTCATTCTGTAACAGATTAGGTCAAATTCGTTTTCTTCAAATTAACAGGAAATTACAAAGGACAAATTCCAGACAGATTATAATTTAAATGAATGCCAATGTCAAAGCCAAGAGATAAATTGATGGTAAAATGATGAGAGTCCAGAGATTCATCACTTTGCTATTCTTTACTTTTACATGTCATATGCTATTAGTTTAGTTTGCAAATTATTTTCCAGAATTTGTCCTTATATATACAAGTCTGTTCTAAAAACATGACACAAGAAAACAAGTGATACATATTTCATCATTTTCTAAACTGAAGGATAAGGACCAGATGGATTACACCCCAAGGTTCTTAAGGAACTGGCAGATATGATCTCAGAACCACTGAACTATATTTTTCAAAGATCCTGGAGCACTGGGGAACTACCAGAGGACTGGAAAAAAGCTTCCACAAAGAAGAGGGAGTCAAGCTATTTTCCAAAGCGCCTGAAGGCAGGACAAGAAGCAACGGATGGAAACTAATCAAGGAGAGAAGCAACCTAGAACTAAGGAGAAACTTCCTGACAGTTAGCACAATTAACCAGTGGAACAACCTGCCTCCAGAAGCGGTGAATGCTCCAACACTGGAAGTTTTTAAGAAGAGACTGGACAGCCATTTGTCCGAAATGGTATAGGGTTTCCTGCCTGAGCAGGGGGTTGGACTAGATGACCTCCAAGATCCCTTCCAACTTTATTATTATTATTATAGAATGTGCTTCTTTATCTCAAAATATCTTCACATAGTGGAGACTTTATGAAAATCTTTCTAAACTTAACATAAAAACATTTATGCATGTGTACATTTACCAAGGAAGCTGCTTCTTGAATATTTCACCTTTTGTACGTTCAGAGCATCGTTCAGGTGGTAGCATTTTTACTGTCCTTATATTTTTTCCTCAAATAAGAAAAACCCCAAAGATTAAAATCAACAAACCATCTGCTTCATCATAATTGCTTCTTACATATTTTCTTGTAGTAGTTATATAATAGTTGTGTTAAATTCTAAGCATGTTTTTGATAATTTATTAGTACTTTTCATTTCATGTCAGTATATTAGAAACATGCAATTTGATTTGCAAGATGCAAATCAGTGCTACTGTGTTAAATTTCCTGATTTATCCTGCCACTGATATATATATAATCTACCAAGATACCTGCAATAATTAATTTAAATTGCAGATTTCAGTTCCTTGTAAGCTCTGACCTTTTCCCAGGAAAAACAGATCATTCCACTTAACTCCAATCTTCTCTGGAGGAGCCCGGTACATATTTCAACACCCATTTGTATGATTGGCAATTTGGGGTATTAGAACTACAAATAACTTCCTTTAATGATTTTTGTAATCTCTGTATCAGGTGAAGTAGACTTTAATATTGTACTACAAAACCTTTTAAAGTGGAGCTGGGATAGGAATATTCCACATCCAATACAGTATTATATCTCATATCATTGTAATTTGTATAATTTGAGAGGGTCCATAAAATATACTTTCCAATTACATAAAACAAGGCAGGCGTAATGAGAAAAAATAAAAGTGCAAGAATCTCGAAGCTACTTTGTCAATTGACTAATGAAATGAAAAGCTAGTGAAAATCAGATTATAGAAGAGGAATTTGGATATTTTTCTCATCTGGACCATGTAGAGCTAAATGAGATTGTTCAGTAAATATAGTATATATAGGATGAAGGATTATGTATCATTTTAAAAAATGCAAAAGGAAACTGCAATTTTAGCCAAAATTTAGGAGCTGCTTTTTCCCCAATAAGTTATAAAGGAAATATATGCCAGTTGCTCATTTCTAAAATAACCCTCATAAAAACATAGTGTTTCCCCCCCAAAAAAGTTCTTGCCATAAAGAACGATGCAATTTATTTCACTTTTTTTATTCTTGATTATTAACTCCATCTGATGTTTCATGTGGCCCGCAAAGCCATCCTGGAAAAAATTAGGAAACAGTCCCCTCTGCCTTGGCCCTAGCCCAGGCCAGCTGGGAGCCAATGTACAATTTTGTGGTGGTCATCTATGTTGAAACGCATTCAGTCTTAGCTCCACAAGGCTGTCTGGAAACAGCAAGGAACCGGCCCCTGCCGTGTTGGCCCCGCCCCATGGGTGCATGCTGGGGAGGTGTCACCCTTTGTGAGGAATGAAGAAATGCACCATTGCCTGGAAGTGGCCAGCAAATGGCCCTCGCCTACTTCACCTATCCATCTTGATGGGCTCTGGGGGAGGGGTTTTGGCAGGCAGCAGGGCGCTTTCCTCACAGTGCCAAGAGGCTGATCAGGGCAACGTGAATCCAAAAAGAAGCGCAAGGCCGCCCAGCTCCCAGACTGCCCGGTTTTGGCAGGCAGTGGAGCGCTCTCCTCGCAGCACCAAGAGCTGAGCCGGGTGGTGCGAATCGGATGAGAAGTGCAATGCTGCCTAGCCCCCAGTTGGCCCAGTTTCAGCAGGCAGCAAGGTGCAAAGCTGATGAGCTTTGCACTGCCTGGCTCAACCTCTCGGCGCTGTGAGGAGAGCGCCCAGCTGCCTGCCGAAACCCGGCAGGCTGGGGGCTGGGCGGCATTGCGCAGGTAATGTTGACTCTCACGCTGCTCATGGCATCCCCTCTCCCAGAGCCCACCAAGCCAGATATATGAAGTAGGTGAGGGCCATGTACTGGCTATTTCCAGGTGATGGTGCATTTCTTCATTCCTCACGAAGGGTGACACCTTTCCAGCTGTGTTTCTTGCCTGTTTTTCTTCCTCCTTCATCTCAAATATTTTCCCACCACTCTGTACTTAGGAAGGAAAGAAGGAAGGAAAGAAGGAAAGAAGGAGAGGGAGGGTCTGAGGGAACTCCTGCTTTAGTCCTGCCCTGCTGCCCTTTCACCATCCCCTTGCCCCCTCCTCCTGGCCTATCCTGGGGGTCTCCCATCCTATTGCCAAGGAAGCTTTGGATACAGAGCCTCCCTCTGACTTTGCCCTCGTACCCATCATGAGCAACCTGGCTAAGGAGAGCAAGCACAGCAGCAGCAGCCTTGAGGAGGAGATAAGTGCAGCTGGGCTCCCTCTTAGGGAAGTGGGGCTGGGCTTGGTGCCATGGGTGCTCGAGGGCCAGACTGGGTGTTTGACCTCTGCTGCCCAGGGCTCCAGGCAGCCCACACCACCATCCAGCCCCCCCTGCTTGGCCTTAGAGGAACAGAGAGGCTCCTCCAGTGGACCATGCCTTGGCACTTGCCCTGGTCCCATCCCCTTCTGCCAGAGACCCTCAGATCTGTCCCACTCCTGCCCAGGCCCCCTTGACACGAACGATGTAGAGCTGGCCATGCCCACCCAGTAGGCCACCCCCACTCCATCCACCCCCACCCAGTAGGCCACAGCCCCCCGGCCCCCCAAGGGCAACCACAATGCTGATGCAGCCCTCAATGAAATTGAGTTTGACACCCCTGTTCTATGAAGTATGTAGTTTCTTCTTTCATTAGAGATTAAGAAGTATTGAAGTACATTGCCTAAAATAAAATCAGCATTATAAAGAATGTTAATTTTAAATTTGATTCCAAGTAAATAAATTAGCATATTCATGTGATTTTCTTGACAAATATAATAAGCAGTTTGCCATTATTTTATTTTAGAAATTTTTTTGGCTCACTCTGGTCTACAGCCTTGGAATTTCAGTTCTTTATTAACTTCCCCATTAAATCAAACTGGGTAATATTTAATCATAATATTTAATATTTAATAAGAATGACTTTTAGGCAGAAATATAAAAGGAATGTTCAAATTGATCTCAAAACCTATGACAACTTTCCCAAACACCAGAACATCACAACATTGAAAAAAACCCCAAAACTTGCATTGCTCCATATTTGAAGCTTTATCTTCTACTCTCTAACTCCAGTTAAGTACTGTAGGTATCACCTAATGTCCGTGTAAGCTAAAATAGAATGTAGAAGATAGAATGGCCTAGAGAACATGTTATTGTATTAACCCAGGGTTAACAAAGGATTACCTTGAATTTTCAATTTTTTTGAAAATATATCTTTACAGATATATTTTTGATTAGGAAATGTCCTTTATTTTCATGCTGGTAAGATTCAAGATTAATTTTTCCATGCTGTAGTTTAAAACTAGCATTTATTGCAAGCTGCCTTCAGTTCTTAAGATTTAGGTTCCTACCAAGATTAATTATGGGAAATTGAATTTATATTTTTGATTTTAGCTGACTTTTCATTTGAAATATTTTAAAAATATTTTAAACTGGAAACTGGTGATTTCCTTAACTAGGCAAGAAAAACCAAATGCACAGGTATAATATAGGTGGTACCTCACTCAATAGTAGAAACTGTGAGAGGGATCTTGGAGTCCTAGTGGAAAATCACTTAAATATGAGCCAGCAGTGTGCTGCAGCTGCCAAAAAAGCCAACACAGTGCTAGGCTGCATTAATAGAGGGATAGAATCAAGATCACGTGAAGTGTTAATACCACTTTACAATGCCCTGGTAAGGCCACACTTGGAATACTGCATCCAATTTTGGTCACCACGATGTAAAAAAGATGTTGAAACTCTAGAAAGAGTACAGAGAAGAGCAACAAAGATGATTAGGGAACTGGAGGCTAAAACATACAAGGAACGGTTGCTGGAATTGGGTATGCCTAGTTTAATGAAGAGAAGGACGAGGGGTGAAATGATAACAGTGTTCCAGTATCTCAGGGGTTGCCACAAAGAAGAGGGAGTCAAGCTATTCTCCAAAGCACCTGAAGGTGAGACAAGAAGCAATGGATGGAAACTAATCAAGGAGAGAAGCAACCTAGAACTAAGGAGAAACTTCCTGACAGTTAGAACAATTAACCAGTGGAACAACCTGCCTCCAGAAGCTGTAAATGCTCCAACACTGGAAATCTTTAAGAAGAGATTGGACAGCCATTTGTCTGAAATGGTATAGGGTTTCCTGCCTGAGCAGGGGATTGAACTAAATGACCTCCAAGGTCCCTTCCAACATTATTATTATTAGATTGCCTATGAAGGAATTAAAAAGAACTCTTTGAAAATGATCTCAGCCATGAATTCATATTCTCAAATATATATTTAATTTGGCTAAAATTCTCACCAACTGCATGACTACAGGAGGAAATTATTTAAACAAGAGAGTAATTTAGACTTGTTCTGATTTGAATCCATACTTGCACTCTGTAGAGTTCTTCTCATACTGGATGTAGATGTTAAAATGGCAAGTTTTCCTTCTCTCTGCATCCCCCATCTCCAAAGAAAGCTGATGTGGATAGTGTCAGACCCACTATAACTGTATGAAAAGTGGTACCAGTTGCTTCAGATAAAGAAAGAAAAATGTGATCTTAATGGATTAATCTCTAAATTAACTTAGGTTTCAATTCAAAGAATTTCATGAAATGTAGACTTCAAACCCTCAGTCAAGACTAAAAGTACTTTTGAAATAACAATTTCTTTTGATTGAAAAAGGGTTTCGTTATTCCAGCTTGAATCTACTGAAAGGCAACTGTTAGCAACAGGATCCATTGCTTTCGTAAACAAAAACTCTATTGCATAGTAGAGGCTGTCTGGATACCACTTAATGTTACCTATGAGAAGTATACATTAAGTTGAAATTGTTCACTAATCATTAACCAGAGCAGATGGTTAATACCAATATAGTTTTCTTTAAACACTAAATGCTTTAATTTCATCCAGTTTATTAGCATTGTGGAATTAAGCTTTTTACCATAGGTTGCCCATATTTATTTAAGTTGGCCCATATGTTAAATGAACTTATGCTACTTTCTTCACCTAAATTTATGTGGTATCTGTTTGTAGAAATAATGCTCCTTTGGCAATCTATAGTTACCTAAGAACTGCTTGATATATAGGTGTCACCTAAAATGTTTCCTTGTACCATACATATTCCCATACTAATATTGGAATGGTGGGGTGTGCTTAGCATAAAGCAAAGACTGTGGGGAGACGTAATAGCTCTGTTCAAATACTTGATAGCTTGTCAGGTACGGTAGGAGAAAGGACAGAATTGTTGAGAGTTCTTCCAGAAGACAGCACAAAATGGGTTTATATTACAAGGTAGATTTTGATTGCACATCAAAAAGTATTTCTGAATAGTAAGAATTATTTGGTAATGGAAGAAATTGGTGCTTTCTCCTTTGCTGTAGATGTTGGGTCGTTGTCTGCTGGAGATGCTGTAGCAGTGTATTCTACACTGGCAATAGATGATCTCCAAGATCTCTTCCAGTTCTTTTACTCCATGAAGTATGTACAAACTTTGCTACCTCTAAAAGATTGGCAGGCAATAAACTAAAAGATTACTGTACCTAGTTTTGCAAACAGAAGTGCAGCCCTTACGCTGAAGAATTATTTTTATCTACCAAATAGATGAAAATATGAACACTCAAGTCATAAAAGTACAAATCTGTTACAACACATACATTTAAGTATGTCTTATTCACCCATCACAGATCTAGATGGGAATCTATTTTATCTATTGATGATCACATTCCATTTTATAAAAAATAGATTTGAGTGTTTAATAACTCCTTTGTCATATTTTTAGAAAATTATTTTCTAACAATTTAAATATGGAATATAATATTTAAATAATATGCTCTTTTTAACCCATGTAGTTTTTCTTTTCATATAAGCATGAGCTTAGAGTTTTGAATCAAATGCCTATTTTACTTTGTACAAGATAGGAAAATGAACAGTAAATAATGTGGGGTTCAAGATAGATTTAAAAAGATGGGAAGTAAACTAGATTTAGTTATCAATTCTAATATGTTTCTCTTCTAACAGGATTGTCTTTGACTCCTTTTTGTTTCACTAATCTTAATCACCAGCCAATCCTAATTTGGATTTAGTACACTTTTCTACAATTATTTGATAAATCATTCAAGGAAGGTCATCTAGGAGCAGAGAAATGTGGGAGGAAACACACTTCAATCTATTTTCCATGTATATGCTGTTTCAAACATAAAGAAAACTCCAAAGAAGAAAAAATCCATTGAGGCAGAGAAAAGTCGTGAGTGGATTGTAAACACTAAAGTGACTTTCATAGCTTTTCTGTTCTACTGTATGTCAAAAAGAGCTTTTAAAATTAAGGCAATATGCATTTATGAAGAAAAGCTAGTCATCCCAATATTTTCAGATCTATTCGTACCAGCTTAATTTGGGTAATTATAAAATAAATGTCTAAGTTAGTCTTAGTAAGGAAACAACTTATTTTTCTACAAAAATGATTTACTTTTAATATTTTAATAACTTGTCCATCTATATATTGTGTATAAAAACAAGCTTTACTACTAAAATAAATCCTAAGTATCCTAAAAACGTTATTACAGCTAACAAAAGAAAGAACTGGGTTTATACCAAAAGAAGCCATAATGAAGTTAACTACACTGAGGCCAGAGTATGGAAGGTTATGATCATAATATTAGACAACATTCCTAAACATGTTTGGAAATCTTGTAGGTTCAGTAAGATTTCCTTAAGCAGTTATAAAAAAAAATCAAATAATTGTTCTTAGTACAACTTTAATGTTAAAGATTGGACTTTCTCATTCTCTTCATCTGATGCAGTTTAGTTTTTTGAATTCTACAATGTATTTTTAATATTGAGACAATACTAACTTTAACCAAAGGTATCTTAAATTTAAGAACAGGAAATTACTAAAACACATACTTTTCAGCAGATAAACACTTATATTTGCTTTGAAATAAATCATTAACCTTTTAAGTAATTCATCTTCAGGATATTCAAGTGAAGATAAACAAAGCAGTAAGATAATCTCACAGAAGTACAACTAGCAGAGATAATCAGGCTGTCTCAGACAATTACGGTAGGTGGGAAAGACAGCACAATGTTGTTTGTAAAACAAAGAAGAATGTAGGTGAAAAGCATGCATCATTTATTTCTGACAATTTAAATCTTCAGTTTATGTATAATTATTTTTAAAATTTGAGAAATTAAATACTAATAATTTTCTGACAACTTAATTTATACTTAACCTTATACAAAATTACTATTTATTGAGCAACCTAATTTTAAATAATAATAATAACAATAGTAGTAGTAGTAGTAGTAGTAATAGTAATAAGGTCATCTAATCCAACACTCTGCTCAGACAGGAAACCCTATACCATTTCAGACAAATGGCTGTCCAGTCTCTTCTTAAAAACTTCCAGTGTTGGAGCATTCACCACTTCTGGAGGCAGGTTGTTCCACTGGTTAATTGTTCTAACTGTCAGGAAGTTTCTCCTTAGTTCTAGGTTGCTTCTCTCCTTGATTAGTTTCCATCCATTGCTTCTTGTCCTGCCTTCAGGCTCCCTGAAAAATAGCTTGACTCCCTCTTCTTTGTGGCAGCCTCTGAGATATTGGGATACTGCTATCACGTCCCCCCTCGTCCTTCTCTTCGTTAAACTAGACATACCCAATTCCAGCAGCCTTTCCTTATATGCTTTAGCCTCCAGTCCCCTAATCATCTTTGTTGCTCTTCTCTGTACTCTTTCTAGAGTCTCAACATCTTTTTTACATTGTGATGACTAAAACTGGATGCAGTATTCCAAGTGTGGCCTTACTAAGGCATTGTAAAGTGGTATTAACACTTCACGTGATCTTGATTCTATCCCTCTGTTAATGCAGCCTAGCACTGTGTTGGTCTTTCTGGCAGCTGCAGCACACTGCTGGCTCATATTTAAGTGATTGTCCCCTAGGACTCCGAGGTCCCTCTCACAGTTACTACTATTGAGCAAAGCACCCCCTATACTATACCTGTACATTTGGGTTTTCTTGGCTAAATGTAGACTCTTACTTTTTTCACCATTGAATTTCATTTTGTTAGATAGCGCCCAGTGTTCAAGTCTGTCCAGATCCTCCTGTATCCTAAGCCTGTCTTCTGGAGTGTTGGCTATTCCTGCCAGCTTGGTGTCGTCTGCAAATTTGAAGATTCCCCCATCTATCCCCTCGTCCAAATCGTTTATGAAGATGTTGAAGAGCACTGGGCCCAGATAATAGTTCTCTATAGTGTTAAATATCATTCTACTCAAGATGAGTTCAGCCTCCATGATGCTTCTTGACTATCCTCTTTTCAGTATCTTATTTGTCTATAATATGGAAAAATTATATTAACTATATAACTGCTGCTACTCTAATTTCTCCCTGGGAGCATATTACAGACATGTGTAAGACTTATTGTACATCTATAAGGAGCTGTGGGTACTTTCTAACATTTTCTTTTTGTTAGTTAATTGTACTAAATCACCTTACCCAGCCCCAAAACAAATATTACTCATTTGCTTCTGATTTTTAATCCAGATTTGTTTCTAAGATTAGAAAATATTGGAAAGTTTACTTGATTTTTCAAGCTCAAGCAAAAAACGAGTTAAGTTTTACCTTTCAGAGCTTGTTGTCTTATCTTTTTTAAATGATTGACAAACTTAACTGTAGATTTTCAGTCTAATGGTATACTTGAAGTACATATGCATGCATTCCATTAAAAATTATTTTCTGCCTCCATGCTATCATGCCATTTGTCTGAAATGGTATAGGGTTTCCTGCCTGAGCAGGACTAGATGACCTCCAAGGTCCCTTCCAACTTTATTATTATTATTATTATAAGCTTGAAGGAAGATAAAATATATTGGCAATGACCTGGTATACCTTATATCAGCCAACTTTACTGATATAAGAAATAGTCTGTCCAGTACTGTAAACCTATATGCTGCTTTTTTCAGTGTACCAATGGATTTCTTGTATAATGCAAACCCAGTATCAATAGTATGTCTCTTTATTACATCTTTTTAGCAATGTATGTACTAATAACTAAATGAAAAGCTAACAGGTTTATCAAAATACCTGCTGTTAGAATGCTTATCTTAAAATAATTTGCCAGCGATAGACATGGATCATTATTCATCATATCTGAAAAAGACAAAAAAATAGGCATACAGTATTTCAGTTTAATTTTTTAAGCCTGTATCATCTAAAAGGCTAACTGGAGAGAAAATGGGAAGATAATATTGAATAAACAAACAGCCTTTATAAATGATTTCTTAGAAAAAAAACTTGGTTATTTCTATTGCACTAATAAGAAATTCCAATGCAGTATGACTAGTAAGTTTATATTGGGCATCATTGCAACCTCATTGTATACTTGACAAACTACTAATATACAGAAAGTATTTAAAACAGCATTTAAAACAACATTTTATACTGTACAGATAAGAATTCTTTAAAGGCCAAACAGATTTTCATACTTAGTTTTTATTTAACAAAATGTATCAGCTATGGATCTCTTACACTCTCCCTGGTACAAGAACACTAAAAAGGCAGAAACTGAATAGGAAATATATTACTTTATTTATTAATGTATTTATGATGAATACCTATTTTACTACTCCAATTCCTAGGCTGCCTACTCCACAATGATGCTGGGTGGCTGAAAATTTAAAAATGTAAAAGAAAACAACATATATAGGTACACCTCAAGTTACAATCACAATTGAGACCAGAATTTTGGTTGCTAAGTAAGGTGCTTGTTAAGGGAGTTACACCCAATTTTACAACCTTTTTTTGCCATGGTTAAGGGAATCACTGCAGTTAAGTAAATCATGTGATGGTTAAGCAAATTGGCTTTGCTTGTCAGAAGCCAGCTGGGAAGGTCACAAATAACAATCACATGCCTCCAGGATGCTGCAACCATCATAAATACATGCTGGTTGCCAAGTCCAAATTTTGATCACATGATTATGGAGATGCTGTGATAGTGTAAGTCACTTTGAGTGCTGTTACAACTTTGAACAGTCACTAACTGTGAGTCAAGGACTACTGTATCAAAGAAAAAGAATGCAGCTGACGAGAAAACCAAAAGGCAAAAATGGATCAATGACCATCCTAGCCCAAAGCCTTAGAGAAATCTTCAGAAATTAAAAAAAAAATAACAGCAGTACCTATCTATGATGTAGTTAGAGTAACTGTTGTCTATCAAACACTTAAAGATTAAGCTTTGACTGAAATTTATTTATAAGATCCATAAAGTACAACATCAAATATGAATACATCAACATTTGTCAATAATGACCTGGTATTTTATATCACCCTGGTATATTTTATATTAGTCAATCTCTATACAAAAGAAGAAAACACAGATCCAATTATTAGAATTAATTGTACACCAAATAGAGTGACTTTTTTTATTTGGTCATTTCAAAGCAAGCTTTCCTCATTTTTCCTTCTTCTGAACTAGTACTGGGGCATAAACAAACTGTTAAGTCTATAAATCTCATGAGGGAGTTGTTGATCTTTGGTGTACCATACGGTGCAGTGTTTTGATGATTTTATTGTATAGACCCAGAAGAAAATAAACCACCACACTTTATCTTTTTCCACATCTGAACGTCTAAATATTTTTGCTTATTCTCAATCACTTTTTTTTTAAAAAAAAAATCCTTTTCCTTCCTTGCATAACCTAACAAGTTAAAGTACTATCAAGAAAAGCCTGACTTTTAGAGCCATGAAGGTTTGATGGCCCTTGGCCACATTCTAGAAGTGATTTTGCCCTTTTCTTCCTTTCAATATTCTATACCAGCCCAAAAGACATGAAATTTCCAGTGCTCTATCTATCCAAACACTATCCAGAGTCAATCAGGGGCAGCCAGATGCTGCCACTCACTGAGATTATAAAATTCTCTCACAGAAATGTACACCCTCTAATGAGCATTATAACAAGTTCTGCTAGTCTTTGTGCACGACAAATTTCTTTGGGCTGACTCGCCTACCTCCTTTGGAAACGCCACGCCACAAGCGAATCGGGCTTCGTGAAGCTTCCCTTCACATTTCAGGCCCAATCTCAGATACTTCTACGGCCCCATCCGTTCCCCAGAAGCCTCCCCTTTTTTCGAGATGAGGCTTCTAACTGTTGGGGGAACAAGGCAAACACACAAGAACCACCAGAAACCGCCACCTCTACGAAGCTCAAACCCCTCGAAATCCACAGAACGAAAAGCGAGTTCCTCCAACTAATAGCGTCCATGCCTGGGAGGAACGTCCTCGTCATTCGAGTTTCCGTGCCCAAGAAATAAAAAGACTGGAAAGCGGCTGGAAAATGCCCGCAGTCTCCCTCAGCACGGCTGGTCATTCGCTTGACCTCCCGTTTCCGCTCAGGTGCAGCGCCGCAGACTAACGGACGGCGGCCGGACGCCGAGCCGCGCGCTGGGGACAGCGCGGCTACCCTTATTTCCTTGGCACGCGGACAAGAGGTTTTCGCCTAGGGCGGGTTCCGCCTTCCCGGCCGCGACTTTCTCCCGGGCCGTGGGGAGAGGCGAATAGTACCCGACGGCGTAAGAGTAACGCGCTGGGCCCGCCCAACGCCTTCCTTTCCGTGAACGGTGCCACAAGAGGAAGCCCCGGAGACCCGCCCCCTCCGCCCACCAAGGACAGCGCGCGGGAGGCGGCGTCCCCCTGGGAAGGTAGTCTTGGGCGAGGTCGCGCGCCCCTGGCGTGTCTCCTTTTCCCTCCCTATCAACTCGGTACGTGCTTTAGAGAGCCACGTTCGGAACCCCGCCCCCTCGCCCATTTGGGATCGGCCGAACACAGGCCTCCGGCTCCGAGCTCCACCCTACCATGTTTGAACACAGCCGCCGCCAGCCCGTCACGGCTGACGCGGCGAGCACACGGCCGCAGGGCGCGTTCTATTTATGTTTGTGGCCGCTAATTTTTGCATATGCCCTCCCTTGCTCCTCCCCTCCTTTTGTGGCCCAAGCGGAAGGGTCCCTCCCCTTTTGCCCGTATATAGCTCTGGTAGGCGGGACCTGCCGCTCCGGCAGTCTCTCGCTGCCTTCCTAGTGCCGTTTATAGAGTAAAACCACTTCCGCTGTCTGCGTAGAAGCGGCGCGATCATGGCGGAGCGCGGACAGCTCCCTATCCCCGCCAAGCGCCTTTGCTGCAGACCTGGGTATGGTGCTGGTTGCAGGCCGGGGCAACGGGCGGGCGGCGGCGGCGGCGGCGGCGGCGGCGGCGGCGTGGATGTCGGCCTCGGCGGCGGCGGGGCACTTTGCGTCGCGGGACCCTCGTCGGCCGCCGCTGCCGCTTCCTCCGCCGCCGCCGCTTTCCCCTCTGCCCTCGCCGCGGCTTATGCCGCGTTCGGAGTGCTTCCATTGGGCAAGACGCAGAGCCCGGAGTCCCTGCTAGACATCGCGGCGCGGCGGGTAGCGGAGAAGTGGCCCTTCCAACGGGTGGAGGAACGGTTCGAGCGCATCCCGGAGCCCGTGCAGCGCCGCATCGTGTACTGGTCCTTCCCCCGCAGCGAGAGAGAGATCTGCATGTATTCTTCCTTCAACACCGGCGCCGCCGCCGAGGATTCCTCCGCCAGCAGCGTGTCAGCCGCTTCCTCGGGCGGGGGAGCCGCCTCCGTGGCTTCCACGGGTACCGCCGGCGGTGGCGCCTCTCTCGCCAGCGCCGTCTCCAACAACAGCGGCGGAAGCGGGGGGACCAACAACGCCGCGCCCGGTGTCGGCGGCGGCGGGACAGATCCCGCTGCCGACGAGAACCGCCTGCCCTTCCGCAGGGGCATTGCTTTGCTCGACGGCGGCTGCGTCGACAACGTTCTGCAAGTCGGTGAGTCATTCGGGCTTCGGTGGGTGGAAGCGGCGGCGGGAGGCTGATGCCATCGTTTCGCTCCCCCCGCCCCGCTTTGCTTCCCGTCCCACGGCCTTTGCTTCGGGTCACGGTGTCGTCGGAGTCCTCCCTCCCGCACGCATTCTTCAAGCTGACACTCTTGCCTCATTCACCTGTACGCTCGGGCGCCCTCCTCTTGCTGCAGCTGCCCGAAACACCCCCGCCCCGAACCTCTTTCTCTCTTAAGTTTTCTTTATTCTCATTCCCTCCGTCAGTTCCCTAAGAATGCAGACTGCCCGGGCACCTTCCTTCTCCCCACACCCCCCTCCCCCTCCCGGTAGCTTCTCCTCCTTTAAATCTCCTGTCTTGAGGCTCCTCCACCTAATTCCAATTTGTCTCTTTGCACTCAGTCAAGCAACCGCCCTCATATTTCTTGGGATTCCTTTATATATTTGTTAAAAAGACATTACTGATCCTACCGGTAGAACATTTTAATCCTATACCAGTAGCTTATTTTTGCTGTCCCAGCACCTTCCAGAACCTCACATTTCCCATCTTTTATTCTATACAAAATCACCATGCATAACTCTTACTTTTATTTTTCTCTTTATTCTCCTCATTTTCCTCTCCCAAATATCCAGGAGTATGAATGGCAATGAATCAGCAAGAGAATCCTCTGGGAAGCTTCGCAGGGGTGGGGGATGGAGGAAGGGAGAGAGGGAAGAGTATCTTTGGGATTTGCCAAGAGAGACTGTGAGCCTTTAAACAAAGACATTTCTAGGACAGCAGCACTTGAGAAGGAAATAACATCTAGTCTTGGTTTGGCACACAGTCCTAGAGTGCTTTTGTGTCCAGCCTGCATCTCCAGGTTTTTGTTATCGATGGCAGTGAGGGTAGGTCATTGGGTCATAAAGCTGTCAGATTGCTGATGAAACAAGGAAGGTCTGTCTCAGATGCGATGCAGGGGCGGGGAAAATGGGCTGCCAAGGAGGAACTGTTGTGCAGGAACGCAAAGCCTGCCTCAAGTGCTGCCAAATAGATCGAGGATGTAGTTGGTTTCTTTATCTTTCATTCTACCTTGCTGCAGAGCAGGGGAGACTCTGCTGATTTCTTCCTGAACTAATATTGTACTTTCTCAGCAGTGCTTGGGCTGTTCTTCCCATTCCTCTTTAACTCTTGCTTTCTTTTAGTCAGGGAGCTTTGGAGGTGGATTTCCATCCTATTTCTGTCCTTCAAGGAGGTGAAGGTGGGGAGTGGTTACTTCTTCCAGTTAAGGGGGAGCTAAGAGTCTGTAGGATGACTTCCCTTTCTCTTATGTTCGGATTGGAAGGTTTGCCTCTGCTTGAAGGACAAAATGGATAGATGGTTCCCTTTTTAAAACTTCCTGCTCAGGGCGAGGCGAGGCTCTCTGTGGTGCTTAGCCTTTTTTGTTGATTTTTCAAGAGAGTTATATTTTGGCAGTACATCTATGATGGCTTTTTGGAAATTCCCCCTTGAAGAAGCTAGCATTCTTCATTTTCATGTTTGTGTCCTTTTCAGAGAGATTTTTTTTTCTCCATGAAAAGGAGAAGCCAAACAAAAGAGCTTCTTTCATTGCTTTTGACTGTCTGCAAAATAGCAAGGAGCTGACAATGGGGAAGGCAATCTGGAGATGTTAAAGCTGCACAACTCTATTTGTCCTCTGTGCAGATTTGCTCAGCTTCCTCTCTTGGAAATGTAAATGCAGTCTATGAGTTTTGTGGGTTTATTCTCCCCCACTTTCTAACCCTCCACTACGTAAATCTGTGTTTTCTTGGTATTTAAAAATGTGGCTATTTCAGTTAAAATTGCCATCTGTGTTACTATGGGATTTATATCTGTATCCAAGCTAAAAGGTTAAGGCCAGCCTGAGTCAAAATGGAATTGTTGAATTGTGAGGCAGACCACATTCTCCCCATGTTGCCTTTCTGCTTTTACTGCAAATGGTTTAGCTTTGGGCACTCCTCTAAGTTCTAATTAACATTCCTCAAGACTTCTGTATCTATCCCTCTAGCAGAAGTCAGAG
This sequence comes from Bothrops alternatus, assembly GCA_034064705.1. Lineage (NCBI taxonomy): Eukaryota > Metazoa > Chordata > Lepidosauria > Squamata > Viperidae > Bothrops > Bothrops alternatus. The sequence continues at coordinate 16,407,844 of JARGCV010000016.1, read as the reverse complement.
GCACCTCTCCATTTGTGGTGCCACCACTAGAACAGAGCCTCTTCTGGTTTGGCTGGTCTTGCTGAGAGCTCCCCCCCTTCCCCCCCTTGACTCTACTTGTAAAGGATGAGAAATGACAGTAGTGTATGTAGTGAGGGTTTCTTGGCTGATTACATTTAAGCTTGGAATTCACTGTGAAAATAAAGCCAAGAGGTGATAAATAAAAGATGCAATCTTCTCTGAGAGACAGACACCCAGCATGGGCTTAGCTTTGCTTGCTTTCAGCATTTAGAAGAGGCCTCATTAAGAAATTGTGAAAAGAGGAGGGGGAACCCTTGTGAAACATCAACAGGAGAAGAGAAGGGGTCTTGAATGATGTTGTCAAAAGGCCAATGAAAGGCCATATGCGTTAATACAACTTGTGTCCACTGCTGCTTTTGGAACAATTAAACATCTAGTAAATACTTCATGCTAAAAATGTACTTTCATTTCTTCCTTACATGATCTGTTTGGAAAACCTCCAGGTTAGTAATGTATGGAAACTTTGCCTTTTACAGCATTATTTAAAATGTGATTTTATATGGGTGTGGTGAGAAAAAATATAACAAATCCGGAGGTTTCCCAAATCATGTATATGCATTACTGTATTTGCATGCTATTCATTCCCAAGGGCTCTGAGAACTAACAGGAACAGCATACAGTAATAATTTCCTGCAGTAAATGCTGGGCTTAGTAGGATTGATAAAAAAAAACTTTTATATAAGACAAGCAGAGTAAATGAAAAAGATTAGCAGACTCTTGTAAACGGTCCTTTTCCTTAAGATGCTGAATTCTATTATCATTTTAGATGTTATCTTTTAAATTGGTTTAAATATTCTTGTTTAGATTTATGGGAAGCTGCCTTTGAAGCTGCTTTAACACAGCCCTTTGATTAAGAAAATGTATAAAAAAAATTCTCCTATCATGTTGTTCAAATGTATTGTGTACGGTGTATGACCAATCTACCCGGGTCAACTATTGGAATAGTCACCTGTTCAAATATTGTGCTGCAGATTGGCATAATTTCTATGTAAACATTTTTAATGCTGGTTAATATATCTTCAGTGTTAACAGTAGTGGCTAATATTTTGTGTTAGTCATTCAGTTTTGTTATCTGAAATTTAACAAAAACGCAATATAGGAAGTTCAGATTGTTGCCTCTTCCAACTTAGTATTGTCAGCACAGCCTAGACTCTTTCTACAACCTGCCTGCAAATTCTAAGTATTAAACCTGGAACTTTTCTTATGCCAGATAGGAACTCTGTCACTGAACTAAGGCCCTTTCCCTAATCAAAATAAATATTGTTTTGAATTTTGTTAAATGAGAGTTTATATGACACCTCTGCTTTGAAAAACATTAATATATAGTCCTATAGTCAATCTTATTGCTAAAAACCTACATCATAAATAAGCACATGGAGCATGTTTTAAAATGTTTTAATAGGCTAGAATTATGTCTCATATGGAATATCCCATGCTTCCATATTATTGTTGTCTAAAGTTCCATAGCTAGAATTTTTAAAATAAAAGATATGTTTGTCAAACTGTGGTCAAGGTTATTTGCAGATTTGTTCTATACAGAAAGAAGTCTAACTATTGCTATATATATATATATATATATATATATATATATATATATATATATATATATATATATATATATATATATATATATATACACACACACACACACACACACACACACACACACACACACACACACACACACACGTACGTTCTTAGTTCTTTAGTTCCTTGAATCTAGTGCATAGAGATCATATTACCACTATTACTAAATACTTCTATTGTATAGCCATAGTTGCATATTATATATTTGCGTAAAATCAATGTATGGGAATTATTTTTTTAACTATAGTGTTAATGTTTAGAAATGAAAGAAATGGGAACATAATACATATGGTATGTTTATTGGAAATCTATATATTTTTATTATTTTTAATAAGAGATTAAATTGGCTTTGTCACTGGCTGGATTTGATCTGCAAAACAATTTAGCAACCACAGATTTTGCTATTTTTAAGAGAGCAAGATTTGCACTCTAATTTGCAAGGCTACTAAGAACAAACATTTTCTTATGTTTATAGTAGGTAAGCAATTGCATGACATTCTTTGTAATGAGAAGTCTTACAGTCACATTAAAAAAAACCTTAAAAAAAGATATAGTTCTTTTTGAAGCTGAATCCTTTGTCTACAGATACACTTTTCTCTTTGCTGGTGTTTTCAGTAAATAAAAATAATTGAAAGTTATTAATGAAGTAACCTGGACATAAAAGCCTTAACTACATTGATGGAATTTGGAGCATCTAAACGTCCAATTTTGGATTCTAAAGTTTGGTAGTTCTAATAATGTACTATATATTTATTAGGAATTTTCTTTCAATTGTGTCTATAGCTTGGTTTGTTTAAGCAGATAATTTAGTTTTCTAATTGCTCTTTCAGATTTCAGCATCTGTCTTTGCTAGTTGGCATGATATATTTGAGATGAATAACTCATGCAAGCAGAGCTGTAGATTGATATGTGATAATTCCAGTTGTAGTTTCATTTGTACACATGTGTAAATAATTGCTTCATAGCTGCTGCTATGAAATTTAAAGGAACTTTGTATATTTTGGAGAAAAATAATTGTAACAAGGAAGTGTGGATAAAACTATAGCTTGAGCAAGTTCTATTGCAGATTTTCTCCTGCTTCTTCTCATTCATGAAGACTTCTTATTCTCCAAGAGGTTCTTTGCATAAGATTCCAATATCCCTAAAGTCAAGACTAATAAACAGTTTGTTTTCTAAAATATTGGCATGGTTAATCTTCCTGTTATGACTTTAGGCCTGAGAAAGGTGGAACAACCTGCCTCCAGAAGCTGTGAATGCTCCAACACTGGAGGTTTTTAAGAAGAGACTGGACAGCCATTTGTCTGAAATGGTATAGGATTTCCTGCCTGAGCAGAGAGTTGGACTAGATGACCTGCAAGGTCCCTTCCAACTTTATTATTATTATTATTATTATTATTTTATTTTTTTTTCAGTCAGAGCATATTTACATAATTATTACATAGTTAACTTTGAAAATCAGTTTATAGTTATTTTTTATGAGCCAATACTTCTGTCCATTAATATGTTTCTAAAGGTTACCTTTTTAAATGTAATCTATCTTTGAAACTTCTATATACAGAAATTTGAAGGTTGTTTTTTTTTAGCAGTGCCTGTTTTCTATCCAGTTCCAGTTCATATAAAAATATATATAAAAAATGTGTTGGGATATTAGAAGTCAAATGGCTTTTGAAATGAAAGATTTATTTGATTATTACCTCATTTCTAGGGAAAATTTTAAATCTGCATACTTGATGACTCTGTGTTAAGTTTTGCACATTTTGGCACTAACTACGATGTGCATAACCCACACCCCTAAGCATGTGTGAAGTCAGTAGTAAAACAAAAATAGCTAAAACATTTTATATTGCACAACTTAAAATACTTCTAGAGGGTAAGCAGGTTAGAATTTCACCTAGTTAATCCAGTTTTGATGCCAAGAAAGCCTATCGGGTGTTCAGGTAGTACAACACCTGTACATTGTGTATACCTATAAGTACAAAAGTGGGTGTATTTATTTGATTTTTTTTCATCAAAGCCATCTGATAAATTGTACTTAGGCATTCCAAAGCCAGCTGAATTTTAGTACGATATTACTAAATGCAGATGGCATATAAATAATCAGATTGTCTTCTCTAGTTGCTATATTTTAATATCTAGTTGCTATACTTTAATATCACAGTTTTTGAAACAAAAGACAATACAAAGACTGGCTGGAGGATATGGTTCTGATTCACACAGCTGATAAGCTATAATGCAGCATATCTGATTTTATCTTAATCTCTTCTGTGAACATAATCACTATAGTGTGTGAAGTATGATTTACATGTTTTTCTGTAGAAAAAAACTATAAGTTTTTAAAATCTTTGTCAGAATTTTATATCCCTATTGAAATACTTTTCCAGTCTCATCTGTAGGGTTTTTTTTTTTAAAGATGAGCCCAATAGCACTTTATTGCTTTATAACAATCCATTTACTGTGTCTCCAATTCCTGCCTGTTAAGGTTCCTAACTAACTGCCTGTTAAGGTTCCTAACTCCCAACTCCTCCTGTTAAGGTCCCTAACTAAATCGAGCCTTTAAAAAAAAGCAAAACCCAAGAATTTCATGCTGAAACAGCTATAGTATAAATGAAGAACATGACTTTTTAAATCTGTAAATGGAAACTGAAACAATCTGCAACACTAAATCTGTAAAAGGAAACATATATATTTAAAAAAGACCTTGTTGCAAGTGTGTGGCAGTCTTTGAAATAGCTGAAAATTGTGTTTGGGCAGTAGCTGAAGACGTCTGACATTAATTGGAACAATGCTGTAGAACTTGTCAGTAAATTTAAATTCTCCCTTCTGGACTTAGCTGATCGGATATGCTGGAAGCTCATTTAAAAAATTAATGTGTTGGAAATCTAGGTGATTTGCCTCTTGTCTTGTTTTAGCAGCTTGTCTGTCTTTATAAGTTCCTCTTTTATTGTTAATTAATGTCAGATCTATTGATGATAATGAAGAAATTAATGGAAGACTCAGCGTAAAAGGAAGGTCAGGTTGAAGGGAGGAGAATCATTAGGCATAAATTCCAGGGGTTCTCTTATTCCATGAAGTCCGAAACTAGGAAATGTTTGGATTTTTAGGCATAAGGTCCTTGATAAATTTAATATAAGCTGGTAATTTTTGGCCCTATTTAAATAAGCCCTTTAAACCTGGCTCTATACCATGCCCTGTATGAGACTGGACGATTTATTTATTCGTCAACTTTATTTTTATTTGCAGCCTATCTCACCATGGGGCTACTCTAGGTGGCTTACAATAATAAAAAGGAAGAAAAGGAATGGAGTGCAAACAGAAGAGAAGTAAAAAAATAATAGAACAATAAAATTAACAAGGATAAAGGAACACAATGAGAATAATGCAACAGTATGATAACCAGAAAGATGGGTGGGTGGAGAGAAGAGAGCAAGGGGTGGGGGAGGTGGAGTTTGCCACCAGTCTAGCGGCCACCTCCAGTGCGGAAGTCCCCCATTTGATCTCCTGGCCAACTGGCAGAGCCAAGTCTTTAGTCTCTTGTGGAAAAATAGGATGATGGGACCCTTGTGAGGTATTTTGATCTTATGAATGATCCTTGCCTTTTTTTCCCCCTGGACTTTTGAGTGATGTGGTTTCTTTATTTTTAATCTTCTGTTTTAATTGCTATATTTTGTAAGATGCCCAGAGCCATGACAGATTGGGGCAGCCAGTAAGTTATTTAAAGAAATAAATTCTGTAATAAATATATTATTAAAATCTTAAATATTTCAGTAACAGAGCATGTTAATAAACTTTCATGTGTGGGCAGTTAGACAGTGCTGGATTTGAGACCAGGGATTGGTGAGGTACCAGCTGGGTAGAGCACTCAGATTCTCCTACAGTAGGTCCAGATTGCTCACGGGTGCTGAGCAGGACCAGCTGTCTATGCCTCCACTGGCTGTTTCCTTTACAGCCATAGCCCCAAGGTAAGATCCAAGGTTAAAGTCCAGCAGATTGACCAAGATGGAGGAGGAGGAGGAGCCAAGGCAAAACCAGTTATTGCAGACAAAACTGGTTGTCTAGTTTAGATAACATTGTGCAATAATTGCTTTATTAAATTATGCATTTGTAGATATTAGGTTAAAGATTAGTACATCTAAATATTTTAGCTTCTGTACTCCACAGGAAATTCTTAAAGCATAGTAAAGAACTTGAACTATATATGATCATAGTTACCATCTTGAAATGTTTAGAATACTTCTACATAGTGGCTAAGTAACTGGAACATGATTTATTATTAGAACAGTTGAGCCCTGCATTATGTATTAAGCTGTAATACCTCTAAATCTTGTGGGATGTATTTCTGAGTAGAAAATCATTATATGGAATAATGTAATTTAGAAATCAGAGGGGTCCAGCCAAGTTGTGTACTTTGAAGTCCCATTGATCTGAATGGAAAAGTGTTAAGCACATTCATAAATCTGGGAGCTAAATGCTTAGTTTTGTCTGGACAGTGTCTAAATATTGTGAAATGAGAATATATGAATATGTTTAAATTTGCTGTATGACCATTCCTATCCTCACTGGTAACGTTATTTTGTAAACTGAAATCATTTTTAAAAATTTTTAATATTTTACTTTTGCTAATTCAAGATGATTAGAGTAACAAAATAAAACTTGAAAAAAATATAGTGTGTTTTCAGGAATAATTTTTTAAAATATCTTTACAAACTAGATGTTTGCATTTGGAGTCAAGCAACTTTGAGCTTTCAACCTATCAAAGTAACCCTGTTTACTTTGTTTATATCCATTTATGAAACCTTGTGGCCCTATATAGCTCATGGTGTAAAGCTAGATGTCTTCCGTGAAGAAATAAAACTATGAAAGTAATCGTGTTAATATCTAGCCAGGTAAAAATAGAATAAACTTTAAATTCAAGAGCTATTAAATATAGTGTCTAATATTAAAATTAATTTAATTGTATTTCAAATCCTAATAAAATCAAATGATAATAAGAAATTCCTATGTGAACACAGGACACTTCATATAGGCAAGAGCAGTGTTTCTCAACCACACCGTTTATGATGTGTGGACTTCAACTCCCAGAATTCAAACCATGCTGGCTGAGGAATTCTGGAAGCTGAAGTCCACACATCTTAAATCCACTGAGGCTGAGAAACACTGGGCTAGATTAAGTAGTGGCAGTTAAGCTAATGGTGAAGATCTTCTGGCGTAGGAACTTCCAGATACCTGACGGGCCTCTGGATTGAGCTTCAGCTTTCTAAATAATTATGCAAATAGTTTGTCTACTCAGGATGTTGGCTGGGAGGGAAAACTCTCTAATGCAAGTTCACTGATACTTATTAACTTATCTAGATTCTCAGATATATTAAATATCAACTATATGTCTGATGGCTGTATTATATTTTCTAAATGTTTGAATTCCCCTCTCCCACCACCCCACTTTTCTATCTCTTTAACTGTAGGAATTTTTGCTTGCTGCTGGGCTGCAGTTAATTTCAGGTCTGACTCATGTTATTGAACACTTTTAAATTGTTGCTCTTCTGCACTTGATAACAGTGCTGTTTCTTGAGCAAAATGTGTTTCCCACTTGAGTCAGCATGAAAAAGATTTTCTATTAGAATAGTCAGCTGTTTACTTGAGAACAGCTGACAAAATTTCATAGTTTCAGGCTCAAAGGGTAAAATGAGCTTGTCCTTTAGGCAGGTTTGGATAGATTCCAGCCTTTGAGAAACAACTTAAGTATCCAAGAAGTGGAATTTTTTTTTCACTTTTCTCTCTTACATTTTGCCTCCTGAATGCAATGATTGGTAGAAGGTAATTTTGGTAATTTCCTATATGATTAAAACTAAACCTTGTAAACAGCTATTTATTTCTAGATAATAATAGCAAAATTTTAGATATGAGTAATTAAATAGTAACAATTCAGTTTAAATGTAAGGAAGTTTTACAGATTATTTTTCTTCTGTATATATGCTGATTCCATATATAAATATACTCATCCAGCTGAGGATATAAGACCATAACTCATCCAGCTGAGGATATAAGACCATATATAAATATACTCATCCAGTTGAGGATATAAGACCATAATACGTCTTAGTTAATAATTTGAAGGGGAGATGGGGAAGATGATTTTTGACCTGATAACCACAAATATCTAAGACACACTGCCATATTAGTTTTTCTTCTGATAAGGAAAAATTTTACTTTTTCAAAATATAACCGCCTTCTCTCCCCCCTCCCCCCCTCGTGCCTCCCTCTTTAATAATGAATTGGATGTAATTTCTTTTGGGATGCTCCAGGTAACAAGGGAGCCAGTTTTCCTCTTTCTTTTTTCCATTTCTTTCTGCAGCCTTGAAGAATTACTTCTATTGTTCCTCAGTCCCCCTGAGCACATTTTTAAGGTGCGGGAGAAAATCAGCAAAAATCACCTCCTCTTATTTTAATCAGCAGAAATCGCCAATATAAGAAATCATTAGAATTTGAAAGCAATCCATTGTTTATATAACAGCTTCTGACCCCCCCCCCAAACCCAAAGTGTTGTGAAGGAAATGATAAGAAGAAATATAGGACAGTTATTGTAGATCAGGAATGGACAGTTTGTAGTCCTCTACCTGATGAGGGTGATCAATAGTGTTCATCATTTTTAATGATCATAGACTGCGTTGCTGACATCATCTGTTAATTGATGTTGGTGAAGTAACATCAAGTTAAAAAAAAACATGCTTAGGTTATTAAAAGCCTGATGCAGGTCCTCTTGATTGGCATGATCAAACACTGTTTGCAGTCTATTTTGTAGATTGTAGATATATTAAATATGTATGTAAATTAATAACAAAGTAACCAAAATATTATTCCAGTTATAATTTTAAAATTGTTGAAAAGCTTTTAAGATTGTGTTTCATTTGGAAGATACATTTAATTTTCAAAGGTGGGATGAATAAGGTAACACCAGTATTGCTTTCTTTCCAATCTAGTGTGTCCACTACCTCATAATTTTGACTTTTCTTAGCATGTATTATGTGTTTATTAATGGCCTTTATGAGCATTGAGCATTGAGAGTAGATAAAATTGTATACATTTGTATGCACTTATGTAAGGCTAAGTGACTTTAGAAGTGTGTTTTGTTGATTGTGGTTCAAGCCAGAATGCATTGGATGTGCTGACTGATGCCTGAAGGGAGACATGTAAATCTTCCTTGTGCAGCATCTTCTGTGATCACTTTTCTATTGAACAGACAAGGAAGATACTGAGTAAGAAGAATAACCCTTGTGGGCCACTATTAAGTAAGTTATGGCTTTCTCACTCAACTAAACAGATGATAAGTGATGTTATGTAGTGTGATTTGACAGTGGCAGATGACAAGAGAAATATAGCAATGGCTTGTCTCCCCACAAACATCACATCTTGTTGCCAATTGGTTACATATGAAGGAGGGAAACTTAGCTAGACATTTCCTTTTATATGCCCTTTACAAGAGCAGAACATTTTGACATTTGATTCTTGATTTTTCCTTTAATGTTCATTAATAATAGGTCTTCATGGAAAAATTTCATTTTCATAAAGGGCTGAAGTCTCCAAACCAGTTATGGAAAAAATAAAGTTATGGGTTTTCTACTTTAGAAAATAGAAATGTATAGTAATATCAATACTTCCAAATGGGTGCTTCACTTTTTTTCTTCTGGATTATACCAGCCCAGTGTTATTTGGAATTGTTTTCTTAAGGAAAACTCTGTAAATACGCTTAGTCCTCAAGAAATGGTTTAAACATCACATGTTCTGTCTACATTATTAAGATCTGTCTAAAAGCCTGGGATAGTTGTAAGTTTTTTTATAGTCAGAAATTTTATTTTTAACATAGTTTTATTAAAAATAGCTTTTTAAGTAATGTATAATTACATGAACTTTATCTGATATAATTAATATGGCATAATATTTACAGACACTTCTTAACATCACATTTGTGGTCAATTTTCCATTGTTAAACAAGACAGTTAAGTGAATTGCATCAGATTTTACTATCTTTTTCCCACACTTCTTCAGCTAATCATAGCAGTTGTTAAGGAAATCACTCAGTTATTAACTGAATCTGGCCTCTCCTGTTGACTTTGATTGTTGGAAACCAGGTGGGAAAGTTGCAAATAATGATCACATAACTCCAGGATTCTGCAACTATATATACAGTATATACTAAATATATGCTGGTTGCCAATTGCCCAAATTTTGATCACATGACTGTGGTATCTGAAATGGTTGTAATTGCGAAGACTGGTCATAAGTCACTTTTTCGGTGCTGTTGTAACTTTGAATAGTTGCCAAATGAATGGTTGTAAATCAAGGACCATGTGGACCTTTAACAGTTTATTAAATCATGGCATAGAAGAAATACTATCCATATAAATTTTTGAGTGACTAGCTCCAAAGCAATAATGATTATTGTATTCATTTGTCAAGATTAGCTAAGCCCAGTAACTTCTTAGAAGTTGCAAAAATGTTCTTGATTAGCTGCCTTATGTTCCTGGAATAAAGTTTCTAATGAACATTAAAATAAGATTTTTATTATGTTTGATGTCATTATTTAAAAAACAAAGTCTGATCTTTGTATATGTAACTCATCTACCAGTCGATGAGTCTGGTAGAATTAGCTATGTTTTGGTTTCTAATATTAGATGCTAGTTTCTAAGTGATATGCTTGCCAAACATACGTGATAAAATGATCTGGATTGAAAATTAGTTAAAATGTCTGGTGAGCAATTGCTCTCTAACTTCAGCTTTTCAAAACAGGTTTTCAAATGTCATGTATATGAATATAAATGTTTTAGCCATTTGAGATCCTAATCTTCTATAAAATAAGGTCTGTACTTGGTGAACTTTATGATCAGAGGTTCTCCTGTTCCAATCTTTCTTACATGAAGCTTAATTTTGATCCAGAAATATTATTTAGCAATTAAACAGTACAAAGGCTTAGACTTGGCTTGAGCAATCTTAATACTTGGAAACTTACAGGTTGGCTACATTGCCCTGAATTGCTCAATTTCATGCATACTTTTATTTTTAAGGAGTCAAATTAAACAATCCCATCCTTAATAGTTTTTTTTAAATGAAACTCTTGTCCTTCATTAACTATTTTTTTAGAGATGAACTTTAATTTTTTGTAATTTAGCATAAGGCAGTGAATAAAGATATGAAATGTTTTTGCTCGAGTATAAAATAAAATGGTGTTCCACAAAAGTATTTCAAAGTTTCGGTTAGGGCCAGAAGTGTATTTCTACATAAACAGGTTATGTTACATAGGATGAATCCAGACTTTATCATAATGAGTGGTAGTCTAGAGGTTAGTCAGAATTCAAAAGTCATTCTTTGCACACAGAAGACCATTAATGAAACATTTGTCTTTGAATTGTTAGAATAGCTACAATTTTTGAGTGCTTATAGGACAGTTTTCTGCTTACTTTTTCACCTGTTTGCATATGGACTCAACTGAGAACAGCTGCAAGAGTTGTACAAAAGAGGTGGCTGCTTGAAGAGAGGTGGTTCATTTATGCTCTTACTGCAAATGTTCTCTACTGTGTCTGACCCTGATGAGCTCCAATGAACCTGTTGTGATGATGTAACAGTCTCTTGTAACAAAACAGCAAAGGGGGCATTTTTACCTTCTTAGTAACCCCTACATTTTCATAATTTATTTCAAAAGATATCTGGGACATGAGAGAGGCTGTAGATTTAAAGAAAGTAGGTGAGAGTCATATTCCTTGAGTAGAACTCTTCTCTCTCAGTCTTAGATTTTGCCCTTTAACAGCATTAGTTTTGACTAATTTAAGTTCCTTTGATTTCAGTAGGTCTGTTCCTAATTTAGTCTGAAAAATATCAGTCAGTGAATTGGATTGAATCCAGAGCAGGAGCTGATCTTACCATTCTTAAAACTCACTGTTGTTATCTACAGCTTGAAACAATATTTTAATAAGATAAATCCTAGCCTAATATTCTAGCTGATTTGCTGAGATCTAGCCAACTTTGAATTAAAATTATAGCATTACCACATAAAGCAAATGGGAGAGGCTGTTGCTAGTGTCTGCTTGGTACTAATACAATGTAGGATTAGAGTTAATTCTCACAAATTCATTTCAAAACAGAATTAAGTATTAAGATGCTGGTAAGGATCGAAGGGCTGTGATATAAAAATGCATACTATACAAAACATATCACCAGCCTACCCTTTTACAGTACAAATTATGTAGGGGCAATCACTGAGTAATGGAGATAAAGGGAAACTGGTTTTCTTTACATCCGTGAGTAGTCTTTTCACACATACCTCTTCTCCAATGCATACATAGCCTGCCTTACGGTTTTCCATTTTTTAGAACTTAGCATAGGTAATGCCTAGATATCCATGACTTCTACATGGCCTAATTTTAAAATTCAAAAATCCATAGTAAGATTTATATTTTTAACTTTATGGTTACAGAAATGCAGGTGATTCATCATTAGAAGTTAGACATATTTCTTCGTCCCAATCTGACCTTCTGGGTTTAGGATCCTGGATTTCTTGGAAGGAAACTAGGTTCAGAAAAAGGTAAATCTACTCGGAAGGTCTGTCCAATTAGATAAATGCTTCTGCTTTTACTTGCAGGCATAAAACTACATGACAATTTTGAAACTGGAAAATTGAAGGAGCCATTTGTTTGTTACTAAACACTTTTTGTAAAAAATCATGAGTGCATAGGAATCTAAGATTTTAACATAATAACCTACAGCTGAAAAAAAACATGAAATGCTAGTCATATAATTATCTAATGGCTTCTTAGATATTACTGATTACTTTTTGATTAATTCAGGTAAAAGTCCCCTTGAAGTAATATTGCTTGGTATGCAAATGAGTTCTCTCTAATTCTTCACTAAATTAGCCTTACTCAGACTTGTGATGTTGGTAATGAATAGTGGAAGTATAATTCCAATAAATTTGGGGGGCACAGGGTGAGGTAAAGCAACCTTAAATATTTCCTCTATAATGCTTTGAAATATGATTATCAATAACCAAGCCAATTAGCCAACTAAAAAAATGAAATATATGATTCAGCAGTAGGAATCAATTCAACTCGCAAAAAAGAACCTAAATATAGGCTATTGGCTTCCTGAGTTCTCTTCATTTGCATGAGTTGACTAGGGCAAAAAATCCTCCCAAATTACTCTGCCTTGAAAATACTTAGGGATTAGATGGGGAGTCCTCTTTTTTCTCCTGACACAAGTAAGTAGATCACGGGTGTCAAACTTGATTGTGTCATGTGACATATCGTAACGTTTTTTGCCTTTGCGGAGCCGGGATGGGCGTGGCCTGCTTATGACGCATCCGGTCCAGGGGCCGCCAGTTTGACATCCTTGATGTAGATGAATTGGGAATTTACTGCTTCCTCCTCCAGTTAAATATAAAAGGATCAGCTAATTATAAATTAGAAACCACAAGTGAAAATCTGAAGGATGTGTTTATTGTGTGACTTTAAGCCTGCTCTGTATGTATATCTGTTAACATTCTGAAATGTAGGAATAATAGATGTATGTTCTGGTATCTATAGGGAAAACCCATTCAGATAAATGGCTCAGAGCATTTGGAAGTGTTAAACTTATTCATTTTTTGAGAAATATTGGGTTAATTCAGTTTCTTGAAAACCAATTTAAAGGTATTATAAGCTTTCTAGGAGCCTACCCAGATTATTTTATGAACTTGGGTAGTTTGCATAAAAACGGATTGTTTTCATATCCGAAAGACTAGAAGGGAAAATAAATCCTTAAGCTGTTTCTTTTACAGTTAACATTTTGTAAACAATTCAAACACTATTTAAAAATGAAGCAGCAAAGCATTTTGAAATATAAGAGCAGTGAGACATGTAGTTCTTCTGGTAAGGAACATTGTTTAAAATGTGAATGCTTGTTCGGAAGTTTTAACCATGATGTGCTACTCCTGATATTTAGTTTATGTTATATTTATTTTATAGGTTCCTCATCTCTTAAACATTATACTGCTTCAAAATTGCAACAAAGTATTAATACTAAAACAGATGTCCCTGTAATTATTACATGAATTTAATAAGTCTTTGAGATAAAAACACATCTCCTTAAAAGGTTTGGTGAACAATAGTATCTTTCACTAGTGCCGAGAAGTAATAAAAGAGGGCAGCCAAAAGGGGAGCAGGAACAAATTCCATCAATAAGCTGGAAAAAACAAAAATCAATAATGATTTTAACAAGTGTGCTGTTAAAGTGTAAAACATTCAGCTGGCTGTTTTCTTCATATTGCCTATTATAAAAACATTGTTTTCACTTTTAATAAGCTAAGAGCAGCTTTATGTTCATGGCAGGCATATTAGGATAACAAAAGATGACTTATTCTTAATCATTAGCAAAAGCTGGAGTTGGGATTCTAGATCAGGAATGCTAGAGTAGACGGGCTGATATTTGAGGTTGAAGAGAATATTAGGGGATTGGGTGAAATGTAACTGCAGAGATGTTCCTATAGGTGGGAGATATATCACAAGCCATGAGAATATTAATATTGCCTGTCACATAGGTGAAATATTACATGCAGTTAATATCTTGCTATTGTTGGTAAGAGTTATATGTTATAGAGGAGAAGTGTGTATGAATGATATCAAAACTATGTGTGGTTATAGCCCGTCATATTGACCCTAAGCTTAAACTGCTACCATTGTACAATATTCTGTTGTTCTGGTCAAGATGCCTCTCAAGAAGCTTCAGCTAAACTTCAGCTGGCCTCCCTGTCAACATTTGGTGAGACAACCTAATTTATTTTTATATATCTGCAATCTAATCTTGCAGCAGCTAAAAAGAACATAATGGTATAAAAAACCATAATGGTTCTTGTGAAGGTATATAGATGGAAGAGGTAGACAGTAAAGCTGAAACATTCCATTGGCTCAGTTAAAAGACTGAGAATCAATAATACAACATTTTAATTTAATTTTCTTTTTCTTCCTTTCCCTTTTTTTTGTTTTATGTTGGGTCTCTTTGACCATAGACCTGAAAATAACATCTCATTTTTATTAATTGATCAATCAGTTGGAAAACTTTTCTGTATGAAATTAAAATAAATATTTTGAATCATATGCCAATCCCTACCTGCATAATAGTCGATGTGGTCCAACAGCACCTAGCTGAAAACAAACTCTTTTCATCTGAGCAGTAAGGAAACTGCCCAAACAGCAGAGGAACAAAAGATCAGCTCCTAACTCACAGGATATTTTTGGACAACTGCAGAAGAAGAAAAACCATATTGAATGTAGCTTGGATTGATTAGAAGAAGGCACTCAACTCCTTGCCATGTGATTGAATATCCAAGTGCCCAGAAATAACAGGAGTCATAGAAAGATAAAAGCTTTGTGCAAAGTTCAATAGCAGAGTGGAAGATGCAATTGTGGTCAGTAGTGATAGACTGGGAGAGGTTAGTATCAAGAGAGGAATCAGCAGAATAGAAGAGAAAGAGCAGGAGAAAATTACAAAATACAAAGACTTGCAAATACAAGTAGAATGACTGTGGCAAAAGAAAGCAAGATAGTATAAATAGTAATAAGCACATAGGATGCAATTCCAGTCCATCTGGAGTACCCATTGAAGACTATTGGAATTAACAAACTCACCACCAGTCAATTGCAAAAGGCAGTTTTACTTGAACAGTTTATATCCAATGACAATACCTTTAAAACCATCCAACAAAAACATTTGCCTATCCCAGGTTCTTGGGAAGGACTCGATAGGTGGATAAAAATACCACATCCAGTCTGAAGATCTGGCTGACTGTGTAATCAACCATAATAATAACTTTTTAAGGCAAGAATAGTGTATAATATCCAAAAAGAAAATCAGACAAGCAAGATTATTCAAACAAGCAAGAATATTTGTATGACACTTTCAGGCATTCAGACCATTTCAAAAGCATTATCTTGCTATATTAAAACAACATGGCAAGGCTAAGCCTATATTATCTTCATGGCAGTTTAGATTCTAACTAATAATAGATCAGCTTAGATGCAAGAGCTTAGTAAAAGCTCTTTTTGAAGCTTCCTGTGATGCAGTTCTCCATAAGGAAATGCAGTATGAGGGCTAGAGAAGGGAGATGGCAGGATGACAATCAGATGAAAAAGAAAAGAGCTGAACATTTTGCAGATTGTGCCTCCTTTACAGGTAGTCCTCAACTTACAAAAGTTCATTTAATGAACGTTCAAAGTTACAAAGGCACTGAAAAAAGTGACTTATGAACATTCTTCACAGTTACAATCTTTGCAGCATCCCATAATCATATGATCAAAATTCAGATGCTTGGCAACTGGTTCATATTTATGACTCTTGCTGTGTCCTGGGGTCATGTGATCACTTTTTGTGACCTTGTGACAAGCAAAGTCAATGGGGAAGACAGATTCACTTAACCAAGTTACTGACTTATCAATTGCAGTTTTCACTTAACAACTCAAGCAAGAAAAGTCGTAAAATAGGGCAAAACTCACTTAACAAATGTCTCACTTAACAATAGAAATTTTGGGCTCAATTGTGTTTGTAAGTCAAGGACTGTACTGTTAAACAATTCAGAAAGTTTTGAGGGGGGGGTCCTTGGTGTTCTCTGAGCTTGTTTTCCTACGATCAGCACTGGTCATGTTACCTAGTTTGGGTAAAACAACCCAAGCTCAGAGAGCACTAAGGACCCCTCATTTCAACCCTGAGCTACAAATATTCTCCTTTATCAGGAAGTTTTCCTGGCCAGATTAATTTCAGATGTGTCTGGTAATAATGAGCCATACCCTCCAGACTGGTGTTTGTGTGCACATACTCCAGGCTAGTGTTAACTCTTGGTGACCTCTTGGATAAGTCTCTGCAGTTTTTTTGCTAAGTTTTTGGAAGTGGTTTGCCATTGTCTACTTCCTAGACTAAGGGAGAGTGACAGGCCCAAAGTCACCCAGCCAGCTTTGTGCTTAAGGCAGGACCAGAGTTCATAGTCTATTGGTTTCTAGCCAAATTTTAAATTAAACTTTTCCTTGCTAGAATGTTCTTTTCACCAAATGTTCATTTCTCTTTGGTCAATCACTGTCTTTTATCCTGGCCTATCTTCTACGTTGCTAAGAAGATAAAATGATTTTAGAACAATCTCTGCTGCCTGATTTCCAAAAAAGAATTGATCTGGTCAATGACTAAAGCTCTTTACTTGTTTACAGTGCCAAGCTGGAGTCCTCAACATGGTGCCCAGGGCTTCTAATGTTCCTACAAAAGTCTTCTTGCCTGCCAAATTCCCAGTTCCACCTGATTCTATAAATTTTTTAAAGTGTTTATTTAACTAAAAAATAGAAATCGTGTAAAGGAAAAACAGAAAAACTACAGTAGCAGAATAACTGCAGGCAGAGCTTTAATTGACTGCCCAAAGATAAGCAGAATTATTATTAATTATTATTAATGTCTAAGACCAAACCAAATAAAGAAGAATTGTAGGTTTGTCTTTTTGTGGAAAGAGGCTAAAAGGTGGTGAGAGGGCGATATTTGGATAGCCTTTAGTAAGTGAATTTCAGGAATGAGAAGCTCCCAGTAACTATTTTGTGGGAGTACCCACAAAATATTCTCAAGACTTTAAATGTGTTCAGCAGGCATTTTATTTTATTTTATTATTTTATTTTATTTTATTTATTTATTTTTATTTTTTTTTTAAGCTGGAAACCCTTGCCATACTACATCAATTAAATTAGTGTTTTTCAAACTTGGCAATTTTAAGATGTGTGGACTTCAATTCCCAGAATTCCCCAAACAGCATGGGGAACATGGCTAGGGAATTCTGGGTGTTGAAATCCACACATTTTAAAGTTGCCAAGTTTGAAAACACTTGAGTTAACTTTTCAACCTGGTTTTAGTGAATGTTTCTTAATCTTACAAAGCAATTGCTAATATGTCCCTAATGGTATATTTGGCTTTGCAGATACTTCCTCAAAAAGCTTTTTGTATGTAAGTTTTGGTAACCTTTGGGTGTTCTTTTTGTTTTTAAAGAAAAATCACCTAGAAGGTCTTTAACTTTGGAATCATGCATGCTCTGGAAGCCTCAAACTCTCCTCAGCTTTTAAATGAGAAAGTTAAGTGGGCTACTTAATGTCTCTCTCTCTCTCTCTTTTAACTCTAACTTACCGGTATCTGTCTTCACACCCTTCCTCACACCCTGTCAGTTGTTCTGTCTCAATGCCATTTGGGACATCAGGTAAAGAGAGGGTTAAAGGTGGCATGGGCTGAGGCATTATGCAAGCTGTTAAGCAAAAAGGAAGTGCATTACAAAATGCTGAGCTCAGTCGACTGGCCCACTGCCAAAGCTTGCTTTCTTCACTACAGCTGAGGGCTTTCTAAGCTTTCCACCAGTGGGTTTATCTGAACTGTTTAGGAATGCTGCCTGAGTCGCCAGCTGACGTCAGCACCAGCAGTTCAGCTCAGGGCCAGGCCAGGCTGACAGTGAAAAGGGGAGAGGCGTCGTGTAGGCTGGCTGGCTGGCTGGATGTTTGTGTGCGCGCACAAGCAGATGCTTATATATGAACATGCACTCTTGCTGGACATGGCTGGAGGAGGAGAACTGCAGTTAAAACAACGGGTTTTACTTTCTTTGTAGCTTTTCTACAGGAAACTCCATTGAAGGTTGCATTTTTACTCCTGCTGTAGAAAATGAACTCCCCAGATTTTTAAGTACTTTTCGGCAAGGGGATAAGACACAGTCCTCTTCTAAATGCATATCTTAGAAAATTAATGTCACCCATTACAATCAAAATATTTGTGTGCTGTCATAGCCTGGGCTCCTCTTGTTTTATAACTGGATTAGAAAAACCTGGTATAAAACTGGAGTCTTCAAAATCAGAATTTGCTTTACTATTGAAACAAAGTTTGCTTTCCTTGCTGATTTCAGAAATGAATAGTTAATTGAGTCATTATGACTCAGATTGGTATTCATGCTCTATTGCCCAGCATTCAGAAAGCCAGGGCAATTGATGAAAAATAAGGCTTTATAAACAAAGCCTTATTTATAAAGCCTTATTTTAAAATTATTTACAAATAGCTTTATGTCTATATAATGAAAACATGAATTGGAAATATTAGATATAAAAGAGATGGTTGGATTTGCAGCAAGTTCTTTTTTTCATAATATTTTATTGATTTTTTTAATTTTACAATTAAACATTTAAAAAACAACGTGGTGACTGGGTAATCAATGATTCCAAAACATAGATAAATCTTTAACACAAATCGCAAGTTACAACATCAGATAACCTTAATATCTACTATCTCATATTGAATTAATACATTTCTTATTGTTATCAACTAAGTAAAACTATCGTTCTTATATTTATCAATAATTTTGAACTTATACATATCTTAATTGTGTTTACATTCAATCTTATATACATCAATATCCTGTTGTAGCTTTTCCCCCAGGCTTTAATTTCCCCTCAATATTCAACTTAACATTTGGTATGCTATAGTTTCTAAGCTTTAGGTAACTAGAGTTTCCCTTATCTCAACTTCTACATTTCCCCCTTTTTATAACAAAATCTAATATTTTAAATATGCATCTTATCTATTTGCATATAATCTTATTCTACTTTCTAAAAATTCTCTTTTTTTTCACCATATGAAACCAAAAATCTATTAATCTTATTACACATCTTACCTATTCGGTTATAATATTACTTTATTTTCTAAAAAAATATTTATATTCGACCATCTTCAACTTTCTAATCAATAGTATAAAATCCCCCCTAATAAATCAAAACCCTAGTTTCTTTCAGCCTTACTCTGGCCTTTTTCCTTTGCCAACTAACCATCCATGTCAATACTTTTAATTCCGGTTTGCCATCGCGGCTCTGGCGGATGCATGGAGACGAGCTCCGTCTTCAACGTCCAGTTTTATCTCGCTGGGGGACCTTGGAAAGTTGAAAGTCACCCTGTAGGGGCGATGAGCAAGAAGAGGACCCCCGCTTGATCTGGGGCAGCTCTCCAAACCGGCGGGGGAAAGACTGACCATAGCAATATGGCTCATCATTCAGCTGCTGACAGCTGAAGTCAAAACTATAACCAAGCACCTTTAAAGGCAACGTGGATGAAGCTGGGTGAGATCTGACCTTCTCTTTAAGACTTTAAATATTTTTCCTGCAGAAGTTGTCCAAAGTATTTCTTCCCCTGTGAGGAGAGAGGGAAGGGAATTCTTACCCCACCCTCTAAGAACAGTGGCGATTGACTACTAGGGGAAAAGAACCAATTATACAATTCTAATTTAATTGGATGCACATACCTTTGAAGTTCGGAAACTAAAAGTTTTCCTATTCTTACTGGAAATATTGGCTTTTATTTAAAAAGAAAAGAAATAAACCTTGAAAAACTATTATTAAAACTGTGGACTTAAAAAGTTTTAAATGGCATTGGTGACATCTTGTGGCGAAATATGCTATTACAATTTGTTATTGACTAAAAGAGACTTGACTGGAAGCCCAGAAATTAGAAAAAAACCCTCTCGACCTTGACATACCACCTGTGAGGAACACAGCTGTAAAGAAGAAACTGCAAGGTGGTTTATCTGGCCTGTTTGAACTATGAAGATAAGCCTTTATTGACTTTCAGAATTATATGTGGGAAATTGTTTTCCTGTTTCTTTACATGAGAAGACTTTGTTACTACACGAGATGATGGAATACTTTGGACTATAAATTCTTACCTGCCAAACAATTTTCACTATAAGACTATCCGCAACACGTGAAATATATGTCACACATCTAGCTACAAAAACTATTTTTAACATTTGATTTTAAAATCTTTAATTTAATACATTATCAAGAGAATATGGATGAAGATCAGGAAAAAATCCTTTCTATGTTGAAATCAATACATGAAACCATTCTTTCAGCATGTAACAAAGTAAGAGGCAACATAAAGGAACAAAATACCAGCTTAAATATACAGACCCAGATTTTGACTACAACCAAAGACCCAACAATGCAGAAAGCAATAGGAGAAATGGAACAACTAAATATTAAGACAGAGGACCCAACTCACCAACAGGGGAAATTAGAAAAGAGAGTGACAACATTGAAAATGGAAAAGTTTTTTTTTATAAATCAGAAGAAACTTGAGGAAAAGGAAGAAGAACAGACTGAATGGAAGATAAACTTATTAGGACAACTGTGGGAAACTGGAATAATAGGGAGGCGATCAACGAAATATAATGGGGCTAGTTCTTCCAAAAATGTAATTAAATGGTTTTTCTTAACTCAAATAATACACAATAATAGAGGAAGAACTGTTTGATGATTTAAAAGTATTGACATGCAGCAAGTTCTTCACGTTTAAAGGAATGCTGTGAGGCTGCTATCCTGTAAAATGTAACATGTGTATGAAGATGTTTCACATAGATTAATGAGCATCTTTCATTTTAGCTGAGAGGAATGAAATGTTTTAGTTGTGTTGGTTTCCACCATGGTCACTATATATTTTTCATAAGGCATGGTGGCTGAGAGGTTAAGATATTGGTCTTGTTGACCAGAAAATTGGCAGTTTGAGACCTAAGTACCACATGACGGACTAAGTTTCTGTTATTTGCCCCAATTTCTGCTGACTGAAAAGTTCGAAAGCCTGTAAATGCAAGAAGATAATAGATATCACTTTGGTGGGATGGTAAAACTGTTCCATTCACTTTTGGTGTATAGTCATGGCAGCCACATGACCATGGAAGGGTCTTCAGCTGTGAATGGGAGATGAGCACCGCCCTCTAGAGTTGGAAATGACTGGCAGGGGAAACCTTTACCTTTTTACAACTATGCTTTAATTCTGTGGTTTTACATCATGGTCACCATGATCTCACAAAAACGTTTGAAAGCAATAGTGTTTTTTAATTGCAATTTGTTTGAAGGATTTCCATTCAAAAACAGTTGCAAAAGGGAAGATGAGAGAGTGACTCAAACTGCGAAGTTGTACTTTGCCCATTCTGAAATGGAATTGTAAGCATTTGTCTGCAAAATAGCAGTGGATTAACTAATTATACTAGTTTTCATTCCATTTTGCTTGCATTGTTTCACTGAAACCCCTTAGGATGGATGTCTGTTCCTCAATAATATTTATCCACTGGAATTTGATGTGCCCCTGTTTTTTTTTTTTGGTTGGTCCAGGGTTGACACAATTGTAAAGGAGGGATGATGTGTTTGTTCATTTAGGAAACTGAATTAAAGCTTCGAATGACATATCAGCATCAATAGAAATGGAGAGATTTGAACTGGAGTTTGTATATAGGCCAGCACTATACAATTTTTAATCAGTAATATGCATATCCAATCAGTACTTATAATCAGTACTGATAATGTCATTTAGCAATGCTAAGCAACTTTGAATAAAGGCCTCATATGTAATACCTTTCTTAGCGCAGGCCTGGTTGTTCAGGTTTATACATTTTCTCCTGGGAATTAGCCATATGGTATTCAAATTAAGATATAGATGTATCTTGTATCTATTACAAAGCCTCATCCAGGGGATTCCTGTGTATTTTATGGTTATCTTTTCAGGTTCCCTGCTTTTCCCAGCACATAGTCCAGATCATAAAATCTGTAATTTCTACAATCTGTTGAGAATATGAAAAACATACAGAAATTTCTTTGCAAATACCAGGGAGGAAACTTGCTTCAAAGAGTCCAAGCTCCAGGCTGTATTAGTTGTTGCAGGAATGCAGAATGTCTAAAAACATTCATGATAAACAATCAGAAATAAAATGCTATTTGCTCTCCAAGAGTAACAGTGGAGTTCATTTGATCGGTTCAAAACCTATCCCCATTAGTTTATATATGTGTAATTAAATCTGTTTAATTCACAATGCTATATTTTGTCAAAGAGACTATGCTAGGGAATGCACTTCCAGTTGCTTTTAATTGAACTTTTAAAATCAAACTCAATGAAAAAAAATATGTTATCATTTTTTCCCTAGTAAAAGTCATTGCAAAAAACCCCTTGGACAAATCTTAAAATTGGGCAACTTCTTAACTAATATTTCTGTCACAATATTTAAAATATTAAACTTAATTAGAAGCCAATTTGGAGCAGTCACCATACATTTTGACATGGTAAAATATTATTTTTTAAAGCTTTGGTTCTCTAAATGCATTAGAAGCACTGAATGAGATATAATTTTAGCTCCTCTCTTAAAACCTTTCTGACTATTCACCCATTTTTCTTTATAACTTCATGCAATAGCTGATTATTCTAGGATATAATTTGGCAAGATAGCAGAGTACAAATTCTTCATTTTTTAAAGTTGTTTACATATGAAGGACAGTCACTTCTTGTAGTATCAGGTATCTTTTCCCAAAACATAAAGTCTTATTGTTGTAATGACTCAAACTCAATGATCTTTCAAACTGTTGAGGAAACAGGTGTCTTTTTTTTTTCTTTGAGCACTGGAAAGCTCATTGCTTAAATACGAATTTGCACAGGAATTCTTCACAACAGAAAATCTCTGTTGAGCCCATTAAAATGTGGGGAAGAAATGGTAAGTGGTGTTTATTACTCTCAACAAATGTTCATATGTTCATAAATGGGAAACACAGCTACATTTTAAAACACAAGCAGAACAGTTTGAGCCATATTTTGTAATGCTGACGTTTTCCTGCTAAAATGTCAGTATTTTGTGCACATTGAACCCAAGGTGATCAGACTTCCTGAAATTAACACAAAATAGTTATTCAGCATAGTTTGTAATTTTTAACCTGTGAAGCCAGTAATTGAAGGAGCAGAATTTAAATATGGGTTACACAGTACATTATAAACTTTTGCATCTATATAGGTACCTATTGAAAGCAGTTGTGGCTATGTGGAAACTATATCTTCTCAGAATTTGCTTCATATTATATGTTAGCATTAGAAATTCTAAAGACATAAGTCTCGATTAGCAGAAGTAGTCTTAGGATAGAGAGCCAGTTTGATGTAGTGGTCAAAGCACTAGGCTAGAAATGGGAGACTGGGTGGCCTTGGGCAAGTCACTCTCTCTCAGCCCTAAGAAGGAGGCAATGGCAAACCATTTCTGAAATCTTGCGAGAAACACTGTTCAGGGAATTGTGAAGGCAGTCTCTAAGAATCAGACACAATTGAATAGAAGGGGAAAATGCAAGTTTAAGATAGTAACATCAATATAAGAAGAAATACAGCATTTTAAATACTATGATATTTAAATGTTCATATTTTCAAAACAGTAAGTGATTTAATGGAAGAGATAGAATAACAGTGCTTTTTTAATGCAGGTCAAATAATTGGAATGGTACTCTGCAAGCTTTTAATGTGATTCATTATAACAATTTTTATTATGTTTTGTGATTAATTTCATTAAAAAAATAAGAGGCAAATTCTGGCAGAACCAGGTTTGTACATAGCCAGGATATAGTGTCAATTTCTGTGCATGTTGCAACTAATAAGGATAATAATTCTTTATGTATCACCACTTTTAAATTCTTTTCCATATATATATAAAATTGAAAGCTAACTGAGTTCTTGCTAGGGGAATAACAAAGAAATGTTCTAATAATACTTAGAAAAAAAGTAGGTGTAGCTCAGTAATTCCATTTCCCATGACACTGAGCCTGCTTTTTCACCAGCAGATAGGCAAGATAAGCCTTTACTGGCATAATGTCTTTCAAAACTATATTAAATTTCCCATGGTTTCCAGACAATATTTGCTGGAGGTGACTAAAATTGCAATTCAGCCACTCTAAAAAACACAAGATTTCAGAAAGCTAGACAAGATCAACTGACATGAGCTAGTATTGCTGTAGTATGCTAAGATAACAGTAGTGAGAAATGTCAAGAATTAATGAGATACAGTTGAGAACCAGTTTATTCCAAATTAATATCCATTGTATAGAAATATAGTACTGTATCCAAGAGCCCTTTTTTTCTCTTTCATGGACATTATGAAATGTATGTTATATATACAGCATAGTATGTTACAAATACCATCTGGTGAATTATATGACGATAGGTTGAATAGTGATTGAGTTTGATATAACTGAAACCAATAAGATATAGACCCTAAAGCTGTTTTGACAACTGAATAATAGAGAGTAATATCAAGGATTTTCTTAGCTGTAGCTATTTCTACAATTCAGTATGCTGCATTCATCCCTGTTTCAGAATAAAGATTGCTTAAGAATGTGGGAAAGAGAGTATATGAGCTATCCCATGATTTCCAGAATTGTTACATAGATCTTAAAATATATCAGGGCAGAAAGCGTGAAAGAAATTTATGTAGGTCTAACAGATCAGATTTAATTGGAGGAAAGGTCCCACAAGTGCCACTTTTGGTATACTAACCAGCTATTATATATCCTTACCATTAGGTCTCTCTCCAGGCCTGCATAGAATTAATGGGAGCAGACACAGAGAGATTTCTCTTTGTGCGATGTACTCAGTGTTTAATCTAAGTTCAGACAAACTTAAGCAGGGTAGTTTTGTTAAGTCTTGATTTATTTGTTTTTGTTCATCAACTCCTTAACAATATTTTCCATTTCTAGAAATAGGAAACCTTATTGGATAAGTTCTAGAAGAGGAAAAATCAAATACTATCATTGTCATGCTGTTTCTGACAACCCATTGGTTGTGAGCATTATATCCGCTTGGAAAAACTTAGGTCATTCTGTCTTCTGGTATGATTTGTACAGAGTTAAGAACATGCTGAAATTTGTAGAGCAAATTCTTCTCCAACTAATGATTTTGAGATTACCACTGGCAGATTACTACTGTCTTTTGATCTAACGTAATCTTGTATAGTAGCAAGTCATTCAAAATATCTTAGCTGGGTGGATGATGTATGATTAAACCTTCAGAAAAGAGATGGCATTGGAAACTTTTGTCCCTAACACTGAGGCAGGAGAAGTGCTTTGCTTTAAAACATCTGAGAAGTTAAATGGTAATCCATGTAAATTTGGTAATACTAGAATAATAGAGTGTCACAGAAAGAAAGTAAAGTCCATCTTTGACCTAACAGATCAGCATGCCTTTCAGTTGATTTGAAATGAAACTACTATCATCTGGAAAAATTGCCATTGAATAAGCTATTTTTCCTTTTTCTCAGAGTTATTCCTAACAAGGACATGGAAGGTGATGATGATGATAAAGTTGGAAGGGACCTTGGAGGTCATCTAGTCCAACCTCCTGCTCAGGCAGGTAACCCTATACTATTTTGGACAGATGGCTGTCCAGTCTCTTCTTAAAAACTTCCAGTGTTGGAGCATTCACCGCTTCTGGAGCCAGGTTGTTCCACTGGTTAATTGTCCTAACTGTCAGGAAGTTTCTCTTTAGTTCTAGATTGCTTCTCTCCTTGCTTAGTTTCCACCCATTGCTCCTTGTCCTGCCTTCAGGCGCCTTGGAAAATAGCTTGACACCCTCTTCTTTGTGGCAGCTCCTGAAATATTGGAACACTGCTATCATGTCCCCCCTCATCTTTCTCTTCATTAAGCTAGACATACCCAATTCCAGCAACCGTTCCTTATATGCTTTAGCCTCCAGTCCCCTAATCATCTTTGTTGCTCTTCTCTGTACTCTTTCTAGAGTCTCAACATCTTTTTTACATCGCGGTGACCAAAACTGGATGCAGTATTCCAAGTGTGGCCTTACCAAGGCATTGCAAAGTGGTATTAACACTTCACGTGATCTTGATTCTATCCCTCTGTTAATGCAGCCTAGCACTGCGTTGGCCTTTTTGGCAGCTGCAGCACACTGCTGGCTCATATTTAGGTGATTGTCCACTAGGACTCGGAGGTCCCTCTCACAGTTACTACTATTGAGCAAGGTACCCCCTATACTATACCTGTGCATTTGGTTTTTCTTGCCTAAATGTAGAACCTTGCTTTTTTCACCATTGAATTTCATTTTGTTAGATAGCGCCCAGTGTTCAAGTCTGTCCAGGTAAGCTTCGACTAATCAGTTCATGTTATACCAGACTACATTAGTGACCTTGCTTTCCTCACTAAAAAGAAGAAGATAGATATACATACTGAAACAATTGTTTTTTCCCAGCACATTAAAATACCTCCTGATTCTGCAAAATTCTGTAAGAATTTTGTGCAATGCAAATCCCTGCACAGCATGTTATTTGCCTGAACAAACATGCATGCATGCATATCATGCATATCACTAATTAAATTAGTGTGGCACATAAGTTCTTTGTCTATATTAATATTCAATGCACATATTGTACATGAACTTTTTTAGAAGAGGCATGGATCTTTATGTTGAAATACTTACTAAAAGTATTGTGTACTAGTGGCAGGTATCAAGTAATTATGTTTATACCTGCATAGTAGGATTTCTTATTTTGTGTGGTTTCAAACTTAAATTCAAAATAGGATCACCAAAGCTTCTATTTTCTTAGGCTTGGATAAATTAAAGCAAATGAATGTGGAGAAAAATGTCTGTATCTGGAAAAAGACAGAATATAATTGATGGATGAATGGATACGTATATATTGGAGCATTTTCCTAGTTGTGTAAGGTTATTTAATAATTAAAAATGGAACTGGAGTACATAAAATCCATGAGCCAATGTTCTGGTACCACAATTGGTAGCAATCTTTTCCTGCTATTTTCAAACTATGCTATATGCTGAAAAATTGGCATGATACAATTAAAATAAACAGTCCCCTCAAAAACCTATGAAAGCCCCATAAAGCATGGTTCATCCCAATATACATTGCTATTTTACCCACCTAGAGCCCAGCCAAGCAAAAAAATTATTAATTTAGGCTCCACTTATTTTTAAAGAAAAAAACTCATCTAAAGAACATGGGTAAAATTGAGAGGCTATATTCCAACCTCATCAAACTCTAATTGGATAGATCTATTCAATGGAATAGCTTGCCTCCCAGCGTTGTGAAGGCTCCACCAGGGGAGATTTTCAAAAATATACTGGACAAACATTTGACCAGGATTGTATAAGGCAGGGGTGTCAAATTGGTGGCCCGTTGGCCGGATGCATCATGCGCAGACCACATCCACCCTGACTCTGCAAAGACAAAAAATGTCGCGATATGTCACGATACGTCACATGATGCGATCAAATTTGATACCCTTGGTATAAGGTCTCCTGCCTTGAGCATGGGGTTGGACTAGAAGACCTCTGAAATCCCTTCCAGCCCTATGATTCTATGTTGTAATTTAAAATAAACTCCCTTTCTCTTTAAGAAAGAAAAAGGGGAAAATGAAGAGAGTAGGATAAATAATAACATAAACAATTAACTGATTCCATTGTAGTATGAGTATGAATTTTGACTAGAATTTAAAGATTACTAGAGTACTTGATAATGAAGGCAAAGGGACTAATTCATCATCTAATTCAATGATGTTTGAGAAAAAAGAGCTGTCTTGCCTTTGGGCAGGAGTATAATGAAGTACTTTTTAAAAGTTCTTTTTTAAATATCACAAATAGAAAAGAATTGGAATAGTATTGTTCAAGCAAATACCATTTGCAGACATTTTTGTAAGGCTTTATTTCATGCCAAATTTATGGAAACCAAGATTGGTGGGCAGACATGATGCATTATGTTGTCCTGTGGGATCCATTTGCTTGGTTATTCTCTTCCTGTGTGACAATGTATTTCTTTGTGGATTTTAATCCTCAGGTATAGTAAGATCAGGACTTTTCTCTTCAGGTGGATTCCCATGGTATAAGTAAGCCATAATGGAGTTTGTTTCATTTTGGCTTATCACAAAGTAGGAAACCAGGTGCTGTGATTTGTTAAGGCAAGGATATGCCCTTGTGTGATAAGCTATGGTTCATTTCAGTATGTTTTATCAAATAAACTACATGTGTGGTTTCACCTAGATGCTAAGGCATGGTTTATAACCATAATGTTTGGGTATGTACAGTGTGTGAAACCCAAATGTAAAAGATTGTGAGGAAGGTGGGAAAGAAATGAAAATAGACATGAATCAAGCAATGTTGGCAGTGAATCTGATGAACAGCCGTGTAGCCTGGTTGGCAGAAAACCTGGGAAGAAGCATTTCAAACCTTTCAAATACTCCATCCTATTGTAGTTAATTCACTATGAAAAAGGTGGGAAATTCCTGTTATAGTTTCCAAGATTCTGTATTTATTCTGGATTAATGTTAAAGATACCTTCCAGAAATCTTATTTCTTTAATCTTATCCAAATCCATGGAGCTTGACCAATGTGGGAGTTGAAGTCCATACATTTTAAACTTGCCACATTTGAAAAATGCTGGTTTAGGCCATCAAGTCCATTGAAAAATGCTGGTTTAGGCCATCAAGTCCATTCCCTTGCTTAATGTAAGAACAGGCTGGCTTGGCATTCCATATTTTAATTGCCCAAGGATATGTTGATTGCATATAGATTGCACATAATAAATCTGTTATCAATATTAAAAGAAAGGGCCAGAAAACTTTTTATTAATATTTCTGTGAAACTCCATAAGACTCCTCCTATATAATTAAACAGTAATTTCCTTTCCATCATGTTCAATGAGTTTTATATCATTCTAGCCTACTGGCTTAAATCTTGTTTCAAAAACGAAGTTTAATTAAGATATACTCAGCATGTGCTGACATAGACATAAAATCAATGCTTCCTTAGCTTGAGGAAAGACTACTTGCTTTCCTTTTAGGTTGTGGATATGTTTTTTTCCTTTGTAAAGAAAATGCATTAGCAATTCAGAAAGCAGAACCAAATACCCATTTTTTAAATTCATGTCCTCCAAATGTTAATTTGATGCTTTGAGGCATAAATGACCTTTCTAGCCAGCTCAAACTTGTTAAACAAAGGAGCGATAGAAACAAGCTGCTGTTTGTTCTTAAACAACAGTCTGTTTCTGTGAGAGAATTTTAAGGCAAGGATGCCATCCCCTGCCCCCTATTTCTCAACAACTTTAAAGGAAACTTTGGTGTATGCTTTGCTTGGAGTTTAGGAAAAGAAGTTGGTCATCTGTGCATCATTGCTTAGACAGTGATAATTCCAGACCTACTGGGCAAATTGAGCCAGAGGGTCCAACTTAGAAATCTTGGAGATAACAATGCATTGATCCATGCCTAGTCAAGATGGCATTTTGTAGTGCAACTCCAAAAGATTTTTGAGGTAAATAAATGAACATTTTCAATAATGCCAAGATAAAATAAAACAAATTGTTCTCAAGATTTAGGTCACAATAACCTTCCAAATCTGATGGCTTCTAAAAGTGATAGAATTGCAACTCCCAAATACCTCTGGAAAGTAACAAGTTGAGGAAAAGTGGATTATATCAATACTTTATATAGTTTTTGACTTCTATGACCAGTTACTAAGCTTTGTCATAGAAATCCTCTCAGGAGGTAACATAGCTTTGAGAGGGTGAGGGGGAATAGTCAATTGCTCCCTTCTTTTCCTTGTAAAAGCCATTGTACAGTCATTTTGGATAATTATATGGTGGGATAGTGTCTCTTACTCCTACTTACTTCACAGAATTGTTATGGAGAAATACTAGAAGAGAAAGTACATAAGCAGGTAACAGTTTTCCTGTGTCCTGTCAGAAATAGCTCTGGAAGAAGTGTGCTGTCCCAAGATAAATTAATTTTCTTCCTTTTTGTTAAAATTCTTAAAAAATAGAAATTGCTTCAAAAACAAACCATGTGATAGAGCCTAATAATAAAATATTTGTACACCATCAAATAACAAGTTTAAAGGTCATATATTTGAATTATTACTGTAGTGGACTGTAGTAAGAAATACACTGTTATAAAGAACGGAAATAATGTTTATTAAATTTATAGTTGATACTTTCTGATCAATCTAATTGCTATCATGTTGTATTTACTGGAAGGCAAACAGGTGTGATTTTGGTTATAATTAAGATAATTTGGGCTGTGTTTGTGTGCATCTATATAAATATATGTGTTTGTATGTAAAATATTTGTGAGGATATAAACTAAGTAAACAGCAAGAATTTTGTTTTAAATATGTTTGGCTTAATGAAGATGCATGAATATTATCTTTTTGAAGGAGACATGAGATCTTGGTAGCTGATCAGAATGAAGTGTGAGGGAGGTGGTCAGTTCAAAAATGTGAAAAATAAATAAGTAATGTTAAATTACTTATTTAACTTACTTACGGGACCGTCTTCTGCCACATACTTGCCTATGACCGGTGAGAGCGCACAGGGTCAGCCTCCTCCGGGTCCCGTCAGCGAAACAATGTCATCTGGCGGGCTCTAGGGGGAGGGCTTTCTCTGTTGTGGCGCCCGCCCTCTGGAACCAACTGCCTCCTGAAGTCCGCGTTTCTCCCACTCTCCCGGCCTTCCGAAAGAATCTTAAAACCTATCTTTGCGGCAGGCCTGGGGATGATTGTGGATTGTTGTGTGACTGATGAATATGTGTGGGGTTTTATTTTTAAATATTTTTGCTTGGACTTAGATTGTAATTGTTGTTTTATATATATGTTGTAAGCCGCTCCGAGTCTTCGGAGAGGAGCGGCATATAAGTCCAAAATAAATAAACAAACAAATAAATAAATAAATAAATTTGTGCATTAGTTTTTCCAGTGTGAAAGGTTCAATTATTAACTGCTGCAACACCAGAAAAATTTCTATCTGTAAATATTTTAATGAATGTATAAGCTGATGAAGGAAAATGTATACCTAATCTGGTATGTTAACCAGACATTAAGGCAGACATGAAAACTAGTTTGGTTTAGTGGTTAAGGCATTGGGCTAGTAATTAGGGGTCTGAAAACTCATTCTTGCCTTGGGCACAAAGCCAACTGTTTGACCTTGGGCTAGCCATTCTCTCAGTTCTAGCTAGGAAGGAGACAATGGCAAACCACTTTGAAAAACTTTGCCAAGAAAACTGCAGGAACTAGTCCAGGCAGTCTCCAGGAGTAAAAAACTGAAGGCACACACTTACACAAGTCAAACATATGTAATTGTGTATGTTACACATTCACGTTACCATTTGCCTCCACCAACAGTATTAGGAGTAACTGAAACAAAGAACTGATGGGAATGTTTCTTGATGTTGAACTTACTTCAGAAATGGTTTGTTCTGAGCCAGCAGAGGAAGATAGTGGCAGTATTATGTGATGATATTAAAGGCACTTGCAATCCATATTCTGTTGTCTGCATGAGAGACTCATCTCTCCCTCCTTTTGCCTAATCACAGTCTTTAAAATACCATATGTTTTGTGTAGCTGAGTTCATTTCTTATCCAGGGAACAGTTCCAGACATCAGTGATAGTCCATGAAACTGGATGAGGGAAAAATAGAAGTATAATTACTATCCATTTATTTTATTTCATGAAAACGTCCTTCTTTTGAGTGCTTTTATTTTTTAACCAATATTATACTCATCTCTAGCCTGGTATCTCCTGATTATTTTGGATCTAACTCTTTTTTGATGACTTGTTCAGTGATGGTGGGAATTGCACTTTGAAACATCTAGAGGGCATCAGGTTGTGCTTTGTTAATGTCTGATTATGCAGCTTTTGCCTATTAATTCTAACAGTGCAAGAGATTTCAGCTTCCTGTCCATGATGACATTGTGCAGCTAAATGTTATACCACAACACACTATACAAACATAAATAAATATCTTAGGGTTTGGGATGCTTTAATATGGTTGATTGTAGCATAGGATGTTTCCATTTCATAATATAGAAAGGGATCACTAGTAAAGCTGAGAGAGTTATAATGGTTTGAGTCCTAGATTAGATGTTTAAAATGTAAAATCCCATGACATTTTTATTCAGTTTTGGAATTCTGGAGGATGTTAACTAATATATATGGTGACCTTTGCTTAGAAATTTTGTCTAGAAATTTCTCCAGAGGTTGTGAATGCTCCAGCACTGGAAGTTTTCAAGAAGAGTTTGGACAACTTTTTGTTTGAAATGGTATAGGGTTTCCTGCCTGAGCAAGGGGTTGGACTAGAACAGCGCTTTTCAACCAGTGGTATGGGTACCACCTGTGGTACATTGGCACCTGGCAGGTGGTACGCGACCATCCTAGAAAAGTGGTAGCGGGGGAGGGTAATGAGCTGAACTGGTGGCAGCACTGCACAAGCCTGAGTGAGAGATGGCTGGAGCTGCAGGGCTGTCAGGGCTCAGTGGAAGCACCAGGATCAGTGCCGCTTTCCAGCTGATCGGCACTTCTTCGGGGCTGTCAGGGCTCAGTGGAAGTGGCAGGAGCTCGGCGCTGATCCTGGCGCTTCTGCTTAGTCCCGAAGAAGCCCAGTCAGCTGGAATGTTGCAGCATCTCCAGGGTCTTGTGATTTACATTCAGATGCTTGGCAACTGATTCATATTTATGACGGTCACAGTGTCCCAGGGTCATGTAAAGTGACCAAAACCTGCTGCAACCAACCAGCAGACGGGGGAAATAAAAACCAAACACTCCCCCACCTCACCCCCGCTGCCAATCCTCAACAGAAATGCTCACAACAATGAAAACCTCGGACAGGAGGAAGAGTGCCGCCGGGTGGGCAGGCAGGTGTCTTGCTCGGCTATGGCTTGGGGGGCATTTTTTTCAATGCCATTGTAACTTCGAACAGTCACTAAGTGAACTGTTGTAAGTCGAGGATTACCTGTACTTTATCACTTTTTCTGTTTTGTTTTTTTTGTCATCAAGTTTTTGACACCTTGCTAGGCGACTGGTAGTACTCGGATGTTGCCATATCCTAAAAGTGGTACAATGGGTGAAAAGGTTGAAAAGCCCTGGACTAGATGACCTCCAAGGGCCCTTCCAACTCTGTTATTCTGTTCTGTTCTCTTGTGTTCTGTTCTAAAGCTTTAAAATGATTTTTTGTGTAGCTTTTTGGTTAGTTCAGTCAGTTGTAATTGGTGATAATCTGGCTTTTTTTCTTAATTCCTGCCCAATAGCCCAAAAATTTTAACTCATTTGCTGTCTGTCTCTCTAGAGTCTGTGTTTCTTATTCTGTTTACTTCCCACATTAGGCAGATGGGGATTCAATCCAGGAAAAGGAAGGGAAGGGAAGGGAAACCAAACCAGCTCCAGGTGAAAAAATTGGTCTTCAGTCAGTGCCTGAAAAAAATCTAAGAGTAGATATTTTACAGATTTCAAGGGGGTGTGGTACAAGCTTCTCAAATGAATTAGTAATTTTCCAGGTCTGGCATTGGGAAAGGAATGTGTTTGTATAGTACATTTTTGAATTAGATACAAGTAATATTTTTAGGCACTGTTTGTAATGCTGTTTTTGTTCTGAGTGTTACTTTCTTATTATTTGAGATCATACTCAAATAGCAAGCCAGAAAGTTTTAATTTTGATCTATAGTGCTCATTTATGCTTAACACCATCTTGAAACAAAACTGACAAGCAAGCCACTTTGGGGTGTGGGGAGCAGATTGCAAGGAGTAGTGGGAAAGGGAAGACACAGAGGGGATCATTTTGAATAATGCTAGGTATTCATAATATCTGAATAAACAAGCAATGAACAGTGTATTATCTGTGGTGGCTTTAAATATACATGTTAGTAAGGTAGCAGATGCTTTCGTTCTAAAATTGACATGTAAAATGGCAGTCCTTCACAACAGGGTGCACCTTTATCTGTAACTCCCTCACACATAATGAATAGCTAATTTATGCTGCATGGTCCACAAGAGACTGAAGAGAGATGAAAAGGGGGGGCATTTTGACTACCAGAGCCAGCAGGATGTGCTGAGATATGCTCTTAATGGAAGCATATCCAAGAATGTTTGAGGGGTGGGGGGCAGGAAGGTTGGAACTAGTTTAAGCAGATTGCTCATCTGTTACATTGTATTAAATTTAAATTACTCCAAAGGACAAGCAGACATTTGTTCATGTTGCAATAAAAAATACCGGCAGGCAGTTTCTAACCGTCTCTTCTTGCAAGGAAGGAATCTCTAGTGGAATTTACCCTTTTCAGTCCTCTCATTCAGTGACTAGATTACAAAGCTACTGTCTAGTGTCACTGCCATGACTAGTCAATGTCCATTTGTCAAAAAACCCTCTACTTTTCAAGCAGAGTGTTATCTAGTGAGAGAAAATAGCTATTAGTTTTTTATCTCCCCTCCTCCAACCTCTCTGACTGGGAGAGGCTGATTTATTTATCATGAGAAAACAAGTGGCATATTTGTAGTTTCAAATAAACATTTTCCCCGAAAGCACCCCCTCCCCAGTTCTAAATGTAGTTTTACAGGCATGTGTTTAAACTATGTAACCAAATGGTGACCCTGGACAGAACTAAACAAACAAAGGAAATGTTTGAAGCTCTTGATGGTTTCCACATTCTTATCGGTAAAGACAGGCTTTGATTACTCCATAAACAGGAAAAGTGAATAAGGGTTTGTAGTAACTTAAATCCAAAACTCTGCTTTGGGTTTGTTGGGATCTGTAAGCTTTTGAGGCACATGAGCTCATTTACAGTAGCATGTTAATAAAACTTCTACTGATAATCACAAAATGGCTGTTGGAGAGAGGCATTGCCAGAGAGAAAAAGTTTGGCACATACCTTTCACGCTTACTGGTGACATTTTTCCTTGGTCACTCTGACACACACAACCAGTGTAAGGTAGGGATTAAAGTGTGGCATGAAGTCCCTAAAGAGCTAAATTCAAATTCTTATGCAACCATGGAATTTATTGCATGATTTAGGATAGGTTATTTTTGCTGGTCCTAATCCACTTACAAGATTGTTGTAGAAATAAAATTAGTAGATTACTCCTAGTAGACTACTCTGAGGAAAGGTGGGATACAAATAAATCCTATATTGTACACATAATTGTTCCCTTTATTCACATGATGCAGGTAACAATGAAAAGCAGCAGGTACCATGCTGGCATGTAGCTTAGTTTTCATGGAGCTAGCAAATATTTAATTTTACAGCAAGACTGTATTGGAAGTAAAAAGCATTGAATGCTCCTACATGTGAAATTCCTTATCTCCATCTCCATTGCCTAGATAAAGTACTATTTGAGAATAATATTTTTTTTTAAGGACATAGCATATATGATCTAAAAATACTTAAAAAAAGGTATATAGCACTTGA
Organism: Bothrops alternatus; assembly: GCA_034064705.1. Lineage (NCBI taxonomy): Eukaryota > Metazoa > Chordata > Lepidosauria > Squamata > Viperidae > Bothrops > Bothrops alternatus. The sequence goes on along the minus strand of JARGCV010000016.1, from coordinate 16,372,157 downwards.
TTATTCCAGATACACAAAGAAGTAAAAGGGATACATTTGAATGTGAATTTGAGGGGGAAAAGAAGATCTGAGTGCCTTTGATATGTCTGTTATGTATATGATTCATTTATTGAGGTGGCTAATCATTTGTCTCCGGTTTTGCCCCTGATATTGCTTCAGGGGTAGGGTAATATAAATTGTTCAGATTTGCTACCGGTATCTACAGAAGACTGTTAGTATCTTGCTAAAACGGATCCCAGCTTAACAGGATATGCATGACGGGAATAATTGGAAAACCCTTGAAGAGGAAATCTGTCTCTCTTTTACAACTATTAATTAAAGGCCACTTTTAAAAGGAAACTTTTAAAACTATAGTCTGAAAGAGTGAACTGGGATTACATAACAGGTGGAGCAAAATATGATTCTTAATTAGCTTTAATTTATATTGTAGAGCCCTCCTGGATAGAGAGGCTCCACCCACCTTGGTCCTCTTTCTTGTATAAGGATGGCAAATGCTAGTTTACTTTATAGCAAATTAGTATTTTATGACAGGGAATGCCTATCACACAGTCATTTTATGAGTAGGCAAGTCTTTCATGGTAGCCATTTAGTGAGCGCATCCATGGTATGCTTTAAAAAAATTATATATGATCTAGTCCAAAACATTACTTGCTGATAATAAGATTTGTGGCAAAACATACTTTGGAAGCAAAATGTTTCTGGTTCAGTCTCAGACATAGGAGGGGATACCCTAGAGCGGGGCTTTTCAACCTCAGCAATTTTAAGATATGTAGACTTCATTTCCCAGAGTTCCCCAGTCAACATATATATGGATCAGTCTGGATCTTGAAGTTGAGGTAAGATAGTGCACACTTCCTTGCATCTCTTTTTGGAGTCATTTCCTGCTGTGGGTTTTGGCAAAACTTTGCTGCTGTCTCAACTGGAAATTTAAGTATTTGTTAGAGGAGATTACAGTAAATAATACATTTGTCCAAGGTAAAAAAGGGTAATTGTCAGAATTAAAAAATTCACGGCATTATTTATGACAAAATTTGTTTCTCTTTCTGGTCTTCAACATTTCTTTTCCTTGCAGAGGTGTCAAACTGCCGGCCTACAGGCCGGATGTGTCACACCAAAACCACGCCCACCCTATTGCCAGCAATGGAAAAAAAGTCGCAATACATCACGAAACGTCACGTGATGTCGCGAGTTTGACACCCATGCCTTAGGTAATTGTTGGAGCTGCTGGGAAGCCACTGTATTCTTGAGAACACCTTGAGATCTTCTTTGATTCCATTTATATGCTTTCATTCAAGCAGTGGAGTGTTACTATAGTGGAGATGAAAAATACTAGTTGTATTTTGTTAAATCACCTCAAACATAGTGACTAGTAGAGATGCCATGAATTTTCTAACAAATCTCCCCCACTATAAAAGATGGAAGTAATCTTTACTGATTTTCCTTGCCTTCTCACTCACCCATTCTCTGCCCCAAATCTAATCAAGCATAAAAGTTGATGAGGAGCTGAAAGAGTCAGAAATGTGTGTTTCTTTGTGTATTTCTTTGTGTGTGTGCCTATGAATTGTAGTCGTTACACTTACTGAGAAGAGCTGGTCATAGAATTTTTTTTCCCATGAGTATTCCATGATTATCACACAAGTGATATTTTTTTCAGAGATGATATTAAAAAAATCTAAGCCACTGAATTCTGACATCATATCAAAATTCTGTTTTTTTAAATAAATGATTACATGTAATTGAAATTTTTTAATTCATTATCAAAATGGTATATATTAAACAATTATACATGTTTACATATAGAAGATAGTTTTGCTTTTATTAAGTGTGGCTATATTTGAGAAATAATTTTTTGTTGAAGCCTATTGGAGGAATGGGTTGATTCTTACTGATTTTATAGAACTGTATTCATTACAAAAATGAGTCTATGTGTCATTATCATGCTAAGATATTTTCTATTCTATTCTATTCTATTCTCATTTGGTTTCCATTTTAATTTCTCTTGACTTGCACAATACTAATTTCCATTTGCAAACAAAGCACTCCCAAAATCACTTGTACTGATTTATTTGCAGTCTAATCTCTGATACTTGGTGCTATAACTGGATATATTAGAAATGCATTTTAATCCATAGCTGTGGTCTCAAACTAACCTAAAAGAAATTCTTTAAAAATGATTAAATATGCAGGAAAAAATGATGCAAAGTATTTTATGCTCATAAATTGGTTCCTAATGATCTTTGTTGATCTTTTAAAAATATTTTTTTTAAAAACTTATCAGCCATAGTTTTCTTAGTATGTCATGTCATCATGGGTATTTATATGTCATACTGAGAAAGAGGTGGGCCAACATATTTGAGCGCTTTCTCCTCATACAAACAGTAACACATAAAAGCATTCTACAGGTAGTTCTCATTCAGTGACCACTTGAAATTATGATTATGATGAATAAGAAGACTTACAACCATTCCTTGTAGTTACAGCTGTTGCAGCATCCCTGTGATCATGTGCTCATGAATCAGTCACTTGGCAAATGGCTTGCAATTACGAGAATCACAGTATCCTGTGGTCACATTATTATCATTTACAATCTTCACTGTTGGTTTCCAACAAGCAAAGTCAATGGGAAAGCCAGCACGAAGTTGCAGTGATCATGGGATGTTGTGCTTAACAGCCACACAGGATTTTCCTGACAAGAGCAACTGGAACTACCATTGTAAGTTCCTGGTCAGCCTGGTCATGTGATGTTGCTCTTTAAAACCACATTGCTTAGTGACAGACTTCCCAGTCCCAATTACCATAGTTATCTGAAGACTGCCTATGTAAGAATTGGATGTCCATCATAGAACAATGGGCAAAAATAATACTATTCCAGCAAACTTATTCTCTGCATGAAACCAATTTCTTTCCTAACTAGAAACATTCAAAAGTGCTTGTTGTTGAAGCAGTTCCACAACAGTTGTTGTGATGAATCCACTGGGTGGTCAAGCTTTTAGTTTGAGAAACAGTAGCAAGATTAACAGAATCTAAAAGCCTGTGAAAAGTGAATATGTGATAGTAAAGAGTAAACATTTCATAGAGCAGAAGTACTAGAATGTTACATAGTAACCTTACTTTAAAAAGTTGTATATAGAAGTCTGTTTTATATATTCTAGATCTATGTGCGGTAAATGAATACACTCAATGGGTTTTGGAAATCAATATAGCTTCCCCAAGAGTATAGCCTTAATGCAGACTTTGTGATAATACACTAACAGTTGAGAAGAAAAGCATAATTTCCTGAATAATTTCTATTCCTATTGTTTTGTCATTTTTCAAGTGTGACCTACAGCATTGGGTTTAAAAATAAAGGCACTAAAATGTTACCAGATTCCATTGATGGAAGGTTCCAGCTACTATTTGCAATAAGTAGAGATGGAAATTCAGTAATTTGGTGTATGAATGCCTGTTTCCTGTTTTTTTTCTGTATTCATCATCAACCATAGTTACCACTTCATTCATGTGGAATTATTTATATAAGTGTTTTTAGGTGTCTTTAGTGGCTGCTGCTGAAGATCACAGTTGCTGTTTAAGATGGTGAATTCTATTTAAGTGCATTCTGCTTGTCAAACTTTGCTTGCTTAAAATAGCAAACACATTTTGCTGGTTTTTTAAAATTACTATTTTCTTCTGATGAATAGGTTTCCACCTGAGTGGTACTGTGACGGAACCTGCCATGCAGTCCGAGCCAGAAACTGTTTGCAATGTGGCTATCAGCTTTGATCGTTGCAAGATTACCTCAGTGACCTGTAGCTGTGGAAACAAAGACATATTTTACTGTGCCCATGTTGTGGCCCTTTCTTTATACCGAATCCGCAAGCCAGATCAGGTCAAACTGCATCTTCCCATTTCAGAGACTCTTTTTCAAATGAACAGAGACCAACTGCAAAAATTTGTACAGTATTTGATTACAGTGCACCATACTGAAGTTTTGCCAACTGCTCAGAAGCTTGCAGATGAAATCCTTTCTCAGAATTCAGAGATCAATCAAGTTCATGGTGAGTTAGTTTTTTTCTCCAGTGCTTGCTCCAGAATTCTTTTTTTCTTCTAGGAAAGTACTTCAGTTTAATCCTATTGATACTGTATTTCCGTAAGCTTTTTGGACTTCCTTTCATGTTCTCTCTCCAAATATGTTTAGAACAAATGACACTTTTAGCCTGTTAGTTTAATTAGGCAATGTGCAGAAAGCTAACTGAAAACTGGGAAAGGCTGCCTGTTCTTGCAGAAAAGATTGTAGTTCCATTCATGTATTATAGTGTATGAACCACATTGAGCAGTGCTGTCCCTCTAAATATTATGCCGTGATGTTAAATAAAAGAGAGATATGAAATGAAATGGTCTGTTGAGGCCTTCAGAAATAGGTTATAGGCTTAGATTTGCATTATCAGAATTAGCATGTACAGATTGGATAAAGTTATCAGAAATAATTTGTATAAGGGTTGGTTTCTAATGTTCCAATGTGAGACATGCAAAAGGAGCAAGACTTTAATTGTGAAATGACGGTTGTTAGACTTAGTTTTGACCATCCATTGTGAATGTCCCTGGATATGACATGTTTCCATGGAGAACAACTGTGGTTGAGCCAGATTGAAAAAAGATGTAAATGATTATGATCTCATCTAACAAGAGAACTCCTAAAAACTGTTAGGAAAAGATAATACTTATCATTAATAACTTGTAGGAAGAACAAAAGAATTATTTTCTACTTACTTAGATGGTTGTTGTTTAAAGAAGCATGAGTTTCATTTATTTTGGTGTTTTAATTCAGTGCCCAACCGAGTAACTCTCCCAGTAGATGATCTACATACTTCTGATTGAAATATGACAGAAAACTGGTGACATGAGAAATGGGCTATATATAATAAAGAATGTATAATTGAAAGTAGGAGAGTAATATAGCCCCCCCCACAAAAGGGGAAATATGTTATGTGGTATAATCATTCCTTCCAAGGGAATATGGAGAGGCAGCTTTGTTGAAAGAGACTCATCTGAACAATATGTCAGGATATATTTTTTGCAGCTCAATATGTCAAAATAAACAAAATAATTAAGCAAGCAAACAAACAGTAGTTAGAAGAATTAATATTTGACTCTACAGTATATCAGTAGATGTGTCCCAAGCTAATTCATGTATTCTGCAAGCTAAGTTAGACAATATAGTGGTGTCCAACTTTCTGGTGAATTGGTGTATATAAATTGCTCACTGCATGGAGTAATTGTAAGTGAGATGAGATGTTGCTTTGAATGTTTTGCCCCATCCTACAGTGTTGCTGTCCTCCAGTTATCAGGGACTTTACCACTTTTCCAGGAGTTCTCAAGGACAATGCATAAAGGTTTGGACAGACCATCAGCAAGTCCCTTTGGTAGCCCAGGATGCAGTTCATTTGGCCTGAAAATTTCAACTAATATGAAGTAAATAGATACCTCCTAGCCATGTTTCTGTCAAGCTTCAGTCCTGCTCATAAAAGATTTGGCATCCGTTTAATTTTTCAGATGTACTACATGAAAAATATAGGTGATCATTCCAATTTGGCTAATGTCTCTTCCTCCTTCCCCACTCATCCCTGTAATATCTAGCAATTTTTTGAGGAGATGACAAGGTTTCTATGCCAATATGAATATTTGATTATAAATAGGAAGTTGGTGGTTTGTGACTAGTACTGACATGAGACATGCTAATATACATCTTTGGAAATGCCTACAGATTTTATCAGAGTTTAAATGTCCTTAGAATGCATACAGTTTTGAGTAAAGAGCAAATTCCAATTTCATATATTGTAAGTGGGACTAAATTAATATGGCACCCAAAACTGAATTATTTACGTTCACAGAATTATAAAATTGAAAGATGCCATTTAAACTATCAAATCCAAACCCCAGCATCCAGATGGTATCTCTTTAGCCTTCAGTTAAAAACATCCAAGAAAGGGAAGCCCACCTACCTCCACTAACTGATTCTATTACTAGAACAATATTTTTTCTATAAGGTTTGTTCTTGAGAAGTCCATGCTGACTCCTAGTTATTACTATTTTTTTCCAAGTTGCTTATGGATTCATTTCTTTATAGTCTGCTTTAGAATTTTCCTAGGTACAATCAAACTAATTTTTCTAATTTGCGAGGTCTTTTCCTTTCCTTTTTGGAAAATAATGGATAATATCCAGTCATCAGACATTTCATCTCTTTTCCAGAATTTCTCAGAGATAATACATAAGGGATTGGGCAAATGATAACTAATTTTTTCAGCGACCCAGGATGAAATCAATTTGATAATGGCAATTTAAATTCACTCAGAGTAAAGAGGTAATCTTTGACTAGATTTCTCCCAGTTTCAGGATTTAGTTCTGCCCAAAATTTCTTGGCAGTATTAACGTGGTCTTTGTTGGGGGAGAACTGAACCAAAATAGTTGAATATATCTGGGTTTCTTTGTTACTAATATTTTATAATGTTTATTTGGCTGCTAGTATGCTGATTTTTTTTCATTTGCCCTATATAAAGCCATGTATAAAGGCTTTTCTTCCCTCTCTGCAGCCTTTCCTGAGCTCAGCTCATTATGAATTCTACTTTCCTGACACACCTGTGCTGCTCTGGACTACCTGTCTGTATTCTTCCTTTGTGATCTATTCTTATATCCATTTCCTATACTGTGTGTGCTATGTCCTTTCTTCCTTTCTGCCCTTCAGTTGTTTGTATATCTAACCTTCAAAGAGAGGTGTATGTGTGTATGTTTTTATGTATGAGGCTACATTGGCTTTCATGTCACTTTTTCTTTCATTATAATTTTTTGTTTATTTTTTAACTTTAATACCTCTTTCATTTATGGACCTGCACTCTTTTTGAGCTTCTCTTCCTATTGGCTTCAGGCACCATAGAATCTTATTCCCCAACTCAGAGCAGGTTTTGTTTGAATTTGCTCCTTTGAAGTCAAAGATCTGTATTTGCCCATGATCACTTTTCTTAAAATCAAGAGTTCTGGCTTTATATGATAACATTCAATCAACCCTGAAGTCTGTCTCCTTCTCTACTATGACCTTGATGGGTAGATATAAGCAAATCGTGATGGAAAGCTCAGAATCTCATAACATTTTTGACAAACTATGATGGTACAGCATCTCAGACCCAGAAACCTTGTCAGTTAGCATATGAGGGATAACTAATATTTTTCATTATATATTAAGTATTATTAGTTGTCTTAAGTTGGAGGTTAAGAGTATGTTATGTGCTCACTGTTTAGTTTTTAGGAAACATTTGTTCCCTTGTGGTTAAGATGGGTAACTTGGAAAAACTGAGCAAGTCAGGGAAGTATGAAGATGACTTTTCAGTATTATTACCAACTCTTCAGCTGTTTTAAGATTTCCTGGAAATAAGCTGGCTAGCCTGGTTATTAACTGCAGGTGTGTTAACTAGTTTTTTGATGTCATCTAACAAAAGTATTCTTTCACAGCCTCTTGGTTTTAATTATCCCATTTTCAAAACGTATGTTATAATTCTAATCATTTGAAATAATAGAAAATTCATTTTTTACTTAGAAGAAAAATCATGAAAGGTTTATCAGCTTGATGCTTCCTGTGACAAAAGCATGTATATGCTTTTGATACCACTTATTTTTTATGGAATTTTCTATATTCAGCCAGTAACTCTTTCTCAGCAGGAGTTGTTGTGGGGAAAAATAGGAGGAGAAAGGAATGTTATGTCTGTTTGCCACCTTGAGTTATTTATAAAAATATTTAAACAGTTTTCCTACATTTTCTACATTTTACTACTTCCAAACATGTTAGATATAGTGAAATACTTATAGGTATTTTCTAGAACACTACAATTCCAGTTTAAGCATGAAAAACATATAGAAGAAAAAATAACCCAAGTTGAATGGTCAGTCTTGAATGTATTGCAGGTGGTCCCACCTTGGAATGACTTTTGTGAGACTGGATCACTTTGTGCAATTGCTATTGTCTTGAGCTTTTTGCTAATGGAATTGTAAATATCAAAGTTAAGCACTGCTTAATTGTAGATCTCTGTCAAAAAATAATTAAAAGTGCTGTTCTCAGATAGTCACATTTCCTTTTATAAAGAGTAATACCCTTTTTAGGAAGGAATTCACACCACAGGCAAAATAAATTATAGAAAGTGTTGTGTCCTGTATTTGCCTGCTTTAATTTTTATTAGATTTTTAAAAAATATTTTAGCCTGCTTATTTAACATTTTAAGTTTTGATTTAAAATGGTGTAAACCATCTTGAACGATATGCATTATTTGTTTACTTGCATATTGCTGTAATTCTGAAGAATTTCCAATGGTTAACCCCCAAAATAAAACATCCCCGATTAAAAACAAATATAAAAACAGCAAAACAATACATCTATGGTAAATAATACAAACCAACATAATAACAGTAACACACCTAGAATAATAGCCACGGACAGGTCCACTTTGTTATTCTCTAATACTGGTGAACCACAAGCAGTTTTCCCCCGAGAGATTTGTACTTGGTGACTCAATTCTGGTTAGAAAAAGTAGTTAGAAAAAGAAACTGCGTGGGAAACTGCCACATATGCAGTACTTTAAAATGCACTTGAAACCTGTCCATTTTATTAGCTGATTATTGACAAAAATATCCTGCTGCATTTTATTATCAGATGCAGTTTCTCAGTGGTCTTCAAAGGTATGAATACAATATGTATATTTAATACATTGCAAGAATGTTGAGAGTGATAAGGATATGAATTACTTTTGCATTAGACTAGACATACCCATTTCCTGTAACTCTTTATCATGGTTTAGTTCCATCCCGCTAGTCTGTTTTGTTGCTCTTCTCTGCACTCTTTCTAGAATCTCATCATCATTTTTGTATTAAGCTGACCAAACTGACACAGTATTCCAAGTATGATATTACCAAAGCAGTATTCAATTTTAGCCTATTTTGCCCCATCCAAACCCCAATAGTGTTCAGATATTGAGTCAAGATTTCCAGTTGTCTCCAACTTACCCAATTAAATGTCACCTTTCTCCAAACTACAAGGTGATCTCTTCCAATAGTTCCATGTTCAAGAGAAAGATGGAAAAGATCAAACCCTATTAAGCCAACCTCCCCTTCTCCTCCCTATCTCCTGACTGGAGTTACCTGGTAATGAAGGACCAGTGCTAATATAAAAGAGTGGCTGCAGCCCTCATAATGTCTCCAGATGGAATGCTTGCTGTTGAGAAGTCTAACGGGATAGGAAGGATATATTACCTCCTCCCCATTGTGACATAGCTCACTGACTCAAGTAACCAGTACTACTTTGATTCTATGTCTGGACCTGATACCAGGCTGAAAAGGCTCCAAAAAATCTGCTTTCTTGATGGTGCTGCAATTGACCCTCACCATCTTTTTAACAGCCTTCTCCAAAAATAGAAATTGAAGATTGCATGGTAATTATTCAGTGTAGCTGAATCCAGAAAATGCCTCTTGAAGAGAAGGTATATTACAGTTGCCTTCAAATTGGGGAGGAGATGCCCTCCATTACATGGCATTGATTATTTTCCCGATCCAAGAAGTCACACCTCTTCTGCCTCAAAGAAGGGGCCTGAATAGAGAGTACCTTGCCTACCTTATTGGAATCTTCAAGCTGCAAGAAGCCCCAGATAATTAAAGACACTATCTTAGTCATTACTTTGAATCCCGCCTATGAAGAGTCAAGGCTTGGGAAAATCTGAGTGATTTTACTGGTAAGCTGCTATGCAAAAATTTCTTTGTAGTTCTCTTATTCCTCCCAAAAAGTGAGTTGACCACCTTGAACAGTGCTTCTAGCCATAGGGAGGAAGAGAGATAGAAGGATAGAAGTTACTACACAAGGTCAGTTTATTTATTCATTTATATATTTAAAATATTTACGTGGCATGTAGGCAGCTGGTAACAATAATAAAACTGCAGACTATAAAACCATAAAACTAAAAAGTAAATTTAAATAATCCCAAATTGTGGTGTCCCAATCATCTCCTAGGACACCTCAACAATTATCCATAGGCTCCTATGACTCTATTGCAGTGCTAGGTAAAGACAGATGTTGATGGCCTTCAAGAAAGCGATTGGCCAGATCACTGGGGACAGGATGTCCCACAGAGTAGGGGCAGACTTGGGATTTATCAGACTTGGGAGTCTTTTGATTTCAGAAGTGAAAACTGAGCATGGAAATTGTGTGCAAAGCACACATTTTTCCAGTGACTAACGATACCTATCTCTAAGTCATAGAGGGCTATTGCTCAAGTTTTCTTTTAGCTACTGACACAGTAATCTAAAGCTGTACACACCTAGGTTCCTTTAGAGTGCTAAATATGCACAGAATTCTACCATATCGATGCTTAAGGTACAATCATATGAATCATCAATAACTGTTATTTTAGGTGGGAACAACTGGATCCTCATGCATCAGTGAAAAGATTTAAGTCATAGCCTTTGTTTCTACTGTGTAGGTGCCCCAGATCCTACAGCAGGAGCGAGTATAGATGATGAAAATTGCTGGCATTTGGATGAAGAGCAAGTTCAGGAACAAGTTAAACTCTTTCTTTCCCAAGGTGGATACCATGGATCAGGGAAACAGCTCAATTTGCTTTTTGCAAAGGTATGTAAGAAGGGATGTTTTTTTCATTTTGACAGAATGCTTTTTTATTCTTTATTTTTATGTTGACTTCACAATATTTAGTCTCTTAGTAATGTTCCTGCTCCATTTCTTGGGCTGATACCATCTGGATTTCTTGGGCTACATTTTTCAGAATTCTCGGCCATTTGGAAGATTTTAAGGTACAGAAGAAGGACTACTTTATTTTAGTAGTAAAATGTTTCTTTGGAAAAAATATAGCTCAACCTGACAAACCCAACCAAACAAATCTCTTCAATTTTTAAATGTCATTGCTTTGATATTTATAATAGTATGCCCCCAATATAAAAGAACTTTCAAAATACAAAGAAAAGTGACTGGCATCTTTTTATAACTTAAGGTCATGTGATAAATCTTACAATTGTTTAAAAATTTGGGAAATCTGTACTGCCATGGGAAGATGATTATTTAATGTAAGGAATGATAGAGCACGAAGCAAAACCAGGACATTGCTTTGCAAACACTTCTGTTGCTTTTTGGGCAGTGGCATGGAATCTGAGGTAACTTGACACCATTTGGTTGATCTGTTTTGCATGCTTTATTATTAGAATTATACACAAACTACATAGAGCAGGGGTGTCAAACTTGTAATGTCACATGACGTGTCACGACATATCACGACTTTTTTCCATTGCCAGCAATGGGGTGGGTGCAGTTTCGGCATAACGCATCCAGCCCGTGGACTGGCAGTTTGACATCCCTGGCATAGAGAGTTAGAAGGATAGAACAAACTGAAACTTATGGTAGAAGATTAGAATGTTTGTAGTCAAGGGTTATACTGGTATAATGTTATGGTTCAAAGTGGAATATTGAAATGTATAAATTTAAAGCTAAAGCCAATTCACCGCAAAGCTGGAAAATATCAGAATAATGACTTATTCTGTGTTTGGTGTTTCCAAATCAGTGTGTGCTTTGAAAGTAAAACAGGCCACCTTTAGCATCAAACAAACATGAAGCAATCAACCTGCTAAGATTTCTAATAATTGTATTGATAAGATCATAACTGTGCTTTATAATTGAAGTATTATACCAATCAGTGGAACAACTATAGGTTTTGTGCCTCTTTGACTTTTTATAATGCTGATGGTTCTTCTACCTTGTGTTTCTCCTTAAATTTGTTCTTTTATACTGAATTATCAGTAAACGTTTTGCTGTCTATAGCAATTTGGGTGAGAAAAAAGTAAATGTTTTAAGCATTTTTATTCAGAGTGTGTGTGAATTTTATTTCCAAAGTGTTCACAAGAACCTTGAACTATAGAATAGACTCCTCTCATGCTGAAGGAGTGCAAAGTGTACCATTGTGTGCTGTAAAGAATTATTTTTGCAACATAGTACATTTGAGCTACCATGAAAAGCTTTATTTTTCTCCAAAACTGTGGGATTTTCAAGTTAGTTTATTACTCTTTTGTATTTATAGTGAACCATGTAGGGATTTGCAAATATATAATAGCCATGCAACCTTATTGACAAGAGGAAAAAAATGGCATGCAAGAGCTGTTTTATTTTGTTGCCTTTATTACAGATGTTTATAAGTGTAGCTTCCTTTTAGAATTAAATACTTTCAACTCCTTCTGTCCAGTGAATTAACTTTGTGTTTGGTGATGTGGTGCACACAGTGTACACTCATTTATCCCACTCCTGCCTTTGTCTACCATCATGTTAATATTTAATTCTCTTCCTCCTTCTTCTCCTTCTCCTTAAATGCCAAGAACAACAGCTCTAAGCTAGAGGAACATCAATTTGAAAGTATTTATTTTCTTTTTAATGTTTTTATTAAAGTTTTAAATATTTTTAAATTTAAATTAATAATTTCTCCCTTTCCTACATTTCTGATACGAGATGAGACAAGATGAGATGAGATCATGAGATCAGTATTGCACTACTTCATAATAAAAAATTCTGTCTCTTCATTTTATAAATACTTTTTAAAACTGTGTACTTACAATACTTACTATTGGTATGAATTGGCAATATTGATTGTTCAGTAGTAATCCTGTGTTTTCACTGACCTCTCCCTTGCTTCCAGCAATATATTATTTCATTTGTTTTTTTTTAAATTGTAGTAAACTACATATTTTATATTGTAGGTGCGAGAGATGTTAAAGATGAGAGATTCAAATGGTGCTCGTATGCTGACACTGATAACAGAACAGTTCATGGCTGACCCACGGTTGTCACTTTGGAGACAACAAGGAACTGCAATGACAGACAAATATAGGCAGCTGTGGGATGAACTAGGTAAATCCAAATAATTTTGCAGAAGCTTTTAACAGATCTGAAGTGGAGGAAATATTAAGTGTTTTGAGTATCCTTAGTTCTTGTCAATAGAATTTGTATTTGTTGCCAGATTTTGGGAATATGGCAACCTGGAAACTTGTTTTCAGAGGCAAAATTAATGCATTTTTGCTAAAGCCAAGGATGTACAGCCAAAAATAACTGCTCCATGAAATGTTTAATAGTAGAAGCTGGAATATAAACATTTCCTATGTAATAAGTAACCCATTGTATTAACAAGGGCTAGATCTGCAGTTATTAATAGTAAATGTTTACCTTCATAATTATGCACCTCTTTGATTCCAAAATGTCTTTGAAAGGGCATACTCCTTCAGTAATCAGTTTTCAGTCAGTGTGGAAAATTGTATAATGTTAGTTCAGAACCCTTCACACGTATTTTTTTAATCAGATGGGTGGTCTGTGTATACCTCAATGTAACACATATCTTTTTGGTGCTATACTTGAGTTTCTGCTCTGTAAAGATGGGGGGGGGGAACCCTGATAATTGCCCAAACTAGGGTCATTTATCAAACTCATTGCAAGCTCACTATCCTAACCAAATGCTTTACCGTCCTTTGTTTATATGAGTGACTGAATGTGCATTTGGAACTTTTTGTATGAAGAATGAGGTATGTACTTGTTGATTTGAGCTGGTAGTAGCAGCTGAACTTTGTGTTAAAATTTGCTCTGGGTCAAATATAGTTTTCTGTTTGAAAATTAGAAGAATACAAACTGAGAACAAGCTGTGTTTCATGCCTTTAAGTATTGTCTTATGAGTATCTCAATCAACTTTTAATTGAAACCAAAACTAAAACAAACACCATAGTTATACTTCATACTTGGTGTTATTTTGGTGTGTTGTGTATTTTGGAATAGGAGTACTATATTTCTATATGTCTCCAAATGAAATGAATATAACACTGAAAATTCCAAAGGGACAAATTACAAGCTGTAGCTAGTTCAGTTTATCTTTCATAGACAAGCAGTTAGTAAGGGAATCTTTGCAACAAATTCCATCAGCATTCCCTGGATGTACTATATTTAATAATGACCTTGTGTGTACAGAATTGCCAAGATCTGTTTCCTGGGGCTGGGGGCATATTTCGGCTCGGTATGTGTCAGTTTGACATTCTTAGAGGAATTGCTTAAGAATGGCTAGTTCAGGGAAACAATTACTTTGCGACATGTAAGTTCCATGTCCTTCAAATATTCCTAATAATCCATGCTGAGTGAGTAAACCTAAACATGGATTGTTGGATCAGAAGGGGACAAGTGTCTTTCTGACTGAATTTAACAAGGATCTGATGTATCATTGAGAACTCCTAAGTTAATGCTTTCAATGTTAACAAATACTGCTAGATTTCATAGCAGCCTCAACTCCCTGTCTTAATTAAACACTATATTATAGTAGTATTATCTCTGTGGTGTTAGTAACTAATTTTCAGGTGTTGCCATCTGATCAAATAGAGCTGCTTGGAGCTGTTAATCCTTCTCTTTGCCCACTTACCCCATATTCAGCTTCCAATGTGTAACTGGGCAGAAGACGCCATTAATTTTTTTTGTTAGCAAGTAGCTATTTCTCTGTGGTAGAATCTATTCTGGGAAGTTACAAGTAGGAGCAAGTAAATTACAGATCTTTCACTTCTGATTTAAAACTGAACAGGTGATATATTGATTCCAAGAATTTCTGGACAAAGCTGATTTTTTTGGTCAGCTTTTCACCTGATTTCAGGCCAGGGCTAAAAATGAAATTACTGATATTGGGAGAAAAACAGAATTTGTTTCTCTGTTGGCTTCTTCAGGCTCCTTGCTGTACCATTCGAATGTATATGTAAATATGAGCACCATTTCCAGTGTTGCTTCACCCCTGCAGGGTAGTTTCAGGTTGTGTTGAAAAATTACTCTGCTCCAGGAAGTATGCCAATAGCTTTGATTTATTATCTTTACAATGCCTTGGTAAGGCCACACTTGGAATACTGCATCCAGTTTTGGTCACCGCGATGTAAAAAAGATGTTGAGATTCTAGAAAGAGTATAGAGAAGAGCAACAAAGATGATTAGGGGACTGAAGGCTAAAGCATATAAGGAACGGTTGCAGGAATTGGGTATATCTAGTTTAATGAAGAGAAGGACGAGGGGGGACATGATAGCAGTGTTCCAATATCTCAGGGGCTGCCATAAAGAAGAGGGAGTCAAGCTATTTTCCAAAGCGCCTGAAGGCAGGACAAGAACCAACAGATGGAAAGTAATCAAGGAGAGAAGCAACCTAGAACTAAGGAGAAACTTCCTGATAGTTAGAACAATTAACCAGTGGAACAACCTGTCTCCAGAAGCGGTAAATGCTCCAACCCTGGAAGTTTTTAAGAAGAGACTGGACTGCCATTTATCCGAAATAGTATAGGGTTTCCTGCCTGAGCAGGGGGTTGGACTAGATGACCTCCAAGGTCCCTTCCAACTTATTATTATTATTATTAATTATGCCCTGAATCTTCTATTCAATCCAGGACTTAAAATCCTCAAAATAATTGCTTTCTCATTACTTAATCTCTGTTTTCCACTTTTCAAATAATTGCTTGTGTCAGATTCCATTCAAACACCTGAAAGAGAAGAGAGTGCCAGATAAAGTGACCAACATAGATTTGTTAAATTTGTATTGGCCTGGTTTGAAAATATGTCAGATTAGATTTTCTCACATTGAGAAACTGTTACAACATTCCTTAATCTTTGGAAGCATCGGTATAGATATTCTACTAATGGTTATTGTTGTGTCCTGAGCCTGCAAAAGCATGCTTGGGACATTGCATCGGTCCCGGGCATTCCAAAGCTGCCCGGGACCAGACTGAGCGGCACCAGCCTTGTGTGCATGTGCAAGGCAAGAAGTGCCCAATACATTGTTTTGCCATTGTCCGGGTCTCTGGTCTTAAAAAGAAGCCTGTTTTACTTTTTGGTTGTTGTTGTGTAGAGGATTAGAGAAGAATAAAGAGCTGTTAAATTCGCCATGTGCTTCATCATTTGCACATGAACAAGGAATGTAACACTGGCGACGAAGGTGGGATCTTTTGCAAACTAAAGAAAAAAGTTTAAAAGACTTACCCAAGAAGTCCTGAAGAGGGAAGATGGCGTCTGAATCAGCATCCCAGCTTGCCAGTACAGCGTCACTGGAGGGTGAGTTCGGCTACAGGACCCTTTCCCTTATAGTAGTTTGCAGAGGAGCGAGTGGTGAAGTTGTAACTAAGAATGGCAAAGATTGGGTGTTTGTCTGATTTTGATGTCTTATACCCAGAGAGATGGAATTCTTACGTGGCAAGGGTGGAGAATTTCTTCAGAGTAAATCAAATTAGAGATGATGGTTTGAAGGCTGCAACTCTGTTGTGTGTTTGTGGGCAGGAAGCTTTTGAAATTGCAGAGAACCTGGTGGCCCCTGTACCTCTGGAGTCAGTGACATATACTGACTTGAAGAAGCTGTTGAAGGAACACTTCCAGCCTAAGTTGTCTGTTATTGCTTGGAGGCACGCGTTTGAACAGAGGGACCAGAAGCAGGGTGAATCTGCTACGGATTTTATTGTGGCCTTAAGGAGAGCAGCCAGGCATTGTGAGTTCAAGGATCTGGAAGAGAGGCTGCAAGATCGCTTCGTTTGTGGGCTAAGGAACAGAGACTTGCAGCAGAAGATTTTTGCTAAGGAAGAAGTCTCTTTCCAAGACGCGCTACGAGAGGTGACAGCTGAGGAAGTAGCAGCTGGGGCTGTGAAGACCTTATGGCTCACCAGAAGCTCTCCAGAGACAGCTACAGTCCATCAAGAGGACGCTCGAGAAGGATCGGAAGCAGATACTGAAGAAGAGGTGGATATCCTTCACCAGCCAGCTGAAAGGAGGCAGAAGGAATGTCCGGACAAAGCCCCAGCTTCTCTTCAGTGTTTCAGGTGTGGAGGTCGCCACAAGCGAACTGACTGCAGGTTCTCTTCCGCCATCTGCAGAGCATGTGGCAGGCCAGGCCACATAGCATCTGTCTGTTTGGGTCGCCAGAAGGTCCAACCTCGTGAAGAATTGCATCTGAAAGGTACCAGGGTCCTCAGCCAACATAGGGTGGGCTTCTGCGCATCTTGAGGACAGGGATACATAAGCCCCTTAAAAAGAAACTTTCCATTCACATAAGGTTGCAAGGGGTTCCCTTATCCATGGAGTTGGACACTGGGTCCGCTCTCTCCATTATTTCCATTAATACATTCAAAAGGATATGCAGCAGCAGTGGCATTCAAATTAAACTCAGACCATCTAATCTAATTCTTACAGATTTTCAGAATTCTGTGGTGTGTGTTAAGGGGGAGACCACCCTTAGAATACAGTATAAGGATTTTGAAGGTCCCCTAGATGTGGTGGTTGTTGGGGGTGAATGTACGAGTCTTATTGGGCTCGATTGGTTTGAGGCTCTAGGAATCCAGGTAACTGGGCTGAACCATTTGCAAATGTTGAGCCTTGCAGAAGTCTGCAGGGAGTTTGCAGATGTGTTTAGTTCAGAGTTAGGATCCTACAAGGGGCCTCCCATTTTGTTACGGTTAGACCCAACCATCACGCCCATCAGGGTTAAACCTAGGAGGGTACCTTTTGCCCTCAAGGGTAAGATTGATGCTGAGCTGGATAAATTGCTTCAGCAGGGCATTCTGGAACCTGTAGATTCAAGTCCATGGGAAACCCCCATAGTAATGCCTCTAAAAGCTAATGGGGACATATGTATATGTGCAGATTACAAGTGCACACTGAATAAGGTGCTGCAACAGCATACTTATCCAGTGCCTGTGGTAAGTCACATTTTGGCCTCCCTCAAGAGGGGGCATATTTTTGCAAAGCTTGACCTGGCACAAGCCTATCAACAGCTACCTGTTGATGAGGCAGCTGCAGAAGCCCAGAATATTGTAATTCACAGAGGGGCATTTAAGGTCAAGAGACTGCAATTTGGGGTAAATGTAGCCCCTGGCATATTACAAAGTGTCATGGAGAGCACACTTTGGGGTCTGTCCATACTTTGATGATGTCCTCATTGCTGGGGAGTCATCTCAAAATTTAGCAGAGAGATTAAGGACTGTCTTGCTTTGTTTTCGAAAAGCAGGCCTTTAAAAAAAAAGATAAATGTAAGATAGGAGTCACTTCTATTGACTTCTTATGTTTCAGGATAGATGCTCAAGGCATTCACCCTGCTGAAACTAAATTGCAAGCTATCCAGCAGTCCCCAAGCCCTAAGTCTAAGAGTGAGCTGCAAGCCTTTTTGGGGCTATTAAATTTTTTACCATGCATTCCTCCCACATATAGCTTCAGTGGCAGAGCCTTTACGTATGCTCTTGGACAAGCAGGCCCCGTGGCAGTGGACTAAAATCCATGACAAGAGTTTCAATGAGGTTAATGCCTTGCTCACGTCTAATGCTGTGTTAGCGCATTTCAATGAGCAACTGCCTGTTTGCATCGCATGTGATGCTTATCCTTATGGAATGGGAGCGGTACTTAGCCATTTGAAGACTGATGGGACACAGGTCCCTGTAGCTTACTATTCAAGAACTCTGTCTTCTGAAGAGCGGAATTATGCTCAAATTGACAGGGAAGCTTTGGCCATAGTGGCTGGCGTTAAGAAATTTCATGATTTCTTATATGGCCGCCATTTCACAGTCTATACTGACCATAAGCCTCTGCTGGGTTTGTTTACCACTAACAAACAGACCCCACATATCATTTCTCCTCGTATGCTGAGATGGTCCATTTTCCTGTTAGCATATGGCTATACATTAGTTCACAAACCGGGAAAAGAAATGGGCCATGCAGATGGCCTGAGCAGATTACCCCTGAACCAAGTAGAACCAGATCCTACTCCAGCCGTTAATATTCTGTCCATTCAGGAGTTGCCTGAGTCTCCCCATCACACGCTTACACGCGTGCTGACATGGGTGTTGTCAGGATGGCCTGACAAGTGCCCTGATACTGAGTTCCAAAGTTTCTGGCACAAGAAGCATGAGTTGTCCACTTTTAAGGGTTGCCTGTTATGGGGTAGCAGGGTAGTGATCTCAGCCTCATTGAGGTCTAGAATCTTGATCTCTTCGTATGAGGGACATCCTGGTATAGTAAGGATGAAAGCGCTTGCACATAGCCATCTTTGGTGGCCTGGACTCGATAAAGACATTGAGGCCCAGGTGCATGGGTGTCAAGTGTGCCAACAGTCTCGGCCTGAAATGCCTCAGGCCCCAGTATGTAGGTGAGAGGAAACTCAAACCCCATGGTCCAGGGTGCATATAGATTACTCTGGCCCTTTCAGGGGCAATTCTTCCTGCTTGTTGTTGTTGACAGCCACTCCAGGTGGCTAGAGGTTATTCCTGTTTCCTCTACTACTACTGCCAGGACCATTCAGGTGTTGAGAGGAATTTTTGCATCACACGGTCTTCCAGATGTTCTGGTGTCAGATAATGGGCCTCAATTTACTTCTTCTGAGTTCCAGGCTTTTCTTCAGGCCAACCTGATCCGCCATGCAACTTCGGCTCCCTTTCATCCATCGTCCAACAGACTGGCAGAGAGGATGGTGCGCGCTACCAAAGATGCCCTCAAGAAACTGACTTACGGTAACTGGCATCACAGGTTAGCTGATTTCCTTCTTGCACACCGCACTACACCATGCACAGTCACAGGGAAGAGCCCTGCTGAACTCTGCTGGGGTCGCCACCTCATTACTAAATTGGACAGGCTGCACCCGGACCAGGTGGCTTCACAGGTGTTACAACCGCGGGCACCTAGGAGACTCCAGGTGGGCGATCCGGTTTGGGCAAGAAACTATGGGCCCGGTCATCTCTGGGTAACAGCTGTGGTCTGCAAGGTCTCGGGGCCGTTGTCATATGAAGTTGCCTTGGACGATGGCCGTGTTCTGCACAGACACATAGACCAACTGCGTTGGAGATTGGACTCTCACCCTTCCGCTCCTGGCTCTGCTCTGGGGGGGGGAGGAGGACCATAACATGCATTCTGAGGACCAATTTCACAGGCCACCACTAGCCGCTGCTGAGGCTATTTGGGAGTCATCCCAAGGTTCCACAAGTGCTCCTAACAGGAATTTACTGGATAGGGGGTCATCCCACACATCCATAATTACTCCAGACAGGGAGACTGACGGGGGTATCCAAACAAATCACAAGCAGCAAAAGAAAAAGAATTCCAATAGGGGCGCTTGTCCAATTCCACAATTGCTCCCAAAAGGAGGTCTCCAGCAAAGGGGGTTGCCATGCGGGCGACTCCTGACTCTGGCACCTTGGGCATGTGCTTGGGGGCCACAGAGTACTGGGGCACTTCCGCTACCCAGCACTCTCCATCTGCTGGCCTTGGGTTCGAGGGACAGTGTTCCCAAGAAGGATCCATTGTGGACCTGGGGACTTCCACCCCTCCAAGGTGTGCTGGTGTGGATTTAGAGGGTCCAGCCAGCCAGCAGATGGGCGGGTCAACCGGGTATTTGGGGCAGCAAAGTCCTGGCCTGCCTAGCCTGGTAGGCGAGCAGGTAGGCCAGGCAACCTCACTGGGGTCACGGCAGACTAAATTATCCACATTTATTGCATTTGATTATGGAAACTGTATAATACTCCTTCCAGTGAATATCGCACATGTGTGGTGCAAGGTATATTCCAGCTAGGGGGGGAGAGGTGTTGTGTCCTGAGCCTGCAAAAGCAGGCTGGGGACATTGCATCGGTCCCGGGCATTCCAAAGCTGCCCGGGACCAGACTGAGTGGCGCCAGCCTTGTGCGCATGTGCAAAGCGTTGGCTGCCCGGGACCAGACTGAGCGGCGCCAGCCTTGTGCGCATGCGCAAGGGAAGAAGCGCCCGATACATTGTTTTGCCATTGTCCGAGTCTCTGGTCTTAAAAAGAAGCCTGTTTTACTTTTTGGTTGTTGTTGTGTAGAGGATTAGAGAAGAATAAAGAGCTGTTAAATTCGCCATGTGTCTTCATCATTTGCACACGAACAAGGAACGTAACAGTTATTCAATGTGATTGTGATGTATAGTTTTATGTTTCTGTAATATATTTTAGTTGTCTAATGGTAAGCAATGAAACTACTCAAGGTGAGATTTTGACTTCATTTACTCCTTTTTGACAGGGCAAGTCATGAGGCTTGCATTAAAAGTTAATCCTCTAGTCTCCACGTTAGCTCTTTTAGCTGTTCCCAGTTCTTTGAACCTACCTACTATTTCAGAGTATCCCTAAGGAAGATTTGATATAACACCCTTTGGATGCCAGAATCTTCTCAATTTTCTCTTATAATATTACTCCTCCAAAGTCAAAAATATTTGAAATTTATGTTTGTGCTTCATTACTTGAGCTTTGATGTTTGAGTTTGGAAATGATTTTCAATCTGTATTTGCAAGAAAAAGGAAAATCTTTTGTTTTAAAATCATAAAAAAAATCATAAACGTTTTTTTCCCCTCCTGCAAATGTAGAATGAAAGTCATTGGGCAATTTGAGCAAATATAAAAAGTGAAATAAAGCTCACTTTCGTTTGCAGGTTTACACCTGTTTACAGGTTAGCCCTAAAGTCAACTAGCTACTAAGCTTTCTTAAGCAAGTTCTCAGGTGGCAGAAATTTCCCAAGATCAGACAGGTTTCACTGCCTTTCTTCCCTTGGGAAGAGGCCACCTTTTATAAAAGGATGTTAAAGAAGTATTCTGCTTCTAGGAACAATATGTTTGCAGAAAGGCTAAAGTAACAAGATGTTAATTGAAGTTCAGCCAATGTTTGCAAGATTCCCACAGTCACAAGGGCTATGAGAATACTTCTTTTGAAGGTAACATTCACTTAATATGTTAATAATGGGTAAAAGGAATTTCCAGCTTTTCCTTTATAAGACTAAAGAGGTTAGCTGGCAGGGTGGCCTGTAAAGATCAAGAGTTGCTATTTTGACAGGAGACATACATTTACATTTGAATCACCAAACAAGCCAGGGAGGGGGTATTAATTATTCCTAGAAGTGGCAGGACATGTTTATATAGCAAACATGTGATTTGGTCAGCTTGCCCTTATTAATAATCAGTTTAGTTTGTAGATGAGTTTGGGTCATGGAAGTGCTTTTCTGTCAAAACCCCAGACACAATATCTCAGTTTTTTTGAATACACTGTGAAAGGGCATATGCTTTGATAACTGAATTTGCTTTCATTTTTAGAGCAAGTAAAAGTTAAAGCTAAAATTTAATGTGAATTAAACTGAATTTAGATTCTAAATTCTTTAAAAAATGGATTCTTTTTGATGCTATGTTATATTTGCTTTATGTGTGGCATGCATACATACTGGGGGATCTTTTGCAGATGATGGTTCAATTTAGATTTTATATACATATTCCACTTTAAAGTTGTGAAGAATTTATTAGGCATCTGGAAGATAAAACATGTCCTATACATAGGACCAAGGTTATGATTTGCAAAGTACTCTGGAATGAATTTGAATACAGTATATTAGTTATGAGGAAGTAGGAAGAGTTTTTGTATTTTATCTACCGCTTGTAGACTGGATCTCTGCCCCTTGTGCTGATGAACACTTTTAGGGCAGGAACAGGAAGCTGGATTAGAATGGAAGTTAATGCATCCTTTAGGCAGGGACTGTTACTATCAGCTTACAGAAGGCAGTGTTGTGTCTCTTCTTCAAGTAGCCATCACCTGATTAGATGTTTTGGACAACTACCAGCCTGATTCCAAGATGGTGAAAAAGGTGATATCTCTCCAGTTATAGAAGATCCTAGATAAACAGATTATATAGATACTTTTCATGTGGCTTCAGGCCTAAGCATGGAACTGAGACTATTTTGCATATCAATAACAGTCTGAACAATTTATGCATAATTTATACCACTTAAAATATAAGTCAGTAATAATTCTAAAACTTTGCATTTTAGATAAAGTTCTAATTAGGTAAACATGTTTAAAGAACTAGCTCTTTAAAACCCACTGTAATATATACAGTGAGAGGGCTAATATAATTCTGGTTTTGTATTAAGACATTCCTGTTTCCTGTGCCTATTGTGTTGTTGAGTCTTATAAATAGGACAGTGAACAAGACTTTACAGGTGCATACGTATAACATTTTGATTAAGGAAATGGTTTACAAATTTAGATAAATATGATAAAAATGTAAAATAAAAATGAAATAAAGAAAAAGGTGTTAAAAATAGAAAGTAAAGGAAAATCAAAATAAAATAAAACAGAAACCCTTAAAGAATCAGATTTCAATCTTTTTTTACAGCAATTATAAACATACTTGAATCTGTTTTCCCCCTTCTAAATTATACAGCATAGTTCCCTTCTCTTCCTATCAACCTTTATTAATTGGTAAATCCCAAAATCACTAGTTCATTTTTATCCATTTTCAGCAAAAAGTCCATAAAGCCTTTTCAGTCTTTTATAAAAGTAGTTGCTATTCCTTTCTTAGACTTTATAGGCTTATCTTAATGGTCAGTTAGCTGTGGATGCAGAGAGCTATTAGGTGAGTTTGCTGTATGTCACTTAGATTTACCAAATCAGTGTTGTATATTTCAATTACTTGATCCAAAAGCATTGAACGACTTGGGCATTTCTGGCCCTCTGTAAGTACTACATTGCTGCAGGCTTGCTTCAGAATTAAATTCCGAGAGCTACAAGTTATAGAGAAAAGTTTTGTCAGCATAAGGGATCTGCAAGTTAATTGGTGTTTTCTGTTTATTCCTGGCTGTGATATGGAATTGGAAGCCCTTTGGCATCTTGAAAGTTGCAGGCCCTGAGTACAATTGTCACGTATCACTATCAAGACTGACACAAATAGTATTCCCTATTCAAAAGCTGAATTACTGACCGTTTTTAAATAGAAGTATCACGGTTTTAAACTAAGCCCCAATATAATTAAGCCCTTAAATATAATTTAGATGTCCCCTTAGCAAAAGCTAAGTGCAAAATTAATTGAAAAAAGTCTACATAAAAAACCTGAAATGCAAAACAGCCTAACTAAATATATCGACCTAAACCAAACTGTAATTGGCACAGTTACTGCTATCAAAGTATGCAAAGTGTATCGGTGGTTATTAAAACGGATGTCCATGTGCCGCCTCTATGTTGGTTGAGGCAGGCAGGATTCCCTTGGGTACCATTTGTTGGGGGTCAACGGAAAGGGAGGGTTTTGCCTTCTCTTTCTGCTCAAGATCCCCATGTACAATTGGTGGGCCACTGTGTGACACAGAATGCTGGACTCGATGGGCTTTGGCCTGATTCAGCATGGCTCTTCTTATGTTCTTATGTTCTTAAAGTAGGGTTGCTCTTGTGACAGCTTAATAAAGCTGAAACTATTAAATTAAATTTCTGAGGCTTTATCTGATAAACGCAGTCAAGCAGAAGAATCTGTGAGACAAGTATTTATGCCTGGTAGAGTGATGGAGCCCAGCAACTTGTCAGCGTATATAGATTACGGGTCCAGATGTATGCGTGGTTTCCCCACAGTTTCTGTTTTTCATTACCCCTTCCTATCTTCTGCCATTCTATATTGTCTCCTATGCTAGCTATTATCACATAGATCTTGTATTTCAAAATGTTCACGTCAACTCCCTCAACATACATATAAGCAAGAGAGCTTTTTAAAATTAAAAATGTGCATCCAGCGTCAATCAGCTCTCTTAAGAATAAGTGGAAACCATTGACAACAAACGTCCTTGTGTATCTAAGACAGAAATGGATTGTTGACCAGCTTATTTAAAATTCCTCAGCTTTGTTTCTCATCATTGACATGAGATTTGTTCTTTTGTATGATAGAAGTACTCCAGTTTTCCCAACTTTCCCAAGGAACTTTATTTTTTTCCTGCACAGAGAAAAAAGAACTAATTAGATTGCCATGGTCTTTGCAATGATTGTTCATTGATTTCTCATTATAGAAGATGGGAGACACTGTTAATAATATATAGTAGTTAGTGCTTTAGTTTCCCAGTCAATGTGGAGTTCCTGCAGAATAGAATCATGTTTAAAGATGTAACTTGGCAACAGTTTATACAATGGCCCATTCAGGCTCACTGGGAAGCCATGCCAGACCAAAGCCAAACCAAAGCAAAATGTTATACTGAACCAAATAGCATAAACTAAAATAATAAATTAAAAATACAGATTTATAACAAAAATCATGAAAGTTACCACATATTGAAGGGTCAAGCAGAAATAGTGATGGAATATAATTCAACAATTTAGCTATGAAGTTCTCAGCTAAGGGAAGACCATTCTCTTCTAAGCTACCACAACTATGAGTTAGTATAATATAGTTATGCAGCTCACCATGGCATATAAAAACAGCAGTGCAAAGCTCATATGAACTGATTGTACAACAGACAGGAAGGAATTTACTTTTGTACAAGGCTGTTGCTGGAGTTTCCTTCCACCAGTGAGGAGAGCCAATCATTAAACTGAGCAAAGTTAAGGGCTTTCCTAGGAGTTAGACAAAGAATATTAAGTTGGCATGGGACACATGTATCCTTAAAACTCATGAATTGCTGTTGGCTATCTCCTTATAATTCTTTAGACAGGTCCACTTCACCTGTAATGCTAAATAGTTTGTTAATGTTATATACTAAAACATGAATTTATGTAGTCTCCTCTATGACCTCATTCTCCAGTATAATCAGTGGTGGAATTCAGCCGGTTCACATCGGTTCGGTAGAACCGGTAGCTAATTTTTTGTTGCTCAGGCCCAGAATGGACTTCCAGAAGCGGCATCCACACAAAGAACCAGTTGTTCACATATTTGAATCCCACCACTGAGTATAATCATATAAAATGCTTTTTATTTCACTTTTAGTTAACCACAAATATTTAGGTCAAGACTAAGATAAACTGTGGTTATATATTTTTTAAGACAGCCTGACCCACCTCAGTTTCCATGAGCTTTATTCAGTAGGATCAGTGGTTGTGGAATGATAGCAGTTATCTTCCACAAGATCAGAAAGACTTATTTTTAATACTGAATTTTATAAATTTAATTGTTGCTTCTGTAAATATATTTAAGATATATATACACAAAGAGTGTATATGTGCATGTTTATACATATACACAGTTACTGGTTTGGAACCCTTATTTTAAAAACAATATAAAACAGTGGCTTCAGTTTCGAGCTTTGAATATTATTATCTTTTGTATCTACTGAACATATTTAAATGAAATATGATAGTTATCAGTGATTTCTCACCATTAAAAACAACCTTAAGAGATTCCCCTCTTTAAACCCATTTAAAATATTTTGAAAAATGAATACAACAATGTGTTTTGGGATTATGTATATTTGTGTGTGAGTATGTGCTGACCATTTCTGAAAGCTCTGGGCTTTTAGCATTATATAGATTTGTTGTTCTGAGCCACACACACAAATCTAGAAATGCAGGGAAAGCTTGAAGCCAAAGGGCAGAGTGCTGCTATTCATCAAAGAGTAATAATCTCATTTTTGCTGAGCTGTGTTTATGGTAGGGATCCATAGTCAGTTTTGGTTCTTTGTTATAGTCATATCTAGAAATACATTTTGTCAAATGACAATATGCCACACAGACTGCACACTCTACTTCAAAATATATAAAGATCTTAGATTGGTAGTAGGAAGGGGAGGGTATTATAGAAGACAAAGCCAGGGCAAGATTCGAAACTGCCACCTTGTACAATCCTGAGTCTAATTAATAACTAGTCTCTTTTCTACATTGCCTTGAGGTTCAAAAAAGAAAAAGAAAATATATGTTGAACCTCTAATGACAGTGGACTGTTCAGATTGTATTTTGAATTAGTGAAGATTATTCCTTTTGGAATTAGACAATAAACTCTTATCCAATATATCATAATTTCTTGACCCATTATTGTTCCCTTTATTTTTTGCCTTAGACAATAAACTCTTATCCAATATATCATAATTTCTTGACCCATTATTGTTCCCTTTATTTTTTGCCTTTTAAATATTTGCAGTTGCTTATTCTAGGCTTGTCTGAAACAGTTTCCCTAAGTATTTCCTATTGTTTGATTGTTTACAAAGCTGAAGTAATCAACCCGTGCACAAAGCATTACTCCCTGGTGTCTGGATTAAACCTCAAAGCCCCATTTCCTATAATGATATATTTGCAATCATTAAAATACTTGTAACTAAAGCAAAATCTGAGTATCCATGTTGCTTTTGACATTGTTATTGAGTTTTACAGAATGGTAGCATCTATTCCTTCTACACTAAGCAAACAAGCTAAGATACAGCATAATATGTAACCTGAAGACTTGCTTTCATTGTAGCCTTATTCTTTTTCTCCTCCCTTCCTAGCATTTTCCTGCAAATGCAGGATCTTTTTTTCCTGGATCAACCAAGTATTGATTGATTGTTGCAACAGAAATTGACCCACCAGTTTGTTGTCGGAGTCTGACATTGCATGCGGAAAAAGAGTGAGTGGCCCAAAGTCATCCAGCTGGCTTTCATTCCTAAGGCAGGACTACATCTCAGTCTTCTGGTTTTTAGCCAATGGCTTTACCACTAGACCAAACTGGATGTCATTGTAGCCTTATTGTATTGTGAATAATTTGATGTGAGGCAGAGTAAAATTGAAATGACATTGTATTGGCCTGAATAATGAAAAAATGTCACTTGAGTCAACACACCATCAAATTTAGAGCATTTCTGGCTCACAATCAGTACAAGAAAGATACCTCAAGCCTAGAAAGTAGAATTTTGAAGTTTTAATTTTTTATTTGCCTTCTTTGCATTTCAAATACACCTATATATCACCTAAGTACTAGTTTTCATGGCCTTATTAAATCTCTTGACATAACTGTCTTAAGTTGAAATGGAATGTTTTCTCATGAAAGAAAAAAATTCTTCAAGGAAGTCTTTATACTTGTGTCCCTTTGTCAAATCTTTCCTCTACCACCTTATACATAATATAGTTTATGGAAACTACATCATTTTCCTTTGCCATAACTGCTGCAAGTAATCTATTACATTAATCAGCCATCTAGTATGAAATGCACAGGGAGTGATTATACTATCATACACAGTGAAGCGCTTGTCAAAACCAATATATCGAAGTTTGAATCAGTAACAGAATGAATTAGAACAAGATAAAATATTCAGTAGTCCAAGAACTTCAGTACTATGAGAAGTTGAATACTATGTAGGTGATTTGGATTTTACTGAGACTATGTTCATGAATAAAAGCTGGAGCCCTCAAACTTGGTAGTATACAGTGGGGGGGGGATTATTTGATACCCTGCTGATTTTGTATGTTGCCCACTGACAAAGTAATGCTGGACTGATTCCTCACCATTCGCATGATCACTTAAACTCCACGAATTGAGATTTTGTATGGAGCCCCAGACCGAGGGAGATTGACAGTTATTTTGTGTTTCTTCCATTTGCGAATAATCACACCAACTGCTGTCACCTTCTCACCAAGCTGCTTGGCAATAGTCTTGTAGCCCATTGCAGCCTTGTGTAGCTCTACAATCTTGTCCCTGACATCCTTGAACTGTTCTTTGGTCTTGGCCATGGTAGAGAGTTTGGAATCTGATTGATTGATTGCTTCTGTAGACAGGTGTCTTTTATACAGGTAACAAGCTGTGATTAGGAGCACTCTCTTTAAGAGAGTGCTTCTAATCTCAGGTCAGTACCTGTATAAAAGATACCTGGGAGCCTGCAATCTTGCTGATTGATAGGGGATTAAATACTTATTTCACTCATTAAAATGCAAATCAATTTATAACTTTTTTGAAATGCGTTTTTCTGGATTTTTTGTTGTTATTCTGTCTCTCACTGTTAAAATAAACCTACCTTTAAAATTATAGACTGATCATTTATTTGTCAGTGGACAACATACAAAATCTAATACTGATCTAATTAGATTGTTAGCCATTGGGCCCTTGGATTTACTTTTAGCACTAATGCATCTCTAAATGGCTGAATTTGTTTTGGTAACAATTGGGAGTATTCATCTTTGAAGGAGGGAGGGATTTATTGAATAAGATCTAAGTTTTTCATTATGATAGCAATATTTTCTTATTTTCAAAAATGTCATCTATATTTCACAACACCAAAAATACTTTTTTTTTTTTTTTTTTAAATTTTTTATTAATTGAACACATAAAACAGTGCACTGTGAAAAGTGCCCTCCACCAGACAAAATACAAACATTAACAAACATTAATCCCACCACCAATATGGAAGATTCAATTTCTATTACATATATACTTCTCAACTCTGGGTTACATTATTCATACTTTATAGAGTGACTGAATTTTATTCTTTATTTTTGCATCGCCTATTAAGTTCAACATATAATTTTTTACCTTTTCCCACCGCTTCATCGTTGCCACCAATTTACCTTCATTATAATTGTGTAATCTAATTTCCATTATTTGATAGTGAATGTGATCTACCATGTACTTACACCAATTTTGTATATTCCATTTCTTCGCATCTTTCCACCCAAGCACTATAGTTGCTTGTGCGCTTTCTATTGCTGCAGTTTTAATTTCCTTGTATTCCTTTACCTCACTATTTTTTATTAATAGCGCCACTTCCTTAGTTATTCTCCAATTAATATTTAGCATCTTATTTACCTCAATTTGTATTTGCTTCCAAAATTTTTGAACTTCAGCGCATTCCCAAAACATATGCATAAATACTCCCTTTTCATTGCATCCATGCCAACAATTCCCTTTCTTCTCCCTATGGAAGTGCGCTAATTGTAATGGTGTATAATACCATTTATGTAAAATTTTTCTTCTCATCTCTCTTATCCTTGTATTTTTAATCTTCCTGATGTCTTCCACTATGCTTTCCATTTCCCATTCATTAATTTCTAATTCGTCCTGCCAATACCTTGTCAATCCTTTTACAACTTCCTCCTCTACTTGCAATAAGACCCTATATATGTTACTTGCTTGCGCTTTTGTGCACTTATTCTTTTCTTGTAATATCTTTTCTAAAATTGTTTCTTGTCTGAGGAGTGTTTCTTTATTCTCACGTCTACTTAAATATGTGCATATTGCGTTAACTTGTAACCATCTTTCTTGGCCCAGACATTGCTCTAGTTTACTTCTAATAATCTTTCCATCTTTTTCATATAATTGCTCAATTCTCATTATTCCTTTACTCCTTAATTCCCTTATTATTTTCGTGAGATTACCTTCCTTATTTGTATTTATTACCTGCAGCGTCGCTAGTTTAGAATTCGTCATTTTCAATTTACTTTGCCATTTCGTCCAACTCTCTATAACTGCCTTAGCGGGGTCTATTAAGCTTTTTATATCTATCCTATTCCATTTCCTAAATAATAGTTCTTCATCCTGTATGTCATTAATTTCTTTTTCTAATCTTACCCAGAATCTCTCTTCAAATAGTTGTAAATCCATTAATCTATCTATTTGATAAGCATCCCTATAATATTCCAAACACGGGTGTCCCCACCCCCCTTCGCTCTCCATAGCTACCAACCACCTTTTTTTAATTCTTGGTCTCTTATTACCTTCAATCCAAAGATTCAATTTATTATCCCACTCTTTTAATCTTGCTTTAGGGAGGGTCCCCGGCATTACTTGTAACATATATAACATTTTTGGAATTATCATCATTTTTAATGCCCTAATCTTTGCCATTCTTCTCAAATTTTTATTTTTCCATTTTGTGATCTGCTTTTGAATCTTTTTCCATACTAAATTATGATTAAACTCAGCCATTCTTTCTGGATTTTTTAGTAACCATATTCCTAAGTATTTCATCTTTTTACGTCCCAATTTTAAACCTGATACTTTGCGTATCTCAATCTGTTCTTTGGGTCCAGTATTTAAACAAATAATTTCTGATTTTTCCATATTTACTCTTAACCCTGATTGTTCTTTAAATTCTTGAAGTAAAATTGTCATTCTTTTTACCATCTCTATTGGTGTTTCTGTAACTATTATGGCATCGTCGGCAAAGAGATTTAATTTTAATTCTAAGTTTCCAATTCGGTATCCCTTCCACTGTTTATCTTTTCTAATTTTATTAGCTAGTGTTTCTATTGCCATTACGAAGAGCATCGGAGATAGGGGGCACCCCTGTTTAGTTCCATTATTTATTTCTATCTCATCTGTTCTATTCCCATTTACTCTAATATAAGCTGTATTTTTTTTATATATTTCTTGTATAATATGACTGAATCTATTTCCCATGTTGAAAGTTTTACATAGTCGAAATAAATAGTCATGATTTATTTTGTCAAAAGCTTTATAAACGTCTAACTTCAACAATCCTAATTTCCGTTTAGTTCTTGTAGCATGGTGTAGCACATTCACTATATTTCTAATTGGTTCATAAATTCTTCTTCCTTTTATAAACCCATATTGATCTTTCCCTATTATTCTGGGTAATATATTTCCTAATCTATTTGCTAGAATTTTCATAAAAATCTTATAATCTTGGTTTAGCAAACTGATTGGGCGGTAGGAACCAGGTTCTTTTAAATCTCGTTCTGGTTTTGGGATAGTTACAATTTCAGAATTTCTCCACGTTTGTGGAATATCCATGTTTAATAAAACATTATTATATAATTTCTCCAAATGTGGTAATAAAGCCTCCATATACGTTTTGTAATATTCTCCTGTAAACCCATCAGGGCCTGGGGCCTTCCCAGGTTTCAAATTTCTAATAACTCTAGTTATTTCTCCCTTTGTTATATTTGCATTCAACAATTGTCTTTCTTCTTCATTTAACTCTTCATTAACCTCTATATCTTGTACAGTGACATGTTCTTTCTCATATAATTTTCCATAAAACTCTTTCATTACAACTTCTAACTCTCTATTATCATATTTTAATAACCCATTTTTATCTCTTAGAGCATTGATATTTGATTTTTCTTTCCTTCTTTTCAAATAATTTGCCATTTGTTTTGCTGACTGCTTTCCCCACATTTCAATTCTCTGCGTTACCGCCGTCCTCATATTATTCCATTGTTGTTCTTCTATATCCTTTAATTGTCTTTGCTTAATTTTTAGTAAATTATTCCATTCCCTATTCTTTGTCATCCTTAATCTTTCACGTATTGTCTCTATCTCTCTAATTTTTTCCTCTCTTTCCCATCTCCAACTTTTTTTAATGAAAGACTCCAGGCTAATACAATGTCCTCTAATAACTGCCTTTTTAGTATCCCAAATTACTGATTGCTTTATTTCCCCATCCTCATTTGTTTTAAAAAATTCCTGAATTTCTTTCTGTATTTTTTCTTTATTTTTTTCATTCACTGAGACAACCTGATTATATCTCCAAATTCTTTGTTTCCTACTAAAATGTATTTTCAAGACCGCCATTATAGGAGCATGATCTGAAATCCAATTGTCTTTTATTTCTGCCTTTTTGATTTGAATACTTCCTAATTTATTCACTAGTATATAATCAATACAACTAAACTTATTGTGTCTTGCAGAGTAAAACGTTCCCCTATGTAGTTTGTCAGCATGAGTGTCTATCATATTTAATTTATTTAAATTCAATTGTTTCTTTTCTTTCTTATCCGCCATTATTTCCACGTTGAAATCCCCTGCAAATACCACAGTCCCTTCTGAGAAAGCGTCTAACTTACGTTTTGCATTCAATATAAATTGTTTAGCATTTACATTTGGAGCGTATATTACTGCTAAAGTCATCGTCATTTGATTTACTTTAATTTTAACAAATAATAGTCTTCCTTCCTTATCCCCTTTTGTTTGTACCACTTGAAACTGATTCCGTTGATGAATTAATATCGCCACACCTTTACTGTTTGTTTGTCCCCGAGATTCAAAAATCCTCCAATCACTATTAGTAATCAATTTATCCATTTTTGTCTTTACCTTATGAGTTTCAGTGAGGAACAAAAAGTCCACACTGTTTTCTTTTGCTAATTTCATTAATCTATACCTTTTCAAGGGCGATGCCAAACCATTTATATTCACTGCCATAATTGTTTGATCACTCATAACTTTCCCATTTGATATTTTTCCCTCCTGCAACCCAGAGCTTTAATGAGATTTCCACCTTTATAAAAAAACCTTCCCACCAGAGTGCCCCTCCCTCCGCTTCTCTCAACATGAGAGAAGAGCGGAAAAACATTCCACTATAACAGCCGGGCACCATTGGGGGTGCGGTTCTGCCGAATCTGCTGCTCCCCCTAAACAGTTTTAATAAAAATCACATCAAGAATAAAACCCCCGCACTCCCCCTCCCCAAGCCTCCTTTACCTATTTCCTTCAAAGTTTAAAGTTAGAACTAAGGACTAGGCCTTTATCACTCCCCTTACAAGTAGGAAAACCTTGTGAATCACACTATTTCAAACTGTTCATTTTTTCTTCTGCCTCGTGATCCGGCCCTCTTTAGCTGGGTCTTCTGCTAGTTCTGCCTCTTTGTGAATTTCTTTTGAGGCCAGCTGCATCGCCTTTTGCAGTTCTTTTTCTTTTTCTCTGCCTTTTAAAAGTGCTAGCCTTTCTTCCAACGCTTGAATTTCTCCACCCACTTCCATTTCCAAGGGCTGGAGGGCCGTTGCAATCAGCTCATTAACATATTTAACTCCTGCGTTCCCAACTGCTCCAGCAGCCTCCGTCTCCGTCTGCTGATTTAAGTCCAGATCAAAGCCGAGCTTCACCAACAATTCTTTCCCTTCATCCAAAGATTGCGCCCGGTACATTTTCCCATCTTTATAAACAATTATGATCGCCGGATATTGCCAGCTAAATCTGATGCCTCTGTGGAATAAGGCATCCGCAACTGGTCTCATTTTATTTCTGGCTTGTAATGTTTGCCTGGATAAGTCTTTCAGAACTCTGATTGGAATCCCCTTACAATTAAGGTTGGTAATTTTCTTTAAATCTTTATATACTTCCGTAGCTGTTTTTTCAAAAGAAAATTTGATTATAATGTCCCTTTGGATTCCATGTCTTCGTATACCAAAAACCCAATGTGCACGTTCAATTTGGTCTTCTTCAATTTCAATTTTATTATCTTTAAACCATTTGCTAACATTCTGAATCATGTTTCTTCCGTCAGCGAAATCTTGTTTGAACCCCCTCAAGCGTATATTAGCCCTTCTTGATCTGTCCTCCAAAATATGCAACCGAAGGCGATCTTGATCTCTATCCTCCTCCAACTTCTTTACCCTGATACCCTGTGCTTTCTGTTCTGTTTTCACCTCTATTAACTCATTCGCTGTTTTTGCAACAATATCTTGCATATCTTTTATCTGCCGGCCAATAACAGAAAAAGTTTGCACTAAAGCCTCCATTCTTTTTGTAAGTTCTACTTCCGTGGCCGACGCCATTTTCTCTCTCTGTTGCAACTTTAATTACTTACAGTTCAGAACAGAAAGTAAAGTTTCCTACGGCTCCTTTTCCTTCTCCAATCCACCCAGGGTATTTCCAGGTTCAGAAGTTTTAGCTGTTTTCTTTAGTCTAACATTGTTTGAGGCTCTGAAGGGTTTAGCGGAGGTTTAATTCCGATGTTTTAATATTTGTTTGGAGAGCGTCCGGCATAGCGTCTATCCACTTTGACGCATGCGCAAAACCCCCCCCAAAAAAAAAAAAAAAAAAAAAATACTTTTGTGTGAGTGTGCTTTCAAGACATTCACAGTCTCTGGTTTCTAGTTTGGTGCCTTTAACCACTATACCAAATTAGCTGTCAGTATTACCATGATGGTGTTAAAAAATCTAGACCGGTTTAAAGCTTGGATGTGTCATCAGGTGTCTACATGAACAAATATTCACCATCTTTATTTTATTTATTTATTTATTTATTAAATTTCTATGCCGCCCCTCTCCTGTAGGACTCGGGGCGGTTTACAACCCAATAAAAACATATAATAACTATAAATATTTAAAATTAGATTAAATTAAATAAATACAAGGCTGTTACTAAAAACCTGTTAAAAACCCAATTCTAAAACCCGAACAGCCTTGTTTAAAAATTTAAAACCCGAGGAGATCTAGGCCAGGCCGGCTTGATTGAAGAGATGTGTCTTCAATTCTCTTCTGAAGGTGCGGAGATCATGACATATCCGGAGTTCTGGGGGGAGCTCGTTCCACATCGTCGGTGCCCCCACAGAAAAGGCTCTCCCCCTGGGCGCCACCAGCCGACACTGCTTAGCCGATGGCACCCTGAGGAGGCCCTCTCTGTGGGAGCGAACTGGTCGATGGGAGGTATTTACTGGCAGAAGGCGATCTTGTAAATAACTGGGTCCTATGCCATGGAGCGCTTTAAAAGTGGTAACCAGTACCTTGAAGTGCACCCGGAAAGCCACCGGTAACCAGTGCAGCTCGCGCAGGATGGGGGCCGTTCGTACCCGCCAGGCTGCCCCCACTACCACCCGCGCGGCTGCATTCTGCGCCAGTTGAAGCCTCCGCGTGCACTTCAAGGGGAGCCCCATGTAGAGAGCATTACAATAGTCCAGTCTGGAAGTGATGAAGGCATGGGTGACCGTGCGTAGCGCGTCCTTATCTAGGAAGGGGCGCAACTGGCGTACCAGACGAATCTGGTAAAACATCCTCCCGGCCACGGCCATCAGATGGCCCTCAAGGGACAGACGTAAATCTAGGAGGACTCCCAAGTTCCGAGCCCTTCCCGTGGGGGCCACTGACTCGCCCCCGATAGACAGCGATGGAGTCAGCTGGTTGTACCGGGACGATGGTAGCCACAGCCACTCGGTCTTGGAGGGGTTGAGCTTGAGACCGTTCTTCCCCATCCAGATCCGCACGGCCTCCAGGCACTGGGTCAGCACATCAAGAGCTTCATTTGGGTGGTTCGGGGTGGAAATGTACAGCTGAGTATCATCAGCGTACTGATGGAATTCCACCCCAAAACCTCGGATGATCTCACCCAGCAGCTTCACGTAAATGTTGAACAACAAGGGCGAGAGGACCGACCCCTGAGGTACCCCACAATCAAGGGGCCTCGGGGTCGACCTCTGACCCCCTGTCAACACAAACTGCATCCGGCCAGAGAGGAAGGAAGAGAACCACCAAAGCACGGTGCCCCCTATACCCAGCCCCGCCAGCCGGTGCAGCATGATACCATGGTCGATGGTATCAAAAGCCGCTGAAAGGTCCAATAGCACCAGGATAGAGGAGCAACCCCTGTCCCGGGCCCGCCAGAGATCATCCACCAATGTGACCAAAGCTGTTTCCGTGCTGTAACCTGGCCTGAAGCCCGACTGGAACGGGTCCAGGTACGACGATTCCTCCAGGTGCTGAGGGAACTGTCGAGCAACCACACTCTCAACAACCTTCGCAACAAAGCGAACGTTGGAGACAGGACGGTAATTAGATAGAACAGCCGGGTCCAAGGCGGGCTTCTTGAGGAGGGGTCGCACCACCGCCTCTTTCAGGGCAGCGGGGAAGACACCCTCACTCAACGAGGCGTTGATAATTGCCTGGAGCCAGCCTCGCGTCACCTCACTGGAGGCCAGTACCAACCAGGAGGGACACCGGTCCAATAAACATGTGGTTGCTCTAAGACCTCCCAGCAACCTGTCCACGTCATCAGGTGTCACGTAGTCAAACTCAGCCCAGATAGCTTGATACTTTTCTAGTATCTACCTCTATAGCAGGTTGTGGTAAAATAACATTTTGAAAAAAATGCCATAACAAAAGTTGTAGTTTGAATGAATTATGCAGCCTAAGCGTGTTTTGGACTTATGAAAAAGTTTGTGCTTTATAGAAAATTTAAAAATGCTGTCTTAAACTTAACTCGGCATTTCATTATTAATATTTCCCCCATTAATATAGGATTTTAGGATGCATACTGACTGCATCATGCTCCATATTGTAGAATAATAATTTTCTATTACTTCTTGTCCCCAATGTGTAAAGAGCCCCTTTAAGATTGTTGGATTACATAGAGGTGAGTTTATGGAATATTTGCTTTTTTTGGGGGATGATGTATCTGTTCCAGTAGCAGTTTTTTGTTTTTTGTTTAAAAAAAGATTAGATTAGATTAGATTTACAATTTAGAGGTCATCTGACTCTGGGTAGCTTTCAATTAAAAAACTAGGAACAGTATAACAGAAGAGACAACTCATGAGCAGCCCAATGATAAACATGTAAACCATACTGTATCTGACAAGGGCTAAACCATCACCCTGCTCCAAAGCTGGAAGAACAGCAAATGTTTAATAGCTTCCGTAACATCATCGAACTGGGAGCTATCCAGAACTCTTGGGGGATATTATTCCAGAGGGCAGGCTTATTATTATAAGCTCTAACTCCCAGCAGTGTACAGCATAGAATAAACAGTATAAACAAGCACTAAATTAAAAAATAGTAATAAAAAAATAATTGGCACCTAGCCTAAATATCAAACAATCAGGAATAGCTAACCCTCAAAAGCCTTATTTATTTGTTTTTAATTTAAATTAGTTTAATTTGATTAATAATTAAAAAACACTTCAAACCAAACTCTAGGGTACCTCACAATATAATAAACCATAAAAATATATTACAGAACAAAACAAGATGGGATTCAGTCACTTTGTTCAAAATCTTGGAAAAAAAACCATATCAAGTGAGGAGGTTCATATGTCTTAACCCATCCACTAAGAGAATAGCCAAGTGTTCAGCCTTAAAGAATGTCAACAGAGTGAGAGACTGATGGATTGATTGACTGACTGACTTTCTGGACTTATGTGGCCACCTATCTCATATAATGACTCTAGGAAGCTCAAAACAATCCATAAAAATAATGATACAAAGAAAAGTATCCTTACCCTGAGGTGCAAGACCAAACAGCCTCCTAGCTCAATCTCAATCTCATAGCAATTTTGGGGGAAAGAGCCTGGTCTTCATGGCTCTTCAGAAGGCTAAAAGGATAGGGATCCCTTGGATCTCAGGTGAGAAGCTTTTCCAAGGGGCTGGGATGGCCACCAAGAAGCAGACCTCTGAGATCCCATCAGGTTGTAACATTTAAAGAAGGGGACCTGGAGTGTATCTACTCTATCTAAACCAGTGTTTCTCAACCTTGACAATTTTAAGGCATGTGGACTTCAACTCCCAGAATTCCACAGCCAGCAATGCTGGCTGTGGAATTCTGGGAGTTGAAGTCCACATGCCTTAAAATTGTCAAGGTTGAGAAACACTGATCTAAACTAATAGGATGTGCAGATACCCTCAAGGAGAGGCAGTTCCACAAACAGATATAGATTCAGGGGGATTTCATTCCAGAAAGTAGGGTCTATGGAAAAATGTTGAATTTGTAAGGCTGACCAATTAAAAAAGCAACCCCAGAAAAAATGTCGGAATAGATGCCAATCACCATCTAAGGGAGTTTGTCATGGAGAAATGTTATGCTTGATTTATCCTTCCTGTCACCTAGTCTATCCATCTGAAATGAGAATACAGGATGGACTAAGCTCCATATGGAAGAAGGGGTCCTGGGAGTATCTAAGAGCCAAATCCTACCGGTATCTCATTTTTTTTCCAGTTAATGCTTTGTTTCATTTATTCTTTAAGTAAATCTTTTATTTTTTTCCTCAGTAACTCTGTTGGTTATCTTTGGATGGGAGGAAAAGATGTAAATTAACTTAGATAATTCTCTTTTATCGCAAGCCACGTATCTTAATGTGTGTCTGTGGAAATTCTCAATTATCCAGGTGATGGTTGTCTCAAAGGTGCTTTTTCCAAAAGGCTACTGGATTTTCTTGTTTTTTTTCCCTTTGAAAATATTTTGCTTCTCAT
Organism: Bothrops alternatus; assembly: GCA_034064705.1. Lineage (NCBI taxonomy): Eukaryota > Metazoa > Chordata > Lepidosauria > Squamata > Viperidae > Bothrops > Bothrops alternatus. Next base: position 16,333,512 of record JARGCV010000016.1, on the reverse strand, counting down.
CTGAGAAGCTTCTTCAGTTCAGAACTGAAGAAACTTTTTGGGTGAGAAGTGAAATGTTTTCAGAGGAAATAGCCAAGAAATTCCAGTTGCCTTTTGGAAATAGCTCCTTTGGAATATCCTAATGTTTATGGGAAACAATTATTAATCATAAAACAGGAACTGCATATATGCTTAATAGCTTATACGTGGTGGAGAAATGTATGCTAATATAATACAGGATTTTAATAATATTTGTTTAAGTAATAATATAAGAAGAAACTTCTGTTTCTGATTACTGATTATATTCTGCTTATTGGAGGGATAAAACACTAGTGTCCAATAGGTTTTGTAATGTCTGTATTGAAATGAGATTTGATGAAGTAAAGCCACCTCTAATTCAGAGCAAGATAATAATTGTGAAACTAGAATTGACAATGCCTCACTAAGATGTGACAGTTTTAATATTCTTTCTCTTGTGTGAAATTAATACCAAATTGCAGTTGCAGCATGATGAGTCTTCTAATTATCTTCAGGGCAATATGGAATTTACACATTGATTTATGATATGTGTTTATCTTTGTACCAGGAAAATCTCTTAGCAGGCTGAGTTGCAGCAATATTAAGAAAAAAAATCTAAACATACTGTATATGTGTCTGTACCTTATATAACCAAGCTTGAACCCAACAATAAATTTCTGTGCTCTTGAAATTTTTTTACAGAGTTATATTAAAATTAAGGAGGAATTACCATTTAGCTTTGTCACGGAACCCTGGTTTGTTAAAAATGTCAAAATGCACAGAAATTGAACAGCTATCATTTATTGATGAAAGAATACATGGGCTGAATTTACCAATTGCCAGGAACAGGAAAAAAAAACCTTTTTAATTGTCAATAGACCGAATCATCTTGAATTCATGAACTGTAGTATTTAATGTAAAAACTGATCTGGTCACAGCATGAACGTGGCCACATTGCACATTTGGGCAGGATTATTTTGGGGATGGTAGTGAATGGGAGAGCTTTCTTTGTTTTAATTATATGGCTACCTTAGGGTTTACACTGATTTATGGGATTCTCAACTCAAAATGGCAAGATTTTGAGAAGCCAGATTTTAGAGCCACTCATTGCCCACCATTGCAGTGCCGTGTTCATACAAAATGTTAAGCAAAAACTATGATTTTGTGCAGTGCACAAAACCAGTCTGTCTCAGTGCAGCTCTCTGAATGCATATTTCAGTAAATATGGTTCTCTCTCAACTGTGAAACAATAGCAAGTATTTTCTGTGTTAAACATCTACCAGCTTCTCTAGGAAGCAAATGCTGTACATTTTGTAAAATAAAGATATATAAGGAAGTCTAGTATGAATTTTTGGCTTGCTTCATTTTGCTGCTACTAAAAAATTAATACTTTCCAAATTGTTGAGAAATAAAATCATTTGAACTGCTTTTGAAGATTGGTACAATACGTTCGGCATAGATTGTGGCTTAGTTGCCAATTCCCATTTGCATTCTTTATCAATCATATTCAGTTGCATTTCTTTTCTGAAAGGTTGTCATTCATTTTTAACAGATTCTGAAGGTTTCTGTAAAAGTCTATGTAAAACTCTTCCTTGATGAACAAATGAAGTGTTGCTAAATAGTACTTGTAGACGTCTTTTCTTTGCTTGTCAAGAGTCTGCAACAGCCGATTTTAAGAGCAATATCTTTATATTTAAAAACGTTCCAACAGTGCCTGATTTATTCATGTCTCAATTAGCATGCAGTGTCAGAGATAGAGGTCCTGGATTGGTTCAGACTTAAATGTCAGCAGAAAATTAGATCTGTAAATTTCAATGAAGGATTTCTCATACATAATTGCAGCAATATTTATGAAGTATTCTTCTGTCCTTGGTTAACAAAAGGCAAAAAATACTTGCAAAACATCAGAAGTTGCTTATTCTCCCTCGTGTTATGCAGAGAAGTACAGAACATCCGCACATTCAAATACTTTTAGATTTGAAAATAAAGATCAGTATAGAATTTATATAAAATAAAGATCAGTATAGTGAGAATGGAACATATTCAGAGATTTTAATCAGATTAGGGGCCTATTTTCAAGGTGATTCTTTTGGTTAATTTGTTTGGTTTTTGTTGAAGGCTGGGAAGAGTCACTTGTTTGTAAGATGGGGGGAGGAGTTATATAAATTAGATAAATAAGATAAAATTTCCTGCAAACTCTCAAAGGTGCGTTTTGCATGACCTGCTACAGAGCTTTGTATTGCATCCATTGTAAAAACTTGTATGTATAGTTCTTTTCATTACTTTCAAGGTATCCAGCCCAACTGGATATTGTCTGTCTCTCTGTAGGTGCTCTTTGGATGTGCATAGTATTAAATCCCCATTGCAAGTTGGAACAAAAGGCCAGTTGGCTGAAACAGCTTAAGAAATGGAATAGTGTTGATGTGTGTCCCTGGGAAGATGGGAACCATGGAAATGACCTGCCAAGTCTAACCAATGCTCTGCCTCAGGGTGCAAATGGAATACAAGGTGAACTTTGGTTTAGTTTAATTGAAGATGCTGTGCCTTTACCATTTTGTAAAAGCATAATAATATCTTAATTCAGGTATTCTGGATTTTTCAAGCCTTTGGTAAAAAAGATTAACTAAAAGATGGTTTGTTTGTGAAGTGTACAGGTTTTGCTGGCTATATGTATGTATAGTCACTGACAACACCTCAAGCCATTTTCAGTAATGTGAGTCATGTTATTTTCTTTTGGTCATTTCAAGGACTATATTTCAGCTAATAGAATGTTGGGTTGACATTTAGTTCCGAATTGCTTTTCATTGTGTAGATGTCCTTCCAATGTAAACACAGTATGCTGTACTAAATAGGAACTATGCGTATTTAAGTTGCTGGTGTTGCAGCATCATAGAAATGTTTTAAATCAAACACTTTCCCCAAAATCAATAAATAAAATATTAGTATTTTTTATATCATGATGTATATATTGGTGCCTTATAAAACAGATGAAAGTAATTAATTTGAGGCTAATGCCTATAGTTCATTTTCTTGTTCAAATGTTATACGAAGCAGCCCTGTTTCCCAGCTTCTCCCAATACTAGCATTTGGGTTGAAGCATTCAGTCCATAATTCCTTTAATATATTTTTTCTCAAATCACTCATACTATTTCATTTCATTTACTAACCTTTCCTGCTGTGTGACACCCCCAACGAAAATTACTTTAGGATGTCGACAGTACTGCTGCACTTTCTAACAGATTAAAATTATAATTGCAGAGAGTGCATCTTCCAGCTACTTAAAACCACACTGCAAATTCCTGGTTGTGTGGTTTGAAGGGGTGTAGTTAAATGCCAAGTTAGCATTTAAATGCCAAGTTGGCATTGTACAGTAAAAAGAAAACTCAGTACCTCAGCAGCTTTTGTATTAATTTAAATCTGTATATCCTTGGTATGAATCTTCAACCTCTCCTCTATCAAAGAAGTGATTATTCTTGTATATCTATAATTGTTCCTGTTTGAAACTGAGTATTAAATATACATTGTTTATGTGTGTGATTTGAAGCTATGTTGCAAACTAATAATTGGTGGACTAACTTGCATTAGAATCATAAAACTGGAATATTGTCTCCTGCTCAGTCTTAACTGAACTTGGTGGACTGAGTGTATAAAGCAACTATTCCAAGCTTCATGATCCCCACACGTTGACTGGGAACTGTGAGAGTTAAGTCATTAGAGGAAACCAGTTTGATGAAAGCTGATGTAGGGTAACTTCGGTTCCATCCAAAATTATGGAATATATGTGAAAATGATGTTAATAAGAGAGAATGGAAAGTAGGGAATGAATGTGGAGGATTGGGGCCATATGAACATTTAAAAGTATATAATTCTTTGAACTCTTTGGGCTGGCAGATTCATCAAACAGGTCTCACCGAACGGTGTTCACACGAGCTATTGAGGCATGCGATCTCCATTGGCAGGACAGTCACTTACAGCACATTATTAACAGTGATCTGTATACCAACTACTGTTACCATGAAGAAGCTCAAAACTCACTCTTTGATTCTCATGGGTGGCCCCTCTGGCATGGTAAGTGTCTTAGCAGGAAATACATGTCCCTGATTTCAATGCTTTCTTTTTTGTTGTTGTTGTTGAAGAAAAAAGACAGAAACATCTGGAGAGACCAATAGAGCTTCCTTTCAGATGGGCTGCTCGATTTTTTTTTTCCCTGTAGATTCCTAAAATTATGTAATGGTCTTATTCCAGACCCAGATGGACTTAACAATGCCTTCCCTTTCCCTTTGTCAGAGCATGTGCCTACGGCTTGTGCACGAGTAGACGCACTCCGATCTCATGGCTACCCAAGAGAAGCGCTGCGGCTGGCAATTGCTATTGTTAATACTCTAAGGAGGCAGCAGCAGAAGCAGCAGGAAATGTTCCGGTTCCAGAAGAAAGGTAAATGTGGGCAGGAGGAAAGGCCAAAGGACACAGCATGGTGAGAAAAAATCTGGAATGAGACTAAGAATAAGCAAGTGCTAGTTGAACATATAGCACTGCAGGTTTGCAGTGACTGTAGCGGGGTGTGTGTCTGTAAGAGCCAGTTCATTGCCAAATGTCTGGTAGGAATAAAGCTGCTTCTCTGTATCTCTCAGTATAACAACAGTACAAAGAGCTCTTTCATTCTCTTCTCTTAATCTTAAATTTAAGGTGCAGAACGTTATATAGAAAATATTCCTGAAACAAGCTAATTATAATCATCTATTTGTAAAATAGCAGAACAATCATCTGCACTCTTATTCAGGGCTTTTTAAATACTGATTTATTTAGGTGGGTAGTTAAGATTATTCATTTAACAGTTTAAAAATGTGATTGTGGGAAGTGACTGTATCCATAAATCATTCAGATTCTTGCATGAGTTCCGAGTTCCGAGAAAGTTGCCTCATGTAAGCTGAGCAAAAAAATTGAGCTTGTGAAACCACGGTCAGTTTACCCTCTTTGTTAGTACATTGCTCACTCGCTCATAAGTGAAATAATACACGAGTGTCTTTGAATAAAAAGATAAGATCTCTGCCCTCTCACTGAAATTATGTATGTGTAACTATGAAGCTCATTGCCATGCTTCTATACTGATTGTAGTTCAGATGTAGATTCTTTCTCTTTTTTTGAGATAGCCTCAATCAACACTGGGTGAGGTCCTGCCTAGTAAGTCTAAGAGATAGGCTCTAACCCAGTTTTGAATAACACCCTATCTACAAGATCAGAAATCTACCAAGTAAGGATTCTTGTTTATAGGGAAAATGGAAATAAAGCTGTCTTTTAAAATTGAAGAGGGTGTGTATAATACTATTAATATGGTACAGAGAAAAAATAGGGAGATGTATATGATGTAGCCCTTCTACTACTTCCATCTGTACATTTTTACCTGTCTGCAGAAGATTAGGCCTGTAGGATTAGTTTCTGTAGGCCTGTTCACTTTTGGGATAACAGCCTCCCCCCAATAATGTGGACAACATTGGGTGGAACTGCTTGGAGACATAAGACAGAGTCCAATGCACCCAGCCTTGCTTGTGCATTTTGCCCCTTATAATCATGCATTAGGCTTCACCCACTTTCCCAGCCACAAATGAACCATATAGGCAGATCATGAGAATACAAGAATGCAAGAACTACAGAAAAATTATTAGAGAAAGTAGGAAGCCATGGCCAAAGAATTTTACCAACTATAGTTAGAGTTTGGGGCAGGATAACTTTTCTCCATTTGCCCTTTGTTTCTATAACCATCTGAGTTACTTTAATGTTGTTTTTCCCTTACTGAGAACAAAATACTCTAGTATTTTATTTAATAAAATTCTGGAAATCTGTTTGTGAGTTTATTCTTTTAAGAATTTGCTTGAAGGCATTAGTGATAGAACATCTGCTGCTCATTCAGACATTTGCTTGAATGTCTAGAAAGCTAACAGTGGGGAGAGTACTAACCGAGCACATAGCTACTCCAGCCTCCACTCATTCAGGTGAGAGGTCTTAATGATCTGTACTAATGTTGACTTGTAATAAGTTCATATGGCTGTGTGATCAAGAGCTCAGCTTTATTCCAGACCTATCTCATGAAGAAAACTGAACACAAGTTCATCTGCCTCTCAGACTTCCCACCTGAATACATGGAGGTATTCAGACGGTGAGGCTGGAGCTGTGTTCATGGGCTTCATTCTCTCTGCACCTAAAATGTTCTGCAGATTGCTATGAACCTGAAGCAAAAATTTTATAGGCACTCCTTGAGCTGAGTAACTTATCTGTAGTATCCCATATTACTGTTCCATTTGCTGCTATTGCCTCCAGTTCTACTTCTCTTCCCTTTACATAGTATTAAAATTTAGTTAGTATTTTTGGAATCTTGAGTAGATAGTCAACCCTTTGCAGATTGGTGGGGGCTCAGGAAGTGGTTGTTGTCATTTACTGGCAGTGAACTATCCATAATGTACCTCTTCTATTCCATATGACACAAATTCTCTTGGAAGTTACCCATTCAAATAGTTGGTCTCTTGGTTTCAGTTCTAAAGAATTCTTAATTAAAATAGTGAACATTTTTTAAATGGAGAAACTAAAATATCTCTTCTGTGAATAGTATAAATATGCTTCCTGTTTATAAATTCTGTAGAAATAGCCCTAAAGATAGTTTGGATAGACTATTAACAACAACAGTAAAAACTTTAGACAGTTTTTGTTGTTGTTAAATAGTAGAGTCAACATTTTTGATTCCTAGGAAATGAGACATTGCTTGATCTTGATTATTTCCAACTGACCAGGATTCCTCTTCATTGCTGGAGTTTGAAAAAGCTAAGCAGTGCTATAGTTAATCAAAATTTCAGCTAGTGGCATTGCCACAATTCATCTATTGTGAACCTCTGATGGGCATTTTAGAGATCTGAATTCAGATTCTAGCTCATTTATGACCAGTTCCTAGATTTACTTTACTGATTTGAAAAAGTCTAACTGATAAGAAAAAGAAATATATGTTTTCTGTATTTTAAAATGCTGTAAACAATATCAATACAATTATGATCATATAATCAATATGTGTGCTTGTTTTTTTATGTAGAACTTCTTCACAAAGGTGTTACCTCTATTACAAATCTAGAAGGTTGGGTTGGGCATCCATTGGATCCAATTGGCACTCTTTTCAGTAGCCTTATGGAAGCCTGCAGGGTGGATGATGAAAGCTTCCATGTGTTCTCAGATTTCACAGGTAAAAATCTGATCTTATACTAGCTGTGTATGTGAATTCAGCATTTTCAGACAAGTTGCTTTTTATTATTTATTTGCATTATAACCCCAGCAAATCTGTAGAATACCAATATAAGGAAAAATGTATCTAGCTAATCCTTTTTCAGTTTAGGATGTTGGACTGAATTTGAGACCTTTTCTGAATTCAGAGCATGTTGTCTTTATTACTTGACTTGATATTAAGAATATTAATAACATTACATTGCATGTTCAACTGTTCATATTGTAAATAATTTAATTATAATTTATTTTCATTTTAAATTATTTAATATAATTTATTTATATTAAACATTTACACAACTGCCAATCTTATATTGAAATCTGGGTGGCTCCCAAAATGATTTTACTACTTTCCTATGATTTAGTCAGTATTGTTATTGTGCATATTGCAGATGAAGGATGGCAAAGAATAGAAAACAGAGATTTCCTTAAACCATATAGTGAGCTCATGACAGAAATAAGGATTTCTTAATTCATTCTTCAGTCTTTTGCTGTTTTATATTTAAGCTTTGAGTAGACAGCATTTGACTCCTTTCAAATTTCTATTAATACATTTTACAAATATGCTGTTTTATATGTTTTGAAATTTTGTGTTCTAATTGGCTTATTGTAACACAGGATTCTCATATCACACCTAAGCTATATTTTATTTATCTATGGTTTATTGGATAAAACATAATTGACTTGGTTAATGTTACATTATATGACATAAGCCATGATTTACAAACTACATTGCTATATTCATAGAAAATGCTGAAGCAAAAACAAATGTTTGGCTTAGCGTGATGTTCAAATGTAACTATCCTTGTTTTGCTACATTTATAGGAAGCTTATGAATGATAAAGAATAGGAATAAATAAGGCATATAATTTCTGAGAAATCATTTTCAGTGGCTTTATTGTTTTTATTTTGTAACTTTTTGTTCTAGAGAACATGGGCCCATGCAGATCTCTGGAATACTATCACTTGCCTACCCACAAATTCTTAGAAGAAGGAGAATCTTACTTAACACTAGCAGTGGAAGTGGCATTGATAGGATTGGGTCAGCAGAGGATAATGCCTGATGGCTTATATGCGCAAGAGAAGGTTTGTCGAAATGAGGAACAGCTAATTTCCAAGCTACATGAAATAGAATTGGATGACACTCTGGTGAAGATTTTCCAAAAGCAAGCAGTCTTCCTGTTAGAAGGTAGCTGATTACTGATGATAACTTTCTTTCTTAACAGCTTTTAACAAAAACAGGAGGCAGGTTCCTAAGTAGGTTCATTTCATAATCAACAAGCTCTTACAAATCTAATGACTGTTTAGAGAGCTTCTAACTATTCCCAATCTACGAATTTAAATATTGCACATATGAAGAGATGGTTATCCTTGACTCTACAGAATGGAAATTAAAATAGATTTGTTTATTTTGTTGTAATTCTAGCTATTTTAAGCGAGCATGGAAAATTTTAATCTCACATGTGAGATTATGAAATTCTTGTAGTCATTACTATCACTTTCGGGTGAAACTTAAAACACATACAATTAAGCTTTCTCTAGTCATGGAGATTCTCAATCATTCAAGCCAGTGGTGGGATTCAGCCGGTTCACACCACTGCAGCAGAACCAGTAGCTAAATTTTTGTTGCCCAGGCCCAAAATGGACTTCCGGAAGCAGCATCCACACAGAGAATTGGTTGTTCACATATCTGAATCCCACCACTGATCCAAGTCATGGTTATCCTAAAGAGGCTTTTTCCAAGAGGCAACTGGACTTTCTTGGGGGTTTTTTCTTTGAAATGATTTTGCTTCTTATATAAGAAGTTTCTTTCTCTAGTTAAGCTTTTCTATGACCATCTTATGTGGAACTTCATCCAGAAGTGTGTGGAGATTTTTGTAATGATTGAAAGTAACTTTTATTAGTGGAGTTTTTCTGGAAGCAAATATTACCTAAATTAAGAAGGATGGATAATACTTGAAATTTTGTGAGGGCAGAATTAAAATGCATTGCCACTTCATGGATACAACAACAAATATAAAAATTCAAGTCAAGTAAATATAAGAGTGGGCATCTTTCTTACCTTTCCAAAGAAAAGCACTTTCTGTAGATAAGTACAAGAATCAAAAGTCAGGTATTGACTTTTCTTTGAGGAACCTGGAGCAGTAACAAGGATAGGGTTGTATCAATTTTTAGAGACCTCTGACCTAAACTTAGTATTGCTTAAATGTAGGGCAGAGCCCTGAGAATTGTATTTATTCTGTTTAGGCTTGTTGCTTGAGTATTTTTATACCTGATGAATATCAAAAACTACAGTTGTGCATTAAAATCACTAATAATATAATGAGTCATTGAATTAGGCTGTTGTCACACATTTCAAGGTTTCTGTCCTTTTGGGGCTTGTTTGTATATTTACAAAATTGCTAGGCAATTTATAAATAAAAAGTTGGAGGGATAAAAATTCAGTACACTGAATAAAATCAAGATAAAATTTGTTTTCCACATCAAAACTAACTTCAGTATTGAGGAGCTTTGAGGAGCCTTGCAAAAGAGGTTCCTTTGGTGCCATTCTGGCCTTTAGAGATAGGGTATTCCAAAGTGAGGCAGCTGTTGCCAAGAAGATCATCCTTGCAAGCTGCTGCTGCTACTGCTTGCTTGATCTTTCGGAGGATGGAAACTCAAAGTACCCCATCCGGTGGGCAGGCAGATTCTATGAGGACCAGACTGTCCCAAAGATATCAAAAGCCCAAACCATACAGAGCTTTAGAAGTAATCATCAGCACTTTGAATTGGGCTGAGGAGCTATTGCCAACCAATGATATTGTTCTACTGAACCAGTTACTATCCATTCAATATTCAGGTAGCTGTGTTTTGGGGCAGCTATAGCTTCAGGATTGTGTTCAAGTACGTTTCCCTACCCCATAGATCAAATTGCGGTACTCTAACTGTAAGATTATGGTGGTATGTTTTTAATGCTTCCTAATCCAAGAGAACTGCTTGTTGCTCTGGCCTTAATCTAAATGCACACTCCAGCAAGAATTATGAGCCAAAAAAATAGTTAATGTTCCTGCTTTGTCATGGGCAGCACAACTCCATCAGGACTGGTGGAATGAATCTTTATGGATCCAGAATGCCTCTTTTAACAGCCGCTTGGTCTTGCTGGGATTCAACTGTGCACAGATTTAAAATGCAGATGACCAAACTCATTCCACCGAAGAACCTACCCACTTCATAAATTCCAGATAATCTTACAAGATAGTATCTCTCTTGTCATGTGCAATACTGTAGCCCTCAGTTATAATGCCAAAGGTTTAAATGATTAAAACTGTAACATCTGAAAACACTTTCTATTATTTCATTGGCTAAGAGTAGAAGCAGTTAAATATGTGCTGAAAGGAAACTCCTTGACATGATTCAAATGCAAAATGTTTGTTAATTTGTGTAAAGTAGTAGTTCTGGAGATATTGAGGAAAAAAATAAAAAAGATAGTTTATTTTCATGAAGGATCTTTGAAGCACAATCATTCGTATTTTTCTGCTACAGTTTTTCAGGATACTATGGTCACAAGCTTCTTTTAGAAGGCTATTCAGGTTCGCCTAAGTCAGAAAAAATGTAATGAGATTAATAGGTAAAAAGTGATAAAAACTTGCATGACTGATGTATTCTACAAAATCCAATTCTAAGAGTGATTATCTCCCTTTTCCTTTTAAAATAAGATTTACAGAAAAGTAGCTTATACTGATTCATACTAGCACTTTAAGGAGCTCAACTGCACTCACTGACAATAGTTCCCCAGGATTTAAGATAGAGATTTGTTCCTAAAAAAAATACTCAAAGATACCAGAGATGCTTTCCTGTATATAAAAGTTTATATTTAATGGCAACCATGCTCTATCAGTATTGTAGTAGTAGATCATATACCTAGTGTCATATATGTTCAGTTCTGATAGTAGATCTTGAGAAGATCTTCATTATATACACGGACCCTACAGAGTCATGGAACAGCTACTTCCAAGCATATAGTTCCTTGAGTAGGCTGACTTGATATGCCACACCTAAAATGTTCTGTTACTGTATTTGCACTTATTGTGAATTTGACTGAGTGCTCTCAGGATACAGGCATTTCTTACAGTGACTTGCCTTAACATGCAGGACACTGTAGGAAAAAATACACATTTTGGGTGACTATGCATATAGATTGGGAGATCTGCATTGGAATATTGCTCGCTTTCAAATACTTTCTTGAGCTGTAAACTATATTCTAGTAAAACATATTTTAAAATATGATTCAAAAATCTATACAAGCTTCAGTTCTTTGCTTCAATACAATATTTTCTACTTGGTATTCTTGCAGTTTTTTGAGAGGGCTCCTCACCAGAGAGAGTTTTTACATTAGAGTGGATGTTTTCTTTTTTGGCAAAGATTAGTGCAAAAATTCTAGCATTTTGATAGTTTTTGATTTTATGTTCAATAAAAGTATAGTGCTCATTATAAGATATTCTGTTCTTTTGCCTCCCCTCTCCAATAGCTGGACCCTATAGTGGTCTAGGTGAAATCATCCATCGGGAGAGTGTTCCAATGCATACCTTTGCCAAGTATCTTTTCACTTCTCTCCTACCTCATGATGCTGAACTAGCATACAAAACTGCACTGAGAGCAATGCGGTACGTATCTTTAAACTCGTTTATAAAGGAAGCCCGATTCCAATTGACAGCATGGTTCTCCCTTCAAATCCCTAAAGTCACCACAGAGGCCTCACTCCAAACATGTGGTCCTTCGGAGGTTAAAAACATGGTGGAGGGGTATAAGACCTTTTCTGTGGTGGCCTCTTCTTATCAAATAAGAACCTTGTCTTTTAGAAGAGTGGGCCATAACTTCAATTTTGGAAAGCCACTGCCAGAGTGATTTTTGCTAGTACATAGTATACAATTGATTTTTATACGTATTGTAGTACAATCCTCCCTACGCTACATGTGCTGCTCTAGGGAATTTTGGGACTTGCAGTTCTAGCATGATTGGAAAGTGCACAAGTGAGAAGGACTGCTCCCTGGGATTTATGCAAGTTACAAACTCAACATCTTTAGAAACTATCAAATTGAGGAAATAAAAGTTTGTATTTGAAGTGTGCTATCTTGGAAGTCTGATCACAAGGTGTGATATTTGGGTGAATGAATAACATGCATAAGTTGCAAGACTTTTATATTTGTCTAACACACACCCTTTCTGACCCAAGCCTTTCATTTTAATTCCCATCAGAAGATTCAGTCGTTTCAGAAGTAGCTCTGGGTTTGGTACCTCTCTAAAAGATGCTTGACATACTTCCTGCTGGAAATTATATCTGACTCTTGAGAGGGTTGCCTATGTATGTTGACTCAAGCGTATTCTATAATGTTGGGAACACAGAATTAAGGGGTTGTTTTTTTTTAGAATATTCTCTCAAGCACTCTTTGTAACTGGAAGTAAATCCTCAAGCTGTACTCTGTTCTGCTATGCTGTCTAATCTGAATTGTTTTTGTCCTGCCATAGTTTCTTTTCCCTTTCATTTTCAAAGCAATTGCTTCTGTGCTACTGTACAAGCCAGTCCAGTTCTTATGTCTGCCTCATTACCTGTCATCATAGGACAACCAGGATAGAAAATTGGAAATAAATGAGGTGTGTCATGCTGTTAACACAGCTGATTGACCCCCCTCCTTATTTCAGCACTTGGGAGTTCAGCTGCCCCCAAGGGAATCCTTAATCTCAGTTGAGCTTTACTCATGCAGGCAGCTGTGGGTACAACCAGTTCAGTATATCTAGTGTGAAAAAAATCTGTCCTCTTGGAAAGCAAGGGAGAACTGATACTCTGTAGGTGATTTCTAGGTGATTTCCAACATAACTGAGTGCTGAGTTGGGGAAGGTTGCCTTCTCTAATGCTTTATAATTTGTTTCAGAAAATCATCCACTGGAACCAAGGATGTGTGCAAAAAAGCAAGATGGCACCTGTAACCATGGGATTAAAGCCCTGTCCCTTTTTATGGATATTGCATATAAAACAGGGCTTTGACCCCATGGTTGTGGTTGCCTTCTTGAATTCCCCCCCACACACAACTTGTGCACATTCTTGGCTTCAGTGGATGATTTCTTGAAATAAATTAGAAAGCATTACCAGAGTCAACTTCTCCTCACTGGAGTGAAGCAGTGATAGGTATAATACAGGTTTATATCACAGAGGAAGAATTTCATAATATATTCATTGAAAGCTTAGGTCTCCATTCATGTCTATTAAAGCTGAAGTGCACTTCAGAATCAAAGGGAGAAATGTGATTCGGAGTTTCCATAGGCATGCACAGAGAACTTGTTGGAAATGCCTTAAACCAAATGCATCTTTTCCAAGATAAAGTTGCAGCTGTGAAGAGCAGCCGTACAAGTTATGGGGAGGAGGAGGGAAGTCACAGATGCTTTAAAGTGTCTCTAGCAGATGTTATGGGAGGTACAAAATAACATTTCTTAGTTGGAATCCAAAGTTTTGCACAACATAGGGTTTACGTGTTGACAGAGAGAATGCACACAAATATAAACCCATTTCCTCATTACCATCATGTGATTAGGCTAATCAAACTGTTACCCCCAAAAACATTTTACAAATCAAGCAAAAAAAATATTTCTTTATTTTTGTCATATTTTATAATTCTTCATGAAACAGTCTGTTTATACAAATTGGGAAGAAATCAATTCTGTGTAGGACACTGGAGAGCTTTCAGAATAGAAGAAAATATATATAGCTCGGAGTTGAACTGAGGAGTCCTTGGTGCTCTCTGAGCTTTGTTTACTTGCAGACATTTCATTACCCAACTATGTAATATCATCAGTGCTAAAGAGTGTGGGGCTTGCTCTTTGTTTATATACCTTTGCCCTGCCAATGTTGCTGAGGGTATAGTTTTCTCTTTGGTAGTTCCTTGATTAGGGTATTATTTTCTGCATGTTTGTCTGGTGTTAATCTCTGCTTACCTGATTGTTAACTGCTGAGGAGGATGTGGTCTGGACTTTTTGTTTCTTTTTTGTTTTTTTTTATTGTCTCTTTTGAATGATGTGCAAATGTGGTTTATCTCTGTTTGTATTGATGGCTGATTTGTCTAAATGCTAAGCTTCCAGAAATTGCCTAGAGTTTTTGGATTTAGCTTACTGTAGGATGCTCAGAGTATCCTGGATGAATCTGTAGTTGAGCCTGTCTATGTGTTGTGAGATTAAGGAGTTTTATTATTAGATATGTTTGCCACTTTGAGTTATTTATAAAAACAAAAATGGCATTAAAAACAATGAGCTTGTTGCCACCCTAACCCTAACTGCAATCACACGACCATGGAGGCAAGGTGATGATCATGAGTTCAATTTTAGGTCATAATAGAATTTTTAGAGGCTGTTATTAATTCAAATTGTCATGGGTTGTGAGTTGAAGACTATTTGTACGGTGTCTAACATAGATAGTCCTTGACTTACGACTGAACCCAGTTCTGAAGTTATGATGTCTCTTCCCCCCATGGTTACATGACCACATTTTGGGCCCTTGCATCAAGTTTGCATTTACGGCCATTTGCAGCGCCCCACAGTCAGTATCCAGAAAAAGAAGACATCCTACAACAAGCAATGGGTATACATAATGACCACCACAAACATCATAGTATTGGTTCTGGTCATGTGATGACACATTTTAGAACCATTATGACTTAACGACCAAATTGCCAGACTCAATTACGGCCGTAAATCAAGAACTACTTGTACTGCTCTCTGCAATCTTCTGGAGTTTGTATATAGCTTTCAAAACATTTGAGGTAGCATAAATCTACCAAATTTAAGTTTTAGTTGCAACTGAAAAGAGACATAGAAATGTTATCAGATGACAGTGGTACAGACAGGCTGTGACAAGCATTTTAAAGCACTGAAATTGTCCTGTCCTCTAGAAGGCTTTTCATGACTGGCTGCACTTGTGCGCAAATGCACAGCTGCTTGGCTTGATTGGCAGTCTCTGCAGGAAAGTTTATGCATGTACACACAAAATTAAAGCAGTTGCTTTAATGCCTTGATGGGGGTACTACTCCACACTCATATAATTAGTGAAACCTCCCCCATCCATTGGAATGTTTTGCACTGTCCTAGTATATAGAATTGTCCAATTAATGGCTATAACCTTATGTCCAGTTTTTTCTTCTGCATTGACATGATTAGATAAAATTACCATTCGCCCAAAACTAAGAGGGGGGGAGACAAAAGAGCAGTTGGTTAGATTTTTATGCAGTGAAATCTTCTCTTGCCTTCCAGCTTATATGTAAGCTTCTTTTCAGGTAAAATCAGATTTCAGTTTTTCTGATTGTCAGCTATCCTCCAAAGTGGTTGATGAAATTTTTCCTCCCAAAGGACACTTGCTTGGCTCCTACACTGGTATATTTTTAGTGCCACACTTACCTCTTCCAGACATTTTGAATTTGTAAGAGTTGAATTTTTAAGCCCCGCACAGTGTTGAGATAGCTGCTTTTGCATATTCATGTTTTTTTCCTTGTGCATAATTATTTTGTCTTTTATTGCTTGCTTCTCATTTTGTATATTTCCACCCAATAACAGATGTTCTGAAGATAGAATGCAAAGTGTTCTCTTTGCATGCATGTGCAGAGAGATGTACTGTAGAAAGAGGCAGATCAAAAATATAATTTGCTTTGAAAACTTTTGCTACTGGGTGGATTAAGGTATATGCGGAGTATTGATTTTTGGAGAGGTCTATTTAGACTATTTAGCGCAGCCTTCCTCAACCTGGTAATGTCTGGATTGTTTGAAGTACACTTTCCTTTGATCTTCACCCAGCAAGTTTATGGAAAGTTCAGTTCAACATATAAGTTTGGAAAAAGCTCCTACCGGTATTACAGAAGAGGTCTTGTTCTCTATTGCCATCACAAAAAGCTTTTCCAAATTTGGAAGGGCTATCAGAACTGAGATTCCAACTCAGGGCTATACAAATCATATTTCAGTGTTTTAGTTGCCATGCTATATATATATGATTGGATATGATGAAATTCATAAAAAAGATTTCTGGATTGACTAGATGGGGAAAGATCTTCCAACATTTCTCTGATAATTTCAGAATGGAGAGGCTTGCCTCCATCCAAGTGTTGTGGCTATTTTTCAAATCTGTTATCTGAATGACTGTAAAAGTTCCATTGTTAGCTGTAGAGATCAATACAAATGACAGTAATGTCCTCCCCAAACAAACACAAAAGGCTTATAAGTTCCTTTTCTAGCTGATTTTCAATGGGTTCTTCCAGATAGAGTTGTAGGGACAAGTTTAATGTGAATGGAATCCTCTGCTGATTAGCTGACTTTTTTGCTCAGTACTTGCTGATTGCCCTTTTCTGAGTTTCTTCCAGCTACAGTTATGAGGCTTGTTGTAAACTGGGTACAGTACTTCTGTTTTTAGGCATTGTGGGTCACTGCAGAAGCAGCGCGATTGCATGGGGTTATGTTGACAGGACAGTGATTGGCAAGGATGCTCAGCTTGTCCCAGCTTCTAACTCCCAGTGTCTCAGTGCTGTGTCAGGAAGTCAGGGCTAGAAGAACTGCAGAAACAGAATAAAGCAGCTGGAATTTGCCACCCTGATGAATATCAAAAATGCCTGCAATTTTTAAAACTTATTTTAAAGAAGGAAGGAAACCCTGGGGGTGGGTTAAGCTTTTTTTAATCACCCTGACAGAAAGGTTAAGCTCAGATAGGCAGGCAGTTCTCAGTGAGTATAGTCGTTTTTTCTTTTTTTTCTCTTTTTTTCTTTCTTTCTTTTTCTTTCTTTTTCTTTTTTTCTTTCTTTCTTCCTTCCTTCCTTTCTCTTTCTTCCTTTCTTCCATCCATCCATCCATCCATCCATCCATCCATCTTTTATCTAATTTATATACTGCTCATCTCACAGTTCACAAAGTAAACATGCCTGCTCTTGTGGTATACTGGTGATATTAAATAGGAGGGGAAAAAACCAGTCAAGCCTTTCTGAATGTTCATTGTGAAATCAGAGAACTTGAGCACTGGGGAGGTTGGTTGTATGGAAGTGCCCTGTATCATCACTTTTGACCTTTCAAATGCTGAAGCTGCTCTGAATCATCATGGTACAAAGCTCATATGCAAAAAAACAAAATCAACCATCTTATTTTCATACAAGTAGATTACAGTGTAGTCTCTTCTAATAATAGCCCTGTAGGAGGGATAGAAATAACTTATCAGCAAAAAGCAACTATTTCTGTACAGATGTAGTATCT
This sequence comes from Bothrops alternatus, assembly GCA_034064705.1. Classification (NCBI taxonomy): domain Eukaryota; kingdom Metazoa; phylum Chordata; class Lepidosauria; order Squamata; family Viperidae; genus Bothrops; species Bothrops alternatus. The sequence continues at coordinate 16,316,007 of JARGCV010000016.1, read as the reverse complement.
CTTTAAACCCTGTTTGAATGTAGGCTTGCTCTTGTATTTATTTTTTTATCTTGAATGGAATTACTTTTGATAGACTTACCTCTGCAAGTAAAATGAAGCAAGTGAGTGGCTGCTTGCTCTCTTACAATAGTCTATATTTTGAGATTTTAAACCAGCATTTGTTTAATATGACAATATTGTTTGGCATCTCAACTCTTTTGACTAAATAGCTGTTAACATTCCAGTGCAATTGTTGGGATTGATATCTCTAATAATAGCTATGGTGGAATGCAAAGGTTATTGAGATAACTTCTCTGCATACTATGAGGTGATTTTATATATACATTGTCCACCCATGTCTCTTGAAATCCGGTGCTAAGTGCATATTATTGCAGAGAAGCTGTACCATTTGCATGGAAAAGTCTGAGATAGAAGCTAATGTATTGATTTATGGTATATATATCATAAAAATATATATTATAAATAATTTATAGAAATAATATCAGCATACTATTGTAAACACACTCACATATAGTAAGTGTGTCAATCTTTACAGGTTGCAATCTTATGCACATTTCATTGGGAATGAACCCCATTATATTTAGTGATACTTGCTTTTTAAAAAATAATGCAGAGAATCTGGTTGCAAATGTCATCGTAACTGTACAGAAAAATAGAAATGCAGAACTGGGTCAATATATCATTAATTATTAAGAGTATAATTCACATTCCAAATCTCTAATAATAATCTCATTTAGAATGGGATGTCAGGTTTACCTTTACATACCTTAAGCATGTTTGTGTGTGTTGATAATTATCAGCTTTTCTTAGTATGCAACATGAAGAGGAAGCACGGGAGAAACAAAATAATTCAGAGAATTTATTTTATAAGGACATTACCATAATGTTATGGTTACATTGAGTTTAACATATATAGCTTGCTCAGTATGGGATTCTTCCTCATGGCCACCCACCCTTGAGTTGGCAGGAAAAATTGGTCATATAAAATGTGATGTCCCTATTGGTGAATCTTTAAGTATAGGGCACCTTAAGCAGAGGTTAGAGACCCTCCCCCCAACTTTGTTCCCTTCCCTCCCATCAAATATCATACACCAGTGGAAGAATGTTGACCTGTCAGTCTTCATACATATGCTGGGGAGGAGGCAAGGTTGGTCAGATGTCCAGAATGGTAGATATAGCATTGTTTCAAACTTGTGTTCTTTCAGAATGGGGCTTTTTTGAAATAATGTCATAATGTCCAATTCATGTTCCAAAGAAGCCCCACTCTCAACTGATAACAAGGTTTCCTTAGGTCATGACTTTTCCAAAGAATGACTGTTGATCCAGCCTGATCAACAGCTGGAAAAGCCAGGAGAGATGCACCATGAAGCAGAACAGAGAGAAACACTCTTTTCTGTCTCTCACTTCTTTCTCTCTTCCTTTTCAACAGATTGTCATACTGAACTAGGGATTGGCTTGAAGTACCAGAATTACAGGGGGTGGGGGAGAGGAAAGTCTGCTTTTAAAGAAATGGACTGTACTGCTGCTCAGAGTAGAATGATCATGGAAAGCTATGCCCAGAAGCCAAAGATAATGCCTACACCAAGCTATCACGGCCAATAAATGCAAGGCTGATGATACCATCTTGGGGGGAATGGTCATCTGATCACCCACGAGCAAGCTGGGCAGTGAGGTGTATTAAATGGTTTCCAGACCAAACCTTTTTTGGGGATGGAGGAGAAAATGCTATTTAATTAGGAAATTAATTAGGAAAATGTAATGATGGTGCTACCCTAGATCAGAGGGTGATATGAAGGTAGTGTTACAAAGACTCAGTAGAAAAAAAGAGGTTGCCAAGGCTTGTTTATACTCCACGTATGAAGAAAGGCTTATAGTAGCATTGTCCTTGGTTAACAATGGTAAGTGAGACTGGAAATTCTGTCACTAAGTAAAGCAATCATAAAGTGTGATGCCATATGACTGCTGACTTACAATTGCAGTTCTAGGTGCAGTCATTAGGCAAATCCCATGCAGTTATTTGCAATGTCATGTGATCATCATTTATTTATTAAATTTACATGCTGCCCTTTCACTCTGAAAAATGACTCTCAGCGGTTTCCCCAATGACTTTATTAGTTCGAAGCTGACAGTAAGCTCACAAATGGTGTTCACACGACCATAAGAATGCTGCAAAGGCCACAACTTTGAAAAGTAGTTGTAAGTCTCCTCATTCTGTACCATTGTAATTGTGAATGGTAACTGAATGACCACCTGTACTACAATTCTACAGTTTCCCTAGTTTGTCACTTGTTTACGTTCACATTTGCAGAAACTTGCTGTTCAAAATCATCTTAAGGAAAATTACATGTATAGAAGATCAAGGTTTTTCTGTCTAAAGTGAATTAATTGATTAGTTGTAGAGGAAAAATACATGTTGTACTTTGATGATCCATAATAATAATAATTTGCCTAAAAATAACCATTAATGGTTAAACTTGGCCCTTTTATGACTTGTGGACTTCAACTCTGGGAGTTGAAGTCCACAAGTCATAAAAGGGCCAAGTTTGAAGACCCCTGCATTAGGTGCTCACTTTTTCCTTCTTGTACGTTGGGAGAAACCATGCTATTTTAACTGTGGTAAATTTTTAAAGAAGGCTGAAATGGTCAAATTATGTGGCTTTTGGATATTGAGTTTCTGTAGAAGGAAAATTGTACTTGTGATCAACTAGGCTACAAGTTTGCATAATCAGTAAGAGTATATATATTTTTACTTCCAGGTTACTGGTATTGGAATCAACAGCTCCAACAGGAGATATGTCTCGTCCTCATCACATAGCATCAGTTGTTCCAAACCGGTATCCCCGTTGGTTCACTCTGAGTCACATTGAATCCCAGCAGTGTGAGTTAGCATCAACTATGCTAACAGCAGCCAAAGGTACAATCCTGACAATAAAACAATTTGAAATTTTAGTTTACTAAAATTTAATTTGTGTTCAGTTGATCAGTGTAACAAATTTAGTTGATAAGTGTAAAAAAAAAATTTCAGTTTGTCAGTTTCCCTCTTCTTCTATTGCATCCCCAGAGAGATTAGAAGGTTTCATATGAGTTTAGACACATTTTATGTTTTAACCATATAGGGCAGTATGTAAGTGAGTAGCTCCTGGCTTCAGTTTCCTCTTACCAGCTCACAGAGCTGAAAATGAGGGCCATAGTTGGTAGGAGTAAATTCAGGACAATAGATACACTCAGCAAAAAGTTAAAGTAGAAATTTCTGACAAGGGAAAGAAAGTTGTGAGAGTTTACACAACGTCCAAGCTAGATCATATATATTTAAAACAAAAGGAACATAGTTTTTTGACAGGTTGTTTGTTTTAGAAATGTATAAGGCTGCCAAACTCTACAACAATTCTCGGCAGCATACAATAAAACAGTCATAAAATGCAATTTTTTAAAAACAATGACAACAACCAAATGCCAGGGGAAAAAACCCAACCATTAAAAGACAATTAAAGCTGAAGGAAGGCATGTTTAGAGGCATGTCAAAAGATCGATATGTTGAGGAAACCAGTTATTTCTTTTTTCTAGTAAAAAGCAGCATAGCTTATCAAAGCAAGATTGGTGGGTACTTGGTCAGTACAAAGGTAGTTCAGAATAGAAGCAGAACCATCTTGGATGAGATTACTTTTCCCTATAAAATTCGAATTTGCAGTTTGAATGTATTCTTAACTTCAGCCCTGAATTATTTTTGTACAGACTTTTCAGTGCACCAAGTCTGTTCTATCCTAAAGGTGTTAGATCTTACTGTGATAACACCTGCCTTAGTTACAATACATTTTTGGAGTTTTGTAAAGCACTCTAAACGGGACTGCCTACCTTAGAATAGTAATTAAAGGTTCAGCTAGTTGAAACTAGTCAAACAATAATCAGTTGGATTATTGAACAAGATTGTATGTAGGGTTACACACCTCCATTTATTTCATGGCTATTAGCTCTTTTTTTGGCCATCATTCATTGTTGTTTATAATTAATCACTTCACAACTTGGGTATGGGCTATTTAAAAAAACAATTCTCTTATGTGAGCCCCCCAAGTTTTAATCTAACCTGGACTCCCAACTATAAGAGTCACATGTCTATATATCATCTTGATAGGAAGCCTTCTGGATAGCTGCTTCTATAATTTGGAAATCCCTGTAAGCATAGTTTAGGCTAACTGACACATGAATTTTAAAAAAGTATATTTAGTTAAGACCAACATCAGCAGATACACCAATTTAAAAGGCAAACACATGCCTGAATACAATGTATTTTATTTGACAGTTGGCTGTCTTACATTGTCCTTACCAAGGCTGTGGAAATCATTCAAAGGATGCTTCAGAAAGCATGGGTTTTCAGTGATGGATCAATCATACTTACCTCCTTAAGAGCACCAGTATTCTACCAATATATCCATCAAACAGAATGACTGACAATGTGTCCCTGGTAAACTAAGATTACTACTGTGAATACCTTCAGAAATCACTTTTAGGGTATGAAAAATGATATCCTTAAAACATGGAAATTGTATTTTAGTTAACCAGAATGAAAAACTCTTCTCTCTGACTGAGTTGTTTTAGTATTTATCAGGCAACACTAGAACAATATTTTGTACAAATAAATGCAATCCACATTCTCTCACCACATTTCATATAAAAGTATATCCACCTTTCTGAGCATACTGTTCCTTTCTCATTATTGTAAGACACAGCTTAACTGCCAAAAAAATGTGCTTGCTAATCCATGAAGTCCATGAAAAACGGATGAAATTATTTTGTTGGGAATTGTTGCTTGACCAGGAAGCAACTATATTCACCTAATACACTATCGCTTCTTTTAGTGTTTCCTGCTGGCCTCTGCACTGAATTTTGCCAACTAACAAGGATATCACTCCTCAGTCTGTTTAATAGGGTGGAAGAAGATTCCAGTCAAAAGGTTCAGATTAGGAAATTCCCAAATGCTACTTCCATGCAGGGTAGAATGTATATTTATTTATTTTTCACATTTCTGAAGGCTCCATCTCCCTCAAAGAGGGATATGTTTGAGTGCATAGATGATCAATCACAGATACGTAGTTAAAAGCAAACAGACTACTTCTTTGCACTAATATCTCTGAGGCTGTGAAGCAATAATCAAATCTACCTACTTAGCACATTATTAATTTCTCCATTCCTTCCATATTTTAGTATTAATTTCTTTACATTAAAGTGTATACCCTCAGAATTCTTCTCTGCAGATTCTATACAGGAAGTTTGATTAAGGAAGAAGTATACTAGTGCACTGACCTTATGAATGAAGTAAGGTTTTGATTTGTTAATTTCAGCTTAGCCTTAAATTTTCCTTTTATTTGCTAATGATAGCAAACCTGTACATAGTGCAGATACTGATCCACTATAGTACAGTTTGGTTTACTGTATCCTTTGTAAAATGCTGAATATGTTTTCATTGAATCATACTTTAGCAAATATGTTAGGAAGCCTTTTTGTCATAATTATCTGTAACCCTTCCACCGTATATCACAATATTTATATAGATATATGCTTAGAAACTGCAAATATAAATATAGATTATTTAAGCTTTTATATCTATTCATAAAAATATTTTTAAAAGATCTATTAGTTGCCTTTTTTATTCATACACATGCTTCCCTCATTACTAATTTCATTTCCCTTTTCTGGACTGGATCCATTGGTTGTATATAATGAATTATCTTATTTATCAGTGATACGTTATATATGCAGAATCTTTAAAATAAGTACATAAAATGTATATTACAGTATCTGTCAGCTTTACTTGTTTTCATGCCATAAAAGTAGCATTCACAGTTATTTCATTTCATCTTGCTTTTGCTGTTCTTGCAGGTGATGTTCGAAGGCTTGAAACAGTATTACAATCTATTCAGAAAAATATTCACTCCTCATCACACATTTTCAAGCTTGCCCAAGACGCTTTTAAAATAGCAACACTTATGGACAGTTTGCCAGATATTACCCTTCTAAAAGTCTCTCTCGAGCTGGGTCTTCAGGTATTTTTCCATAATGGCATTTTAATGCTGTAATTAGAGAAAAAAATATTTATACGTATTCAGATCTGGTTTGCTATTGCCTTCTAATATGTGGGGTTTTTTTTTCAATTTTTCTACAACTTTGGGGTTTCCTGGTGCTGTCTAGTCCAAAGTCCAAAACTGCTTATCTTTTGAGGCCAGGCATAATTGGCTGATATTGCAGCAAGAATCATAGCTGTTTGGATTAATCTTTGACATATATTCATATACATACATATATACATATAAACACATGCACACAGATACACACACACACACACACACACACACACACACATACTTTGGAACTGAAATTGTCTTAACCTGTGTGGGATCAATAAGATGCTGCTTCTGCGCGGTAGAATAAAATAGAGTTAAACCTAGAAATGAATGAGATTAGTTGGTCACCATCTCCCATTGGAGCAGTGTTCCCAGATGCTACCTGGGAATTCTGGGAGTTGAAGCCCACACATCTTAATGTTGCTGAGGCTGAGAAACACTGCATTGGAGGAATGGGACAGTTTCCACACAACTGTCGTGTTCAGAGTTTGAAGAAGTACAGGAGGAAAATGGCCACGGATGGAGTTTTGCTGATGAATGGGTTTTATTGGATGTTGCCTTTTGGACATTCAAGTGACACTGTACAAGTAATTCCTCATGGTTTAGAAACCATTCAGAGTTGCAGCACACTGAAAAAAGTGATATATGACAGTTTTTCACACTTATCGTTGCAGCATCTTGTGATCACGTGATGAAAATTCAGACACTTGGCAACTGGCATGTACTTATTGCAGTGTCCCAGGGTCATGTGATTGTCTTTTGTGATCTTCTCACAAGCAAAGTCAATGGGGAAGCCAGATTCACTTAACAATAATGTTATTAAATTAACTACAGAAATTTGCTTAACAACTTTGGCAAGAAAGGTCCTAAAAATGGGGCAAACCTCACTTAACAACTGTCTTGTTTAGCAATGGAAATGTTGGGCTCAATTGTGGTCATAAATCGAGGACTATCTGTTCTTTACAAAGAATATAGGTAGACAGCAATGGACATTAATAAAGTTACATGTATTTTGTAATTTCAGTTCTTAAATAAGAGAATGTTTTAATGGGTTTACAGATAATATCAGAATGTGGAAAATACTTGGAAGCTATTCACCTAGCAGCTATAAAAATGGCATCTGGGAAGAACAAACAAATTAAAACAGAATGTGTGATATAACAAAATATAAAATCGACTGCTGTAGGGTGTATGCTACCTTTTCTGAGTCTTTCCTAGTCTGGATAATCTTTAATTGCTTTAGAAAAGCTATGATTGTGTCAAAGAGAAATGAATGTGAAATTTTGTGGTATATCCCCATCTCATTCATTCTAGAAATGGAATTGTAAGATTTACTTTGATTCCGTGTCAGGAAATAATTAGAAAATGAGTATGAGGTAATATTACACAACTCAAGTGAAAGAATATAGCACAAAGAAGTACAAATATTAGGGGATTATTTCCTTCCCTTCATTTCTTTTGCAGTGCTGATGAATGACATAAGATACATTGATTACAGATATAATTTTTTGCAGCTGATCTGGATAAATATTTTTACATACTTACCACAATGTGTTTGGCTATTCAGAGTTAACATATCTTAAAGCAACACAAATGTCTCAAGGAAATATTTCTCTTTTTTTTTTTAATATTTTATTGGTTTTTTAATTTTAACAGAAAAGAAAAAAGATACTCAGATCTAATCATAATGTTAAAATAAACAATCATCCATAAACACAACACAACATAGATACATATTTCAATACAACTCAACTGAAAATAATCATAGACCAGCTTTACCAAACAGTTGACATTGCTCAGAACCCCCACCACCACATCCCCCTAACCCTAACCTCCCCTCACTTACCAACTATCTACCTACTTCTCCCCCCTTCTCTATCTCCATCCTACTAATCCACCAATCTATCCCTACCTTCCCCCCTTCTTATCTACTTACATCAGCCCTCACTCCTCCTTTCTCTTTTTTAATAGGTGATGCGCATGACATTGTCAACATTAAATTGGCGGCGGCGGGAAATGGTGAGGTGGTTGGTGACATGTGCAACAGAAGTAGGTATGTGTTGTCACTGATCTCTGCAGAGTCCTGATTTAATTTGTGTGGTAAACAATATAATCAGTTCTGGTACACAAGAATTTGCATGGTATTTTCTCCTGGTTGCCATATAGATTTCCAGAGAAAATTGTAGCAGCAGTACATAAAACAACATGCTGGTTTGATATTTTGGCCTCTGTCCAGTAATGTCACATACATTGGGGATACAAAATGGTAGCATTTTATACAGAAATGTAACCCTAGCCTTTTTTAAGGAAAGGAAATTTATTTTCTATTTAAGATAGCACAAATTGCTAAGAATGCAGTTCATGAGACTACAGTGGTACCTTGGTATTCAACTGTTTTGAAATTCATCAAATTTGTTACTCAATGCATTTTGACATGAAAATTTTGTCCTGGTACTCATCGTTTGTTTGGTAATCAACACACAAGCTAGAACGTGTCTGTGCCAGCTTCCTTGACTCACTACGTTATTCCTTATGGGAAAAAATAGTTTGATACTCATCTTTTTAGTACTCATCGCATCTCCCGGGACCAAATAAGGACGAGTACTGAGATACCACTGTCTAGAAGTTTATCCACAGTGCATTTATAGTTATGAGGAAAACTTAATTGTTATAATTTGTTTGAAAACAACACCTAAAACATAATGTTTGGATTTGCTATAAGAACTAGGGTGTCAACACAGAGGAATTTATGATAGGTCTCTGATGTTCTAATGAAAAAGAAGTGTTCCCAAGAATAGGCAAGTTCTCAAAGTAAATTTAATTTGAGAAAGGATTTGCATTCTCCACAAATTCTGCTGAAATTTTTAACTAGTCTAAACCCCTGAACATAGTATTAATGTATCCAAAACTTACAATTGTTTTCTTGATATATTTAAAATTTGTTAATGGCCATAAAAGTTTAGACTCATCAGCTGCAAGTAATTTCTAAGAAACCCCAAATCAGTCTAGATTTCATTTGGCCTGTAAATGAATTTTTTCATTGTAACTGTAAACTTTCCCTAAAATGAATTGCTCTTATTGACTAATCTGTGGCTGAAAAACAATAGCTTGTTAGGATTTCAGTTTCTGCTTTTTAAGATTTACCTTTCCTAATCTTCATACCAAAGGAGGTATATCTGGTGATTTAATAGTATCCTATTGGTAAGCAAATTGCTTTTTTTGTTTGTGGTACATTTGTGTGTGTATGTGTCACTTCCATAAGGAAACTATGATGCAATGCAAAGATCACTTTTGAGACATACCTAAGCTTATAAATAAACGAGGATGTGTTTATGTAAATGAAGGAAAGCATTGAATGGAGCAGGAGAAAGGTGTACATGTATATGCAAGCGCATAGTACAACAGGACCCAGATGAGTAAAATGAGGACGTTTGGGTGTGGTTAGCTAAGCGCACAGATGTGTGCAAATTATTTCAAGCAATAATGAGGCACTCAAGCTGCCTGTAAGCTTCAGTTTATAGACCCCCATCAGTCATTGTTTGACCTCATAAGAACAACAAAAGGACACTAAAGAAACCAGCTCATTTTGAACGGAATCTGGCTGTGACTATAGGTGAAGGTATTTCAGTCAGGACACAAATTTCTGTTTTCCTGCTGAGCTTATATTCAGTGCTATATAGACATCTTCTATCTTATTTGGGGGATAGAATGGTGTAAAAGGATGCCCGTTCCTTGGGGAATATGTTGGATGCTAGGACTTGTTTGTAGAAATGTGCAGTGCTAGATTGAGAGTTTATTATAGTCTTGAGGTTTTGTTTTTTTAATCTGTAGCGATTCACATCTACATGAGGCCTTCAACTTCAAGTGGGGTATAGGCTAAAGTAGCAACAAGCAACAATCTGTGACAAATCAAGGAGACTGAGGCTGTAAATTGCTTTTTTTCTATTGAGGGCAATCAGGAAAGAGCTGCCATATCTGCTTAGAGAATTCAAACATTTTGAAACATCTTCAGGTTTGAACAGGGGGAAAGCTAGTCACTGTTGAGATTGCTGGATTAATTAAATTATTTTTACAATTATTTGCCACCCTTCAAAATCAAGTTTTTTCAGGATAGCATATGGAAATTGCATGATAAAAATTTGGAAGAAAAACATTTCACAATCCATAGAAACAACCAAAGGCAATGTAATGAGGTAAAATAAATAATAGGCTGATATAAGCTACCTAGTATACCAGTGGTGAAGCACTTAAGAGCAATAGATGGATACTGATAAATTGATTAAAATGTCTGGCAGAAGAAAACATATCTTGCTTGCCATCGAGAACTCTATAAAATCTGCAGCAGGCACACTTATCAGGAAGAGTATTCCACAATAGGTGGTGTGAAGGAATGTAGACATGGTCTCAGAAATGGGGAAGGATTTAGTGAGCTGTTAAGGGGAGAATTCCAGAGAAAAAGTCCTGAGAAAGAGAAAAAGGTAGGAAAGAAAGTTAAAATAATTCAACCTTGATTTTCTTTGGTACACACAAGGTTAGATAGAAACTCTGTCAAGATTCTGTTATTCCATCCCACAAAATAGAGATTATTCTTGAAATTTCTGCCATGCCATATTATTTGACCTTGTCTATCTTGAAGGGCTGACAAGAATATCACTGAAAAGACTCATTACTGTGAAGCCATTTTCTGCGCCTCTGCATTAGGGGAGGGGGAGCAGCCAGAGTAAGGTCTCCAAATGTGAACTTAATAAATGATTAGGAAGATATAGGTGGAGTAGTTCTTCAGATGTCTCAAAGGTACTTTTTCAAAAGGTAGCTGGACTACCGGTATCTTTCCTTGAGGAAAAAGAAGACATTTTGCTTCTCATCCAAGAAGCTTCATCAGTTGTGACTAGATGATGGGGGATGGAAGGATAAGTACTCCTATAGATTCCCCTCCCCCATTCAGCCATAACTGATGAAGCTTCTTGGATGAGAAGTGAAACATCTTCTTCTTCCTCAAGGAAAATCAGTTCAGTTGCCTTTTCAAAAAGTACCTTTTTGAGACAACTGTGACCTGCATGAGTGAGAATTTCCATAGATCTATTTTTTCAGGTACTGTGGCTTTACATGTTAATGCCAATTGCCTGAATTCAGTGAAAATCATAAAAGTCCATTGATTATGTTGGTGGTAGATGTCATTTAGAGGGTCACAAGTTCCCTTATTTTATTATTTTATTTTATGGATTTATGGGTGCTGCCAACTCAGATAAAGTGATTCAAGACAGTATACAACAAAAAACAAATAATAAACTATCACAATAGCCACCTAATATTAAAAGACCCAAACCCATCATGTTACATGGTAACTGAACAAAATAATTAAACAATCGGGGAGACTCCACTCAAACAGACCCAAATATTTGGAGAAAAGCAGGCCTTAATAGCTTTTCTAATAGCAAGCAGAGTTGGGCTCTGTCATATATTGGAAGGGAGGAAGTGTGGGTATGTTTAGAGCATAAGGGCAGCTACAAAAAAGCAATTTCCTAGGTCCCATAAGATGGCAAGGTTTAACCGAAGGAACCTGGAGAATATTTTCTATATGGGAGCAAATGGGACACACAAATTTCTTGCAAAAAGGCAATCCTGCAAATAACTCAGCCTATGTCATGAGGGCTATGAAGATGATAACCAGTGCCTTGAATCTCACACAGAAATACTGCTAGACGCGAGGAGTGGAAAGGGGCTTGCTAATTCAGACGTTTTCAATGACTAGTGCTTGGTGTTGTATACCAGGTGCCATGATGATTGCTGCATAATATGTTTTTATGTTCAATGTTGATTGTTTTAATAAAAGAATTTTATATTTAAAAAAAATAATACAAATTAAAAAAAAAAGAAATACTGCCATAGAGTAGCAGTGACATAACACGATGTGGCCATAACTCCAGTCCACATGACTCAATTCTGGACCAACTGAAACCTGAAGCCCCATGCAGCCCCATGCAATAGTCCAGTTTGGTAGTATTTAAAACAAGGTTAAGTATGAGCATGGCCTCTTGGTCCAGAAATAAGCACAAATGGCACAGAAGAGGCTGTTCTATAACAGCCTCCTGGACACAGCTGCCATCTGCTTGTTGAGCAGGAGCTGTGAATCCAAGAGGACTCCCAGGTTGCTCATAAGCTCTGAATGGGGCAATGCTATCCCATCAAAACCAAAGATGTAAACACTCCATTTCCTGGACCTATAACCCTATTTTTCCCCATTTAGGCCTTCACAGTCTCTACCTGTGATACTTGGGCGGGGGGGGGGAGGCCTATGAAGCAGTGACTGGGACTTGACAGCTCCCTGGAAGTGGCCTTGGAGGAAGAGAAGCACTGCAAAACTGCCCTTCATACACAGCACCCTCAGCCAGCATAGAAGAATACTATGATGGATGGTATCAAAAGCATGAAGAGATACAGAATTCTCAATAGTGTTCCCCAGTCTGAATAACAACTGGAGTGGGCTGCATAATTCACTTCCTCCTGAGTCTTCTGAAGATATACTGCAAGAATACCTACAATCCTGCTTCTGTATTAATGTCTGTGAGGAATACACATAATAATGGGACAGAGTATGGGATGGGCGAAAGGGAGCCAGGGAGATAGCAAGGAGAGGGGAAAAAAACCTGCCACAAGTTATCCACTTCAACTTTGAGATTGATTTATAGCTTCCGTTGAACAGCATGCAGGGATGTGCAAAACAGGCTGTTCAAATCATTTTAGAAATGTTTCACTCTTGAAACAGTCCCTTTTGAAGCTGAAAATTCCTGTTTCCAATTCATAGCTGTGTCAAGGAAACATTTGCAGAATGATCAAAACATTTCTTTTGAATGTGATTTTTTTGTACTCCCATATTACTATTGGAGGGAAAAGCAGAATGCTGAAATTTTGTTTTTCAACAGTATAAAATGAAAATTGCAAGAAAATTATGAAAGGAAATGAATAATGATGAAAATTATTACACAGAAATAGGTGAAAGGTTTTGGAGCAAGGCTCTTTTGAGTTCTGATTTTTAAAGTGCATGTTCCTTTTATGTTTTAGGCATAATTAGATTAGAATTGCAGGTATCACTTTCTAGACAAATTGCAGGATAAACCCTTCAGACACATAGGTAAAGGAGTTTTGTGCAATGGGAATCTTTACAGATTTTTTTCAGTTGTGTCCTATCCATTAAGGCAACACAGGGCAGCTAAGCTCTTGGAGATGAATAGAAGGTGGCAGAGATGGCAAGTCTATCAAGTACCATAGCATATTGGAGAGAGCTGTCCAGTGCATAAAAAACAGTGCTATTGGCCTTGTGGTATGCAGGGTTTTGCTGTATCTGCTGCCACAGATGCCAGAAGCAGTTGCTGGGCAAACCACTTCCTGTTATTAACAGGTAGTTCTGTTGGCCACTTGGTCCCATTTCTCTTTTCAAATTGGCTTTTTATAGAGAAAGGAAAAAAAAGAATGTTTATTTTGCTGGTGCAGCATTTGTATCTCTGTAGGACCCAAAAGTACCAAATCGCTCATAAAGTTTTCCATTCACGTTAACTCTGCTTTGCTTCAGACAGCCACGAATTTGATAGAAATATCCTATTTCAGCTTATTATTTGATTCTGAGCAGGTTCAGGGATGTTTAATGAAGCTAGTTGGGCTTGCCAGCCTATTTCAAAAGGACCTTTGTGGGAAAAAACAGGATATTTCTATTTTAAAGAAGAAAGATAAGATTCTCTGATGCTGAATTCAATCTTTGGTGCAGAGAGCACACTGTGTTTTCAAAGTGCAGGTACCTTTGGAAGCCTCTGTAATTGGTTCTCCCAAGTATCTGGCTCTTTCTTCAGTCTTTTGTGTCCATCTTTGTGACAAATATTTTTCTGTGTCTTATAGGTGTGTATGCACTGGACAGCATCATGCAAAGCTGGTTTACACTTTTCACTCCAACTGAAGCTACTAGTATTGTTGCTACCACAGTAATGTCCAACAGCACTATAGTCCGCTTGCATCTAGACTGCCATCAGCAGGAGAAACTGGCCAGCAGTGCTAGGACGCTTGCTCTACAGTGTGCCATGAAGGATCCTCAGAACTGTGCCCTCTCTGCACTGACCTTATGTGAAAAGGATCACATAGCTTTTGAGACTGCTTACCAAATTGTTCTTGACGCCGCTGCAACTGGCATGAGCTATACGCAGCTTTTCACTATAGCACGATACATGGAACATCGTGGTTACCCTGTGCGGGCCTATAAACTGGCCACGTTGGCCATGACACATCTCAACCTGAGTTACAATCAGGATACACACCCTGCCATTAATGATGTTTTATGGGCTTGCGCACTCAGTCACTCCCTTGGAAAAAATGAATTGGCGGCTATAATACCTCTGGTGGTCAAAAGTGTCAAATGTGCAACAGTACTGTCCGATATCTTGCGTAGATGTACTTTGACCACTCCTGGAATGGTGGGACTTCACGGAAGGAGGAACTCTGGTAAGCTCATGTCCTTGGACAAAGCCCCATTAAGGCAACTCCTAGATGCCACAATTGGAGCATATATTAACACAACACACTCTCGGCTCACGCACATCAGTCCACGGCATTACAGCGAGTTTATAGAATTCCTGAGTAAGGCCCGTGAGACTTTTTTGATGGCTCATGATGGACACATTCAGTTTACTCAGTTCATTGACAACCTAAAACAAATCTACAAAGGCAAAAAGAAACTGATGATGTTGGTTCGTGAACGCTTTGGTTGACAAAAAGAGAAAACGTGTGAATGGATGGGGAAGGGGGTGGGAGGGCAATACATTTTTACTTGAGCCTGCCTTTGTATCCTTTTTAACTTAAACAGAGCCACACCGGTATTATATGTGTATAGTTCTATACCAAGTTTGCAAAACTAAAATGTCACATTGTGAAAGTATGTATGTTTCCCCCCCCCTTTCCTTTTCTGTTTTGTATGAAAGATTGAGAGGCTTAAAAGAGAAGTTTGGTTTACACTGAGTCTATGTTGTCAAGTGGCAAAAGTCCACCAAGCTCTCCCATTCTTTCTGTCTAATTCACAGCCTCAAATCAAAGAGAGAGAGAGAGAGAGAGAAAGAGAGAGAGAAAAGAAAAAAAAATATTGCAATGGCTTTAAAAAAAAAAAACCAAACAAAAACACCTCCATCCTGTGATAAGTACCTCGAATGGCTCCAGCTTTACTCTTTTGTAACTCATCCTGACATTTCAGCTTATTTAAATGAACCAACCTCCCAAATAACTAGTAGTTCGAAAGGCTGACCCACGTGGCTTTGCAGTGCTTATTCATCCAGAAGCATGGCACACACAACGCTTGCGCATGTGGAAACTTAGCGACTGTCAACATACATTCTCAGGGATTTATCTGAAAAAATTAAATAAAATTAAAGAATGAGAGCATTTATTGTACTGTATATATATATATTATAGTATATGTCGGAATATTGAAAAAATATAACGTTAACTAATTTATTTAAAAAAATCTATAATGCGAAATACTTGAAGCTGCAGTAGCTTGGTTTTAAACAAAAAACAAGGAAACGTTAAAAAGACTCAAGTGCGCCTAGCTTCAGGGGTTGGCTCAGGTGACGAACTGAATATGCTGGGCATCTATGCAGAGCCACCTTTTGGATTCAATTCTTGGATGGAAATTAGGGGAAAATTATACGTATATATATATATATTTATACAGATGCGTGTATGCATATGTATATGTATACACACTTGTGCACTTGTATCAGGCACTCTAGTAAAGAGGGGACAACACAGCCAGAGCAGCAAGCCTTAGCATTAAGAATACAGTATGCCAGATTTGGGGTTTGTGCCTCCTAGCCTAGAAAACTTAAATATCCCTTTTTTCATATCATGGGATGGCTATGGATAATAATGGACCACATTGTTACTACTTGTAAACTTAGCAGTGTGCGTGCAAATTATATTGGATTCCAGTCCCTGAAACGCCTGGCTATTTTGTTGAAATGATTTATTTAACCACTTCTCATAAATTATATTACAGAAGCAACAGTATAGTGAAAATGGCTGCAGCATCTAGCCAGTTGTTGCAAGGACCTGGTTATCCCATGTGATTTGTGTGCATTGCCCTTCCGTCATTGGTGGTAGCCGTGTAGTACATCCTTGTCTGTAGCTACCTGCAGTGTTTTCCAAATGATTGACATGATACATTACGCCTTTGCAGGAGCTATTAATAAGCTAATCTTATTCTGCATAGGTATTTGACTTTGTGCAGGACAGAAAGTTGGTATGACTGTTCTACTTTTCAGTTAGTTTTTTTAAAAAAAAAACAACAACAATAAAACCAACAAAGTATTTTTATTTCCTCTAGAATTACTTCAGAAGAAAAGCAGCCTTCTATCTTGCCTTGTCTTAATGCTTTAAAATAACCAAACTGGAGATCTAACTACCAAACTGTTCATTATATTCTTATTACCATTTTGGTTACAGTATAGTGTCTTTTACTTTAGCTGATGGTTCTGTACCTTTGTGCATTTAATGCATTTTTTTTAATGTTTTGGTGCAAAAGTTGTCCCGTGTCTCTTGTTCTTTTCACTAGAGAACATGCTAGAGTATGTTTGTAGATTTTTTTTTATTTAGAGGGAAAAATGTTCCATGCTCTCCATTTTATTTATTATACTAGGAAAAAGGTTGTACTTCCTCACCCATGTAAACATCCTCATGAAGTTGAAAGTAATTAAGATTTGATACACTGATATCAATTTATTTATGTAACTAAATCACTGTTTTATAAACTTGTTAATGATCAACGATTCTTTTGTTTTGATTAAAATTAGTTTTTTGAAAGTTGATTTTAGACTCCTTTATGTGTCTGTTGCTTGTGAATAGATACTGAAAACATTTTTCTGAATAGACACTTTATTTTCCTAACTTAGTTAGAAGCTAGAATCACAAATTAGTAATGTGCATTTTGACTTAGTATGTTGTATGAACTT
The DNA here is from genome assembly GCA_034064705.1 of Bothrops alternatus. Taxonomy (NCBI): domain Eukaryota; kingdom Metazoa; phylum Chordata; class Lepidosauria; order Squamata; family Viperidae; genus Bothrops; species Bothrops alternatus. The sequence goes on along the minus strand of JARGCV010000016.1, from coordinate 16,298,906 downwards.
AGTGTGGTTTATTTTGACTATGTCTTGGAAAGCCAGAAAAAAATGACTTGTGTAGATCATGATTCCATAAACTGTTGATAACTGTAATATGTAAGCGTAACATGTAAGTACAGCCTTATCACCAATGAAATATTTCATAGTTATGTTAGGAAAGTAATCTTGAGTCCTCATCAAGTACTTGCATTGAGATGAAATACTAAGCCATCATTAAACCAAAATGCAAAACAGAGTTAACTGAGACGAGAAATTGCCAAAGAACCCAGGTTTGACTTTGCACCATTTGTGGCAACCAATAGTTATAGCCTGTCAATTCAGTACATAATGTGAAATGCATGTGCACACACAAGCGCACACACACAGACACACACACACACACATTTGTAAGCTGCTAGTACAGGGTTATAGGATAGAAACCAGATTTTACTTGAATCTTGGTTTCTGTAGTCTGCTCAGGCATTACAAATAGAGCTAGTGCATAACAAACGCACTAGCAAATTGTTTGGAGAAGTAATCCATTCATTTAACAATAAAATCTGTATTGGACAAACGCAAGATCCATGATTAATTTATTTTGCAGACAGTACTTTACATGTACACCTTTTTAATTCAAATACAAATTCATTTGGAATTATATAACTGACACAGACATATAGAGGTAAATATAAAAACAAGTGCAGTAGAACAATATTAGCAGTATAGTCTAGTGCAGGGGTCTTCAAACTTGGCCCTTTTATGACTTGTGGACTTCAACTCCCAGAATTCCTCAGCCAGGAGTCAACACTGATACAAAGACACAAGAAAAGAAAATTATTAACAATGCAATCCAATGTACAGCATCTTAATTCAAGAATAATCATGTCAACGTAGCTTCAAAATTTTTGAACATTTTGATGCAGTTAAGCATTAAAACACAGCTTTATTGTGTGAAACATTGAGGATCAAAACCTCAGGTTTTCATCAATTGCTGTATCATTTTTAAAAAATCAATTAAATGATGTGGCTTTTTCTATGTACTATATTTTAGTGATCAGGAAAAGAAAAAATAGTTCTTTTTCATGGAGTGGAGCAAGAGACATGTATTATTCCAATTTAATTTTGTGAAATTTTGAGCACCCACAAATCTCACCCAGATTTCCCCACTTTAATTGATGAGATAAATATGCTTATAATTAAAATGACAAGAAAGATGCAGCAATGTACTAAAAACTTCTGTTTACCTGCAAACCTCTGTACAGTATATGGAAACAAAATGTTTTTTTATTAAAAAGAAAAAAAATCACTTATTTTCTGCCAATTAACAATCAATAGTCTTGTAAATCTTTGGAGGAGTTTACATTGCCAAATGTTTTGTGTTGACAGTACCTCAGCAGAAAATAGTTCAGCTTTGTTTGTTTTTTTAAAGCGTGGGTAGGCTTTTGATTCTCAAGCATTATTTATTAGCCCACAATACTATGCAATATAGTGAAGAAAAATAAATAAATTCGGACACTTAAAACCATGCTATTTATAAGTGCTGAAATGGAGACAGTAGATTGAACACGAAGTTGATTTGGTGTCCTTGTAAGATTATACCTGATTGCAAAGGATAAAGGCAATATTAGTTCCTTCCAACTTTGAAAGTATAAATAAAAAAAATAATTCCGAGTAACCTGAAATATGGTACAGTCTTCTGGGTTAATTTGATTGTTTCTAATAAAAATGTCACCAGCCATGATTTGGACAAATCTAAAATAATATGTTGATAGCCAGTTTTGTGCAGTGGTTAAAGATGTGAGGTTAAGAGCCGTGAGACTGTGAGTCCTCTCTCACCTTAGGCAGGAGGCCAGCTGGGTGACTTGGGGCAGTTTCTGTCATTCAGCCATAGGAAGAGGGTAATCACAAACCACTTCTGAAAAACTTTGCCAAGAAAACTGCAGGGACTTGTCCAGGCAGTCTCCAGGAGTCAAGACTGATTTCAAGGATGCCCATATTTTCAGACACACAAAATACTTGAAATAAATATTATAATGATAGCAGGAAAATTAGATAAATGAATGTGAAAAACAGATTAGGAGACAAATAGTAGCTTGGCAATCTTCTTTGTGTTTCATACTGATGTTGTCTCCCATACTTTATGAAAGGTACTTTTTACACTCTTTAGTAACAAGGGACACTGATCCATAATATGTCTGAGTTCATTGCTTACCATGAATTCTAAGCTGCAATTTCACTATTGGCTCTATCTTGTTTTCTTGGTTGCTAATCCAAAATGTAGCCATTTTGTCATCTGCTTTGAAGTGCTTTCTGTTGGGCAAAGTTTTAGACTTTTTGCCTTTGTCTGCATTTTTTTATACACTTTATGTTACCAGCCCTCTCTTCCTGGAAAAAGTCCTTTGCAGACCTTTTTTATAACTTCATCCACCTAGAATGGAACTCTTCGATTTCCTTTTCATTCTCCTCTACAGCACTGTAACAGAACCTGAAATGTGATGTTTTCTCCAAACCTAGACCAAAGCGTTGTACTGCTTTTCTTATATATACTCTACTTCTAGTTGCAAGTTTTTGACCGATTCTCAGTTGTAGGTGAGGAACCCTAGAACAATATTGCAGAACAACATTATTGTGTTCCTACTATTTTATTGGACTACACAAATATACCCACTGATGTGGATTTCACTCCATTTTACAAGAATTATAAAAAAAGTATAAAAATGTCCGTGAAAACTATGTTTGTCTAAAAATCAATATAAAACAACAGCTGAGAATGAATATTAAAACCACAATTTAACGTCAGAAATATAAAAGAGCCTGAAATGATACAGACATACTGTATTGTATATTGCTTGTCCTTTTTTTGGATCTCTTCTCCTATCTCATGTCAGTGAATTTTGGGAGGATTTAAAAGAAAAGACGAATATCCAATGGAAATACAGTTGGCATCTATAATTTCTGAAAATAAATTGTTTTCCACATTGATGATGTTATCTAGTTCTGGTAATGAAACATCTTCAAGAAAACATTCAAGTTCAGAGAGCACCAAGGACCCTCACTTCAGTCCTGAGCTACAAATATTCTCCTTTATGGATATGCAAACACTAAATCCAACCCTTTCACTTATCTCTGTAGATACATTACGCCATCATTAAATCAATAAAGCAACCATGGCTATAAATGCACTTCTTTATTTAGACTTTGAGAAAAATTCAAATTCCTGATGATAAAATAATCTAACTGTTCTTTATCTTCATCTGGGAGTTTTGGAACTCCCAGAGGCCAATAATCTTTGTAAGCTCTCTACAACTGCAAAGCTTTATGCAGCCATTGTAGGAGAAAAAACATTAGTGTGTGGTAGCAACAAATCAGACATAGTCCATAGCAGCTCCTCCAATCATTGTTATTAAAATGCATAAGCTTTCGTGAAGTAAGCTCAGCTCACAAAAGCTTATAATAAAAATTGTTAGTTGGAAAATCTGCTACCAAAAGACTTCCAGTTTAAAGTTGTGCAGTACTTTTCCAATAGCTCTTAGGGTTCTGCCCTTGGATTTTCTTTCCCAGTTAGCAATCCAGATGTGCATGCATTTACACAGCAACAGGCCTAAATGGCTTCTAAGCAGCTGTACAAAAGAAGTGGTACTTTGTACAAGCTCCCATGCATTGCAAAAGATCACTTTCACATTTTCCAACACTGGTGGATAGTGGGACAAATGGATTACATTACAGAGAAGAAGTGAAGATAACTAAGAATCCTGAAACAGTTCCTTTCATGAGCTAATAGGCCCACTGGAATATGTTATAGATTCTCTCTTCAATTATGTATTGGTTTATAAAGCACCGATTTATCAAAATGCTCCCAGATATTCCCTTTACTCTCATTCCAAAGGATGTTTACTTCTACACCTATTTTATCCTTTCTGGAATGATAGACATATTTCCAAATAAAACATTCAGCTGCAGTAGTTCTTCATTTTTATTTCCTAAGACAGTGATGGTGAACCTTTTAGAGACTGAGTGTCCAAAAATTGCCCTGCCCCCCACCCCATCGCTCTGCCCTACTTGCTCCACCCCCACCCCGCCCCCACCTGCCGGACCACCCACCACCTCTAAGGCCCACCACAGATCGCTCAGGCGGCCCTGCAGTGCCATGGTGGTCACGCCCTCCACCCGTGCCCCACATCATCTGCGTGCAAGGGGGCGTGAGGGTGGAGTCTTGTCCCTGCTGCCCAGCTGCCATGTGCTTGGCTGCACTGCTCCACACCCAGGGGTGACTCTCCTCCAGGGGGACTGCTGATGAGGGGGCCGCGGGGGGAGGCAGGGCTGGGGCGATGGCGCATGTGTCCACAGAGAGGGCTCTGAGTGCCGCCTCTGGCACACGTGCCATAGGTTCGCCACCACTGTCCTAAGAAAACTTAGGTGCACAGGGGCATTATGGAAAATAATAATGCTAACCGCTGTTTTGCTTGGTCTGTTACCTCATGTAGTTCCTGATTTTCTTAATTAACTTTACCTGTCACATGTCAGAAGAGGAAATAGCAAGCAAAATTTCTGCAGGTTCATGGGTGCTCCAAAGTGACACATTGGAAGTCCCTTAAAATCCAGATCCAGAGAATTGAATTGTGGATCAAAATAGTTTAGATGCATAGATAAATTTTGCATGAAAATGGCAGTATTATGTTAGGAAATAGTACTGGGGATGGAGCATATACCATTCTGGGGTGGTATTTAGTTGTTTTGTTAATCACAAACATGTTACCATCCCACTTCTTCCAGCTACAACCCCACAATATACATCTGAGTTTGGCTCCTTAATTATAGGACCACAGTGACAACCCTGTACAAAATATTAACACAAGAAATTTACAAGGTATCAAATATGAGAGTTTTTATTAACCAATCTTAGTGGTAGAGAAGTTTGCAGATGACATCAATGCTTCAAAGAAATCTGGAGCTGTGCATTTCATTCCAGAGCAAAGGCAAGGACTGGGTCCAGACTTTCAGTCTAAAACAGTCTTTTTCAAAATTGGCAATTTTAAAGAAGTGTGGACTTCAATTCTCAGAATTTCCCAGTGAGCATTCTGGAAATTGAAGTTCACACATCTTAAAGTTGCCACTTTAAGCTAAATAAACTCAGAATTAAGGAAGGACATGTGAGAGGAAAGATCATTCTCTTTTACACTTTGTTTAACCAGACCTGGTAGATCTCCTTTTACTACTTGAAATGGGGAAAGATTAAGAATCCAAGTTGTCTGCAAGAGCTTCCATTACTGTGGCTGTATACTGTATTCCTTTAGTCATGGTGTTACCCTATGCAAACTGGTTTTGCAAGCATTTAAAACAATGCAGGGTTTTGAAAGCCCATGCCAAACTTGTTTAAGCAGCAGCCAGATTGGGGAGCAGTGATCCCTCCTTCGAATGTCTGTTGCTTTTGTTTTGAAGGGGAAAACGGTTCTTGCCCCATTGGCTGCTTTCAATATGCAGCTAGGACTGCATTTCTGGTCCTGCATTTAAGAAAGACCGAAAAAAAAGGGGTGGGGGGAGGAGAAATAGGTAATATTAGTTTTTTTTTCCAGCTGATATGAGTAGACTAGATATCAGTGATGCCGCTGTCCTACTACGACATCCTTTAAAATGATGTACAGTATTTTATAGACATGGGATACCTGGGTATGTATTAAAAAGAGTTGGAAGCGACCTTGGAGGTCTTCTAGTACAACCCCCTGCTCATTTCAGACAAATGATTGTCTAATCTCTTCTTTAAAATTCCCAGTGCTGGAGCACCCACAACTTCTTCATCTTTTTCTACAATCCATACTTCTTCCTGATGAAAAGGAAGATCCTTTAGATCATTAGTAGCAGAAGGTGATATTAATGATCTAAAGGAATTCAAATGAAAACTGCACGAGTGAAAACTGTTTTCAATCAAGGTTGGCAATCTGCTTTATTAATATGAAATGGGAATGGATGAAGAAAACCAGCTATGGGTAATACCACATGGCTGTTCCAAAGGATTCCCATAAACTCATAAAAGAGGTGAGAGATACAAGCATCTCTTGTATCACTGCCCAACACTGCCCAAATTCATCCTATGAGTACTTTTTTTTTCATTTTCCCAATTGCACAATTTAACCTGCTATTGGGAATTCATAACATGAAGGAACACCTGAAAGGAAAATATTGAAGGGGTAACTGTTCTACTCATGCATTTTGGATTTATGAACTGTCCACCTAGATCACCTTTTCTCCAATTTGATGCCTTCAGTCTGGAGGCTACCATATTTAAGGCAGCCACTGTAGATTAGAAGAGCAATAAGTTATAAATGGATTGTTTTTAAAAAGAAATTCAGTCTGCCAGCAGTTGGAAGGTATGGGCTGGAAAAAAGAAGATTACTCTGCTTCTGCAGTTATGAAACTTTGGCATGCAATTTTTATAGTTCAGTTCTCAATGTTTTTGGGATGAGGGGGACTAAGAGTAAGAGCTCAACAATGCAAACCATAGCATAAACTTTTAAAGTGTTGGCATGGGTTGTCTTACTAATTCAGACAGTTATTAACACTCCATTATCCAGATTTGTCAATAAAGCATTGAAATATGTACCGTAGTTTTGCTATTCAGGGAAAGGAAGGTCTGTAAACTCTAGCTTCTGGCATGGGCAAACTTATAGGTTGGTCTGCCTCTCAAGAAGTTGTCTCCCCTTGGATTTTATTTACAAGTATCCAAATTGCACAAAGTCACAGAACTCTGCAGAGAAGTTCACAAAAAAGGCCATTTTGTTTCATATATGAAGGGTGAAGTTCCACAGCACATTTATTTACTTGTTTACTAGGTTTATATGCCAGTGTTTAATTCTGAGCAGCTTACAGACCTCCATAGTAGCTGTAAAATTAAAAATAAACAGAACAGTAGATACAGAATAAAATAACAATGTAATAAATAGCATAGCACGAGCCAAAAATAAACATAATACCATTCTCATTGGGAGAGGTTATCATGAATCCCCCACAAAAAGCCTCCTGGAACTGCCAGGTTCGTCTGCTGTTGGGGGAACATTATTATTCTAGAAAAGGGGGGCAGCAATAGAAAAAGTCCAGCCCCCAGGCCTCCTCCTACAGCAGTACCTTCCCATTTTCTATTATGCAACCTGTCCTGTGGATTGCTCCATATGAGTCTATACCAGGATGTCTGAGCCCCAAAGTTTCAGTTAATACAAACACAAATACATGCTATGTTATTATGTTATACCCTTATGATGTACAATCCTCTTTCCCCAAATAATTACAGACAGAAGACACACAGAAGACAATGCCTGTCAGGAACATCTTCTTCAACTAGGTTCCCCTGGAACAGAAGAATGATTTCTATCTAAAATTTAGCAATATCATGATAGAATCCCAAACTATGCAAGATCAAAAAGACATTTTGCAAGGATAGCAAAAAACCCCAAAAAGAAACCCCAACCATATACAATGGCAAAATAACAGCAGATGTCAGCAAAGAGGCTACAAGCAGTATGTGTCTAAGGATGTTAGATACATGACACCAGACCAATGGTCTGCACATTTACTGCAGATCACCAGGCTGAGTCATGGATCAAGTGCAGCAAAGGAGAATTAAAACTGTTGCAAGTAGTGAAATTTGGGACAGGAATATGCATGAATGAAATAGGATGTGGGAAAACTGATACATAAATAGACAAAAATCAGGGAAGTGAAACCTAGACTTCTAAAGCTGAATGATAGGGCCTAAGTAAAAAATTAACAGACCTCCTGGAAATCTCCAAATATGTCACTCTGAAGATATAAGAGTCCCATAAACTGCTTCAAGTAATAATAGAAGAAACTACCAGTACAAAAGAGTGAGCTAAATTTAATAGTGCACATATGCATGTACAATATGTTCTTATACCCCTGGTTTTTTTGTGGATGGAACATGAATAAAAACATTAACAGAGGTTACAATTACAGCAAAGTTTTCCATGCATTCCAGACCTTTGTGCAATTGGAATTCTGTAATTTGTGACAGCACTCTCAAATAAAAATTAATTTTAGAGAGGAAGATTAGCCAGGTTCATAAACATATAAATAAATAAGAGCAACAGGGGTATTTTTGTGTGTGTGAAAAAGTACTTTTGTGAAAAAATGCAGTTCTGGAAATACCATCAAATTATGAATGTTGGAAGTTCCATGGATTTCAAGGTGATCCAATGAATCCTGGAAAACATAATGATTGACTTAAACTCTGAGGTGCTAGACAAGCAGATGATGGACTAGAAACTCCATCCCCATCTCTACTGCAACTACCCTTGGTAGAGTTGAGGGAAGTAGAAGGGAAGGTTAATGGATAAAGGATTGATGACCAGTGGAAAGGCTGCAATTTATCTTAACAGGATACATGAATTATCATTTGAGATAAATTGAAATGTCAAGCATTTGTCCATTTGGGGTTGGACCCAGCATGATGTTTCCTAATTAAAACAAACCAAAATGCCCATACTATTCTTCTTCTATTTGAGAAACAAAGAAAAATATTGATTATTCTCTTATCATGTCTGTTTGCATTATTCTGCCAAATGTAATGAAGGTTTTACAAATAAAGTCATTCACATTTGCTCTGAGGTTGACTTCACTTAGACAGAATTTGACAAAATGAATGGCACGATGTTTTGCAAGGTTAAAGGACTGTCTTTGGTATCATATCTGCAATCCCACCTAGCTCATTGAGATAACTGTGAGGGGCACATATTGCCTAATTTGGGAAATGATCAATGCTTTATTAAAGCAGGGATGTGCCAAAGGGTATTGAGGGACAAAGTGATGTGGCTTCTTCTGAAGAAGCCACCTCTCAGTGAAGCCATTCAAGACAAATATTGGTTGATCTTCAATTTGTAGATGAGATTCTATCTATACCTGTCTGTCTGTCTGTCTATCTATCTACCAATTGATCAATTGATCTAATCATCTATGTATCTATCTGCCCATCAAGTGACACTGTGATTTATGGCTAAAAGCTTAAAAGTATATAAAAACAATACGTAAGTAAAATGGTCACCATGATGTAAAAGAGATGTTAAGACTCTAGAAAGAGTACAGAGAAGAGCAACAAAGATGATTAGGGGACTGGAGGCTAAAACAAGGAACAGTTGCTGGAATTGGGTATGTCTAGTTTAATGAAGAGAAGGATGAGGGGGACATGATAGCAGTGTTCCAATATCTCAGGGGCTGCCACAAAGAAGAGGGAGTCAAGCTATTCTCCAAAGCACCTGAAGGCAGGACAAGAAGCAACTGATGGAAACTAATCAAGGAGAGAAGCAACCTAGAACTAAGGAGAAACTTCCTGATAGTTAGAACAATTAATCAGTGGAACAATTTGCCTCCAGAAGCGGTGAATGCTCCAACACTGGAAGTTTTTAAGAAGAGACTGGGCAGCCATTTGTCTGAAATGGTATAGGGTTTCCTGCCTGAGTAGGGGGTTGGACAGATGACCTCCAAGGTCCCTTCCAACTTTATTATTATTATTATTATTATTATTATTATTATTATTATTATTATTATTATTATTATTATTATTATTATTATCCACGTAAAAGCAAGAATAGAATAAGTTAAAAATTAAAATATGGAGAGAGCTAACCCCCCCACAGGGTTGCATAACATTCTGTAACCCCACAGAAGTTGGCACAGCCAGGTTTTCACATCTTCTGAAAGGCCAGGGGAGTAGGAAATCTACTATAAAAGATATTAGTTGAAATGGATTTCCTAAATTCTTGCAGTCCAGATTCAGAAGTGAGCACAGGCAGAAACGGCATTGGTCACTCTGGATGACATTCATTGGAATCTGGTGCATGTCTCTTGGTGTTTTTGGACCTTCAGTGTCATCAGTCAAGGCACCTTTAGGGATTGTCTACAGGTGTTGATGTCCTGCCAACAATTACAAGTGCAGGAGGCCAGACAAAGATAAGACTTTTCTATGGTAGCTATAAATCTCATCACAGTGCTGGAATATGAGAGCTAAGGAAAAACAGACAAGTTTATTTCAAAAGCCAAAGTTCCATGAAATTCATTCCAAGATCTAGAAATAATGCATCATTCCAAAAATCAGTCATGGAATCAGAAGAGGAACAGATTGAAGAAATCAGGTCCAAGGTTAGAAGTTGTTTGTAACTGACTCTCAACCTCTTCTTTTATTGCTCTAACTTTCCTGATGATGCATCTTTATTTTGCATAGTCTCATTAAATCTATTCATTTGATTTTTATTTAATGAGGGCTTAGAATATTTTCTTGCTCAGACTTCAGGTCAGTTGATCTAGCCTGCTGTAACAGTTGGTTCCAGCCCTGCAAACTCATTCTACAACAAGACCTACTCTTTCTGATGTTCACTTGGAGATATCCAAGAGCTTACCATCTCTGAGCTGCAAGGTCAAAAACCGTCAATCCCTGCTCCTCCAATCCAGAGTCTGATTTATCAGACAAGTCCATAACAGTTGGGGCAGGGAAGGACTGCTCTACAAGGGTTGCTTTCCTTCCTGAGCATTTCCAATTGATATGCATGGGGAAGAACAACTATCAGATAGTTGTTAGAACAACTAACAACAACTAGATCATTGCTACTAGAAGAGTGCAGTGGCACAGAGAATAATGGGCATGTCTCAGGATGCCCATAGGATACTACTGCTCCACATGCTGCATTGGTTGCTGGTTGGTTGTTGGGTGCAATTAAAAGTACTTATTACCTTTAAAACTCTTCATGGCATAGGATCAAGCCATCTTAAGAACTGCTTCTCTGATAGTTTCTGCCTGTTCTGTAAGACTGAGCATAGTAGGTGTGCCCCAGTTCTTTTCAATCAAACAGCATCATCTCTCTGGACCTAGAAAGCATGTCTTCTTTGTTACAGTAGCTGCCTATGGAACACCATTTCCCCACAGAGCACCCACCCCAATGATGTTCAAAAGATCTTGAAAGCTTAGCTGTTCCCCCAACCTGGGGATATAGTGGCATCAAGCTGCTATAGAATTTTATCTGTTTCACTATCTTCTTTCTTCTGCCTTCACATGATCTTTATTCCTTTTGGTTTTATTGTCTTCTTGCTTTTAATGTTCTACAGCCTCTAAATTGAATAAATGAATGAACGATATAAAATCACATATCTTTTACAGATGCATTTTGGCAGAGATGACAACAGTGGTTGTCTGTGTTATCTAAATATGCACAAAAGATATACAAGGTGGGAAAAATCTCCTGATTAACATAGACATTTTCTTTCTCTTATTTTATGGGAGGGGTATGTGTATGTGTGGAATTTGTTATCTTACGTTCCTGTATGGCAATCAAAGCTGCATACAAAAACAAGTTTTGTTAGATGAATTGCATGGCTGTCAAACAAGCCTCTTCTGAATTTTCATCTATCTGTAATACTTGAGGGTTTTTTAGCTTTATGTTGGCATTCTCTACATGGTATATCTGAAATGTAGGCAGAATGGGATGAAATATTTATGTTGCAACTATGCATTCTAAAAATGAATCAAAGTAACAATAATAAGAAAATCATTTTCTGAAATGTAGACAGCACACTTGCTGCTTATTTTCTTCTTTTACATAGTTTGTTTTGCACTTGTAATTCAAGGGAATTGTTTTATATTCCATTAATAGTAAGCTTTCATTGCTAAAGAAATCCAGGCTGTTTCCATATAGTTGCTACTTTTGTCTCCCAATAACAGTTTTTGCACAACTGTGATGCTCTTTGAATGTATTCACATTTCTTCCCCTTGAGCAATATAGCCTTCTCACTAGCTGGCCAATTTGGGAGTGATGGAGTGGGCATGACCTTTCCTTCCTTGTTTTTTTTCCCCCCTTTTCACGTGAATAAGGGAAATAAACAACAATAAAAATGGGAACAATTACTACTATTACAAAGAGAGCCAACTCTGGTCCAGGGATTATGGCACCAAGCTAGAAATCAAGAGACTGTGAGTTCTAGTCCCACTTTAGGCATGAAAACCAGCTCATCTTACAGGATTGTTGTTGTGGGGAAAATAGGAGGAGAAAGGAGTATTGTGTGTATCTGTTGCTTGAAGATAATAAAGCTGGGATATAATTTTTTGTTGTTAGTTGCAAAGTTGTGTCCAACCCATTGGGACCCCATGGACAACATTCCTCCAGGCCTTCCTCTCCTCTACCATTTTCTAGAGTCCATTTAAGCTCACGCCTACTGCTTCAGTGACTCCATCCAGCCACCTCATTCTCTGTTGTTCCCTTCTTCTATTACCCGGGATATAAATACAAACAAACAAATAAATAAAATGGCCATCATGGAGAGGCAACATCAGAGTAACAGGGAAATACAGTGAAGAGGAAATAAGTCACAGGAGACAAGGTAAGTGTCCCCCCCAACACAGGTGTCTGCAGAAAAGGTAACAAAGTCAATAGTGCAGCTGTCAACACTGCTAACATCGGATGTTCTTGCTTTAATAACAGATGGAAATGTAGCCATTTTTTCTCTTTCGCTTTTAGAGTTAGATGATGCTGGGAGGGGGGATGTGGATGAGAGTCCAGTTAGTCATAACAATAACTCAACCATGGGAATCCAGGTTAGTCCAGTTAGTCATAACAATAACTCAACCATGGGAATCCAGGTTAGTGTGCTCAGAGCTGATAAAGATTTGGTGTGCTGGAGAGCTGGGGAGAAAGTCCGTACTTCAAGCTAATTGGGAATGTGATTTATGACTATTAATTGGAGGAGACATGGAAAATTATGTCCAGAGTTGTGCTGTATGTTCCACCATGAAAAGAATTCCAGGGAAAGCCCCTGGGTTATTGTAACCAGTGGCAGACCCTTCCCAACCATGGGAAGAAATTGCTATGGATTTTATAGTAGATCTACCTGAAAGTAAGGGAAATATGGTCATCTGGACTGTGATAGATCTGTTCTCAAAGCAGGCTCACTTCATTGCCTGCAAAGGGCCCCTGACCACCCAACGACTAACCAAAATGTTCTTGAAACACATCTCCAGACGGCATGGTGCACCTAAACAAATAATCTCTAATAGGGGAGGTGCAGTTCACAGCTAGGTTTTGGTGGAGTTTTCTTAAACTAATTGGTTCATCTCAAAGAATATCATCTGCTTTTCACCCATCTACTAATGGGGCGGCTGAATCTGTGAACTCAATGGTGCAGCAGTATCTCAGATGCTATGTTGATTATCAACAGATGAACTGGACTGACTTCCTCCCTTACAATAATTCTGTTCACAGCAGCACCAGCTTCATGCCTTTTAAAATGGCCACAGGAAAAGAATTCAGCCCAATACCCAAATACCCCCAAGCACCCTCCGCTTCCCAGACTCTTGATCAATGGGTGAGGGGTGGGAAGAAGTTTAGAAAACCACAAAAACTGCTTTGAAAAAGGTTTCCAAGACATACAAAAACAGGCAGATTAAAAAAGGGCTCCTCAAAGAACATTCCAAGTTGGGGAAAAGTTTAACTGTCAACTAAATATTTATGGCTTAAGCTATCTAGTAAGAAGTTAGGACCGAAGTACTTAGGATCTTTCCCCATTGCAAAGATCATTAATCCGGTCACAGTGGAATTAAAACTTCCTAGGACAAGATCAGAAATGACGAGGTGATAAGCCACCTAGGAAAGCCAAGGGAAATCATCAAAACAGTTAAAAAATGAAAATTAGAATATTTTGGAGATGTAATGCAACACCCAGAAAAATATGGCATACTCCATTTTATCCTCCAGGGAAAGATTGAAGGCAAACAAGGTCCAGGCAGAAGAAGAACATCGTGGCGTCAAAATCTAAGGGATTGGTCTGGACAAAACTCAGCAGCACTTTTTTGTGCAGCTGCTGATAAAAACAGAATCACCAACATGATCGCCAACGTCCAATAACGGATATGGCAGAAGAAGAAGAAGAAGAAGAAGAAGAAGGCTCTTAGGAAAAGTTCACCTTGTTTTCCATTGTGGCCTGTTGAAACCTTTTCAGGGTTCCACTTTAAGACCTTCCCCTAAGAAGGCACCTGGACCCCTCATGGTGGCAAGACAGACTCACTATGAAGTAAAGTGTATTCTTGATTCTAGAATTTTGAAGAGGAAATAGCAGTACTTAGTGCAATGGAAGGGATATTCATTATTTGAGGCCACCTGGGTAAAGTCTAGTGATGTAAAGGTTGACAGACTCATTAATAGGTTCTATAAGAAACACCCTAATAAACCAAGAGGCAACCCCTAACCTGTGCTTTTGTTTACATTCAGGATTTGTCCTTTTTGTAAGGGGGGGCATGTGTCAACGCTGCTAACATTGGATATTCTTGCTTTGACAACAGATGGAAATGTAGCCATCTTTTCTCTTTCATTTGTAGAGTTAGATGATGCTGGGAGGGGGGATGTGGATGAGAGTCCAGTTAGTCATAACAACAATAACTCAGCTGTTGGAATCAAGGTTATTGCGCCCAGAGCTGATAAAGATTTGATGGGCTGGAGAGCTTGGGAGAAAGCCCGTGCTTCAAGTACAGAGGGGAATTCAGTTTTTGGCTTTAACTATGTAGTGCCGATACTTTGTTTTCTCGAATAAAAGATTCTTTAAGGTAAACAATGCCTCAAAGTTCTTTTAAAGAGTTTCATCTGTCGGAACCATGACAGCAGCACAACTGTGTGGCTGAAACCCTATCCCTGTGTTACATGACTGGAAATTCATTATATGTATAAAAGGAACAGAGAAATGATTGTGTGGCGATATGACTGCCTTATTGTCTTTTATGATATCTCCCCTGTGGATCATCCCCTATGAAGGCAGAATGACCCCTTCATGAAGTCAATTTGTCCTTGCTTAATTTCCTATGGAGCAGTTGTACAGCTCATTAACTTCTAAGATTAATTGACTCCAAATGTAAAAACTGCCACAAGCCATACAGCATTATGGGACATGCAAAGGCTGTACCAATTCCAGACTGTGTTCTTTGCACATGGAAGGATTCTTAGTTAGGCGATGAAATCAGCGAGGGCAAACAAAGGCAGTTTCTTGGGGCAGCAATGTTCTTGATGTATGTTACCTTAATTATAGGAACATACAGAAACCATGTACAATTAACAATTTGATGGATGAGTAAGTGCAGTAGAACCTTCTGTCCCTGTCCTCAATGTTCAATCACCATTGTCACATCTCACCAGTGAATGATACAGTAGAAGAAGGCATCGGCAAAGGAAATGCTATTGTACGTGTGCATGTCTCATCTGTTATATGTAATCTCATCTGTGGAGAGCTGTACCAGATGCCAGCTAAGCTTCATTTGTCCCCAGTGCTGCCATTTCATATGCCATTTTTAAACAGTAGGGTTAAGCAGTGTGATGTTTGCAGATACTATTCATTATCTACACATTCCTACCTATGCTTGGCATTAATTTCTTTTACATCCTTTAATTTCTTTTCAAATTAGAAATTAGTATCCTGCAAAGAGGGCCACAGCACCAACCTGGCTTATCATCCTGATTTCTGACAATGCTTCTGGGTCCTATATTAGCCAATAGTATTAACAAATAAATATGCTGCATGATTACAGGCCACTGCCTTTGTTTAAAAGAGTGACCCCTTCTCCAAAAAAAAAGAAAGAAAGAAAAAAGAAAAATCCACAATAAGTGGAGTAGCAGGTACCCTGAGAAGCTAGAGGATTGGAATGGCTGAAACCTAATCTCTTTTCTAGTTGGGTTGCATGTACAATGCATTTTTTTTTTAAAAAGGCAGAGGCTCTACTGTTGATTGTGATTATTGTTTTGAACTTTTTGATACCTCCTCTCCTAAATTAATGCTTGTGATGGACAGTATTCCCTCAACATGTTCTGTAGCTGGATTGACACACCATGGCAGCCATTTTGTGATAAGGCCCATAACATTGATTCAAAATTCTACATGTGCCCATTGGCACAAAACTATTCCTCTCATCAGGTAATATAACATAGTCAGTATTATCAGGAAAATAAAATTGCTATCAAACAATATCTGTGAGCAAAGAGATCTTTAAACAGGACTCCCTTTTCATGCAGGAGACATTTATCTGAAACTATTCCATTAGTCTTCAAAGAGCAGCACATGATGTTCAAAGTACACTTCTTGAGTGCCCTGAAGTAGAAAATAAAAAGAGAGCTTTAGATAAAGAATGCAAGAAGCGATTGTTCAGCAGCTAGTTAGGTACAATTTTCTCTGGCTCTAGAGTAGCCATCAGAAAGCCAGTTTGATGTGGTGGTTAAGACATTGGAATAGAAACTAGGAATTAGGAATAAAAATAGCTAAATAGTTTTGGGACAGTCACTTTCTCTTAGCCCTAGGAAGAAAACAAAGGCAAACCACTTCTGAAAATTTTGCCAAGAAAACTGCAAGGACTAGTCCAGACAGGATGTCAGGAGTCAAGACTGACTTGAATGCGAAAAGGAGAAGTGGTTATTTAGTTGCAAAATCCTGACAAGGTCAGCTTCTCTCCTCTCTGGGGATATTTCTGCTGTAGCCTTTTCAAAATTTCTTTATTTTATATCATTTTAATCATTTGATGATGTGGAAATGGGTATAGAGGAAGGGGAGACAAATCAGCTCTAGAAAAACACAGGTTTGTGAAATCACACCCATCTCCTTCAAGTTGACAAACATACACCCCTCTCCATTGCTTCACATTCTTTCAAGAGGCTGATGTCAGGCTGAAAAGGAGTACTGTAGCTGCAAAACTGCAGTGACAATCCATTAACACACAAGCAAATCAGTACATCACATATTTGGAAGTGATGCCAATAGAGGCAAGATAGAGATTGGCAATGCTGCCCGTTTTGTGCTGACTCAAGAAGGGTGGTGGCTACTTTGGCCCAATAGTAGCAAAAGAGCTGTAGTTGAATGATGACACTACTTCTTTATACTTTCTCTAGATTTGTTAGTGGCCTGCACCTTTATGATGATGGAATACGAGAGTTGTGGTTAAACACCTTGGAATGCAGAATGTTGCCCAGCCTTCCTTTACAGCTATATTCAGTTCAAGTATAAATCCTTTATCTTTCTGCTTTCCCAATGGATTGATTTCTGATTTATATTTTCTGCTTTCCTGGGCAAAATAAAAGATTTAGATAGGGCCAGTAAATTTGAAGCATTTTTTTGGCAATTTCTTTTCATCACTTCTTTTTTTAAAATGGGAATAACAGATTTATAACAGGCTATAATTCTGAAAGGAAATATTATTTCAAACCAGCAAAAATTCTCAGTAGTCCCTTAAAGACTAAGAATATCTTCTGATAGCCACCAAGTACCTTCTCTCTTGTTCCACTAGACAAATATTTGAAAATTTTCTAGAGCAAAGCTGGAGGACATGCAGAGAGGTGAAGAGAATAAGTTAGAATTACTAAATGTCTGGCAAAAGGAGATCATGTCCTTCTTTTTTTCCTCATGTTCTCAAACTGGCAGGCATAGTCTTAAAACAATATATTGTCTGGCTTTTCCACTATTTATTATTATTATTTTGGACTGTTTTTAACAACAGTAGCAATTTACATTTTTGTGTAATATGATCTTGTAAATAGTCTGCTTCGTTCTTTTCCACACCCGTCAACAGACTAGATTTATGTTGTTTATTTCCTGATTCCAGCAATTGGCTTCAACACAATACCTTCAAATCATATGTTTCTATGTTCAAATTTGAAAAGAGCATTGTTGTCAGTTTTCTTTATAACTGGCATATGTTCTTGAACATACAGACCTGTTGGGAAAATATTGCAATTGAAAAAACCAGTTTTTTCTGATGCTGGAAATTACATGTCGACCCAAGTACATGGCTTTGCTGTTTTTTGCTGTAATTTTTGTCATGGATGCCAAGAAAGTTAAACAATGTCTCCTCCTTTTCTCTCCATTGTCCTCCTTTATCTGTCCAGATATCTGGTAACTCTACGATGAGAGGACAGCAGAAAGTCTCAAAAATGAGTGGAACTCCTACTCACATAGTCTTCACTGTAGATCTAACAATTTTAGTATGCATATAGTATCAAGAGCTTAGGGAAGATGGAAGGATAAAGAGTAAACAACAAAGAGATGTGTGGTAATTTGAAAAGTACCAGAGGTATTACTGTACGGCATTAATGTTTCTGCATTTTTGTCTACCAGACCTCATTCAATTTGAAGAAAGAACACTCATTTTTAAAAAGAAATATTTGAAGAGGAAAACAACTTTCAGACACATTCTTGTAGGTGGAATGTAGTCCTACTGAAATTAGTTATGTGTGTATGAATCTCCCTTTTTTCATTGGGTGATATGCTCTCCAGTTGTCTACAATCTCCTAGATTTTCTATCTGTCGACATTCATACTGTTGTTACCCAAGCATTTTGTATTCAAAAAGAGACCTACTACCAGCTGACATTGGTTGGTAGTTAGACTTCTTTTGGTGATGGTGGTAGTGGTTGGAGTTGTACTATGTTCAAAAAGAGTGAAAAGGTTATAGTATTCTTCTGTAGTATTATATTCATGTTATTTAAAAAGGTGGATATGACTTCAGCAATTTTTCTGAAGAGTCCTAATCAAATAATAATTGACAAGTACAGTAGATGTTGAGTTTCCATTTGGGAGAGAGAGAGAGAGAGAGAGAGAGAGAGAGAGAGAGAGAGAGAGAGAGAGAGAGAGAGAGAGAGAGAGAGAGAGAGAGAGAGAGAGAGTCAACTACCAACTACCTTTCTCCCACTCCTGCAGTCTTACTCATTGTTGGTTGTTCAGGTCCCTGGATACTGGAGGTCATCCTGGAGGATACTGTCTAGGGATTTGAATGGGCAGGGAATGCCCCCACCAGCTAAAGATTCCCCAGTCTCCTTGGGGAAGCAATCCCTTTATTGTGCCACCAAGAGAATAGTTAATGAAGCATATCAGATTAAACAAACAGTAAAGCTGCCTTGGCTTGTTGGCTGCTTAAGGGGAAAAAGACAAGCTCAAAACTGGAACAGCTAAGACTTAAGGCTGCCTCAGGTATGGGCTGGGAAGAAGATGAAGACATGATGAGAATGTGACAGAGAAAAGACGTAGCTGGATTAAAGGCAAGTACAGAAAGGCTCACAGTTGCTGCATTTCATATTTCCATTTTGTTTCATTATTTGATGGTTGGGGCTATAGAACATTACTGAAATAATGACACAAATTATGTGGGTGGAAATAAGAACTTTTCTGGTTGTTGGGTGGGAAAATAGGATTTTAAAAGCATATTTACGGTCTATATTACATTGTTTCCTAGTTCAAATGTCAGGGACTTATATATTTGCCAAGTTCATGAATATTAATTGTGGAGGAGAGGATGTCCAAAGGCTGCAAGCAAACAAGGGGCTTGGGAGGCCATATTAAACATCCTGGGACCTCAGTTTACCTCCCTGTAATAAATCCATTGAACCTTTAGATGTAGAAGCCTTATGAATTCCCTCGATTCTTCTTTCTTCGCCATCCCAGTTTCTACTCACAGTTTTGTTTTTAAAGATTTTACAATGGTAATCATTATGTTCAATTGAGAATAGGTAAATCTGGCTATAATTTATTCCACACTGGAGAAAAATGAATGTTGTCTTCCTAATGCCCTCATGCCTTTTTTTAAAATAAAGAGTTATGGATTTCCTGACCATTATTCTTATGCAAAGCAACTATCACATTAAAAGAAAGAAAGTGGGGGGAGGAAAACAGAGAAAGAGAGCGGTAAAACTTCTTCAGTCAGCAAGTAGTCACTGAAATCTCCAGGGTTAGATGCTAATTGGCTATCTTGCACATTAAATGTGTACTATTCTTCTGCTAAAGCTATTGAAGTGTGTTATGCCAGTAGCTACTAACTGCTGATCTTGCCACTAAAATTAGTTTGTTGTTATCCTGTTGTCATGGAGTGAGAACTGTTGTGTATGTAATTTGAACAAAGCTATAATACTGAATGAAGAAGAAAATGTTAATGATCTTCCTTCCAACAAGGAGTCCTTTTTCTTTTTAATTGCTAAATTGTAAGTTACCTTACATTACTTTCAATATCTCAAAAACATAGCAAATATAATTTGGATGCTAGGAGAAACATATTAGTTTGGATAATAGCACTCTTTTTAATCTTCCAGTGAATTTAACTGATGAAAAAGAAACTAATGACTCTGGCCAATACGGCTTAAAAACAGGGAAAGAGTTTAAAAGATTGTATGGGGGAAGGGGAGATATGATCTCTTTAAGATTTGTAATAAAAGTTGCAATGGATTTAGAATAAGACATAATAATTTGCTAGGTTCCAAAACTATTACACTCGTCTCCCACTGTATATAGTGAACTATTTAGCTTTCCAATGATATAATGTTTCCATGGTCAACTTTAAAACCTAGGATAGAATTAAACAGAGATGAATATAAAACTCTGCATCTAAGTATGAAAAATAAAAAGCAAAAATAAAGGATGTGGGGGAGGGGAGATCTGATTTAGCAATAGCACATGTGAAATGATCTGGGTGTCCTTTAAAGTTGAGTACAGGTTATACATTGGCCAGGAGTATGATGCAACTACTAAAAAGGCAAATGCTATATTTGGTACATTAATGAAAGCATAATGTCTAAATCACAAGAAATAATTGTTCCTATCTGACCTGGATAAAAACCACATAGAAATATTGTGTCCTGTTCAGGGCAACACAGTTCCAAAAGGATAGTGACAAGGGGGATATTCAGAGAAGACTACCAGAATAGTGAGTGATCTGGAAAGCAAACCCTGTAAGAAATTGTAAAAGGAACTAGGTATATCTCATCTACAGAAATGATTACTAAAGGGGAATATTATAGAAGTCTTTCAAATTCAAATGAAGGTTGTCAAACACAAGAGGAAATTGAGTGTTTATACAATACCCTAGAAGGCAAGACCAGAGCCAGTGGGTTAAAATTACAAGAATGTAGGTTCAGATTAGACATCAGGAAGTCATGAATTGGTGAATTCCCTTTTGTTGAAGATTTTCATACAGAAGCTAGATGATCTCAGAGGTGCTCCAGGACTCTTGCACTGAGCAGGTGTTGACCTTTATGGTCACTTCCAATGCTTCAATTATTATATGATCCTGCATAAAATGAATTTCCAAAGAACTTTCTTTATGTTTGTTAACTGTGCCAAGCTTATACTGTTAAAGACAGATGTTAAATGTTTTAATGGCTGTCTATATTGAAGCTACTACAGATGACTCTGTCCTACAGTTTTCAAAAGATTATTCATTAATCTTTGAGAGGAGGCCCAAGAGGTTTCTGAGTCAAAAGAGACTAGGAGTAACTAAGAGCATTTTTACAATAGATTTCTGTTCTATTCCTATTTGTCACGTATTTATAGGCTTCTTGTTTATTGTATATTTCATTTCTTATGCTTCTAATTTATTTATTTTTTGCATATTGTACAGTTCCAAGAATCCTTGGGATTTGGTGACCTGTATTACTTGATGATCTAATTAATAATAATAATGACAATAAATGCACCCCTCAATTCTGCCTTGCATCATATAAGGTTTTATCCAGGAAGTTCTCATCATAGATTTGACCAGTCACTCACTTTATCCAAAATATTGTTAAAACTTAGGGGAAAAAAAGAATGAGCAACAGGCAGTGTTACCAAGGACAAGAGAGTAGAAGCACAGAAGTGCAAGAGCTATTGGCATAGAAATTGACACCGAAAATATGGTCTCCCATGACATATATGTACCCGAAGTTGACTACATGTAGCCACTTACGCCACAATAAATTGAAAAACACTACTTGAATTGTGGGACACCTAAACATAACCTGAGGCTGCCTCAATCTCTGATTTGCCTTAAGGTATAAGTGAGGACGTCCAGACAGATGGCCAGATTATGATGGCTGGAGTGTTCTCACACTATGGTAAGAATGCTGTTTGCATTTGCCTTCAGAAAATTATGTGGAAAATAGGTTGCTTTAGTTATAGTCTTAAAAACCAGCAGTTAAATAGGGAGCCCTTGCAGAGACTGTGCATGCAACATTTTTTCAGTTAAGGAAAATAAGTCATGATCTATGTTGTGTAGGTCATCTAGGAATGAACAAGCCTAAGTGTCTCCCAATATGTATTTTTACTATGGAATTGTTTACATCCAGAGATTAGCAAAGTGCCCTCCCAAATAGTTTTTCGGAACACAGCTAGGACTGAGCTCTTCCTCAGAGTTTTTAATGAAATAAAGATATTCAGGAAGTTGCTTTCGAACAATTGATTTGGGGTGTGAAAAAGTTGTTATAGTTTGTACACTTAGCTTTTTATAAACCACTGGGAGTCCTTGTGGGAACTAGTGGTATATAAATTCTGTAAATAAATATAATTAATAAAGAAGCATAGACCCCATGCAAATTTTTATGGGCATAGCAGAATACAAAAATTCAAACATATCATATAAAAAGTTTTAACATACCTTAAAAACCACTGCCTGTTACAGTAATGGTAAAACTTTTAGCTTTTTTTTATAAAAGCAAATTCAAAAATAAAAGAAACTAATGGACCACATTAAAAGATACAAAGCAGGAGCTGTAACAACCACCAAAGCTTCAATAATTGTTGAAACCTTTTTTCCAGTTACAATGTTTCCCTATGAAATCATTTCAGATAAAGGGATTAATTATATATGTGGAAACATTGTGAGATAGAATATTTCAAAACAACAAATGACTAGTTTTACAAACTCAAAAAATGTACCATTAGTCTTATGTTAGGAAAAATTCCTGTAACCTGGATGAAGAATTGTCATACTTTGTCTTTGCTTATCAGCTGAATTTGCTCTTTTTGGATTAATGCATGGAAGCAACTTAAGAGAATCTTTGGATCGGCTTCCGGTGGCTCCGCTGGCGCCGCTAGGGTCTCCTCTGTGAGACTCCGTCATCTGGATCTGTAAAGCCGCGAAAAACAGCGCACACCAGCTGTTTTTTCGCGGTGAAAAATCCCCTCTCCGGGCAAAGGAGAGGTGTAGAGCATCGGGAGCAAGGTTGAGCCTTCTTAAACCCCTGGAAAATAAGTTTCCAGGGATTAAGAGTGAGCTCCCTATAGCTCCGGAGGACGCTCCTATCCAGAGACGCTTCTGTCCTCGGACAGAGAAAGACACCGCGACCACTTCTGCTTTTTTAAAAGTTAACACTGGAGAGACTGTAAGCAGGCTGAATGACTACAGGAGTCTTAAATGGATTGCAAGTATTTTTATTGTTTCTTTTTGGTTATACATTTCTAACGTCTACAATCAACATAATGTTTCAAAATGGCATTTAGCTTTCACTATTTTCATTGTTAAGGAAAGTGCTGGAAGTGAAAGTGGAACTGTTACTTTTTTCTCTCTTCCTGTTTTCTCAAGCGCAGCTAGAGAGACGGCTGTGATTATTTGAAATTTAAAATGGAGTGGAATTTACAGCCAAATGCTAAACCTATGTTGGATCATACTGATGAATTTTATGAAAAAAGGTCTGATACACAGAAGATTTTTACCCAAGACTTTAAAGAGATTAAAGCATCTTTGAAAGAGATTAAAGCATCTTTGAAAGAGGCTTTTATAGAAATATTAATTAAATTAGCTAAATTCTTTCCTCCAAATGAAGTTGATGTACAACCGACTGCTGAACAATTTATTTTACAATTTGAACATGGAGAAGAGTTAGATCAATTAACTGGAATTTTTTCTTCAAATGAAACTGACTTACAATTGTCTGCTGACTATTATACAACACAAGAGAAATCAGAAGATCAACAGGGAAGAGAAGAGGATAGTTTTGAGAATAAAGATTACAACTGGATTTTGCTAGATGGAAAGTTTGTTTATGGAGAGCAAGAGGTTTTGTTTCAAGAAGGGGAATTCTGTCCAGCCGGGCAGCAAGAAGAGGATTTAATTGACAAAAGAGAGACTTTGTTTCACTTTATGAAGCAATTAGACTATAAATGGATTCGGTTTGATGAACAGTTTATTTATGGAAAGCAAGAGGATTTGATTCAAGAAAGGATGACTCAATTCAAGAAGCAATTTATTCATGGGGTCGAAGAAATAAAGAAGAGAGATTTATTATTTGGAAGAGTGGCCTTGTTATGGCGGTGTATTTGGTTAAATAGAAAACCTAGAATTTGTTTGAAGTAATGAAATTTAAAACTGTATGTAAGGATTTATGGGTAATTTAAAATTATGGACTGAATTAAGGACTAAGATTACGAGTAAGATGATTAATGGTTGACATAATTAAATTGATGAAGGATGTATTTGTTTTGATGATATAGGTTTGACATTAGATGGAATGTAAGTTAGAAATGGTACAAATAGTTTGTTTTTATGAGAGAGCCCAGAAGTTGATTGATTAAATGAAATTTATAATTAAATGAGAGAATTAAGGTTAATCTAAGATTATGGGTTGATTTAAAGATTGAGATTATAAGTAAGTTGTAAGATAGGATGTTTAAATGATATATCAAGATTTGACTTAGATTGACGGTTTAGATGTAAATGATAAATATTATTCTTAACAAGATGAGTTGTTTGTTTAATAAGGAATTAAGTTTAATTTAAGATTTAGGGTTGAATTAAAGATAAATTTTATAAGTAAGGTTTAGAAGAGGATGTTTAAATGAAGATACATATTAAGATATATTATGATAAATTAAATTGAATAAGAATATAACTATTATTATTATTATTATTATTATTTTTGAATTGAGGGACTTATTGATATTGTTATTTTTAATATTATCTGTTTAATTTCAATAAGATGAGTTTTTTTGTGTGTTTTGTTTAAGGGATTGATTTGACTCAGAGAATGTATATGTTATATAGTTTAAAATTCTTGTTAAGACTATATAATAATTTTGTTTGACGTAGTGGGGTTTTCTTTTGTTATACCCTGTAATCATTCTGGGAAGTCGAGGGTTAGGGAGGGATTATAATCTTAGAGATGATGGTTTCTCAACTGTATTTGGGGTTGGTGGAAGAATATTTAATTATTGTTATTAAAGGGTTGTTTGGGTGGCCTTTGGTGGAGTGAAGGTTGATTTAAGTGGAAGTTGACAAGAAAGGGGAATAGGATGGAGATAGGGAAGGATGAAGGTTAACTGTTTGAGATGTTTATTTTCAGTTGAGTTATTACTACTAGAAGTATTGGAAATTGTATTTATGTTTTGTTGATGATTGTTTGTTTGTATATTAAAAAATATCAATAAAATACATTTAAAAAAAAAAGAGAATCTTTGGATCCATTAAGAGGAAACTGGAAGAATATTTCTGTAGTGTGTTTTGTACTGCAACTGAAAAAAAAGTTTGGAAAGATGATGAAATAAGCAAAGAGAAAATTTCTGCTACTTGATTGCTGCCTCAATGAAACAGTCAATCTTTACTGGATCTTTTATTGGTTTTCTTGTAGTTCATGATTTTCTTTGTAATGGTCTCCCACTTGGTTCTTCAAAATTCTCTGCCTTCTCTATTTGGATTAGCAAATCAAAATTGCTGTGCTCACATATGCTTGATCAAAAAAACTGAACCATTATACTGCTTATCAGAGTGGTTCAACACAAGAGACTAAGACAATGAAAGCTTAGACTAAGATATTGTTTAACCCTAATCACTACATGTTTTCAGATTCTTTGTCTGTTATATCAAAATATTGTAGGAGTTCTCAATGAACAACTTCAACCAGATGTAATTGTCAAACACTTTGCATATCTTTTGGATATATTGGAAATCAATTTTCATTATCTCAACAGTCATGACCCTGGTGGCTCAGTGGTTAGAATGCAATATTGCAGGCAAACTCTTCCCTGGAGTTTGATTCTGATGGGGCTCAAGGTTGACTCAGCTTTCTACCTGTCTATGAAGATTCTCAGTTATCTAGGTCATGGTTATCCCAATAGTGCTTTTTTCAAAAGGCAACTGGACTTTCTTTGTTTTTCAAATCCTTTCATTCCCACCATTCAGTCAGAACTGATGAAACTTCTTGAATGAGAAGTGAACATCTTCCAGGAAAAACAAAGAAAGTCCAGTAGCCTTTTGAAAAAGCACCTTTGGGTCAGCCTTTCAACCTTCCAAACTTGGTAAAATGAGGACTAGGATTGTTGGGAGCAAAATGCTGACACTGTAAACCGTCAAGAGAATGCTGAAAAGCACTATGGGGTGATATTGCTATGTTGGGTAGAAATTGCAACTGTAAATGCCTAGGAAGAGCACCTGATTCTGGAAGACAGGGTTTTGGCATTCAAGTAAGCTTGTGGAAGTTCTTTTCAGCCATGCAGGCAAGGGTAAGTCATTTCTCTGTCTAACCTAATTCACAAAGCCACAGAGAATAAAATGGATGAATGGATGATTCAGATCAAGTAGAGGGAAGGCCAACAGCATGAGATAATTTTAGCCCTGGCAGTGATCAATTACTGCAAATAGGAAAGGCCATCTACAGTTCAGAAGTCATGATAGTGGGTGGGGAAAAGGCCTTGGGATGGTGATAGTTGAACAAGGAAAAAAAAAACCCTAAAGCATGAAAATAGCAGTACATATCCCATAATTTATCTGGAATGTATTTCAGGCTGGCCAATACTTTGTTAAAGTATAATGAACACAGTATATCTCAAATAATATGTGGCACTTTCCTGCATATAATATGTAGACTTCCAGTGAAAATGAACAGCTACCTTGGGGTAGGCTAAAGGAAAATGGAGAAGGAAGAGAGATCAACTTAAAACTCAGCATATTAAGAGAAAGCTTGAAAAAAATGGATGCATTTTCAGGCAAAGACTGATTCATTTGAATCCAGACAAGCAATGAGTATCAAAGATCAAGTGCTCCTAATAAAAATGAATGAAAGTATAAATCAATGGATACACTCTTTTTTAAAATGAAGAGAGAGAAATATTAAATAGTTATGGGAGCAGGCAAAGTTTGGTTAAATATGTCCCTGGCTCTGTTTTATGTATAACAAGTGTTAGTGCTTAAATGGATTTAAATCCCAGAAGGCTTACTAACATCCACATGAGCCCATCTGCACTCTAGGTAGAAGGGCCATTTGACACATGACTAAAAAAATTAAGGGCAAAAGTGGCAGCATTTTGCATTCAATTTGCATACCTAATGAATGTATGGAGATGCATAATTAGAAGAAACTACTAATAATTTAAGTAGAAGTGCAATACACTGTAATAAGGAAGAGTATGACCAGGTGGGCTGTGCAGTGCTCATTCTGTCATCAAGGTACAACTTGATGATGGATAACTTTAATACGAGCTATTTTCCCTACTTTGGCTTCAAAGCAGTCTTGAAAATGTCTTCAAACACAGGAAATCCATGTAATGTTGAATATATAACTATCCTGTACTCAGATCACCTTCAAGGCATTTTTTATGAAATGAGAAGGGTAATAACTGGAAGAACAGGCTTTGGGATTGGGGCATCCCACTTGTGAAATATAAATACATTTAGGTACTATACACAATTGTTTTAAAATTTCCTTGGATCTAAACTTTCTTTTACATTTTGGTGGTATGCTTTTAATTGTAACTTTTATTCTGATGTTGGCTCACTGATCTCTTTTACTTTTTTGTCTTTTTTGCGTGGTTTTATAGTATTACCCAAAATATACCTTTATAATGAACAACCAGTCATAATTTGCTAAGGGCAAATAAAGAAATAAAGTCAGTTTACTCTGGCTGAGGTAAGCTTTTGAGAGTGAATTTCAGATGTGAACAAGAAACACTCTAAAGTTTATATTATTTATGCTAAGCAGATAAAATAGAACATAAGGGACAATAACAATACAGAAGTGCAGTCTGTCCAGGATCAGTAACAGGGTCCAAGTTTGTTACTGATATTATTTTGGCATTTATTTGTTTTTTTATTTAGCTTCTACCTGCATCCAGTGGTATTACGCATTATGGATCAGGATACAACACAAATTAAAAGAAACTCTGAAATCCCAAATACAGTGTTACATTAAAAGTTCTCTTTCTTGAAACCTAGACCTGGATGAGACTATGGTTTCCTATGATGTGACTTCCGTCTTCACCTGCATTTCAACAACTGAGGTTGACACAGTAGTAAAGAAACGACTACTACAAGATAGCACCTTAGGTGACAGAACCAACCTCAGCCAAGACCACATATGTTCCATGCTGGACCTCTGCCTGACCACTACCTATTTTAAATACAATGAAGGTTTCTACAGACAGAAACACGGCTGTATCATGGGTTCACCTGTTTCACCCATTGTGGCCAATCTCTACTTGGGAGAGGTAGAAACCAAAGCTCCAAACTCCTTCACAGGAATTCCACTCACTCACTGGTATACGTATGTGGTTGATACTTGAGTCAAGATCAAAATACAGGAATTGGAAATGTTCACCAAATACATCAACTCTGTAGACACACAGGAAGATGTTAAGGAAAATAGTCTGGCCTTCCTGGATTGTGCAGTACACATTAAGGAAGACAGAAGCCTTACTGAAGTTTACAGAAAATCCCCACACATGATTCAGTATTTACATTTTGATTCTCATCACCCACTGGAGCACAAAATGGGAGTTATCAGAACCCTACACCACTGAACTGAAGGTCTGCCTACCAGCAAAGACAGGAAAGAAAAAGAACTAAAACACATCAAGGAAATCCCCAGAACATGTTGCTATCCCAAGTGGGTCTTCATCAGATCCCAAAAAAGACCCAGCTCCTCCATAACAGACAAAGAAGAAAACAATAAATGAAGCAACGTTATAATTCCATATGTTGCAGGAATACCAGAAAAATTCAGGAGAATCTTCAGCCAACCTGCACACTTCAAGCTCACGAATACACTAGGGCAGAAGCTTGTCCACCCCAAGGGTAAAACACTCAGACACAAACTGAACAATGTGATATATGCAATACAATGCAGTGACTCATGTGTAGATCTGTACATTGGGGGGCGGGGACAACCACTTCATAAATGCATGACATAACATAGGAGAAAAAAACCATCAGGACCAGATTCAGCAGTCCATCTGCATTTAAAAGACAAAGGCCACTCTTTTGAAGACAGCAAAGTCCACATTTTGGACAAAAGGATCACTAGTTTGAAGGAGGAGTCAAAGAGACCATCTATCTCAAAATTGAACAGCCCTCTCTCAACAGAGGGAGAGATAAGACATCATCTATCTCCAGTCTACAACACAGTCCTTTCAGCAGTTCCAAGAAGGCTCCGCACCCATTTGCACTACTCAGGTGACCTTGAGGAAATAGATAAACCTTCAGGTGGCCTTAACAATGCTCTAAAGGAATACAAGTGACCATCTTTCTGCAAGGAGTATAAATTCTTCCATTCCCCACCATCCAATCAGAGCTGAAGACGCTTCTTGGATGAGAAGCGAAATGTCTTCAAAGAAACACAAGGAAGTCCAGCACCTTTGGGATAACTATGACCTGGATGACTGAGAATCTCCATAGATATTGAAACCTGGTGTTCTGTTTTTCTTTTCTTTGGTTAGCAATTCAACATTGCTGATACTCTAGTAGGATGTAAGTTCAACTAGAGCTGAAGTACAAAACCATGGAATTAGAGGGGGTGGAAATTGCTTCTGTCATAAGCTTAGTGTTGTATCTTGGCATTTTGGGATCATTCTCAGTCTGTTGTGCCTCCCCTACAGAAGACAATTTATGGATGGGGGAGGGGTCATAGTATCTAATAATATGGTGCTGGCAGGGAAGAATAACCAATTGGGTATTTGTTCATGTAAGAAGTGTTTTTCATGTAAACTATTAAATATGAGGTTAAGACCTATTTTAATTATTATGCAGGTCACTGTTATGCAATATTACTCAGCGATAAACCACTATGCAGGTTAACTGGCCAATGCCCATTTGAATTGAAGCATGAAACACTAATATTTGGCAATCACTGATGCAAAAATTATTCACTACTCAGAGAGGTCAAGACATCACAAATAAATCAATATGTCAGGAAATACTGTTCTGAATGTAATCAGCATGTCATTTTTCATTTCTCTGGCCTTAGGAAAATCATTTTCTTAGTCTTCCAGCTCCATTCCCATAGGCTGTTGCTTAAGGTACTGAGCTCTGAGGGGAGAATGCAATCTTTCAAGTAGGAATTCTATCTTAGGTGAATCTTGTCTCTAAGCAGTCATTGGCGTAATTATGCCCCCAGGTAAAAATATTGAGAAATGGCAATATAGTTGGAAATCAAATGGCTAATTCATTAAAAAGGACTCAATTTTTTGATTAAATTATTCATTGCAAATCATTCTTAGCTTCCATCAGCACTTTCGCAATGTTATCTTCTACCTAAGCTGCATGGGGTGAATATGAACACTGGTCTTCAGAATTGTAAGGTATTTTCTAATTAACCAGACACACATGGACAAGCTGGAGTTTACTTTTGCAACATACCTTGTATGATTGGGCTAATATGATGAAGATGATGATTAATAGACATGATCATGGGAATCACCTGACTTGGTTGGTCTGAACCACAGATACCATGTAACCCAATGCCATTTTAAGGGAAATGATAACTCACCTGATTGTGCTTGCACAATATCTCAGCCATCTATATGGGGGCTGGTGGACAGTTCTAGTTTGTGTTTTAGTTTAGGATTTTATTGTCCAGTTGACCAGAAAAAGAGTGAACTTACCATCTGATGTAGGAGAGTTTAGAATTGTGGCATAAAACTTGCTGAGTTATACTCCAACAGTTGATTTTCTATCAAGAGCTACTGAAGAATTTGTAGTGATGAATTGATAAATGTGAATGATGCTATGAGTGTAACCACACTGAACTCCTAAGTCCTAGTGTAATTAGTGAGTTGTATATTCAGAAAGTACGTTAAAGATCCAGAGAAGAACATAGGTTTCAGACGAGCTTATTCCAAGTTCTTGCTATACTTTGCCACAATCTGGGAATCTTATGAATACTTGGAAATCTTGAGAGATGAAGTTCAATAGATCTAGAGAGGGATAAGGCTGTTATAGGCCTCATTTCACAACTGAACAGCCAGGTATGCTGGAAAATACTGGCAGAAGACATTTGGTTTTGACCTATTGCACTAGTTCTGATACTTGGGACTCCTGCCACTTTGTCCTCATTTGACAGGGAGAAACAAATGGATCGTCCTAGCAGAAGTGGATAAGAGGCCGCAGCAAAGCCAGACAGTTTTGCATTCATCTGTTTTCAGTCTGTCTTGCATGATTTTGCTAAGTTTGGTTCACAAATAATATTGTCTCTCTCTTTTTTAATTATAGTTCTCTGACTGCTGCATGAAGCTCAAATTTATATTGCAACAACAATAACAATAATAAGAGTTGGAAGGGACCTTTGAGGTCTTCTAGTCCAACCTCCTGCTCAGGCAGAAAACTCAGACAAATGGTTGTCTAGTCTCTTCTAGAAACTTCCAGTGTTGAAGCATTCACAACTTCTGGAGGCAGATTGTTCCACTGATTAATTGTTTTAACTCTTAGGAAAGTTCTCCTTAGTTCTAGGTTGCTTCTCTCTTTGATTAGTTTCCATCCATTGTTTCTTGTGCTGCCTTCAGGTGCTTTGAAGAATAGCTTTACTCCCTCTTCTTTGTGGCAACCCCTGAGATATTGGGACACTGCTATCATGTCACCCTTAGTCCTTTTTTTCATTAAACTAGTGATACCTAATTCCAGCAACAGTTCCTTGTATGTTTTAGCCTCCAGTCCCCTAATCATTTTGTTGCTCTTCTCTGTACTCTTTCAAGAGTCTCAATATCTTTTTTACATTGTGATGACCAAAGCTGGATGCAGTATTCCAAGTGTGGCCTTACCAAGGCGTTATAAAGTGGTATTAACACTTCATGTGATCTTGATTCTATCCCTCTGTTAATCCAACACAGTGCAAAATATAGTGTTTTCCTTCACAATGATTAAGCCCATCATGCATTATTGTGCATCCTTGCCTTTTCTCAAGCATTAGAATTGTATATTGCTGAAGGTGGAAGAAGATTTGGCATATGTATGTATGTATGTATGTATGTATGTATGTATGTATGTATGTATGTATGTCACAAAAGAGTATGTATTTTCCTGCTCGGACCACTCAAAATCTACCTTCATTATTGTTATTATTATTATTATTATTATTATTATTTTTACCATCACCCTGATAGAAACTTGGTACTTGGACCTTAATTCAGACTTGACTGCCTGGTTTCTTGCCGGACCCTATCGATTCATATTACTTGACTGGCTGCTTACTCGAAGTGGACGCTTCTTGCATTGCGAGACTCCCCCCTCTCGCAATTATGGCCCTCTGTTCTATCAAGGGCCCATCTCGAGGATGGACTTTGGAGTCCTGAGAGATGGCATGCATCAAAAAAGGGGCTTTGGGGTTTTTTAAATAGGTACTTAGTCAAAGTTTTAAGGGTGGGGAGGGGTGGGGAAGGAGTGTTTAGGGCAGGGGAAGAAATTGTCAGAAGGGAACAAGAAGACAGGCCAGGCGACGGAAGGGGACGGAGTCCTGAGGGTGCGGACGGGGGGCTGATTAAGACTAACTCAGTTCCAATAAGTACCGTTAGCGGGAGGGGCAGGTATGGTGGGAGCAGGGGGCCGTATCATAATAAGGGAGCGCGCACCCGCTGCTTACAAGCGGTCGTGCGCTCCGACCCCCAAGGCTCAACCTGTTCTCGGGGTTGTTCAGAACCACAGGGCCCTGGCTGTAGGCTGATGCTGTGCAATGCCAGGTCTGTGGTAAATAAGGCCCCCCTCATTCAAGATTTAATCTCAGAGGGGGGAGCAGACCTGGCGGGTATAACGGAGACCTGGTTGGGACCAGAGGGCGGTGTCCCTCTGGTGGAAATGTGCCCACCGGGTTTCCTTGCATTCCACCAGCCGAGAGCTCAAGGCAGGGGTGGGGGAGTGGCGGTCGTGATCAGGGAAAGTTTCAGGCCAAGGGAGGTCACTGTTCCTCAGACGGCAGGCTGTGAATCCCTTCTGGTGAAGTGGGACCTAGGGGGTCCGAGGGCGGTGTTGATTACGTACCTGGCGCCCTGCCACGTATCAACCTCCCTGCCCGAGCTCCTGAGCGTTGTCGCCGCGGTGGTGGTTGAAGTCCCCAGGCTAATAGTCATGGGTGACTTCAACCTGCCATCCGGGGGCGGGGCGTCCGGGGAGGCTCGGGAGTTCATGGCTTCCATGACAGCCATGGACCTGACCCAGGTAATTCAAGGCCCCACACACACAGGGGGGAACACGCTTGACCTGGTTTTTGTCTCTGGACAGTGGCTGAGTGGTCAGAGTGTAGGGGATATAATCATTGAACCCCTGTCATGGTCTGATCACTCTCTCCTATGCTTGGACTTTCGGACCGTTGCACCCCACCGCAGGGTGGCGGAACCGGTGAGATGGTACCGCCCCAGGCGGCTGATGGAACCCGAGCGGTTCCAGGCAGAGCTTGGGCCAATTCCTGAGGTTCTGACACACGACTCGGTTGGAGAGGTGGTGGCGGCCTGGGACAGGGCGGCTGCCGGTGCCCTGGATCGAGTTGTGCCTTTGCGGCCTCTGATTCGGCGTGGGTCTCGACCGGCCCCGTGGTATAACGAGGGATTGAGAGAGATGAAACGCCGGAAAAGACGCCTAGAGAGCAGTTGAAGATCGAGCCGTGCCGAATCTGACCGAACATTGGTAAGAGACCATATTAGGTCCTACCTAATGGCGATAAGAGCAGAGAAGTGTTCCTACCTCACTGCTCTTATTGCGTCATCAGATAACCGCCCAGCCTCCTTGTTTAGGGTGACCCGCTCCCTCCTTCATCAGGAGGTGAGGGGAGACCCCTTAGAGGGTAGAGCTGAGGATTTCGGAAAATATCTGTATGATAAAATCGCTCAGATACGGGAAGGCTTCGACTTCAACTGGGTATGTCCAATGGGAGAGGCGGAGGCTGGTCTTGAGACTGTTACCTGGGTTGAGTTTGACCCCGTGACCCCCGAGGACGTGGACAGGTTGCTGGGGGGACTTAGGGCGACCACATGTTTACTGGACCCGTGCCCCTCCTGGTTGGTGCTGGCCTCCCGGGAGGTGGTACGAGGCTGGTTCCGAGCAATTATCAATGCTTCCTTGAGTGAGGGTGTCTTTCCCGCTGCCTTGAAAGAGGCAGTGGTGAGACCCCTCCTCAAGAAGCCTGCCCTGGATCCAGCTGTTTTATCAAACTACCGTCCCGTCTCCAACCTTCGCTTTCTTGCGAAGGTTGTTGAGAGTGTGGTTGCCCGACAGTTCCCGCAGCACCTGGAGGAATCGTCATATCTCGATCCGTTCCAGTCGGGCTTCAGGCCTGGCTACAGCACGGAAACAGCATTGGTCGCGTTGGTGGATGATCTCTGGCGGGCCCAAGACAGGGGTTGCTCCTCTGTTCTGGTGCTATTGGACCTCTCGGCGGCTTTTGATACCATCGATCATGGTATCATGCTGCAACGGTTGGAGGGGCTGGGCATAGGAGGCACTGTCTTGCAGTGGTTCTCCTCCTTCCTCTCTGGCCGGATGCAGTCTGTGTTGACAGGGGGCCAGAGGTCGACCCCGAGACCCCTCGTATGTGGGGTACCTCAGGGGTCGGTCCTCTCGCCTCTACTGTTCAACATTTATGTAAAGCCGCTGGGTGAGATCATCCGTGGTTTTGGCGTGGAGTACCACCAGTACGCTGATGATACCCAGCTGTACATTTCCACGCCAAACCACCCCAACGATGCCCTTGCCGTGCTGACCCAGTGCCTGGAGGCCGTGCGGGTATGGATGGGGAGAAACGGACTCAAGCTCAACCCCTCCAAGACCGAGTGGCTGTGGTTACCGTCGTCCCGGTACAGCCAGCTGATTCCATCGCTGTGTATTGGGGGCAAAACAGTGGCTCCCACAGGAAGGGTTCGCAACTTGGGAATCCTCCTGGACTCACGGCTGTCCTTAGAGGACCATCTGACGGCCGTGGCCGGGAGGATGTTCCACCAGGTTCGCCTGGTGCGCCAGTTGCATCCCTTCCTAGACCGGGACTCGCTACGCACAGTCACTCATGCCCTCGTGACCTCCAGGCTGGACTACTGTAATGCTCTCTACATGGGGCTCCCCTTGAGGTGCATCCGGAAGCTCCAACTTGCCCAGAATGCGGCCGCGCGGGTAGTGATGGGAGCGTCGTGGCGCTCCCACGTAACACCGCTCCTGCGTGAGTTGCACTGGTTGCCGGTGGTCTTTCGGGTGCGGTTCAAGGTGTTAGTGACCACTTTTAAAGCGCTCCATGGCATCGGACCCGGATACTTACAGGACCGTCTACTGCCAGCAAATACCTCCCGCCGTCCGGTACGCTCCCACAGAGAGGGCCTCCTCAGGGAGCCGTCGGCCAGACAGTGCCGGCTGGCGACCCCCAGGGGGAGAGCCTTCTCTGTGGGAGCTCCCACGTTATGGAACGAGCTCCCCCCCGAACTCCGTATAATAACAGATTTACGCACCTTCCGTCGGGAACTAAAAACATTTCTTTTCCGACAGGCCGGCCTGGCATAGAAGCTTCGGTTCCAATAGGGTCAAAATGTTTTAAGGGGACTGAGTATTTTTTAAGATTTTAAATTTTGTATGTTTTGGGTTTTAGGATTTTGGCCAAATGATTTAATTTATTTTTAATTATTTTAAATTTTGTATATTTATATGTTTTTTTAAATTTTAGGCTGTACACCGCCCCGAGTCCTTCGGGAGAGGGGCGGTATAGAAATTTAATAAAATAAATAAATAAATAAATAAATAAATAAATAAATAATAAGTATGTTACAGATGCTTTTTCTCTGAAACGTTGTTAGTAATCTAACAACTTTTCTCATCTAAGCAAGCAGCAGCCTAAATTGCTTGGTTTGTATCCTCAACTTGTCTCAAGGTGCCATGTTAAATGAGTAAGAATAAAGAAAGTAAACTTCTTGCCCAGGTGTGAAAAAGGACAAATATTGCTAACATCAAAGGATAGTGTCATGTTGTCTGATTAGCATGGAGAACTCCGGATCCTCACCAAGAGAAAAACTTCCTTAGATGACTTTTGACAAATCCCTGTCTCTCAAGCTATGCAGGCTCACAGAGTAGTTGTGGGAATAAAATTGGAGAAGAGAAAACTATGTGTGCAATTTTAAGCTTTTGTAGAGAAGGTGAGATAGAAGTGCAACAAGCAAAGAAACATCTTTTGCCCCATTGCCCCTGCTGAAATAAACTAAAACTGTAATATTAATTTTGAGAAATTTAATATTGCATATAGAATATAGGGGAGAAAAACCAAGGGAATCTATTTATCACACTTTTTACAGATTCAAATTTATGACTAATTCAATACAATTATTATTTTACTGAATATTTATGCATTAGGTATTTACTGAACATTGTGTTTAAGAAGAAATTGGTGGGTTAACTGGACCTGTGAAGCTCAAAATATAACACTAGACCATGAAATGTAGGCATGTGGTATTACGGTGGAAGAAAAATAACATTGTTTTACTATTTGTTTATTTATTATTTATTAAATTTGTAGGCTGTCCAATTTCATCATGACTCTGCGTAGCATACAAGTAGTAAAAAAAAACCACAGAATAAAAATAAAATCAAACATCTGGAAAAAAACCCCACAATCTATAGAAGATCCCTCATCATACAAGTTGTTTGCCACCCAAGGCCTATAGACAGAGCCAGGTTGTAAGTCTTTTTCCAATAAGATCATGGTGGGAACTTATGAAGCTCTGGGGAGATATTATTCCAGAGGGCAGATGTTATGTCAAAGAGGTCCTCCACCTTAGTTTCATTCATCTACACCAGGGGTGTCAAACTGCCGGCCCATGGGCCGGACGCATCATGAGGAAACCGTGCCCATCCCATTGCTGGCAATGAAAAAAAAGCTCCGATACGTCGCGCGACATCATGTGACGTAGCGAGTTTGACATGTCTGATCTAGACTATCCCTCACAACAACCATATGGATAGCTCTGTGGCTGTTCTCTCCCTACAAGGAACAAGTCATTTTTAAAAGGACTTCTGTATGGCTTTTTGTGGACAAAATAATTCAACCTATGCTAAATTAGAGTCTATGTAAAAAAAGTTTTTAGGAATCAATGAATGCAGTTCATTTAAATTAATTTAATTCTTAAAGCAGCAGCACTTCTCATTTTTT
Source organism: Bothrops alternatus (assembly GCA_034064705.1). NCBI lineage: Eukaryota > Metazoa > Chordata > Lepidosauria > Squamata > Viperidae > Bothrops > Bothrops alternatus. Next base: position 16,261,813 of record JARGCV010000016.1, on the reverse strand, counting down.
TTTTTAAAAAGGCTTGCCCAGAAGTCTTTACAGGAAATCAGGTTGTTCCAACAAAAAGCAGAGAGGTGCTGTGAAATCTGAAGTAATTCTTTTGAAACTCTCTCAGAGTGCTCACAGCACAGAATGTCATGGTATATAACAGGATATTTGTTTAGAACAAATAAAAGTTAGGAGGTTTTTTTTATTCTATCATTTTCACTTATAATCAAAATATAAAATATCTATGAGCAATGCTATTTTTCATTGGATTAATTATTTGTTGTGGTTTTCATGCCAGTAAAATTAAAATTAAATTGGTTCAGACTTACCAATGTTCTGGGGTATGATTCTCAGTATACCAGTCAATGGCAGCAGCATCCAATAGAAACCACAATGACATCATTGTGCAAATGACATGACTATGTGACTCACACAAACAGCACCACAATGTACATGTTGTCATTTGCCCTCTCCCTTGTAAATATCTGGCGAAAAAATGGATCATCGACTATGGCAGGGGTAGGCAACCTCGGCTCTTTTATGACTCATGGACTTCAACACCCAGAATTCCCGAGTCAGCATAGCTGACTCGGGAATTCTGGGAGTTGAAGTCCATGAGTCATAAAAGAGGAGAGGTTGCCTACCCCTGGACTATGGTAATTCATCTTTCCTCCATTTATTGCTCTTCCTGCATTGACATATCTATCAGCAATGCTTCCTTTTGAATAGTTTTTGCCTGCTGCCTGGCAATATTTACCAAGGGAGCACAGCATTTCAGCCAACTTATACAGCATGTGATTAATGCACAGAACCTCACTACTAATGTGTTCTAATGATTTCACTTAGTGTTAAGCTTCAGCCAGACAAACATTGTTTTGCATCTTCATGTGAAAAATAAATTGCCAGTAGAATGGTAAGCATTCCGATTCAGAATGCAGAAGTGATTCTGTCTAATGCTATCCTTGCCAGGACATGCCTTTTTAAAATTACTTTGTTCTTCCATAGTTTTCTTTAATGTATTATTTTTAAAGTACAAAATCTTGTAAAAGCAATGTTGGCAAACTGGACATTGTTTTCTACTCCCCTGCAGAGAAGTTAAAGCAGGGATGGTGAAATATGGCCCTTTTATGACTTGTGGACTTCAACTCCCATGCTGGCTCCGGAATTCTAAGAGTTGAAATCCATGTCATAAAGGGACCACAGTTCCCCACCTCTGAGTTAAAAGGTACTAGATAGGCTGAGTGCCATACATAGTTTTGCCCTCCAAAATGAAGAATATGTGATTAATTGGGAGAAACAACTGGGAATCTACCTCAATCTCCAGTGTGTTTTCCCCTCTACCTCTATATGTCTGTGACTGAACAGGTACTCCTCGACTTATAAACGGTAACTTAGCAACCATTCAAACTGATGATGGACCTCCCCAGGGTGGGAAGCCACTGGGCGTCATTTGATCGCATTTTGGATACTCAGCAACTGGTTTGCATTTATGGTGTTTTGTAGCATCCTGTGGCTACATGATTGCAACATATAATGCTTTTTTGTTGTAAATCAGCATTTACTTTTGGCTTCTGGCAAAAAACACCCATTGCAGATAATAGATTTGCTTAATGACACAGGTGTTTGCTTAATGGGTGTTGTAAAACAGGTTATAAAATGGTGCATGGTCACACAGTGACCCCTTTAATGGCTTGTGCCTGTAATTTTGGACTCAGTTTTCATCATAAGTCAAGGACTACCAGTAATGGTAGAGCAAGCCTTGGTTGACAATCTACTGTCCAGTCTCTGTCCACCAAAAGCTATAAAGTTCCTGCTGCAGAGTTTATTGATCAGTTTGACTAACTGATGCAGGAACATTGCTAAAAGCCCATTCCTCAATGTGCATTCACTTTTCAAGAGACTTTTGGCAAAATGTTTATTTTAAGGTCAGTGTCCCCTACCCACCCCTGTTTATATGAGTGATCCCCATTAGTCTTCCTTAGTAATGGCCAGCAGCAGTGCTTAGATCAGTATTGGGAGCTGCCATTTTGATCTTCTACAACAGGGGTGTCAAACTTGCAACATCACGTGAGGCGACCTATCGTGACTTTTTTTCCATTGCCGGCAATGGGGTGGGTGCGGTTTCGGCATGATGCATCCAGTCCACGGGCTGACAGTTTGACACCCCTGTTCTATAATGTCTCCAGTGAAGGACTACTTGGTGTCAATAATCCAGATGTTTAAGTGACAGTTCCCAAAAAACTTTTCTTTTTTGTAAAAGAAAATATTTTCCATAATCACAGAAAATATGGCAGGCCCCATAGTTTTCTGAGGTGTTTTTTTAAAGCTGTTTCAAGCTGCAATTACAGCTTAAGAACTTGAATCCCATCTGATCTTTTAATAAAAAGCAGGTGCTCCCATGTTCATGCAAGATACATCAAGTGTATTCAATTTTATACAAGGAATATAACACACAGTGGTAGCAATGTATTTCTATAAATTGTGATTTCCTTTTTTGGAAACATGCCAATAGGGCAGCTAGTCCACATTCATCTATGTAGAAAAAAGCTACCATTTATGCATGTGCAAAATGTTTACTAATCTAGCTGAAAGCTGATTTGTAAAAGAACTTCAGGAACAGAACAGTGCCATTAATCAGGGACATGAATTCTTTCCTGCTTTGTAACTCAACCCTTCTTTGTTTTGATTCTTGAATGAACCTTTTGATTCATGTTTACTTCTATGGGACTTAAGCGCTGACCAGATTCAATCATGGTTTTTCCCCTAGATGTCTGCTAGACACTTCCCCAGAATAGATCACCATCACTTTTGCCCATCAGCTTTTGCATACTAAGGTAGTCAAAGCTTAGGTAGACATTTCCTGACCTCAACTAAAGAAGCCCAATACTGGAAAATTTGAATATCACAAACTCCCAGTAGATCAAGATCATGAGACTATCTACATACTAGTTGGGAATTCTGTGAATTGCATTGGCTATATGTTTGGAAGGCATTGGTTTGAGGAAATTTAGATCAAGTAAAAACAAATTACTGGGGCTGTTGGGCATATCAGGATTTCTGAAAACAACAAAGATGATTAGGGGACTGGAGGTTAAAACACATGAAGAGCGGTTGCAGGAATTGGGTATGTCTATTCTAATCAAAAGAAGGACTAGGGGTGACATGATAGCAGTGTTCCACTATTTGAGGGGCTGCTACAAAGAAGAGGGGTGGGGGTCACCCTATTCTGCAAAATTCCTGAAGGCAGGACAAGAAGCAATGGATGGAAAGTAATGAAGGAAAGAACTAACCCTGAAATAAGGAGAAATTTCCTCACAGAACAACTAATCGCTTGTCTTCAGAAGTTGTGGGTGCTCCATTACAGAAGATATTTTAGAAAAGATTGGACAGCCATTTGTCTGAAAAGGTATAAGGTCTCCTGCTTGAGCAGGAGGTTGGACTAAAAGACTTCAAGGTCCCTTCCAACTCTGTTATTCTGTTATTGTAGCACTCACAATAATTGTTGCAGTAATACGGTTATGTCATACCTAGTTTTCCCCAGACATGCCCTTCATTTAAGTTCTTAAAACTTTGCTTGGCCAGTTCTTTTGCATAATTAAAAATGTTTGGGAGTCAGCAAGCGGACAATCTGACCAACTAGTTTCTTGATGTTAGCTGATGAACTGTAATAGTAACAGAGCAATAGGAGGATTGGGCGTGGTGGTTTTTAAAAGAAATCACTTCCCAATAGTCTAGACCAGGGGTGTCAAACTGCTGGCCCATAGGCCGGATGCGTCATGCTGAAACTGTGCCCACCCTATTGCCGGCAATGGAAAAAAAGTTGCGATATGTCGCAACACGTCAAGTGACATTGTGAGTTTGACAGCCCTGGTCTAGACACATGACAACCCCCAAACTTGGCTGCATTAGTAAAAGTTGCCCATGTGCCTCCTCCCCCAAGCTCTTCAGTCAAATCCAGTAGACCTACAGCAAGGTGGAGAGAGTAATTTGACTTGGGGCTGCAACTGGATTGAAAGTGATAACTGAAGAGAACCAGCACCAAACCTATTGGAAGAGCAGGGAAGTTCAATAACTGTCCTGCATGTCAGATGGGATCTCAAAGGCCAGATATGGTGAAAGTACAGAATGGAGCCTGGATTAACTATAAAACAACTGTTTATTCCAAGGCAAATTGCTGAAATGGCTCGCTGCCATCCAGCAACCCCAACCCTCCAGCAGGCTTTATTTCACCACAACTTTTTTGAGCAGGAAAACAAATTTTCATAAGATTGAGGAGTATACACCCATTATTGTTAGATTTCTAATTAATGGTTACAAAGTCATTTGACATATAAAAGTGATACTAGAGGCAGATGGCTGGTGCTTTGCAATGCAGTATGTTGGCTTCTCATTTAACTGATTTTAATGAACATTTTAAAAAAAAGTAAAGTAAGGTGGAGCAAGAAGCTTATTAAGAAGTACAGAACATCTCCCTGGATACATAGGTACCCATTAGTATTGTATTATTCAGCTGGACATTGCACAGATTCTGTACCTCATAATCCCACAAACTACTCCAGCTTTTCCAGTGACTGAAATATTTCAGGCTGCACTTTAGCCCATTCAATTTCAGAGTGAATATCTGCAGCGTCATCTCTTGGCATTTGTGCCTAGGGTTTCTTACTGTTCCATCTTCCTGCATTCTTTGACTTTCTATCCTCGAGCGCTACTATTCATAATTCCAACCCCAAGAGATGCAAATTGCTCTCCTGCGTCCACCCTATAGTGGTTGCTATCAAGTATCAACTTGTTTCTTCCCATGAATTTCATTCAAGGATCCTAATAGCATTGCTTCACATTTAATGTATGTCACTTTAAGAAATAGTACCTGTCTGCCTTTAGGATGGGGCGGGTTGAAAATTTTAATAATATCCTATCAGCATTTCTCTCACTACCTTTGTCTCCTCTTTTAACTCAATCAACTTTAATTCACTTTCAACTCTTTACCTGCCTTTAGCAACTTTACCTATTTCCCCCTGGTTCTTTTTTTATAATTGCAACTTTGTCCCAGAACACTTTACTTGATTTCACTTCCCTCTTATCTTTCCAGTCATGCTGCTTAACCTTTACTTTGTCATAAAGCCCCTTTGTTTTTTTCCTCTCCCACACTATAATTTTTGCAGTGGGATTTGTTCAAAGGATTTTATAAATCCTTTTCCATCTCCTTCTTTTGGCTGAACCTTACTCAAGGTCAGCCAGAGCTGGCCTGCATTCTGTGTCTCTTGGCTACAATCTATTGGTGATCCAGATTTTTGCATTACAGATCTCTTTGTAGTAATTATTTCAAAAGGACCTATTGGGGTCCTTGCTTTGGGAACTATTTCTCTGACTTTTAGTTTAATTTAATGTGAATAGTGTGTATTCTCACACTGAGAAAGAAAGATGGGAAGAAAATATGGGTTTGTTCTTCTAGAATTTATGTGACAAGCAGGTATATAGATCTCCAATCTTTTTAGATTGAATATGCATCTTTTGTGGTATATTCCAGCATGACCATCATTTGTACAATGGATAATAACTGTTAGATTGCGAGAATCTAGATTTATGACTCATACTTAGGGAAAAGCTTCCTTTGATCACTTTAAAACTAGGTGAGCCTCTATGCATGACCGCTGATGAGTAAGAGCAAACTCTTACCAGAGAGAGAGAGAGAGTTCCAGTTTCCGACAGAGCATATTTTACAAAGACCCCAGCAGAGAAATATTCAGAAATGACGAGAAAGAAATGAAATAGAGTTAGAAAACAAACTTTTAAATCTTTAGGGATACTTCAGTAAAGGAAAGTCCAAAGTGAAGACCCTTGGGAAGCCAGAGCATGATATTAGCTGTTAAGTAGCTACGGTACATAAAAACGAAAGAAGTGTTGACAGAGCAAGCACATCTGGGCAGGTCCCAGACCAGTTTTCTTTGTGGTTTATGAGAGGTTTAGAAATTTCTTTAGCTTATTGGGACTCCTTGGCTTCTGTTTTTATGCTTCCTGTCTCAAAATGATGGGAAAGCATACAATTTTTCTGAAGAAGTGTTTGGAGATAGCTCTGTAGGCTACAGAAAAGAAGTTGAGGAGCAGCAAGCAACACTGAAACTTCAGGCAGCCCTCTCCTGACACATCTCACCAGCTCTTCCTGGTCTTTTCAAACATATTACAAGAGTTACTAAGTTCTGGACTCTTAGCAGAAAAATCTAAAGCATTTCTTTTTCTATTTTTCTTAGACCTCAGCTGAAGAGAGCAATTCTTGGAAGAAAGGCTTAGAATTCCCCAGCTGGGGAGACATCTTACGCTGCTTGGCACACTTGAAATGTTGGGAACAGAAGAGTGGTCTTGCAAAATAGTTGCTGAGAAGAGGCTTGGCAGTTCACACAATATCGACCAAGGGCACATAGGCAACCAGGCACAAAGCATGGATTTATAAGAATGCTTCCTAACATATCTAGTCTCCTTAGTTCTATAAGATACTACCTATATAACCCTTGTTTATCTTTGTCCTTCTTCTAGGCAGTGGGCATATCTTCATACATAGCACTGGGCTGCAACCAGAAAAACTTGGAAACCCATTTAGGATCTAGATCCACTATTGTTAAAAAAAAAAAAAAGATTCTGGAAGCTGGTGTTTTTCCTTATAGTATTTAAGTCAGCTTAACTACTTTGGGTGTGTGTGTGTGTGGGGGGTAAAGGTTGGTTTGTATCCCTTCCAATACAGAAGCCAAGGTAAAAGCCAGAATCTGTACTGGGTTATCACAGAATATATAGAAAGGAAAAAATAATCCGTACAATCTGAAAACATGAAGCTCAAATTTGTTTAAATTTAAGCAGTCCTTGAGTTGAATGCATTTTTGTAGACTGAAATTCTGTTGATCTAAGCTAGACTTTGGCAATCTTGTGACTTTGGATGAAGCTATTGAGGTTTTCTGTATTTAACTCTGTCAAACTATTTCTTTTAGGATTTCAAAATGCCTGTCACTTCCATTGTGCTTCTGCGGAAAAGATCTTTGGAAGGCTGACACAGGGTGTGCATGCATACACACACATATAAACCAACAAATCTTGCAACAGCTCCTTGGAAAATTCTCAAGTCGTCATTTCCCTCCTTTTTCACAGTATCCAAATGTTACATAAAAATTCACCAGAGAATTATAGCCTAAATAACACATCTACCTTCCTTTTCCAGATGCAGCTGCCCAGAATCTGTCCCACATGACTGTCCTAGTCATTTATTGTGAGTCTGAGCTACTGCAAAGCATCTATTTAACATAGCTCATCCAGCTCCATTTTCACAAAGGCCAACATTAGAATATAAGTTGGCAAGGACAACCATAGAAAAATGGGATCAGTTCAAAACCAGGAGAGATTTATCTGCTTTAGCTTGCTTTATTGTTGTTTGGACATGGATCTTATAATGTGGAAAATCCAATTCATGCAAATATCTTCTTGTACTAAGCTAATTGGCACATAGAAAGTGTTAAATTATTTACATATCTAGCCCAGTATAATCTACATGAGTATTAGCAGAGGTGACAAGTGATGTCTTGGTGTGTTGAGACCATCATGCAAATGATACAAATTATAGTTTGTGACACTTATACAGTAACATCCTGATACACATGTCATCACTATGGCTTTTGGATGCCTAGGATTGTGTATAACTCACAGCTGACAGTAACAATCTAGGGCACTGGGATTCCACTCATCACCTGCTACCTGATCTTTTTAAACTGGAAATTCCTGGAAATTGCTGCTTGCTTATCTTCATCATCAACAGCAGCAATAGCATTTGTATGTTACGTACTCAAGTGATTCTAAGTAGATGGTGCATCATTGAGATATGAACAGTGGTCAATCTTTAATTGACAAACATTAGTAATCTATTTAAATCATGTTTTATTTGGCTTTCTAGCTAGAAAAGTGTGGTGGAACCACCAGCTGAAATAGAGGAGGCACCATTTGGGGGAGTAAAAAGACCCTCCAGTTTGGACTCCATTTGGGGAAGAAATATCTTAAATCAAACCACTAGGTCTATATCTACCATTTCCCAAGGAAAGGCAGACAGTCTGGTGAGATTCTTGTAAATTGGTGGTCAACAATAAGGAAAGCTACTTTGCTCTGTACACTGAGTTCTGGTTGCTTGCCCTAAGAATTAGAAGGAAATAATCTGGAAATAGTTTTCCTTAAACTGACGCTTTTCAGATTTGTCAGAATTCTTAATAATCTACAACAGTGTTTCTCAGCCTCAGCCACTTTAAGAAATGTGGACTTCAACTCCCAGAATTCCCTATCAAGTACAGCTGACTGGAGTATTCTGGGAGTTGAAGTCCACATATCTTAAAGTGGCTGAGGTTGAGTGATCTACAAGTTAGCCTGAATCGAGCGTAAAACATAATAAAACTAAGCCATAAAATGTATATGTATTTTTTAAGGGGGTGTTGTTTGTTTTGATTTCACCTAGTGTAATATGTAAACCTTGTTGCTGAAGTTTCAGAATGATTATTTATGGGCCACAGACAATCAACACAACAATTAGCTAATTCATTACCAAGGCATCTTGCTTCTCCCAGTCTAGTATTACAAAGACATGGTCCATCTCTTCTATTTTCTTGGTTAGAACTTTGGTTTGTACCCTGCCTGTTTTCCAACTTAAGCATTGCATATTTCTTCTTTTCTCAATCATATCTCACCTGTTTTGGTTAGTGGAAAATGCCCAATAATGTAATCTCTCCTGAAAATATATCTTCGAAGATGCTAAAAACAACATGACACCATGCTAATGAAAGTCTTCAAAGACAGAGCATGTTCTATTAACTATCCATTTGATCAGTTATGGAGAATGACACACACACACACACACACACACACACAGACTGGCATTATTTATTATTAATAATGTGTCACTGTAGTTGAAGAAAAGGGATGCCCTCAGATATCTCCGAAGCACTTCACGATTTATTGGAAGCACTGAGAGAAATATAAAGTCAAATAGCAACATACCCCAAGGAAGGTTTACTCTTTGTTCTGCAAACAGTTGGATTAAGATAAAATACACACAGAGGCAAATGCTGGACCTGAATTTTCCTTTTGAAAAATGGCACTGTTTGATGTTAGATGTCAAGAGAGTAGAGCTATACTCAAGTACAGCAAGTCTGCCTCCATTTTTAGATTATAAATACCAAAGTTCATAGATCTTTAAAACACCAAACTAAAGGAGTAGCACAACCATTTTAAATGTTAGAGTCTGAAAGCAGGGATGATAACCCTTCTCTGTATTACAACGGCCATTCAGAAATACATTTTTTTGATGGAACATTTGTATATGCCCATAACTACTACCCCATTCTTTGTATCTAGTTCCATTGAAATCATTACATTTAGTTTTGAATTGATCTATGGCATACCTTTTAATTCTACATTAATTAAAATTCACCTCACAGCTTTATTTCAAGAAATCCTGGAATAGGATAGTTTTTCTGAAGCTGAATTCCTTCACAATTTTCATCTTTCCATTACTATGGACAGTTGGAAAATGGAAAAAAGCAGTTCATCATAAAGTCAGATGTTTTTATCTTCCCACAAAAAAAGTGTGAACTTCTAATTTTAAAAGAGGGCTTTAAAAATTTTTTTTAAAACAACTTCAATTTTTCTTAAATTTCCATTTTATTTATGGGGAAAAGAGTCATTATGGTAATGCAATGATTTGCTGAAAATTATTCCAAGCATGGCTTCTATTTTTTCAGATATTTTAATCTCTACACACACACACCCTGCCCTGGTGTGTAATAGAAAATGTTAGCAGTATTCCAGTATTTGAGACGTTGCCACAAAGAGGAGGGGGTCAATGTATTTTCCAAAGCACCAGAGGGCAAGACAAGAAACAATGGATGGAACCTAATCAAGGAGAGAAGCAACCTGGAATTAAGGAGAAGCTTCCTAACAGTGAGGACAATTAACCAGTGGAATAGCTTGCCTTCAGAAATCATGGGTGCTCCATCACTGGAGGTTTTTAAGAAGAGACTGGACAGTCACTTCTCCTGTTTGAGCAGGGGGCTAGACTAGAAGACCTCCAAGATCCCTTCCAGCTCTGTTCTGTTGTGTTGTGTTCTGTTCTGTTCTTGCAATTTTATACATATTTATCAGTCTTAAAACATTCAATTAAAAATTATTTTGAACATACATACAATAGCAACAGCAATAGCAATAGCAAAAGCACTTAGACTTATATACTATTCCACAGTGCTTTACGGCCCTCTCTAAGTGGTTTACAACAGGGCTTTTCAACCAGTGGTACGGGTTTGAAATAGTATAGGGTCTCCTGCTTGAGCAGGTGGTTGGACTAGAAGACCTCGAGGTCCCTTCCAGCGGTATTCTGATTCTGAATCCAATCATCTGGTAAATCCAAATGATTAGATTCTGTTTTAATCTAGAACAGGGTTGACAAACTGGCAGCCCACAGGCCATGCCCACCCCAGCTCCGCAAAGGCAAAAAAGTCACGATACGTCAAGATACATCACGTGACGTGATTGAGTTTGACACCCCTGATATAGAAAGAGCCATCTTTCTATCAAAGATGGCAGCTATAACCCTTGGCATTTACAGATAAGGCTGAGAAACCTCCCAGGATCACTGACATTCAATATTTGAACCAAGGGGGTACTGAAATAGCATTGCTCCAATGTTATTCCCAAAATATTGTAATTAATTGTTAAGAAAACTCCTTTGTCTTTACTACTGATGGCCTAGAACAATGTTTCTCAACCTTAGCAACTTTAAGATATTTCCCCACGCTGGCTGGAGAAGTCTGGGAGCTGATCCACTCATCTCTCTAAGGTTGAAAAATATTAGTATAGAACAGGTGTAGGCAACCTTGGCTCTTTTATGACTCGTGGACTTCAACTCCCAGAATTCCTGAGCCAGCTATGCTAGCTCAGGAATTCTGGGAATTGAAGTCCACGAATCATAAAAGAGCCAAGGTTGCCTACCCCTGGTATAGAATAATAGTTAAGGCCTTGGATTTGTACTAAAGTCTCCTAGGGTCAAATCTGTCCTCACCCATAAAATCTTCCTGAATGACTTCAATTATATCTGAGTCTAAGTATCCAATTTATCATTGTGGATATAAAATTAGAGAAAATACTTGTGTAAGTGCTCCTAGATTTCTCAAGGAAAAGTACAATATAAATGCAACAATTAAGAAATATTGCACCATGTTGGCTAATAGTGATGACCAAACAAATATACACTTACCTGGAAAGATGCTTCGTTGACACCTATGGGGGCTGACCTCTAAGTGAATGTGCACCAGATTATATTATTCATTCCTGAGTGGATGTAATAATCCTTTTAGAAGCCATCTAAGCCAATGATAATCTTGTGGCCCCTGACCTGAAAGAGTTAATCAGATCCTTTTACCTTCAAAGCAGACTCTTATCTAAGCCTTTCAGAGGGCAGGTTGCAGTATGTTTTCTTCCAATTATGTCTACATCATGACTGCTCTTTCTGAAACAGAACTGAATTAAAAATGTTCCCAGTGCCCTGCCTGAAATAGGATATATACATGGAACTGTAAAACAAGGATTGAAAGCTTTCTCTTGATCCTGGTTGAAATAAACATTTACAGCATTTCTGACCTTTTCCCCTAGATCAAATATAGCCCTTCATTATGTCTGGTATGATTTGAAATTTCAAGCAACACTCCCTTTAGGCTGTGTATATTTAATTCCTGGATGGGAAAGTTTCAAACTCAATTTGAAATTTTCCACTAACTTCCAAATATAATACCCGTAGGCAATCATGACAGGATTAGCTCTGCCACCCTTTCCACCCCATGCTTTATGCTTTGTTTCATACAAAAGTGTTGTTTTTTCCTATCACATCATCAGAAATTGATTTTCACAAACCTGTATAAAATTAGAGCATGATAAATCCCATTGACTGAGATCAATGAACTTCACCCTGTTTCCGCTTCTGGCCATGGTAGTTACTCTTATCTTTCTAAGTAAGTCAGCACTGTAATGCTTGCTAGCTTCATTTTGTGAAGGATTTTTTATTGTCATATTTTTGAAAGGCAACAATTTTATTGTGGTATAGTAGTTATGGATGTAATCTGTTGAATCCTTCGTTCGCATGCGAATGATGAAGACACATGGTAACTGTTAACTACCTTTTATTCTCCTTCTCCAACAATCAAGCAAAAGCACAAGGTATGCAGGCCTTTTTATATGGCTAGAAGCCCGAACAGTGTCAACGAATAGGAACTTAGCGTTTTCGCACCTTGCGCATGCGCACAAGGCTGGCACCTCTCTGTCTGGTCCCGGGCAGCTTTTGGAATGCCCGGGACCAATGCAACGTCTTGAGCCTGCTTTTGCAAGCTCAGGACACAACACCCCTCCCCCCTAGATGGAACATACTTTGCGTACGCACAGGTACGTCATGCACTGGGAAGAGTGACATATAGCTGCATTATTCAAATGCAAAAAGTGTGGAATACTCGAGTCTGCACACAGGCAAACCCTATTCAATATTTATTAACACAAATAAATGTATCCAAAATCAAAATAATGCAAAATAACCTAACCACGAGTTACTCCCTTCATTCAGGGGCCTCATAAGAAGTTCCCTCATGATTTGACAGCAACCTCACAAAGTCTCTCAGATGTTTCGGTGGGCACTTGGCCTGCTGCGACCTTCTAAGGCTGGTGATGTTGCCTGGCTGACCTGCTCACCTACCAAACTAGGCAGGACCAAGCATTGTTGCCCCCAAATATCTAGGTGACCCTGGTGAGGGTGCCTGGCCTACCTGCTCGCCTACCAGGCTAGGCAAGCCAGGACTTTGGTGAACCAGATACCTGGTTGACCCTCCCAGCTACTGACTGGCTGGACCCTCTGAGTCCAGACCAGAATACCTTGGAGGGGTGGAAGTCCCCAAGTCCACAATGGACTCCTCTTGGGAACACTGTCCCTCAAGCCCAAGGCAAGCAGATGGAGAGGCCTGAGTAGCAGGAGTGCCCCAGTACTCTGTAGCCCCCAAGCACATGCCCGTGGTGCCAGAGTCAGGAGCCGCCTCCATGACAACCCCTTTTTCTGGTGACTTCTTCTTGGGAGCAATTGCTGAATTGTGCAAGCGCCCTTGATGGAATTCCTTTTCTCTTGCTGTTTGTGATTTATGTGGATACCCCGGTGTGACTTCCTGTCTGGAGTAATTGTGGATGTGTGGGATGACCCCCTATCCAGTGAATTCCTGTCTGGAGCACTTGCAGAACCTTGGGATGATGCCCCAACAGCCTCATCAGCTAGTGAGGACCTGTTAGACCTGGGAACCTGTGACCCAGAATGCATATTCTGGTCCTCCTCCCCCCCCAGATCAGAGCCAGGAGCAGAAGAGTGGCAGTCCAGTCTCCAACGCAGTTGGTCTATGTGTCTGCGAAGAACGCGGCCATCACCCAAAGCAACTTCGTATGACAATGGCCCAGAGACCTTGCAGGCCACAGATGCGACCCAGAGATGTCCAGGCCCATAGTTTCGTGCCCAAACTGGATCGCCCACCTGAAGTCTCCTAGGTGCCCGCGGTTGTGACACCTGTGGAACCACCTAGTCAGGGTGCAGCCTGTCCAGTTTGGTGATGAGGCAGCGACCCCAGTGGAGTTCAGCAGGGCTCTTCCCTGTGGATGTACATGGTGTGGTGCAGTGTGCAAGAAGGAAATCTGCTAACCTGTGATGCCAGTTACCGTAAGTCAGTTTCTTGAGAGCATCTTTGGTGGTATGCACCATTCTCTCTGCCAATCTGTTGGAGGATGGATGGAAGGGAGCTGACGTTGCCTGCTGGATCATGTTGGCCTGAAGGAAAGCCTGGAACTCAAAAGATGTAAATTGAGGGCCATTATCAGAAACCAGGACATCTGGAAGACCGTGTAATGCAAAAATCCCTCTCAACACCTGGATGATCTTGGCAGTAGTAGTGGAGGAAACAGGAACAACCTCTAGCCATTTGGAATGGCTATCAACAACAACCAGGAAGAATTGCCCCTGAAAGGGCCTAGCATAATCTATATGCACCTAGACCAACGGGTTTGAGTTTCCTCCCACCTATGTACTGGGGCCTGAGGCATTTCAGGCCGAGACTATTGGCACAGCTGGCACCCATGTACCATAGCCTCAATAGCTTTATTGAGCCCAGGCCACCAAAGATGGCTGCGCGCAAGCGCTTTCATCCTTACAATTCCAGGATGTCCCTTATGCAGAGAGATCAAGATTCTAGACCTCAATGAGGCTGGGATCACTACCCTGCTACCCCATAACAGGCAACCCTTGAAAGTGGAAAACTCAGAAGCTTTGGAACTCAGTATCTGGGCATTTGTCAGGCCATCCTGACAACACCCATGTGAGCACACGTGTAAGTGTGTGATCAGTGGCAGTTTCTGCAGCCACATCCCTAGCATTGAGGGGAGATTCAGGCAACTCCTGAATGGAAAGAATATTGATGGCAGGAGCAGGGTCTGCTTCTACCTGTTTTAGAGGTAATCTGCTTAGGCCATCTGCATGGCCCATTTCTTTTCCAGATTTGTGAACTAAAGTGTAGTCATATGCTGACAGGAAGATGGATCATCTCAGCATACGAGGAGAAATGATATGTGATGTCTGTTTGTTGGTGGTAAAGAAACCCAGCAGAGGCTTATGGTCTGTATAGACCAGCAGTTCTCAACCTGTGGGTCGCGACCCCATTTGGGGTCGAACAACCATTTCACGGGGGTCGCCAAACAACACAGTCCGCAATTTCCCCCCCTTTTCCTTAGCTGTGCTACTCCCTCTTATTCTATTGGCTTTTGAAAACCAATAGAATAGACTCTCTTGAATAGAGTCTAATTCTATTGGCTTTCAAAAGCCAATAGGAATTGTCCAGGCTGTCTCTGCCCTGCTGAGCCCGCCAAAAGTCCCAGTCTGCAAACGGTGCTGCAAGTTGTCTGCAGCGAAGGCGAGCTGTCTAGAAGTTTCCACCCCTCCCTGCTGAGCAACTACTAAAAATGTAAGTAAAAGAGGGCCAGGGGTGGGAGGTGGGAGGCCGGCGGGCACA
Organism: Bothrops alternatus; assembly: GCA_034064705.1. Lineage (NCBI taxonomy): Eukaryota > Metazoa > Chordata > Lepidosauria > Squamata > Viperidae > Bothrops > Bothrops alternatus. The sequence continues at coordinate 16,246,742 of JARGCV010000016.1, read as the reverse complement.
GGGAGGGTTGCTGGTGCGCAGGTGCCTTTCTTCCCTTGGGCTGGGCCAACTGGTGGCCCAGCTGGTGGTTGCCCTGTGCCGTCACTGCCCCTTGCCAGCTACGCCTCGGCTGGCACAGGGGGCGGCACCACGCATGCGCGGCACTCCCGGGCAGGGAAAGTCCTCGACTTACGACTGGTTGGCTAGTCCTCGACTTACGACCGGTTGGGTAGTCCTCGACTTACGACCGGTTGGGTAGTCCTCGACTTACAACCGGTTGGGGGTCGTGGCATTAAAAAGATTGAGAACCACTGGTATAGACCGTGAAGTGGCGGCCATAATTTCTTTATGCCAACCACTATGGCCAAAGCTTCTCTGTGAATCTAAGCGTAATTCCACTCTGCAGAAGACAGAATCCTTGAGTAAGTAATAGGCCACAGGGACTTGTGTCCCATCAGCCTTCAGATGACTAAGTACAGCTCCAACCCCATAAGGAGATGCATCGCATGCGATGCATACAGGCAATTACTCATTGAAATGTGCTAAAACAGCATTTGAAGTGAGCAAGGCCTTAACCTCATTGAAACTCCTGTCATGGACTTTAGTCCACTGCCATGGAGCCTGCTTGTCTAAGAGCCTATGTAATGGCTCTGCCACTGCAGCCTTATGTGGGAGAAATGCATGGTAAAAATTTAAGAGCCCCAAGAAGGCTTGCAGCTCACTCTTGAACTTGGGGCTTGGGGCCTGTTGAATAGCTTATAGTTTAGCTTCATCAGGGTGAATGTCTTGGGCATAATCCTGAAATCTAAGAAGTCAGTGGAAGTGACTCCTATCTTGCATTTATTCTGCTTTAGCTTAAGTCCTGCTTTTCGAAAACAAAGCAAGACAGCCCTTAACCTTTCTGCTAAATTTTGAGATGACTCCCCAGCGATGAGGACGTCATCGAAGTAGGGGCAGACCCCAGGAATACCTCGAAGTGTGCTCTCCATGACACTTTGGAATATGCCAGGGGCTACATTTACCCCAAATTGCAGTCTTTTAACCTTGAAGGCTCCCCTGTGAGTTACAATAGTCTGGGCCTCTGCAGCTACCTCATCAACAGGTAGCTGTTGATAAGCCTGTGCCAGGTCAAGCTTTGCAAAAATACGCCCCCCCTTGAGGGAGGCCAGGATGTGGCTTACAACAGGGACAGGGTAAGCCTGCTGTTGCAACACCTTATTCAGTGTACACTTGTAGTCTGCACAAATGCGTATTTCCCCATTAGCCTTTAGAGGTATTACTATGGGGGTTTCCCATGGACTAGAATCCACAGGTTCTAAAATGCCTTGCTGGAGCAATTTGTCCAGCACAGCATCTATTTTACCTTTGAGGGCAAAAGGTACCCTCCTAGGCTTGACCCTGATGGGCAAGATAGTTGGGTCTAACCGTAGCACAATGGGGGGGCCTCTTGAAGGATCCTAGCTCTGAACTAAACACATCTGCAAACTCTTGCAGACTTCTGCAAGGCTCAATGTTTGCAAATGGTGCAGCCTCGAACCAATTGAGTCCAATAAGACTCGTACATTCACCCCCAACTACCAGCACATCTAGGGGACCTTGAAAATCCTTATGCTGTACTCTAAGGGTGGCCTCCCCCTTAACACACACCACAGAATTCTGAAAATCAGTATTAGATTAAATGGCCTGAGTTTAACTTGAAGGCCACTGCTGCTGCATATCCTTTTGAATGTGTTAATTGAAATAATTGAGAGAGCGGACTCAGTGTCCAACTCCATTGATAAGGGAACCCCTTGCAACCTTACATTAATGGAAAGTTTCTTCTTAAGGGGCTTGTGTGTCCCTGTCCTCAGAATACTCCTGCGCGATGCGCAGAAACCCACCCTGTTTTGGCTGGGGACCCTGGTACCTTTCAGATGCAATTATTCATGAGGTTGGACCTTCTGGCAACCCAAACAGATGGATGCGATGTGGCCTTGCCTGCCACATACTCTGCAAATGGTGGAGCGGAACCTGCAATCAGCTCGTTTGTGGTGTCCTCTGCTCCTGAAGCATTGAAGAGATGCTGGGGCCTTGTCCAGACGTCCCTTCTGCCTTCTTTCAACTGGCTGGTGAAGTCTGTCCATCTCCTCTTCAGGATCCGCTTCTGATCCTTCTTGAGTGTCCCCTTGATGGACGGTAGCTGTGTCTGGAGGGTTTCTGGTGAGCCATAAGGCCTTCACAGCCCCGCCTGCTGCTTCCTCAGCTGCCACCTCTCATAGCACATCTTGGAAGGAGACATCTTCTTTTGCAAAAAATCTTCTGTTGTAAGTCTCTGCTCCTCAAACTGCATACAAAGAGATCTCACAGTCTCTCTTCCAGATCCTTGAACTCACAAGGCCTGGCCGCTTGCCTTAAGGCAGCAATAAAGTCTGCAGCAGATTCATTCGGCCTCTGGTATCTCTGCTCGAATGCGTGCCTCCAAGCAATGATGGATAACTTCGGCTGGAAGTGCTCAAGTCAGTATATGTTACTGACTCTAGAGGTGCAGGGGCCACCAGATTTTCTGTGATGTCAAAAGCTTCTTGTCCACATGCACACAAAAGAGTTGCTGCCTTCAGGCCATCTTCTCTTATCTGATTTACCCTGAAGTAGTTCTCCACCCATGCTACGTAGGAATTCCATCTCTCTGGGTGGGAGACATCGAAATCAGTCAAGCGGCCAATCTTCGACATCGTAAACTTTACAATTTTCACCAATTGCTTCCTCTGCAAGCCGTTGTTTGGGAAGAGTCCTTTAGCCAAGCTCACCCTTCAGCGATGCTTTACTGGCAGGCTGAGACGCTGATTCAGATGCCGTTTTTCCCTTCGTCGGATTTCCTGGGTGAGACCTTAAATCTTTTGTTTCAGCTTGCAAAGGATCCCACCTTGGTCGCCAGTGTTGAATCCTTCATTTGCATGTGAATGATGAAGACACATGGTAACCGTTAACTACTCTTTATTCTCCTTCTCCAACAACCAAGCAAAAGCACAAGGCACACAGGCCTTTTTATATGGCCAGAAGCCCGAACAGTGTCAACCAATAGGAACTTAGCGTTTTCACGCCTTGCGCATACGCACAAGGCCGGCGCCGCTCTGTCTGGTCCTGGGCAGCTTTTGGAATGCCCGGGACCAATGCAACATCCCGAGCCTGCTTTTGCAGGCTCAGGACACAACATAGTCCATAATAGTAACAATGTAATACTGATAGTAATTAGATAGCTATGAAGGACTGGCTGGTTTGTGCCTTGGACAGTATTTTGAGGCAGAAGACAGTTGGCAATATTATTGTCCAGTGGAAAAATTGGATATTTATTCAAACCTCTTTACCACTAAATGCATGCAGAAACATCCCACATGAGCCAAGAGATATTCAGTGGATTTTTCTTTTTCATTTTTTTCTATCTGTCATTTAAAATAATGAAGAAAGCAGTAGACACAAATCATGTTTATTTTAGATTGATTTGTACAAGCTGTATATAATTTAAAATATTTTTCCTGACTCCAGTTATACTATTACATCTACCCAAATGCCTACTGACACAGTAAAAAGTCTCCAGACAGTTGAGGATGCAGGCAAGGTAGAATATAAAGGTACTGATTATTCCTTTACATCGGTGTTTTTCAAGCTTGGCCACTTGAAGGTGGATTTCATCTCCCAGAAGTCCTCTCAGAGTTCTGCCAGTTGAAGTCTACACATCTCCAAGTGGCCAAATTTGAAAAACACTGCTCTGTATGCTTAAGGTATTATTATTATTATGGTTGATCACATAGTCGGCGAGATCATTAGACTGGATTTGGCAATTTTATCTACCTATCGAGTCCTTCCCAAGGCCCTGGGATAGCAGATGTCATTGTATGATGGCCTTAAAGGTATCATCACAAGTTGTAAGCTGTTCCAAGTAAAACTGCCTTTTGTAATTGATTGATGGTGATTTCATCAATACTGCTGGTGTTCAAGTACTGCTCCAATCATTTTGATATTGCACCCAAGGCACCTATTACATTTGGTACTACCTTTGCTTTCTTTTGCCACAGTACTGTAACGCTGGTATATTTTATGATTTTCTCCAGTTCTTTCTCATCTATTCTGCTATCTCCAGGTACAGGTGGTCTTCAACTTATGACCATATTTGTGCCCAAAATATCTGTTGCTAAGTGAGACAGTTGTGAGTTTTGCCCCATTTTACATTTCTTGCTACAGTGCAGGTAGTAAGTTGATAACTTGGCTGTTAAGTGAATCTAATTTCCCATTTGCTTCTCAGAAGGTCACAAAAGGTAATCATATGACCCTGGAACACTGCAACCTTCATAAATATGAGTTAATTGCTAAGCGTCTGAATTTTGATCATGTGACCATGAGGAGGCTGCAGAAGTCATTTTTTAAAGTGCAGTTGTAATTTTGAATGGTCACTAAATAAACTGTTCTAAATCAAGGACTACTTGCATTGCAATGTCCACTATTCAGACTTTTTTCACAACTTAACAGTTGTTGAGTCTAGGTGTTGTGTGGCAGATGCTTGTCTGTTTGAAATCTAAAATCCCAAATTATGTTCTTGCTTGCAGGCAACTGAAAGTTCTTGCAAGTGGTCCAATGCATCATTATTACTACTATGTCGTGGCAATTGTTTGTGGCCAGTCTCTGTGATCTTCTTGCAGCAGCTAACTTGGTGGTCCATTATTTATTTAGCTTTTTTGCAGAGGCAGAATTTGTTGTTTATTGTTCTCTTCTCAATTCTGGCTTTGTATATATTTGTTCTTAAGGCCTGGTCTTGTAGAGCCAAAATTAGTCCCTCTGGCTCTTTCTTCAAGTTTCCTGCTCTTAGCCATTGCCAGGTGTTTTTGTTAACTGCTTTGCTTACTAGGTTTTTTTGTGTACTGACTGTGTAATACTTTGCCTCACCATGTCTCTTTTCTGGACTTCATTTGGTCTTTCTTGTAGGCAAGTTCACTATCCTTCTTCAAATGCCCTTTTTTCTTCTTCAGTTTTCTGGTGTACTTGCAAACTTTCACACTAGCCTATTCTTCTTGATAGAGTGTGTGGATGAAGGGCATGATTGTCATTATTTTCCTGGTCTTCCTATCTAGGGCTTATATCTCAGCTTGAGTTTAATCTATTATACTGGCTGTGTAGCTAATGATTGGAATTGCCCGGGTGTTAATTGCCTTGTTGGCATTTACTCCACTGAGTTTGGACTTGGATCTTACTCTCTTGATGTTTCCACTGCTAACTTTCTTCTTGACTTCAGTGTGCTGGATGTGAGGGATGCCCAGGTATTTGTAGTGAAATTCATCCAGATTCTTGATGTTATTTCTATAGGGCATTTGATTACTTCCGTTTTTCACTATTTCCCCCCCCTGTTGATATTAACTGTTAACTGCACATTTGGGAATGATGTAGACAATCCTGCTGAAAATACTCAACAACTATTGTATGTTCCTGTGTAATGTGAAACTGTGTGAGATAGATTTACATTTCCTGGTTAGGAAAAAAGCAGACCAAATTTGATTTGGTGTTGCTATTCATTATTCAAACCAAGGAAAGTGAAAAGTAACCGTTCAGAATTTTAATAAATGGTTAACCTACCTACCTAACCAACTTACATAAGTAATTCAGAAGGGAGGAAGTCTTCAATTTTTGTTCATAGCCAAAATAAACGCATACACATAAACACAAAAATTTTCAGCACTGGCAAATAATTATACAATTATACACATAAAGGCTTTTTGCTACCTGATCTGGACTGCAAAAAAATGTGATGACAGCAAAAGGAAAAAATATTGAGTGGCTAACTTTCCAAATATGGTAGCACTACTAAGTGTATCCAGGTAAAAGTCAAACTGAATTTAATATTACTCTGAAGCTTGTGGGTATAAAATTTGCAGCATAAAAGAATTATAAAACCCCTTTTTTCCATTCAACACACCATAAGGCATGCTAAAATCTTATAACTAAGGTTCTTGTATTTTTGTAAAGTATAAACTTGCTAGCTTTCTTTTCATATTAGATCCATTGGAATCTTGGCTGAGTAAAGTGCCAGCGTACAGCATGTACTCACAATTACTGCTAGGATGTACACCAACAAGAAATGTGAAATGGTGCTTATTTCTTTTTCAAACCATCTGTTATTAAACACTTTTAGCCTAATCACATTTAAAGAACATTTCTAGAAGTTCATCCATCTACCCAGCGACCTTTTAAAAAGGAAAATAAGTTGAGGGGAGAACAAATGGGTGAACAAAGAAATTCACTGCTTCTGTTTAACAAATAGTAGTGACTAGGTTAAATTAGCCATTATGCGCAAAGCATGCAGTAGGCTGTATTCACGGTGCATACTAACTGTATTATTAACTGCACTTAAGGAATTAATAAAACTAATTCCATTTGCACAGCAACTGGCTACATTCATACAATATATATAACCCTGGTTACTGATTTAACCCATTCTCAGGATAATGTATCAAACCCTAGATTTACCGAAGTGGCTGAGGCACAAAGTAGCTAGCCATATTTTGATCTACATTATTGTTCAAACCTACATTATAAAATCAATATATTGAGCTTTTAAGGTACATTAAACAAGGTTCTTATAATTTAAGAAATAGACTAGTTTAAGTTCTTTTGGTCATGTGGTGCTTGCTGGATTCCTCAATGGGTATTTGAAAAAGGTTGGTTATCATCCTTGCCAGGATGAAAAGGTAAAAAAGTGTAAAAGAATATTAAGTGTTTGCTATGGTTAAGTCTACTAGTGGTTCCATTTTGCTCAGGAACCAGGGCTTTTTTTCTGATAGAACGCCCAGAACGGAGTTCCGGCACCTTTTTTTGGATGGAATCTTGTAGGGTAGGCAAGGGTATGACATGTGTGAGTTCCCGTACTTTTTTTTTTTTATTTTATTTTTTATTTTAGAAAAAAAGCACTGTCAGGAACTACAGTGATGAACCAGGTAATAGAAGGAATTGAAGGCTTGAAGATGGTATAGTGTTGTTAAATTATTTTCCCCAAATTTGGAATTCATTCAGTTATGAAGATGTTCAGATAAACTGTGCTTGGAATCACTGTTACAAAAAATGTGATTATGTATTCCTGGAAGGATATGTGCAAGTTGGCTTATGAAGTAAGCCAAAATCCCAACCAGAACTGGCTCTCGATCAGTGGCAACATTAAGAATGGAAAACGTGGTTCTGTATGGTTTTTTGTTTGTTTCTTTAGTGATTTGCATAATCATGGCATTAGCATTTTTATTATTGTAGAAAATAGAGAAATGTTATTGTATTATTGTATTTTTTTTTTTTAATTTCAGGTAGCTCTTCCCTGTTGCACCAAAAAAGATGTGCCTCTTAGTGTCAAATGTTAGAGAATCAATGCAGAATTGTAGTTAATAATTGGTAGGACTGACCCCAGAAGAACTCATTTGGTGTCTTTGGGCCAGTCACATTTTTTTCTATTCAATCTACCTTAAAACACTGTCACAGTAGGAATCATATGCAAAAGATTACTACGTGTACCATATGAAGATCCAGAAAAAGTTGGGATATTAAAATAATATGATAGAATAAGGAGAAGGAGAAGCTATCAACCACTACTTCGATCAAAAACCTATTGACATATCCCAAGAGTTTTTGAACATAGAACTGCTTGTGCCAGTAAAGAGCACATAATTTCAATGCTTTTGTTAACTAAAAGTTATTTGCTATCAAAAGATTCATTTCCTAGACATGTAGCCCAAAGCTTTAAGTGAATCTAGCAAAGTTGGTACATTGTAAATCACAGCTGCCACCACTGAATAAAGAAATGCAAAATCTACTAGTATCATGTAATAAACAACCAATTAAATAAGAGAGACTGCACTTCAAAGTTGTTCCTTTTTCTGATGCCATACAGAGCATTTTCCAACCAAGCTGACTTTTTCTCCACCTATTTACTTAAGGTTTTGCTGTGTGGAAATGGGCAAACCCTTCAAAATAGGTTCAGAGTTTAATTTGGAAAAAGGGCAAGATAAGTATATAATGATAATATAAAGAGGGTTTCATACAGTAATTAATATACTGCTTTTAGATGCAAACAATATTGTACAGAAATAGACAGAGACATTCACATATAAAATAGTGAGAAATGATTTATTCTGCAAATAGAAAAGATATTTTAAAATAATACAAAAATAAAATAATTAAACTTAAATACATGTTGTAGAAATAAATAAATTGTATCCCATTGTAGATTTAGAAATGCAAATTTGTAGCCAACATTTACTTCTTCAGTTCAAGCGACAACTTGATGTCACTTTAATGAGTTAACCTATCAGAGTTCTGGACCATTTAATTCAGCACTGCCTACATTGTCTTCTTGGAATTTGAGTTGCCAGATGAAGTTGAACATGCTCCTCTTTGAATGCAAAGTAAGTCCTCAACATCTTCTGTTAGAATTCATCAAGTAGTAGAGACATCACACAATGAGTGCTCCCTCATGCTGACCCTGTAAACCACTTAGAGAGGGCTGTAAAACACTGTGAAGCGGTATATAAATCTGAGTGCTATTGCTATTTCCAATCCATGTCAGCAGCATTCATAAAACCCACAAAAAACCATTCTGGATAAAATAAAATGTCCAGCTAGTCCAGTGACTAATCCAACCCAGTCTCTTAACAGAACATCAATGGCAAAATTATGCTTCCTCTAGATCTCAGATGTCAATGTCACCTGTCATTTTGATGCCTTCCTGAACAATTACTTGAATTAATTTACATTCAGGAAGACATTTGATGCATATCTAACTCTGCACACTAGCATACAAATTCTGTAACAGTGATATGACTGTTTCCTAACCTGAACTTGTTAGTTGGAACAGACAGGTACTGAAGTCCAACATAACATTGGACACAGATTAGGATACTTAGAAGAGACAACTATGAATTGCTTGTAAAATACATACCCAGAAAAGCTACTCTACAACTTTATGGAAACAAGACTAATTTACAGCTATTTTGCTGATTGTGCCTCTGAGATTATACAGTGTTTTCAGAAAGGTCTTCCCCAACATCTTTTATAACTTTCCAAGGAAGCTGCAGATATTGCTGCATGTTGTCTGGTGTCTAACATCTGCATTGATGCTTTTGTCTAGGAATATTAAATGAAAAAGATTTTGGCATGATTGAGCAGATAAGCATAACTCTATTCAACTCAGATTCTCAGCAAGCAAATTGTTGGTTCTGTGGATGAGCTCTAAGTAAGAGAAACAAATCAATTTTCTCTCTTTAACTTCTCAGATAAGGCATTCCAGTGTTGAAAGCTCTTTGGTCCTAGGAGAGTCATTTTTCAACACTTTTCTCCATTTAATCCAATCTCCCTGCTTTCTATCCCTGCATCAGTACAGAATCAAGCTTTAAAGATTGCAAGCAGATGCTGAAGCATTGCAGAGGATGGGTGCAAAAGAGCCTTTGTGAATTGCAGTTTCCCCTGGAGACCTACGATCATTACCTTCATGAAGCTTGTACTCTTAAACCAAATAACCCAAGGACACTAATGGAAAGCACATTTCCCTTTTGACAGCACATGGCATGAGGTTATTAAACTGGGCCTTGGCACTTTGCTCCCTGACACTTATTAATTTCAATACACATTGCTCCTGGTTTGGCTTGTCTGTGGCTTGAGCTTTTTCTGCTGTAATGGAAAAAAAGCTCATAAAAGAAGAGATTTTTAAACTAGCAAAGAAACTTCAGGAACTGAACTTCTAAAAATGTGTATGTATCAACTACCCTATGCCACCAAACTAGGGGTTGATTAAAAGGGTTAGAGGGTGTTGCAAGCACACCAACCCCCAGATTTGCTATAACTGAGTCATGCAAACAGGGCAGTAGAATAGGTGAACCAAGTGTAAACATAGTTGGCTGGTGTGTGAATCAATATATTAATCCAGGCACTGTGATTACATTAGATTTAGTATGTTGTGCAAAGCTAAGAAATTGGATTTATTTGGTAAAAGAAGGATTAAGATGTTTTGCTAATGCAGCCAGAGTCTTGCTACTTGTTCTTAACTTTGGGTTACAGTTTCCCTTAGGCATTGATAGTCTAGCTGGACTGAACTTAGATTCTGCTTTTGGAACTACTGTAGTTGCCTGTCATTTATTTATTCATTTGTACTTTGGACCTCAGCCTTAAATTATCTGCTAACTCTGCTGAGAGGTTTTAGCTGCATTTGTGCAATATATTCAATTGGAATATACATTAGGGATATATGAACAGGACTGCAAAAATATGGACAACCATCAGATGAAATTAAAAGAGTCTCTTCACAATGACTGTTTATCCCTGAATATGCCAGGTACTAGTTAATGTTGGTTTTGAATTAGTATAAAAAAAGAGTTGGGACCATTTTATATTGATCACAATAAAGCTGTTTTTATCTAAGGTTATTCTTGGTGTGTCTAGAGTGACCTTTGATTTCTTTTGCTCATAAATTCCTTTCTGGAGGGAACATAGTGAAGGTAAAGAAACTTGAGGAACATAGAGAACGTGATGGTGGGGATTATAATGACAACTACGACATGAGTTCTTCCTAACAACAGAAAATTGCAATTTGGGGTAAATGTAGGACTCTGTAACTTAAGTACTGTCTACAGTAAAATGCAAGTGAACAGCAACAGCATATTTATTGCACCAAGTCAATAGTTGTGAAAGATCCTTCTTGCTTACCTGTAGGAATCACATGGAGGATGGGGAAATTGTGCAACTGAGACCTTTTGATCACCTGAGCAGATTCTAGCATATATAAGTCTAAAGCTGAGGCAATGAAAGAAATAATATGAACCTTTGAACTATTATCTAATGCCAAGTAATTCCCTCTAAATGCTTGTCTTGACTCTTCTAGACTAGAGGCAGTACTCAACTATCAGATCTAATTCAATGAGGAATGGGAGATCATCAGCTGATATATGCTGTTGATCCTTTTCTTTTTATTATTATTAAATATATACTTCAGCAATGTAACCCTCCCTCCCTCCCTGTCTTTCTTTCTTTCTTTCTTTCTTTCTTTCTTTCTTTCTTTCTTTCTTTCTTTCTTTCTTTCTTTCTTTCTTTCTTTCTTTCTTTCTCTCTCTCTCTCTCTCTCTCTCTCTCTCTCTCTCTCTTTCTTTCTTTCTTTCTTTCTTTCTTTCTTTCTTTCTTTCTTTCTTTCTTTCTTCTTTCCTCCCTCCCTCTGATCATGAACCAATGAGGTGACCATGAAATGTGATCACTATTAACATTAAAAATGGAGGAAAGCGCATCCTCACACTACCCTTTTAAAGGGGAAAAATGTCAGTCACCAACAAAAAAGTTGATTTGTCTCCCTAAATTCTGAGGAGATTTGACCCTCTCATCTCCATTAACTGCATCCCAATCTCCTTTTCATGAATAGATGAAAATAAAGTGGCACAGGACCAGACCTCTCACCCTTATGTTATTCTTAAATAAGACTTTAAGAATTCTTTAAGAATTCTTTAAGAAAGAGAACATTCTCTAAGAAAGAGAACATTCTTATTACAATACTATTATTTTATTTATTATATTTATAATTCATAATACTGATAAACATTTATTATATAAAGACAATATTTACATTATGTACGATGTTTATTATTAATATTTATTATAATCTTAAATTAAAATTATAAAACAAGCATCAATAATTATGCACATGTTTCACAAGATGTTCCTTTTATTAACTGAGGGAGAAGGGGAGTGGGAAGAAGGAGGAAGAAGAAGAGGAGAAGGAGAAGGTATGCATATGCTATGGCATCTCTATATCAGCCTAGGACAGTGGATCTGTTTGCTACTGCCCTAATCATCTGCCATTCTTACTGGCCATGGGGTCCTGAGTATTTGTCCTAAACTCCAAATCCTTGGTGCTCCATTGAGCATGGTAAAAGTGCCTGGTGGTAAATTCCTCTTATATATTTATAAGAAAAGTGAATAGCATTGACAAAGACTGTGTTTATTGAGTTACACTGGTTAATTTTATTACACCAGACTATAGGTATAGAAACATGGTAATCAATAGCAGAAGCTTGACAATTGATTAGAACATAGTATATTTGCTGACATGTATTGTTTAATATTTCAGATCTCATACATTGAGCAACCCTTGTGTCATGCATTCTCATGCTGAAGGATTTTTATTGCCATCCTCTTTATCTTGACTGTTGTTTGCTCTTAATTGTTCCCTGAAGATTTGGCAGTCAAATTTCACATGTCAAACCTGTTTTACCCTTCCACTGCCCTCTGGCTGCAGTAGTGCCATTCTCGGTTAGTGTGTGCCATGATGAAACGGTGCAGGTTGTGGCAGAGCTTTCTGCATAATGGCAAGAACCAGTTTCTATTCCATTGCTCTTATCCAAAGTTGTATTTTATATTATACCTTATTGGTCTTTGTCAGTAGATGTTTTGTAATCAAGCTTTTTCTGTGCTATTTCTTTGCTCTCTGTTTAAGAATGCATAAGCCTTTCCCAGTCTGGCAATCTGCAAGTCTCTCGAGACTGCAGGAAAGTTGGGTGGGAATACTAGGAGCTGCGATCTCATATGAAGGATGCCAGGAAGACTTATATTGATATTCTGCCTGAGAATGGTCAGGCAAGATTATGTTAAAGTAGCCTTACAATAAAGTAGAATTAGCTCATCTGGTCATGTTTCCTGTCTGGCCTATCTGGGAAGGCTGGCATCAATCTTCCAAATTTCAAAGTACAGTTCTCCTGCCATCTCCTTTACAGCCCAATAACTTAGGGAGCATCCCTCCTGAGCTGCTTGCTCTTCCCACTATGCAGCTATGTACTATGTTCCCTCTTATCTGAGTGTTCCCTAGGCAGTATCTCTTCACCCATCTCCCAATGTCATTCTCACAAACCATTACATATATTCCCAATAGTATCCAATTACTGTACTGTACTTTCTTCTTATCTTTCCGATTGTAAAATCTGTATACTTTTCAATTATTGCCAGAGGTTGCATTCTTTCCCTTGGCTTTAAACGCTTCAATAATCATACCTGGTAAGTACATAAAAACTAGGAAGAGCTGCATTCAGCACAAAGGTCTCTAACTTCAGTGATGAATATGTCGTATCTACAAATGTCCTCATGATACTCCATAAATAATTTGTGTGCTGTTGTAAAACATACGACCAAGCTACATCTGGTGTGAATGGAACAATTGCTGGTTTGTTTGTTTGTTTATAACACTGATAGTCCAGCCATTTTCTATAGGATCCCATGGAGGGTTACAATCTCAAGTGAAATCATAAAAAAGAGGGTGAAATCATAAAATCAAATAAATTAAAAAATAAATTGGCTGTAGACACACCATTTCAAACACTAAATGATAAGCAAGTAATGGTAAACAAAAGATGGACAAATGTGCTCAAACTCTGGAATTCCAAATCCTGCATGGTACAGAAAAGAAGACCTTTTCTGGCACCCTCTTGCAACATGACTCTCCAGGTCATTGGATGCCAAAGAGAACATTCCTTGCATTTCTTTAAACCTAATAAGTTTCAAAAATTCCAACAGCAGATTTGTGTATATTTTGTATTTATTTGTGTGCAAAATATTCAAGCACTATCAAATGAAGAGCCAGCCCTGCGGATGTGTCTTTAGGCCTTCATGGAGAGAAAAATCTCAGGAGAACCCTAAAATGTCTTTGAAAGAGTATGACGACTACAAGGTCCATTCTTCAATAGATGGTAATTCTGGCTTCTTCCAATATTGTCCCACCAACAGTCTCGCTGCTGTAATCAAGTTCAAAATTAAGTTTGTCTCTGTGGTGGTACAATCTTTTATAATACCTAATAAAAACAGTTGTGGTGAAAATTCAATACGTTTTTTCAGAATGTTTTGAAGTATCCACCATATTTTTATCCAGAAAGCCTTAATTTTTCTACAAGTCCACCATACATGAAAATAAGTAGCATCCATACATTCACATCTCCAACACTTGGGTTGTAAATTAGGGTACATACATGATAATTTTTTCGGATCTAAATGCCATCTATAAAACATTTTATAAAAATTTTCTCTTAAATGTTGCGCTTGTGTGAATTTTACATTTTTCACCCAGATCCTCTCCCAAATTTCCATCATAATTGGTTGTCCAAAATTTTGTCCCCACTTTATCATACAGTCCTTAACTAATTCAGTTTCGGAATCAATCTCTATCAATACATTATACAATCTTTTAATATGCATTGACCTTTGGTCTCTAATTTGTTTAATTAAGTTTTCATCTATTTGAGATAAACCCATCTTCAAATCTTTTTTTCCATCTAGTCTGCAATTGTAAATATTGAAACCAAGTAAGGACTATTCCTTCATCTGATTCTATGAGGAATCCTTGATGCTCTCTGAGTTTGGTTGTTCTCTTGCAGATGTTTCATTACCAAAACTAGGTAACATCTGATGACGTTATCTCATTTCAGCTCTAAGCTACAAATATTCTCCTATATTGGTTCCATGGATTCTATGATAGCAAAATAACTCCATGCAATTGCCCAGATGCTTCTTCTCATGTATGCTTTCCAGATACTGTCTGGAAGAATTGGCTTACCTCTTGAGCATTCATGGAGTAGATTAGAAGAAAGGAAAAGAAAGAAGTAATATTTACACTGATTACAGAACCCAAGACGAAACCCAGTTTTGAAGAATTTCTTCTCCAATCACATTTCTTCTGTCCAACTCTCCATTGACACTTTTCTAGAGTCAGAGTAGCTATGTAGAATGAAAACTTTACTTCTGTTAACTTAGCATAGGATCCTCCGAGCATAATAATTAATTTAAACAATACTTCAGCATTAATGCCAGCAAAATATGTATGTTGTTTATGCATGCCCCAGGGAAAGTATGCCATCAAAGCAAATCTAAAATTGAGTAATGCCTTTGATTAAAACTGGCTTTAGTGGTACAGCAGAATTTCAGATGAAAAAAGCAATGGGTGTCGCAGAACAGGGATGTCTGATTTAGGGTAAGTTGAATGAGTTGCTTCTGAGGATTACCACATCCTCATCATCATATGATGCATTAAATGTCTTGATGCGTCACAAGAAAATGCAGTCTTGGCATTTCCAAGACCCAGTAGGGTCAGGATCAAAGCTGATCTATATTTACACAGAGCTTCCCCCTTTGGATTTATGTAAATCCGTGGAATGAGAATAGCAGAGTTGGGTGATTGTGACTGGGACAACTCCCACTGCAGGCCTAAAACAGAAATACAACAATCAACCCAGATTAGGAAATGAAAGAAAAAAGAGTCGAGAGGGCAGCACAATTGTGTTGATTGAAACTCTGCTTGTTTTTATGGTGTCACAAAGAACTTTGATTGTACCATGGCAGCTGTCATTCTGACTTTTTTGATCATACTCTGCAGACAATCCTGGTTCAGACACATAGACTGGAGGAATGCTATTTAATAAAAAGTCCTATATTTTTGAATCTTCTTTTAAGAAGCAATCTTCACAAGCTATATCATTAAAAATTTGTAGATTTTGACAAATTCTTGCCTCCCAAAATTGAATAGAAGCAAAGTAGGTGGGATATGCATTTATTCATCTGAAATATTCCTATGTAGGCATTTGTCATATATGCTGTTAAATACATTATAAATGAAGATCATCATAGTAAAACAAATTTAGATACTAGGGCAGAAGTGCCCAATTCTTCTATGTTTAAGGCCTTTCAGCATTCCAAAAAGTGGGTGGGAATACAACAGCTGAATTTGATTTTAATGTTAAGCTTAATTATAAATATAAAACAGTTGCTCACTTCGTAGACTGGGGAAACATTCTCCCAAGGTTTTGCTTAGTTGAGGAAGATGGATTGAAAAGGGCATCAAGATCCATCTAGACAAAGCCAGTGCCATATAGTTGCTTAGGACAGGAATCACATTCAATCTTATTGATCTACTAGTCATAAAGACTTCTTCCAATCAAACCAAAGAGCAACCTGATATAGGATCTATGCAGAAGCCCCACAGAAACCTCCAAAAAGCTCACAAGCAGGACCTGAAGACAATTGCTCAAACTCCATTAAGTCACGATGGTTATTTATCTTTGATAATTTTGTCTAAAATCTTTGTGAAGCATCTAAACCACACAGTATAATCAGTTCAAAAAGAACCATGATTGTCCAGAAAAATGGAGTTTGGTTGAAACCAGAGATGATAACACTGTCAGCACAGGATTGCTATCACTTTTAAAACTATGGTTTTGTTAAACAGAAATAAATATTGCAATTATGTCTTCCCACAAATGACTACCCCACACAAAGTGTGACACTAGCCTATATCATTTGTAAAGGATGATTAGATTGTTACCACTTAGACTCTAAAGGCAGCCACATCTTTAAAAAATTTTGGATTGAGTTTTATCACACTGGTCAAACTGCTTATTCAACATGGATGCTAGATATAAGTTGATTAAAGACAGAACAAAATGAACCCTTATTACTAGAGGCTGCTGTAGAATCAAAGGTTTTTATCAAAATGATTAAAGTAGAGTGACTCTACTCCTTTCTTAGTGTGCAACATCACAAAGCACATAAGAAAAAGACAGAAGTTGGATTGCAGTGTACAGTATCCCTTTCATCATCCAGCCTCCACCCTCCCTTGCAACCCTCCCTATGGATTCCTCTGCTTATTTTTTGCATTTATTGTATCTATTTTACTAAATATATTGATGAATCTGCTAATGGCCACTAGATGGCCAAAATAATTCCAAGAATATCTGTGACCTGAATGGAAGAGAGTCTTCTTTCTCACCTGGTGATTCTTTCCCTCCCAAGCAACCACATAACTTCATGAGACCCTTATGCATGTACTGAGGTTTTAGCCAGTTCATCTCTTAAGACTTTTATTGTATGAGGAAAGAAGTTCTTAACACTTAAGTTTTCAACCCAGTATATATAAAAAAATGTGGCCTGGTGTTACCGGTACTTGATCTTTTGAAATGAAAATAGTGGGGATTGAATTAAGGGGGTTTCTGCACCCAAACACTTTCCCCACTGCAGAGCTTTTTGTGACTGAGTCATTTTGCAAAGGAAACAATGCCACAAAGATGATAAAACACTTATCTGCATTACTGTTAAATAATAACCAGGACATCTGCATCACAATATCTTCTGGTTTTAACAGCAATAATAAAAAATGCATTATTTGCTCTAACATTGCTAATTGTTCAGTAATGTACAATTTCCTAGTTTGTATCTGTAAACAATCCAAGCAGTGTTTTGGGATTACTGTATAGTTCCTATTAAAAGCATTAAAAATAATTGTATCTTGGCACATTAATAGAATTTAATGGTTGGGCAGGAAGATAGTACAAAAATTGATGTTAAAAATGCAGCAGATGGATTTCATATTTTACTGATAGTGTGTAGAATTGCTATTGCCAAAATAACTCTGAAGTCCTATCATGCACTAAAGACTTTCCATAGCCAGCATCCAATATGACAATGGCTATTTTTTTGTAATTGCATAATAAATTTCCTTCTCTGTCAAAAAAATTCTGGTTTCTAGATTCCATTCTAGATACAAATTGATAACACGAGTATAAACTGCTCAGATTCATGGGAGTCTTTTCATATGTATGAAGCTTAAATAGTTTTTTACAGCCTAAGAAATGATTCCATATAATTTTTTTCAATTGTCAGTTCTCATGCAATTTTAAAACCTGCTTCAAGTAAATTGTAAAACCTGTTTTACAAATGTTCTCTTCCTGTTTCTTCTTTTACCTGAGAATGCTCAGACTTTCACATGAGAAAACAGAATTAAAGGCAATTTAAAGCCTTGAATAAGAAAGCCATGACCCCGAGGGAGCACTAGTTGCCTTTATTTCATTTCATTTATTTATTGTTTTTCTTCAGGGAACATTAATTGTCTTTGTTTTGTTTCATTTATTTACTTTTCTTCCAAGGAGTTAAAGAGGTATATGGTCTTCACCCTGTTTCAGCCTTGCAACAAACCTGGAAGGTAGGCTAAGCATAAAGCTGTGACCTAGCCTGGTCAGCATCACTATTGAGTAGATGATATAAAACAAATCTGATATTAGTCTGATACTCTAATAGATTGTGCTTGGGGGAAAAAAGCATAGACTCTCAGGGTTTTGATTACTACAGGCCTACTTGTATTCTACTAGAGCTGAATCCTTGCTCTCTAAGAATGTGTGTGTACACACAAATAGTGTGTGTGCATTATTGGATGGCAAAAGAAAGTGATAGTCACAAGTTCCATTGAGATCTATTGTAGGATGAAGAAAAGGAGTAGACAAGCAGAAGATCAGCAATAGTGAAGAGACTTGTACATCTTATCCCTGCTTTTGGCCCTATTTACAGTTTGTGGCTTTTTTTTCTATTTTAAAAATAACATTTTTGAACAATTGGTGATTTGCAATTTGCATGAGTGTTGTTTTGTAGGTTTGAAAACACCGAGATTCCAGTTATGATGCAATCTATATTGAGAATAGCAGCTTTTACTTTCTATAGAAGAAGAATTGTGTGAGAGAGGAACGTTTGTGTGCTAACTAGATACATATTCTAGTTATATTGTGTACTTCTGTTATTTTGGACTTTGATTATATTGCAAAAATATAAAATATCTCCTCCTCCTCTTCCTCCCTCTCCCCCTCCTCCTCCTCCCCTCCCCCTCCCCCTCCCCCCCCTCCTCCCCCCTTGATTAAAATCAGAAACGATAGCTCAAATGCATTGAGATTAAGTCTATTTCTTATTTGGTTCCTGGCAGGCTGATCAATGTATTCTTCAAAACATTTAAGAGTTGTTGACCCAAACTCTTGTAATGATTCTCAAAACAGTTCACAATAGAATCAGTTCAAATTGGTCAGATAAACTGTGATATTTTACGTTTGTTTTGCAATCTCAGGAAAGGAATATAATCCTAACTGTGTTGAGTTTCTATTAGTTGGAACAGTAGGATTCAAGAGTTTGGACTTATCATTGCACATTTGGAACAATGTCTGAAAGTATTTACATAGGTGGGGAAAAGCACAGAGGCAATTACTCCAGGTCCTACATAGGCAGCCTATTAAAAATATGCTTTGGTATTTTAAATTGATCTCAAGAATTAACAGTTTTCATTTGAGGCAATTAAAATATAATCCTAAGACTTATTTCAGGATTTCTTCATTTATTCCTATATAGTGAGCCTTTAATCTTAAGAGACAAATAGAAATAAAAACAAATATGGAGAAATCAATAAAGTTGACAATAGCTACTCCCTGAGAAAAGACTTAAATTACTATTCCATTCCCAGCCGTCAGTATATACCACAACCATCTGCATGCAAATCTTTTCTGACAAATTTAACCCAATCAAACCTGGTTAATGGTGATCCAGAAACACTAACTAGACAAAGCCTTCATTTTAGGGAATAGAAAACTCACCTACTATCTTTAGAAAATATCTAGTATCCTATGAACCTTTATACTGGGATCATAGTGGCAAGGCTTATCACATCCCTTGCCTTTCCTCATTAGCTGTCTCTGTTATTTAAAAAAAATCAGTAAAATCCACTAGTGAAAATGTTCTGTGCATATTCATTGGACTTTATGTCCAAGGTCAGAATTATAGGAAAATATTTTAGCAAAATCTGATTTAATAAAATCACTGCTGGTTCCTCTCCCCCTTTCTACTCTGAAGTCATGTGAGCTATAAAGTGTTGATGTGATGTTTTGGGGCCATTTTATGTTTAGAAACAATTTCTGGCATATGGGAAAGAGTGACAAATCCCAGCTGAATATTTCAGCCAGATGGGGACATGTAAGTGGAACAGCTCCTCAAAACTATGACATTTACAAACATGATACATTTGAGAGTTGGATTTTTTCCTCCCAGCTTCTCAGCATTGTTAACAGATTAGTGCCATATATTTTATGCTTGTGCCTACAAGCACAAGTGCTGGAATTTTAATCATATTTTATACATCAAAACCATTCTTGACTAGCTCTTTCAATGAGCTGAATAATGCAATGGTTCCATTTCTATTGTATATGTAAGTCTTTGGAAGATCTTGTGCAAAACAGAGGATATCCCTGGATATTTGCCTATCAGTGACACAAGAGTGCCAATAAGCTTCAAATTGTGGTTTATAGAACAATAAATATTTAGAACTTATTGAATTTGATTATGTTTGTTCAGAAAAGGACTGTCAAAAACATTGTATAAGTATATATAGAATTGTAACTTCTTACTGTTACAATGACATATCATACTGTTTTTCCTTTGTTGTATTTCTTTCACTTTTTTTGTTAAAGCACTTTTTATGTCTTCTTTTTTTTCTCTTCTTTTTGACAATGTATGCAACTCAATCACTGTTATCTTTTGGGGTTTTTTTGTTATTAATTTAAAGCAATAAAAAATAAATTAAAAATGTAGAGTGGCAGAATCATATACCAGAAAATGTGATGGGTGAGGTGAAAGAGATGATGATAAAAAAGCAGGAACAAAATATATTGGCAAATTGGTATTCAGGCCCAGAGGATCAGATTAATATCTCAGAAGAGAAAAGGGCAGGAAGAAATTAAAGCAACTAACCACAGCTCTACATGGACCCTCTGTCTCACAAAAGGCCCAACATATTTCAGTGGAAAGATAATGGAAAGGGATATTTCACTTTTCTGTGATCACAAAGTGACAGTGTAACATGTGAAGGACACCAGTTTTCATGTCAGCTATACAATGGTTTGAAAGGCTTGCCTCTTTTATATATTTGAACAACAGTTTACCACCAGCAATCTTATTTGGAAAATAATATATTAGATTATATGCTTAATTTTCCATTTTTCCTATTTTTAAACAAATGTTAATAATATAATAAATGTTTACTAATTAACAAGAGATGAATATTTGTGTAACACCAATAAATGTTTAATACATCAGACCTGTAATTTATAATAGTTTTTTCTTTTCCTTTTACCTTTCTCTTCTTATTAAAAATACATCTCAGATCATCCCATTGCTATGCAAAAGAAGAAATCAGGACATGTAGGATTTTGATCACAAGTCATTTTTGCTGCAATTCCATTCTCTGACAATAGTTAAACATTTGCACTTAGTGATCTACAAAAATCACCCCTGATAATAATGTGTGATCAGACACATCCCAGATATGGAGGAGGTCTCACTAATACTATGTGATGGTAATACAGAAAATCAAATATTGTATGGATTTCTTGCTTAGCTGAAACATTTAAATATCTTGGCTTCTGAGGAAGGAATAATTGCAACTTTTTAGGCCCAATATAAATTAGAGGACAAGGCTTAGTAAGTGAACTGGAGCTGAACAACGTGCTTAGGGGCATCTCCTCTATGTTTTTCAAGTTATCTGATGAAACTTGAGTTTCATGTTTGTTTGTTTGTTTGCTTGCTTGCTTGTTTGTTTGTTTGATCAGCCAGTTTCTTTAGTTTATAGCAAGCTGCCTTACTGATTTCCTGATTGACTTTGGGGCCATGTAGAACCACAAGAAACACTCATAGGAAATAGAGTTAGTAGTTGGGTAGAAGGTAATAATTCAACTGCCATTTTTATTGGGGTCTATTCATAGAATCATGGAAAATTTGTATTTCATTCTTTGCATCAGGAGAACAAATGTCTAATACCAGTCCTGCTGCTTCAGGTTATGGCATTCTAATGTTCAAGAAAATACATGGAAACTTAAAACTGCAATTCAATGCCTTGGAAGAAACATGTATTGAGAACAGTATGCCAAATGAATGTATTAATGAATAAATGGCTCACTGAAGTCAAAGACCAGCATAAGGGTAACCATTTTTCTGAGCAATCATGTAAAAGATTGATTTATTACAATTATAAAAGAATTTTTCCCTAGACTTCTAAATTTATTGTGGCTTTTCAATATATGGGACAATTCTAGAACTTGAATACAGTTTTTTCCCATTCTTACTGTTGAAAGGAATGTTTTCCAATACACAAATACATGTCTCCAATGGTTTCCTATACAAATAAAATGGCTGTCAGTACAAAGTCTGTCATTTCTAGAATGAGAAATAAGCCTTCAGAATCTCACTAGAACTTCCTTTCTCAAATTGCAATTCTAGGAAATAAAGTCTCAGTTCATTTTTGTGTCAATTTTTGTTGTGAAAATACCGGTAGCACTTTTTGCTACTTTCCTACAATTATCCATCTACAAACATAACTGAATATTTCAGGTACCATTCTCTTCCACATGTGAAGTTTAAACTACAGAGAGCAACCAACAAAGAAACACAAATGGAATAAAAACCCAAGGAGAACATTTCTTGTGAAATGACCTTAAAATGCTCTCCTTGTGTTGCTCCCAGATTTTATGGAAGGCCATGTCCCTGTTTAAGAACGAATGTGTTTGGAGAGCAATAAAAACCTCTCTGTTATTGGGTAGAATCCCTTTTATATGCAGCGAATTAGATCAATTTGACCTTGATTGTCTCTCTTCTCTTTTGGTCTGACTATTTCAAACGCCAGGCTCTTGGCATTAACTTAAGGAAGAAGCTGATTGAACCATAGGCCTGACACTTGTCAGTAGTGGATAATGCTGGTTTCAATCTGTCATGTTTGCACATAAATGAGCAGTGACAGAGATAGACTGTTGAATAGAAAAAGCAGTTTTACTGTGGCTAACCTTTCCTTGTATAAATGCAGCCAGTAACAAGACCTGAAAATAGCTTGTATAGCTTAGAAAGAACATTCTGAAACATATAACAGAATGATGTATTATCTATTTGGCTATCAGAAATTGCCCCATTAACAATGGACACCTTCCTGAGTATAAAGATAAAATGGACCTTCATTAGAAAAAACGACACAGGCACATTCACTTCAGTGTGGATTGTCGATACAATATTTAGTAGGAAGCCAATGTCACTTTACTACTTGGGAGGAAAATATTGCCCTGTCTACAAGTTAAATAAAGAACTTTGTCAAAAGTTCTTTGATAAATTAGCTTTTTTTTTTAAAAAAGAGAAATAAACATCTTACCAAATCTCCTCAGATATCTCAGAAATATCCCTCTGCCCTCCAGTCAATACAGCTGAAAGCTCAGTTGGAATACTGAGCCCTAAAAATAGAAGTGAAGAATGGAAAGTTGTTGTGGTTTCTGAACACTTTTATGATATGCTGAAATCCCATTTTAAAGATGTTTCTTTAAAAGCAAATTTAATTCTGCCATGGTTTCAGTGTGTGTGTGTGTGTGTGTGTGTGTGTGTGTATGTGTATGTATGTATGTATGTATGTATATATGTATATATAACACCCCAAGTTTCTAATTAAATACTAATTAGTACTATCACTAGAATTGTCTTCCAGGCTTTGTCACTTTGATTAATGCATAGTCATTTATTAACTTATTTAACTAGCTGAGGTGCTTCATGACAAACCAGATTAAATTATTCTCATAATAGTCTCGTTACTAGGGAGAAAAAAAGGAGAAGAATTTTAAACTTAATAAAAATTATCCTCTATAATCTTACAGCTTTTCCACAGCATCCTTAAAAGATGGAAATTGGCTCCTTGTTTGATTTATAATGTATGGGGTTGTATAAAGCATCCATTAATAAAATTTATGTGTTCATTTAAGCAGGAGCTTTACAGTGGTACTGTAGCCCTGAGTGCTTATTATTTAACTTTTGCTATAGTTATGAAAATAATTAATGTTCGGACTAGACAGGGACTAAAATACCCACTA
Source organism: Bothrops alternatus (assembly GCA_034064705.1). Taxonomy (NCBI): domain Eukaryota; kingdom Metazoa; phylum Chordata; class Lepidosauria; order Squamata; family Viperidae; genus Bothrops; species Bothrops alternatus. The sequence continues at coordinate 16,223,046 of JARGCV010000016.1, read as the reverse complement.
GAAAGAGATAATTAGAGGCATAAATAATGCGTAGACCTAGCATGTTAGTTTAAAATATATATATTAATTGTCTTTGCTTCCCAGTTAAACTTTATCAAGGAGGAATAGTTTATGTAGGCTGTTAGCTTTAAGAGAAATAATGTTCCAGCTAATTTGAAGTTTCAATATGAAATAATGGGAGGTTTGTGAGTCTGAAGAGCACAAGAATTAAGGCTAAATGTTGTTTGAGATAAATATTGACTAGTCCACCCCATACAAGTTATGGCAGGGGAGTTATAAAGACAAAGCTTCGTACAAAATGCCTCCCCCCTCCATTGGTTTGTAAGTAAGTCATGGTGCAAAGCAGAATAACAAGTGTAATGCTCTTTAGTATATTCCAGTTTAATATTTGTCCCCAGGAAAATCACCAAGCTATGTCAATATGATAACATCAAAGTAAATGACAAAATAATTCCATATCAAGAGAGAGATCCAGTGTGAATCTTTCCTCCCAACCTCAAAACACTGGACAAATGATGATGCATTAAAATAAACCTGAAATATTTTAGTAAATATTATTATTTAGTATCATATTTCAGTATTGAATAACACCATGCACTCAGATGAAATTTAAATATGTTTGTGAATACCACCGGTAAAGTGATCATAATAAATCTATATGTAGAGCTTCTGTCCTCTGTGAAGGTAAACTATGGTACTGTATGGTCTATCACATTCATATTTATTTTGGATTGGACAACAGGACAGAGAAATCTTCAAGCAGAAAGTCTTGGATATCAGTATTCAAACTATACATTATCATTCCTAAATTCCTAAAATGGTCAGCCAAGAACAAAAGAGCATTGAAAAAGAAAAATACTTAATTATGGGCCTGACACAGTGCCAGGAATGATCTTTACCAGGGTAAATTTTGAACTACTGGATTCCATGGTAGATGCAGTTGATTCTAGAAAATAATATATTAGGGATGGGTATTCATATATACACCAGCTATAGAAGATATAACACATATTTTATTTGATTGTCATGTATATGCTTTAGTGAGGATCCAGTACTAGATCCATTACTAATTAGTAATGGATCTTATATTGCCTGATCTCCTTCAGGAGGTAAATGTAAATGTTGTTAGCCACACTGTCAAGTTTGTAGTTATGCCTGCCCAAATGAGAGATAATATTCTAGGACAGATCATTTACAAAAGATGTTGAACTTTAACATGGTGAAATACTTGTACTTATTCTGTCTTACTGTTGTTGATGTGGCATTGTGTGTGTTTTTATTCTGAGATGGTCTTTTGACTAATCAATAACAGCCCACTACTGCTACCCAGAAGATGAGCATATTGATTTGCTAATGTATCAAGGTCATGACTGGATACAATTGGAGATAATGAATATGCAGGATTTCCTTTTGTTTTTATTACCAAAGATCCACTGTCTGGTTCAAAGGGCATAACCAGAGGCTCCTCTGGAGTGTGATCCAATGGAATGTGCAGTGGAGTGATTTTTTGAACAATCAGAAAACTGTGCCAACCTAAAATGTGCTGCCTGATTGCCAAGCCTTCAGCCATAGTAATAAGCGTATGTCAAGGCCTAATATTATTATTTTAAAGTAGGCCAAGTTAAAGATATTAGCAGGGTAATGTTAGCACATTACCCTGCTAATATTTCCTCCCCCCATCCCCCCAGCCAACAACTACTAATAACTCTCTGCAATAAAGTAGAGGCAGAGTTGGGTGAGTATAGGTGAGTGCTTGGAATAATAGATAACAAGCACGGAGATTCCCTGTAAGGTAAGATAAGATAAGATAGGATGAGATGAGATGAGATGAGATGAGATGAGATGAGATGAGATGAGATGAGATGAGATGAGATGAGATGAGATAAGATAAGATAACCTTTATTGTCATTTTTTTTACTGTGGGCACAACGGCACACATCAAAAATGAAATTTAGTTGCCCACTCTCAAAGTAAAACACATACTTGACACACATCTAAACATACTATGTACAACATATGTATAGACCCACACCCTTACATATATATAACAAATGAATATTAAACACTGTCCACCTTGAATATATAACAGAAGAGGAAGCTTGAGAGTTCACAAGGTTAATGCTGTATGGAATGAAACTATGGCTGAATCTGGATATTCTGCAACGGATACCACGAAGCTTCCTCCCAGAAGGTAACAAGGAAAACAGGTCGTGTAGTGTCCCAGATAATCTTATGGACCCTGCTCAAGCAACCCTTCTGTGCTATGTCCTGGATGGGACGGAGGGAGCTGCCAATGATTTTTTCAGCCATCCTTACCACTCTCTGCACCGCCTTCCTATCTGAAGCAGTGATGCTTCCAAACCAGACTGTGATGCTGTATGACAGGATGCTCTCGATCGTCCCCCTGTAGAAAGTGGTCAGGACAGGGGAAGGAAGATGTGCTTTTCTAAAAGAGCACTAAACCTGTTTCCAAAAATAGGCTCACTGACAAATTGGAAGATAAAGAAGGGGAAAATATTTTTTAAGATATAATTTTTATTACATAAGATTAAAAAAAACACAGTAACATAAAAGCAAAAGTAGAAAAAAAAGAAAATCCCGAACTCACCAATTCATTTTATCATTTTTCAGCAAAAATGCCATAATTTTTTTAGCTTTTTATTAAAGTAATTTGTTCCCCCCTGAATCAAACAAGTCAATTTAGCCATTCCTGCAAACTCTGCCATTTTCATAATCCATTCTTCCATTATGGGTATTTTGATATTCTTCCATCTTTGGATGGAAGGCTATAATAGGCTCATTGCCGTTACCATACATAAAACAACACTCTTCTGGAGTGTTGGCTATTCCTGCCAGCTTGGTGTCATCAAATTTGCAGACAACACCAAGCTGGCAGGAATAGCCAACACTCCAGAAGACAGGCTTAAGATACAGAAGGATCTGGACAGACTTGAACACTGGGCACTATCTAACAAAATGAAATTCAATGTGAAAAAAGCAAGGTTCTACATTTAGGCAAGAAAAACCAAATGCACAAATACAGCATAGCATTTGTAGTAACTGTGGGAGGGACCTCGGAGTCCTAGTAGACAATCACCTAAATATGAGCCAGCAGTGTGCTGCAGCTGCCAAAAAGGCCAACACAGTGCTAGGTTGCATTAACAGAGGGGTAGAATCAAGATCATGTGAAGTATTAATACCACTTTACAATGCCTTGGTAAGGCCACACTTGGAATACTTCATCCAGTTTTGCTCACCACAATGTAAAAAAGATGTTGAGACTCTAGAAAGAGTACAGAGAAGAGCAACAAAGATGATTAGGGAACTGGAGGCTAAAACATATAAGGAACGGTTGCTGGAATTGGGTATGTCTAGTTTAATGAAGAGAAGGACGAGGGGGGACATGATAGCAGTGTTCCAATATCTCAGGGGCTGCCACAAAGAAGAGGGAATCAAGCTATTTTCCAAAGCGCCTGAAGGCAGGACAAGAAGCAATGGGTGGAAACTAATCAAGGAGAGAAGCAACCTAGAACTAAGGAGAAACTTCCTGACAGTGAGAACAATTAACCAGTGGAACAACCTGCCTCCAGAAGTGGTAAATGCTCCAACCGTGAAAGTTTTTAAGAAGAGACTGGACAGCCATTTGTCTGAAATGGTATAGGGTTTCCTGCCTGAGTAGGGGGTTGGACTAGATGACCTCCAAGGTCCCTTCCAACTTTACTATTATTATTATTAATTGTCCATGAGCCTTTTCTAGTCCATTGTCCATATATCCTAATAAGAAAAATTCTAGTTTCATCTGAATATGAATAGAAGCTGTTGTGGTACAGTGGTTAAAATGCAGTATTGCAGGCTAATTCTGCCCACTGCTCGGAATTCGATCCTGACCAGTTCAAGGTTGACTCATTCCATTCTTCCAAGGCAGTAAAATGAGGACCCAGATTGTTGGGCAATATGCTGACTCTGTAAACTGCCTAGAAAGGACTGTAAAGCACTGTGAAGTGGTATAGAAGTCTATGTGCTCTTGCTATATTAATTTTAAGAAGGGGACAAGGATGAAGCAGTACAGAAGCTTCTTCATTGTAAGAATAATGTTGTTGGCAGTAAATATGGTTCTGCCTTTGTTTACTGCAATACTAGAAGTAGTCTGTGGATGGCTATGGAGCCAGAATAGGGCAGACTAAATCAGGCACCCCCTTCTCCAGAGTAACAGAAACAGTAAAATGTTCAGCCATACAAAATTCTTTGTTGGCAGAAGTGGTGGAAAACATCTGATGTGCCTAATGATGACAGGATCACCCATTCATAGAGGATGGCACTCTTTCGTTGTTTAAATGAACCTTTTGTGTAGCACAAGACTAGTGGTTTTTTCCCAAGAGAGTATTAGTCATGGTTTGAATTCTCAGATCAATGATAATTCATGATTATGACATTACCTAATATGTTTTCTTGGAAGAAAATTGATTGAACTCTATGGCATATAATGCTTGTATGTGTGTTTGTGTCTCTGTGTGTCTCTATGTGTGTCTATCTGTGCATACACCATTTGAAAATAAATTAAGTTGGAAAACATGAATATCTCATACTGCTTCCTTAGCTTCTGTAGAAATCTCATTAGGACTAGGATTCCTGTGAAAAGCAAGTCAGTTCTATTAGTATCTTTTCTACCTTTGCTGCAAAAACCTATAGGTTCACTCCATCTGTTTTCCAATAACTTGAACAGACTCAACCTCTCCCTTGTATGTTGGGTGGAATAATGGAATAAAGATGAATATCACTCTTACTTCTCTCTCTCTCTCTCTCTCTCTCTCTCTCTCTCTCTCTCTATATATATATATATATATATATATATATATATATATATATATATATATATATATATGTTTTCTGAAGTTTTCGCGGGTGTTTGTACGTAGGTCTTTGGTTCTTCTCCCATGTAGAATTTGAAGTGTCTTGGCGACGTTTCGATGAAGTCTCATTCGTCATCTTCAGGCTTAGTTATTGTAGGTGGGTTGGTTGGCTGTGATGGAGTTTTCCACCTACCTGGGGCACCGAGCCGGACCGTGCTTCAGAAAGCTGGGGCGGGCTGGGCGGGTGGGCAAGGCAGGCTTGAAGCGGTTGGGAGAGCCCGGCTGACAGCAGCAGGGAAGGGGAGCGAGCTGAGGCAGGTGGAGCGGGGTTGGCGACGGCAGCTCCTCTCGAAGTGGCAGGGCTGCCGGAGGTGCTGGGCAGGCTGTGTGTCTGGCCGCTTCTCAAGCAAGGAGGCGCAGCCCACCCAGCACCTCTGGCAGCCCCGCCGGTCCGAGAGAAGCTGCCGTTGCCAACCCCGCTCAACCTTCCTCGGCTCGCTCCCCTTCCCCACTGCCGCCAGCCGGGCTCTTCCCACCGCTCCAAGCCACCTGCCTTGCCCGCCCGCCCGGCCCAGCCCAGCTTGCCAGTCTGGCTCAGCGCCCCACTGGCAGTTAAAAGGAAGAAACAGTTGCAATCACACATTGCTCCTAGAAGCAGAAGCTGAAAGCACCAGCCTGAAGATGACGAATGAGACT